>OX637518.1:11621200-12366116 GCA_951799955.1 Apamea anceps | reverse complement strand
TAGCTCAAAAAACAGCTATACTTAAATAGCATAGACAGAGCAGGGCACTCCTGCCGTATGCCAACCAATTTGTGGGACTGCCAATCACAAAATTTTAGCTCTGACACAGCTAGACGGGATCGGCAGACCGACAACATGATGGCGATTTTTGGGCGACATTGACATTATTGTATGTAGATATACTAATTTTATCAACTAGGACCTACCTACTTAGTATCAATACGATAATCATTTGACCATTAAAATAGACATTCATTAAAATAAATGTTCAAGTATTACAAGTATCCGAAGGTCGATTTTTATCAAGATAAGTCATCAGGCATCGTTGTAATGCGGCAGTATTCTATAGGTCATTAGTTCGAATCTACCGTTCACGACCAACATTACAAAAATTAGAATACGCTTTATTATTATGTTTGAACTAGGTGACGTCATTATTTTTAGAACCCAGCACCCAAAAAATATACCTAAGGGCTGATGCAAGTTTACCATAATCAAGTATCTTGCTTATGTCAGCCAGCCCTGTTAGGTTATCAAAGGTCATTATGACCTATCTTCAATGACAGCGAGATAAATAAAATGAAATAATCTTGCCATACCTTTAACTTTAAATTTAAAAAATATTATTGAGTTACAAAACTAGAAAAACAAACTGTGCAGGTTGTTCAAGCTTGTTTAATTTTATTTACATTTTATCTAAATAAACGAAGAATAAAAACTAGGCATGAAAATATTTTGCGAAGTCAAGCTGCTGGCGAGCGATTCGCGTTGTTCTTTGCACGTTCGACCTTGTTTTCTTAGATTTTTTAAGCGAACAAAGTAAAGAACGCAAAACTCTTTCCCTTAGCTTTTGTGCGCGAGATAACACAAAAAATTTACCATTCATCAGGATATTCGTTAGGTCATCAGCGCCCGACCTAAGTCTTTTGCCACCAAGATTGTATCCTGAAATAGGCAATTTTTTTTTTAAAGTTCGGTTTTGTATAGCGTCCCCTTTTTCACAACAACAATCATTTATTCATACCTGTATACATCGACGTTCACGCGGACGTAAAAATATCGCAACTAGGTTTTATCGCGCACAAATTTTCAACGCTTGGTGTTGAGCCGAGCATTGAGAATCCTACAGAGCGCATCCCAGCGCGTCAAAAAAAACACACACATTTGGATTTTCTACTCTCGGCGGTAAGCAGTGCGTTGAAAATCCATTGCGCGAAAAAATATCGCTGCGGCAAAAACGCGCCCGTTCGAACCTGGGCTACTGGTTTACGTCTAAAATTCGACGTGTTATATTATTTACAACCGGGTACTAAGGCGCCATCTACACGGGCAAGAGTATCGTAGCATTTGTCATGCAGTAGCATCTTTAATAGATAAACTGTACGAAGCAATCTACACACGGCGATTTCATCGCGTTGAGATTTTGATGGCAAGGCGAGACCATCACCGCGATTCTCTCGCCTGTAGAGATGTCGTCTTACTGTACCTATTTTTACTTTGCCGAGTCAGGACACAGAGCCTTTCCAGTACTGCCGAAGCACTGACCTATATTATACAAGTATGCTGGACTAAATATGTATACTATAAGAAATGACAATTGTTTTTTGTGCCGGAAAATGGCGAAAATCAAATATCTTCATTTCGTCATCGATAGTATGAAGTTTATTATAGTTCAGTGTGCCGAAGTAATTTTTACCTTTATTATATAAAGTAAATTATAAAATATGAATACTTACGTGGCTGACATTTTTTTGCATCCACATACTTTAAAAATTCTTTCATAAGGTTTGACCAGTTTTCAGCCCCATTCCCGTCTGAAAAGGAAATATGACACTGCAAACAGTTTCTACAATATTTTTTTATTATTAGTAATATAATTATATGTGAATTTTCAGAATTAGATGTCTTTTTTATCAGTTCTAATTAACTAGATTGCAATATTTGCGACCTACATACATTACTTTGTTACTTATTTATATCTGATATTATTCAATGGTCTGGTAAATTAAAAAACGGGTGCCCAGTGAGATTCTTTCTACTTGAATAAAAAGGTCTTTTTGATTTTTTTATGTTACAAAATATAGTAACAATAATAATTTTATTTTCAAACAGAACCCAAATGTCCAATCCTCTTGCAAGCAAACGACAAAATTCACACATAGAACAGAAAAAAAAACCGATCACGAGCTGTGGTATTTAGTAAGGTCAGAAAGAAGAAAATCAATACCATACCGTCCCCTTGTGTTCCAGAAACTTTATCAGGATTTTCCGTTGCTGTCACAGGTTCCTTGGTTGCTGCATCACTTTTCTTGGTTGAGGTCACAGGGAGATTTTTGGTAGTATATTTCTTCTTCGTTATTGTAGAAGGTTTCTTCGTCGGCCTCACACGAGTCCAAATATTTATCCAGTCTTCACTAGTAATCATTTCCTTTTTCCAGCTTTCTGGATCAATTGTCGTGGTTGTGGTTTCTAAGTTTAATTTACAGTGGGTGGGATCGACCAAGAAATTTTCTCCAGCAGGACAAAGCTTCTTAGTCGGTCTCACACGACTCCAAGCATTTCTCCAGTCTTCACTTGTAATCGTTTTCATTTGCCAGATTCGAGGATCAATCGTCGTGGTTGGGGTGGTTTTTAATTTACAACGAGGGGTACTATGTTTCACAGCGGCTTTTGTCGTTGTAGTGCGTTTGGTAAGAGGACGAGTTTTCCTTTTAATGAATTTCGGTATAGTCATTTTAGTTTGAATTTTTTTTGTAGTCTTTTTTTTAGTTGTAATCTTTTTTGTAGCTGTTATTGCAGTTGTAGTCCCTTCCCTACAAGTCGGCGGCATTTGTGTTGTAGATTCTTGTAACTCAATCTCTTTTATTTCTTTGATGAGATCAGCCCAGTCTAATTCTGTTGATATGTTTGTATATCTTGGCGCTGAAATCGTAATATTATGAGATCAGACAAAATATTTTCTTGTCATCATAATCACAATTAATTAATTATTTTTAAGAACGTAATAGAACAATATTTTAAGGGCCTGATTCATAGTGGCTGGTTAGGCACAAACTATTAGAAAAATGGCACGAAAAAGAAAAAAGAAAGCCCACGCATACGGAGGCAAAACTGGCTATTAGAGAAATATACATACATAATTATATAATCATACAGGTAAGAATTGTATCAATACTCACTGGGCACCAGCATTGCACTTACCTACCTAGACTAAACATTCCGCATGACATTTTTGCAAGTACTTATTATTATGAAAATGTTGTTTCATTGGATCTTATATTAGTAAGTACCTATAGGTAACAAAATATGAGTGCTGTCATATCTTATAAGTATTAGTACATTGAACTATATACTTTTAAAAAAAAGCTTCTTCGTTACATGAATATTTCTACCAGTCAACTCCTACCATCAGCCAATAGTGTTTTAATTTTGACCTCAATATTGGCTTCAGCACCCTCAAAAACCATGACATCTATCTCTCTCTCACCTGTCTCTTTCCATTAGAAATAATAGAAGAGAAGGTTGCACATAACGCTTTCTCGTTACGTGACGATTTCTACCAGTTTACTCCTACCGCAAGCCGCGTTAAAGAACTTCGTTACAAGTTCCAAAAAACAAAACCCTAATAAAATAATATTAGATTTAGTTCAGAAGACTGAAAAGCTAATTTTTCAAAGTGTCTTCTCTCCTACTATTTATGCTGCGCGTGACCATTTAAAATTATGTGGACCCTTCACAATAATCACATATAATTGTAAATGGTCAACTAAGTATAAATTGTGGATTGGAAATAAACTATTTAGCATTGAATTCTAAAATCTTTAACTATCTCATCAATATTTAAACACGTGTATACGTGCAAGTTGCGCGCATACGTGCGAGTATTTGGTTTTTCATAATTATATTAAACATCAATGTCAGTTTATCATCAAATAAAAATGACCTTACCTCTCGTCCTAAAGTTGTGGCGTGGCTTCATAAACTTCCATTCCTTACCATCGAAATATCTTACGGGCATGTCTCTTGGAACTGGAGAAAAATGTTTAGGGTATTTTAATTTCCAATTTATTAATATCACATTATTCACAAATTACTACCTAAGTATTTGTATCTAATAATTACTTTCATAACAATGGTTGTATTTCGCATAGATCACGGTGTACGAAATAAAAAAGAAATTAAACTTCATGTTAAAGCGTTGTTTTTGGGCTTTTTAGTAATACAAAACATTCGTCACAGTGATTTTTTCCATTTTAAAATTTACACATTTTCCATTTTACAAATATCACGTCGTAACCAATATGAAAATGGATTTACGAAAACTCGAAAATGTTAACAACAACGTGTGCGGTACAAATATTAAATTTAATAAGAGAATCGATAAAGTTTATTGCGGAACACAAAATTATTGCGTTCGTGGATCTCGATAGTTGTCGTTGTTTGAGAACGTACCTAATGTTAGTCTTATCGCGTGCGCCTGCGACAATCGTGACGCAGCGGCCATGTGTGATATGATAACTATGATTTGCTGGAATGTGCACTACGAAATATTTTAATTCGTTCGCTTTACGTGAAGAGGAAGTTTCAAGATTTGATCGATAAAGGATAAGGACAAGAAGAATAAGGTTGTTTTGTTTTTTTTTTTACTTCTGGCTATATTATTTTTGTGTCTGTAGCAGAATCATCTGATGCATTCGCAAGGTTGTCAAAATGCCGTGCAGATTACTAGATGTACACGAAAAATCCTTGCTTTTTGTATTTATTTTATTACATTTTGTAGTTTTATATTTTATAAAAATATATCAGTGGACAGTATGACTATATATAACTCAGCTTATCGCAGTCCACATAGGCCACTCCCAGGCTGAACCACAAAACCTTGTCTTCCGCCTTCCGCAGCCAGACTGTCCCAACCACCTTTTTAAGGTCATCGGTCCATCTAGCTGGAGGGCATCCCATACTACGCTTGCCGATAAGTACGCGGTCTCGACTCCAGGATTCGTCTGATCCACCGACCATTGGTCCTTCGGCAACCGGCTACTCTGCAAGCTATGTTGGTAACTCACGTTCTTTCGTTCGTTGAGCGCTTCGCAGATGTTCGCGGAAGCCCATATTGAAGATTTTCATGCCATTTAGAGGAAGACAACAGCGTCAATAATGGGTAGGTGGTGCAGAAGCTCCAACAGCATCCTAAAAACATTATTAAACAAAGTGGACAGCCTTCAGGCACTGGGTACGGAAGGACTTGCCTACATGTGTTGGGTCACGTCATTATTAGTGGTTTTAGTTTGTAAAAGTGTTTTTAAGTCATGTCATGTAATAGTACTATATGAAACAATCCATTCAATTGGATGGATTGTACCTGTGCTTATATGTGTGTAGTCCGAATTAAATAATACATGTATTGCTATAATAAGGTCACCACATGTATTAGATATTCAATAGTAAGAGCCGTTACCCATTCTCCACTAAAATGCTCAACAAAATCTAAGATTATCATTGCAAGTATCAAGATCGGTACCTCTACCAACTATTTACGATACTTATAAAATACCCATATAAGTGTAGGGATAATATTAATAAATATGAAACCGGTGACATTAGCACATAGTTATGGTTATCAGCAACACTTCATGGGCGGCGCGCGGGCATCCAAAACGGTGTGTGCTGTGTACCGGTCAGAGTCGTGACCAGTACCGACCCCCTTTGTTCCACATTGTGGCTTCTGCTTATACATATTTATTTTCTATTGGAATAGAAAAACAGTGTGAAACGGCTACTAGTACCAATGTTCTTAGGCATTTAAACACTAGATAATGTTAACCACGATTTTTTCTTTAGGAAACTTCTAATAACAGCCCGGTTTCTGGATTGATGCCGAGTTTCTTGATTTGTGCTCGTTTAATGCCCCTGTGAGGAAACCAGCATGTTCTAGTACCAACAATTTGAAGACATGTTACATCTACGAACGCGCACTAAGCCCGCGTAGTGATTATAGCCCACTCCCTCTCGAATAGAGGAGGCCTGAGTCCCAGCAGTGGGACCATTATAGGCTGTTTATATTTATGCTAATGCCCCTGTTATATTGGACTTAAACAACCATCTGCAGCATAAACATGTTGAGTGGTTCCTTGCTAAGCTGTAGTAGCAGGATAGGGAAGAATCAGATGAACTCCCACATAACACTCCCTACTTACTCGTAATGACATCTTGGACACTACTCAATGTTGAAATATTCATTTCATTCGTAAGTCAAGCAAGTTTTGAATCAACACTGGTTCTATCTGAAGTGATGTCTTCAAGGCCATTAATTACCTAAGTTCAATTAAAATTAAACTGATCACATACAGAAATCTATTAAACGTACTAAAAAGGAGTTCCATCGACCAGCTTAATCTATATCGTTACACTGGCGGCCGATCAGTAAGGGATAATTTGGGGGGATTTCTATGCAAATTTAATTACACTGCAGTTGCATGCGCTAACGAAGTATGCTATTAACTGAGGCAATACACTGGAGATATTAATTTTCATGACGCATTGCAGCATTCAGTACGCACTTGAGCGGTTATATTCTGTTTGGGTAGAGATTTTAAATAGGATGATAGTATTGCAACTTTGTTATTCTATTTTTCCAACGCAAGAAAACTTTAATCGAGTAATAATTTTGAATTTTTGAGAGTTATTTCATACAAAAACTGTCAAAAGGCAATTTTATTCCTCGAATAAAAGTTATCCTATAAGGGCAGATTTTTCAATCGACAGATAATTTTTATTCGTGGAATAAAATTGACTGACGTCTTACAGTTTTTGTATGGAAGAACTGTCAAAAATTCAAAATTATTCCTCCGATAAAATTATCTGGCGTTGGAAAAATCAGCCCTAAAGGTAATGGAAAAATGTGCCCTAAATCATATTTCTGGGTAGGTGGAAATATCTCACCAATAAGTGTCTACTCGCTACATCTACTACTTACTCATTCATAATCAGCCTATGATGTTCCTACTGCTGGGACACAGGCCTCCTCTCTGTGAAAGGGAGTGGGCCATAAACGTAATCCACCACGCGGGTCCAGTGCGGGTTGGCGCTACTACTACTTACTTATATCTACTACTTACTCATTCCGGACTTGTTATAGGAAACTCTAATCTTCCTCGCACACGATATAATATTTATTAAGCTTTTAGGTTAGAAATGAGGTGGCTACCGAGATGACTAATAGATGTATGAAAGAAAAATACATGTTGAGCCAACCCCAAATAATTTGGGATACCCTTATCCCAAATTATTTGGGGCCGGCACAACATGTGTCTTATAGACAATGATGATGATGATTTATTAAGCTTTTACTACTAACATCTTTGCAATAAACGATATAAACGAAATAGTAGTAACAAAAAAATCTATAGTTTTTTATAGATTTTTTTGTTACTACTATTTTAGCACTCATTATAACGGTTTGTAAAAGTTCAGACATTTTATAATTTTCAATTGGTGCCTACTTTTAATCACCCAAATGATAATGCCTTACGCATAAAACTTTTACAAATCACGCGATACTTTGTCAAGGATTTCTTATTAAATATAATAATGACTAATGAATATCCTTTTGATATTATAAATCTACAAGTAGTCAATAAAATAATTATGAAGTAAAACGCAATTCACCTGCTTCGGAGATTATTCGTGATTGAATATTTAAATAACACACCTTAATTACAATATTATAATGAGGTGTTTCTAACTTTTCAAAAATACAAGACTCTGATATTAAATAAAATAAAAATAATAAAATAAAATTGGCTTTAATCTACTATTTTTACAATTTTTAGGGTTCCGTAGTTCACGTCTCGGAACCTTTATAGTTTCGTCAGTCCGTCCGTCCGTCCGCCCATCCGTACTCGGCTTACCTTCCAAACGGTTAGTGCTAGAAAGATGAAACGTTGCATGGACATGTGGGTTTACCACGTCAACAGTGTGACAAAAAAAAAATTCTATTTGGCTTAGGTACCTCCCCTGCCTGTAAAGCTGGGATGTTTTTTTTTTCTCGCGTCTACCCCATAGTGTGGAATATCATTAGATAGGTCTTTTAAAAACATTGAGAGGTTGCTAAGACGATTTTCTTATTTAGGTATCCCGTATCCGTTTGCGAGATATGTAACTTTAAAGCGCAGTTTTTTGTTAAAATAGAACTAAAAGCTGAACAGCTTTGTTAGTTCAAGAGTTATAGAGGCCTAACTTGTAAAGTGCCATTATGAGTGAGTACGGTACCCTATTTTATGCGTGGCCTGACACACACTTGGCCGGTTTTGGAATCCAGTTCACTTTGTTATATATATGATATTGTTATACATATGGTGCATCGTCTTCACATATAATTATATAATTAATGTATGCAAAATATTGTAAAACATTTCAAAAGAGTAACGGTGGAGTTTCTTGCCCATTCTTCTCCATACGAAAACTACCTTTTGGACGGGGCGACTAGAATCAATTTTATTTTTATTTTATTTTTGACGTCAAAAGTGCCTTTTATGTGCCTATTTGAAATAAATAATTTGTCTTTGACTTTGACATATAATAGCATGGCTTAGTAATAGTTGCCTCTAAGCAGTAGTCACCTCTTTGGAGTATTCCTGCTTTACTGATCCATCCTGCCCCTCCCTTCTCCTAACATATGTCTTCCCACCTTTTGCTTGGCCAACCTCTACTTCGGCTTTGTTCTCCTGGTATCATATCCAGTGGAACTGATATTAGTGTACCATAATAAATACCACATTTTGATATCACTATTTGCTTTGAAAATGTACCTACAAACAACCGTTTTACTCAATATTATAAAAAGTAGCAACATTTCCAAAAGGCAATAAACTACTAAAATTAAGCACTAAAGGGACAAGTTATTAGTTTTACTTTATCCTCACGTCAACTTTGAAAATGGTTTGTATTTATTTTGGTCAAGAAACCATAAATGATTACTAAATAAGATCTGCCAGCAAATTTTCTAAATCGAAACCTGATCGCTTTCAGAAACCCGCCGCCTACATCGATTTAAATAATCGATTCAGAATCAGTTTATAAATCTGACATTTAAAACAATAGTCAACATTTCACACTTTCCACGAGACAGTGAAATCGATAAATAACGATCCGATATGTACAACTATAAAGGAATATAAATAACAGTATGTTTTCCTTTTAGCAACACCGCTCATATCCCATTGCTATCGAATAACAGTTTAACCATATAAACGAAATTCAAATTATACTTTGGAAGCCGCCTATTGGTCATCGAATGGGCAATGGAGTGGGCAATCGGCACACCGTTTTGGTATTAAGGGTTATCGTTCAATGAGCAAGAAAGGCAAGACGAGCGTAAAGATGGGCAAGTATGTATGATTTCTCTAGTAGCTATGCAGTTGGAGTAAGAATTCTCATGTGAGGCCGTAAATGTGTTTTATTGAACTTGCGATTTGGCATAGTGATCAATATCTTGGGAGAGATTTATTTATTTACCTACTTCACTAGCAGAGACTTTAGGTCCTGATTGAATTGATTAAATCAAAATACAACACTATGAATGTTTGTAATTGCCTTTTCTTCAAATGTCACCACGTCTTGTCCAAAACTATTTAAACTTTTATTTGTATAGGTTTACATAAGACATAACTCCTCAGGTCGTGACATAGTCCATCATGTTTTCATGTCACCATCTCCGTGACAGCCAAGCCCACCTAACAAGAATGCCACACCTTTTTGACAGTCATCGCCATATTTTTATTCGTGGACTTTCTCAGTCCTCTGTACGGCCACCCTAACAGCACACAGCAATTGACACCATGTAAGTCTTGCCGGTGGCTACGTTCTCCCATTAGACCACTTCCTTAACAAAAGAGGTTCGGAGCCTCCTATTCTAACAATTGTATGAGCTATTTACCTTATCTGTATACCGCCACAATCACACCCGGTCCTAATCCGACGCCGACCAATAAGTTTTGATACTCGCGCCATTGTTCTGTCGCATGATAAATATTAGTCTAGATCGAACTAATATGATTTTATTTATTAGTTCCTGTTATCTTTTACTGCGATTTATAATTCTGTCGGCGATGTTTCGGATAGTTATTCATCATGTGTGAATTTGGAATGCTAATTTTATTACTTGTTTGACATATTTATCTGACCGATCGTTAAAAAAACGGAGCTCTTACCATATTTTTTAATATGTCTGTATATTTAAAAATAACCAGTTTTCTAATTTGGCGCAGTAATTACTTATACCTACTAAAAGCTTCTGTTGTAGTTGCACAATTTTGTAAACAGGTGGCTGGTGAGATGAGTAAGCTGCTTCAAACGTAGAAAAATTACTAAGTTCGGAACAGCTTACCTACACATTAATATATTAAGTCATTTCTTTAATGTAATCGATTCTGCTACATAACTACCATACCGCATTCTGGATAAAAAAAAGCTTTTGTTTGTTTTAGTGAAAAAGAAACCCGCTTGATTCCTAATTTGCGAGTCAGCTCATTAAAACATTTTTTTTTGAGTATATAAAAGATAAAAATCCTTAATTAGGAAAAATCAAGACTATTTCCTCGGCATAGCAGAGGGCAGTATCTGTGTAGGGAGGCGCTCGCGCTGGTAACCGCGTTATAACAGTGATAGCGGCCGCGTGATGTGACCATAGCGGGACGCATGCGCCGCGGCTCGCGTCATTTTACACTTATGCCATTATAGCACTGGACTGAACTACCGTTAGCTGCGGTAATTATTTTGGGCGTAAGTTGGCTTTATAGAGGAGGGATTTTTTAATCTGTGATGGTCAATCCTTTTACATTGACAGCTATTCGTCGAAAATAATGTTGAAACTTAATTCTGCTTACAAAAATACCAATCGTAAACCAATCAACCCATGCATGCATACTAAATAGTTGAAAGTTGTTGCGGCCCTTACATCATTATTTATAGCAGACGTTTCATATAAAATACAGATTGGTGGTGATAGGCGTAAGAACCTGTCCTTACCTACAAAGCTCTGAATTTTTTTGAAGACCATACCATCCGTTTACAGCATCACCAGTTCGTAACCTCTGGCTTAGCTCATTAGCTGTATCTCGCCTTATAAAACTTAGTAGCCACGAGAGTTCTTACTTTTAGGCAATGGGTATGCGTTCATCTATAGACCAGCTCTGCTGCATGAGCAAAATTATGACGTATGTTACTCGTAAACCTTGGTGAAATTATAAACACATGAATCAAATTGTTATCTTAAAAACTTTGATTTCATATCGCTCATATTGCTGTGATATATTGTTGTCGACACGTTTTCTCAGGCTGTCGACTTTTTAGAAAGTAATTAAAAATATGTGTCCTTTTTTACTATAAAAGGCTTTTTGAGACCAATTACAGTAGTCATAATAAATTATAGCGTGATAAATCAGGACAGCAATTGCTTTACGTAACTAATTACTTATTTACAAATGAAAAGCAGGGTTGTGCTAATTAAATTGTGCAGAATTAATGAAAACAATTAAGTGTATTTCTCCAACAATTCGTAAGACAGAATTTGTCGTAAAAGTAATCATTCGACTAATTATTTGAAACTCATAGCCTGTAATTTGTATCGTGTACATAATAAAAAGTATTATATTATGTTCTATTCTCATCTTCTGCCACAACGCAGTTACTGGGTAATATGATCATACCTCTTGGTAAGACTGGTTGTCAGACTTTCTGGTTTCTGACTACCCGTAACGACTGTCAAAGATCCACGAATGACAGCCGAGACTAAGGCACGGGGAGGTCTCGGTATGTAAAGATGATCACCCATCCACAGACCAACCGCGGCAAGCGTAGCTAACCTGATCGATCGACCTGTGCGGCTGCTATTATTTAGCCACGGACCCCTGTATTATTTTCTATTGTATTGTCCAAAATTAATGAAAACAACCAAGTGCATTTCTCCAACATTTCGTAAGACAGAATTTGTCGTAGAACTAAAATTCATCTCAGGATTTCGACACGAGAACGGCACGTGCCTCAGCCGGGGCTTGGAACAGAAGTGTCCGCTCCAAGTCGTGACATAAGTCGACGGGCGCTTGTAATCTAGAATAAATTGCGTACACTTACTGACTCTTTATAGACCTTTTAAGGTAGAAAATTTAAGATGATGATCGCCACGTTCATAATTAAGATCGGCCATGATAGGAGACTCGTGACGTCGTGTGGGTGGTTCCGCTTCCGAGGTCACGGGTGGTCTACGAGCCAATTTGGGCAGGCTACTGAGATTTTTTTGGTTTTTAGGAGGATGATAGATTAGGTGTTTGACGTGGTTACCATATCCGGAATCAGGTGAGTGAATAAGGACACGATTTTTGTATTGGGTAAAATGGAACTCACGTTTGTTTTTTCTGGCATCAAAATAGACTTTTGGAAAAAATATGTTTGAATTTTACTGTTTACTAGCTGGATTTCGATAGCTAAGCAAATCGACTGTATGGTAACAAAAAGTCTTATATCATGATAAAGATCACAAACATAACTTAAGCAAGGCTAGAAGCGCATACGAACAGCACGTTCCATAAAGTTAAGGAAGCTTCTCTTTAACTAACTGAAGTAAGCCTTTATGGGTGCCAGTCGCATACGGTAGCGACGTGTGTGGCATCCCCAGATACTTCATACATACAAACGTATAATATAGAAACAGTTTATATAATACTTGGCCGCTGGACGATCCCCATATCTCAACGGGAAGTATTTTGCATGCAACCACCACGTATCTTTTGGAACAATCTGAAAACGGGAGCAAGTTGCTTCTAAACGACTTATAACGAAACACTACATCACAGAAATTGCAACTCTATGACATCTAGCATAAGGTTGGTTTTCCATTGATCAGTGTAGTGTGATATGCCTTTTGGTGTTTGGAAAGGTTTTGCCAAACGCATTATTTATCGTAAATTCGTAATTGCTGATTGTGGACGAAGAAGGGAATCTTTGCAGAGCTTGATATCATGAATTAAGTGGAACCTTGTTGTTTACTTATGCAATGCTTGAAGAGAAGACCGAATACTACCGCCAGAGGCTTATACTGATGATATGGAAACTTCGGAATGTAAGTATAACTTAATGACTGCTAATTATATTAAGAGTTCGACCATTTATGTTTGTTCTTTGGGCCTAATTTTGAAGTTCTTGATGTAGGAGAAATTGTTACAAAGTTAAACACGCATAGCTACCTACGCCTATGATTAGCTCACATAAGCCTTATCTTACACTAATTATCAGTAAATCTAGTTACAGTAACAGTTATCTTCAATAGTCGACCTTATGCAGTGCAGGCCGGCAATAAAATAATTCTGTTTACACTCGAACAATCAAGCGAATCTAGAATTGGCTTTCAAATTTTTGTATAAACCATTTTTTGGAAACCTATTTTTTTTTTGGAAGACCCGGTGATAGTATAGCCGCGATGATGTAAACAGGTTCGCTTAAAATAAACGCAGTAGTTATAACGTTGTATAATTTTACACAAAATTACACGCAACCCACCCATCACAGTACTTACTTATCAATTCATATGAAGCCGAACTCTTCAATAAAACAAAACAGTGCCTTTAAGCTACGCCTTTGGCACTTCCGGGGGGTTTCAATGACCACTCTTAGTAGACTATAAAAAGAGTTATAATTAAAACCCCAGGAATTATTACCGCACGATAAACGGGTTTTTATCCTTCTAACCATTACAGAAGCTAATTATAAAAGGATTTTTTTTTTAAGTTGCAGTGAATCTTAACATGATCATTCCGTTAACAACTTAGTAATACCAGCCTGTTACTGACCCTATGCAGGACAAAAGCCTCTTCTTCTCATACAGAGAAGGCACGAGCATTAATCATCAGGCTTGCTCAAGGCGGGTTCGCGATTTCAGCCTTGACCAGGTTTCCTAGAGATTTTTTTCCTTTACCAATGTCAGGTGTAAGATAATCCTAGAAAGTAAATAGTAATTAAAAAAAAAACACATTGGTATTGCCTGGAATATTAATATAATTTCGATAATAACTAAAACTAAAAAAGAAACTTTCTAAATACCACACAATTCCATCATCATCATCACCATTTCCGTGCGTCTCATCCAGGTGTTTCCCGCGACATTGACAATATCGTCAACCCAGCGCGCTTTTGAACGAAGTCCTGAAAGCCAATTCTCGTAATTGAAAACGTTCAAAATCTAGTCGCAGTCTCATCTCGGCGACAAATAAATGTCAAAAACTTGTCAAAATATAGGGAAATTAGAAGTATTTTTTTGACAGATTGAGACTGAGATCAGCACCCTAATTGCGTAGCACACGATCAATCGGAATCTGAATCACTTTGAAGCAAATTGCTAATCCATTGCTTCATAAGTTCGAAAAATTTGTCTGCTCAACACGTAAATAACGCAATGAAAGTTGTTGAACTGTCAAAATGAAACCGATTCCGATTGATCGTGTGTTACGCAATTAGGGTCCAGACTGTGAACGTTCTTAAAATTTCCCCTCTGGTTTCTCCATCGGCCATCTCACCAAAAATTAAACATTCTAAATGTTACTAGGACCGCCATAGAACTGACACTCAATGTTAAATCCACAAACGAAATGTCCATTGCAAAACAAATTATTAGTTAACTTCCTCCATTCTTATCTAAATTTTTATTATATACTAGCTTCTGCCCGCGGCTTCGCCCGCGTGGATGTCGGAAATTATGCCACGGGAACGTGCTAACAGGATAAAATGTATGTGCTTCCCCAGGATGCCATCTATCTCGCGGGCCCTTTGTGGCTAATTACAATAGAAAATCAATTGTGTCTCATTAGTGGTGATTAAGAGGGTACCTATATGATATCTTTACCTAAGTACCTACCTAATTAAAAAAAATAACCTACCTAAATAAACCTATTTCTGATGATAACTAATCTAAACTCAATAAATAAGCAAAATCTCTAAAAACTAATATCTATACGAATGACTAATCCTACCTAACAGTATTATATAATAACCTACGGTCACTACGTACACTAACAAATATACTACCTATACTATAAAATTAAAATCTATACCTACGACTTATAAAATTAAACCTAAATAACTCTAAACACTAAAAGGAATAAAAATGTCGCACAGATAATACTGCGGGTGACGTAACCTTCAACAAACTTATTATTTGCGGTTGGTACAGTAATCGGTCTAGGGATCGAACCGCAAAATTAAGTTTGTTTTTTATTGTATATACTTTTCCGGGATAAAAAGTACCCAGTGTGGTGCCCAGGATATTAAAGAATAATTATACCAAGTTTCATCGTAATCGAACCGGTAGTTTTTGCGTGATGCCTGAACAAACAGACAGACAGACAGACAGACAGACAGACCGACACACAGACAGACAGACAGACAGACAAAAATTTTTGTAATCACATTTTTGGGTTCGGTGTCGGTCTAGTAACACCCCCTGCCATTTATTTTTTTGATATTTTCAATGTACAGAATTTTCACTTCTACAGATTTATTATAAGTATAGAATAGACAAGATAACACTAAACTAACAAAATAATACCCTAAATTAAATAAAACTATTTACAAACTAAAATATAGCGTCGAAAAATTCATCGCCATCGCTGTCGACTGGTAAAGTACCCAAGACACTGGCGGCAAATCATCTTAAATCTCAACAATTATCTTGTTTACGATTCTAATATATCTACCTACTATTGCTTTAATATATGCATCTGATTATACAAACTTCTAATAGGCTGTTTGAAGCAAATTGGTGATCGATTGTAATTAAATCGCTCACTATTAATGTTGAGGGACGTACATTTGGGCGGGCCGCAACGCATTGCAAAAATTCTTTTATGTCATAAAATTTTATATGACTGCCCTGTTGGTTTCATGGTCCCAAAAGCGACTGCTGAGCGTACCATTTGGAATTTCTTACTAGCCTGGAGATTGGATGTTAGCGTTGTGATACCCCCGTGTCTCGGAAAGTACGTTAAGCCGTTGGTCCTGCGCCTAATCTCTCTCCAGTTGTCTCGGATTGCCATCCCATCGGACTATGAGAGTGAGCGAAGAAAGAGAGTGAACCTGTGTCTGTACACACTTGCTCTACTATAATATCTCTCGCGCCAAAGGCTAGTCTGTTGATATTGTAACTACACACACACTACACTACACACACATTACACCCCACATGTACTTACTCATCTCAACTGTTTTTGTATTTTTATTCTATGTAGTTAGCTTCTTTTTTACTAACTTTTTGTTTAATTATGAATTACAAAATTAAAATTAAATTACTTATAGTCAATTATAATGAATTTATAAATACCAATCTTGCGCTAGCAGAACTGATTCAATTAGTAACTTTGTGTAGTGTTTGGATCACCAAGATACAGGCTGTGCCTAGTTTGGGACCCGCTGTTAAATCAGTCTAAGCTTTCTGTTGGTTAGAACTTCATGGTAATACTTGTATGTTTGTGAAATATGTGTAAGTTTGAATAAATAAATAAATATAAATATAATATAAATATATTGGCCGCCAATGCCGAAATCCGGTCTAGATGACACATACACGTACATTTTGTATGAACCATCGCACACTACAGGCAGCTGCACTGCACTTTTGTATATTGCTCTTGCCTTTAGACTGGATTTTTATCATAAAGCCATTCAAGCTGGTACTGGACCAATTCATTTTTAATGATCCACCGCTAATCGTTTGATAGCCCCCGTTTGTATTACACGTTGCGTCTGAGCAATAAAATGCTAAATCTTTGTCGTAAGAGCCTCTTATTTGTTTAACACTGACATACTTGCATATTAAGTAATATCTAATGGCTTTAAATTAGCCTAATGAATAATTTAATGAAATCGCAAGTAAAAACATAACATAATTGGTGAAATGAAAGGGTAATAAGCTATGCATTTGCACCTCTGCCTAACCCGTCAGGGAAACAGGCCTGATGAAATGTTATATCTACAAACGGCTGTTTAAACAAAATTAAAAGACATGAATTTTACCCGGTACGCCATGATTTTACTCAAGCTACTTTTACAACACTATAATAACATTTAGTGATCTATTGATCTTTGATCAGTGGGACAATATAGGCTAACGGGAAAGCGCCTGACGGGTTTCGAACCTACGACCTACAACTTGTAAGTCGCGGCCGTTATCACTGGACCACCACTGCTCTCATTATTAATTAATTCATAAATTAAATTAAATATACAATTCACAACGTATAATCTAAGAACTCAAGTCTCTTTATAATATTAGTTTAGATTTATACATAATTATATACCTCTTCATTCATAAACGTTGCTTAAAGATATCCATTCATTTTTGACGTTTAAACGTCATTTAACTTTAATCATTGTTTATAAATAAATCCCTAGGTGCTGTATCTACAATATAATTATTTTGGCAGCAAGTTACAAATTACGAAACAAATAACCATCGTATCAAAATTATGGCCGAGCTCATTACAACTAACAGCTCGAATAGTCGCCAATCTCTTTGATGGCATAGCAAGAAGCCTATGAATTTACAGCAGCCTAGAGGCACACATGATGTTTATAGCCACTATTTCACATTTAGAACGTTTCCTTATTGATATAAGGAAATTACTTTTCATTATGAGCCTAGATGGGTGCAATTTCACCTTGTAATAGTTCACCAAATGTAGTGGAAGAACAAAGAAATGAAAATGGGTTTGGTGAAACATGGAATGGCAAAAAAGGGGTGATTAACAAGATGAAGAGCTGATAGAAGTATGCGGAAATAGGCACTCTGCCCCAACTACAACCTGGAGTGGATGAAGACATCTCAAACTCGAAGGCAAACTGGTCATCTTGAAAGTGATCATCATCATCATCATCCACAGACCGACTTCACCCAGTACTGAGCATAGGCATCTCTTTACTTGTGCCTATCGCCACGGTCCTGTGCCAGCCTCATCCAGTTTCTTCCCGCGATAGCAACAATATCGTCCCCTCATCACGCCGCCGGACGAGCGACACTTTATCTTTCAGTCTGTAGCGGTATCTACAACGCCACATGCGAACAACGCGTCATACTGACGTCACGCAAGTCCTGCATCTTGCAAGCAGAGTTTACCACGCAATTAGCATGTATACAAACTTCCCAACATCAATCGTTGGGCAATTGCCCGCCAGACATAACACCCATCTGGTCGGAGGATCCTCCCTTTTCTATAGAGGATGAGTGGACTTTACACCCTGTTCTTCATACCTCTAAAACTCTTTGACGCTACTCGGTCACTGCCTTACTCCATTTGCCATCACTGCGCCCTGCCAGGTGAAAATGATAAGTGTAAATTAATCTCCAAAATTGAAAACCCAAAAAAAAAAAAAACTCAAAATTCAAAGCATTTACCTATTCCAAACAAACCAATTACAGGCAATTTCAAATTGTTAAAGGGTCGGTCAGGAGAAAGATGAAGCTAGTTGCCCATTTCAAAGTAATAGGTTCCTATGGAGAAGAACGGACAAGAAACTCCACATTAATCAGTATGAACGTCTCACTAAATGCAAATATAACTAAGTATCACCAAGCTTAACCAGACCCCGAAATATTCCATTTCAACAACTAGTCGAAGCATTCTAGAAATTCCATTCAAAGCTTCTTAGAAAAACAATTTTCTTTTTTTTCTCAACACCTAACCAGAGATCCTCCTTACAGATGGCACCAGCGGTTAGTTCAGTATTTATCACTTCATTAGCTGAGGTCAGAGCGTCTCAGCGACACCTCTCGTGCTAAACAGCTGATGTGTCGTCTCGATTGTGTCCCGTACCTGTGTCTACACGCAAGCTGAAGACTATTCTGGAAATTCTAAATTTGTGGTACATTGCTAAACAATCAAGGGTCATCCCGTCTTACTTTCGGGTCAGTTTTTACGCAAAGGTTTTGCTCACAGTTGGACCCGTATAAGTACAAAACTATTGTTATTTTTAACAGACGAAAAAAAGGATGTTCTCAGGTTCACGCGTATATTTGTCACAGTTTCTGCTAAGTTGTAAGAGCACAGGACGCTGCTCTTGCGGCAGTATAAACGTCATTTGCGCTTTAATAACAATTAATAATGACATGAAACAGCCACACCCTTGTGAAAGAAGTGGCTTAGGCCCCATCACTCGGTTCACTCTGTCTTTAACTATTTTTTGTAGTATGTGGTCAAGGGTTTCATTTTCGGGACAAGACTTAAACAAACAGTGGACTGCTTCCTAATTTCCACCTTCACTGTATCTAATCATCCTATTCCCTAAAACATCTCAAACAAAACTCCTTTCTTAAATCTCAACAAAATTCTAACATTCTAACTCGACACCTCAAGAATTACGCGAACTAATGTACAGTCATTCACAGCCGATCGTTTTCGCGCTGAATCGCCGTTAAACTACAATGTAAGCAACAGCCGACCATCAGTAACCTTACCTCTGAACCACGAACTATTACCGCTTGCCATCTAATTTACATTTCGTTGAGGCGCGAGCGCCGTAATTTTTGCACGTTCTGCGCACGCGCGGCACGTTTAGAAAAACTTGTGTACGTGAATGTACATCACTTAGATTTGCGATGGACTTTTGTCTTGGATTGTACTTTGAACTTTGTTTATAGCACTTTATATTTTGTAGCATGTAAACAAGGTAGTTTAATTACACAGCATTCCAGATTAAGGGATACAATCCCAATTAAATTGTATTAAACGTTAATAAAAAGAGACATTCAAGTAATAAACGGTTCTATAGTCACAGTGGCACCTGGCGGTGCGACAATTCCAGCAGCTAATAAAGATCAAATTCGTAAAACACGTATTCGTTTGTATGAAACTGACAGTTGTCAAGAACGCATTCTCTCGTCGGCCGCACTGTAGCCGAATAATTAGCTGAGTTGCCAAGATTAAATATATCATATAATCATAATAATTAAATAAAGATCTAGTCAATTATTTTCTATAATAAAATATTAAGTAGGTACGCATCGATAACATCAATAGGTAACAAAAAGTGAACAATCAGGAAATAATTATTTTGGCAAGTAAATTGGCTTCGTTTTATTTATTGTCAATCGTAGGCTTTCATGATTCAGCTTATCGTGATTAATAAAACAATGCTTTGAGTCCTGCCTTAGGTACTAGTGGGCGATTTATTTATGAGTAGCTTCCGCCCGCGGCTTCTCCTGCGTTGTATGTCGATAAAAGGTATCATATGTGAAGGACATAATATATGCTACTACCCAAAGTTTAAAGTATACCTACCATACCAACTGTCATTGAAATTCGGTCCAGCCATTTCGTAGATTAGGCGTATAAACAGACGAGTATTTAAATGAAATACTGATTTATTATGTTAGGAAAAATCATTTGTTATTTATTATTTTTGAACTTATTTATGTAATAAATATTGATTATTCTGAATTTAATTGCTAGGTATGTTATTTAATTTAGTTATTTTTTATTTATTTTAAATTATTTTTTATTGTTTTTAGAATTGTGATTTATTGAATTTAGTTGACATTATTGATAGTTTTAAATTGTATTACACTATTTGCATGTGATAGTAAAATATGGAGAACTTTATTATAAGGAAACATATCTGTGTCTCTTACCCATGTATGCAAATAAATAAATGATTTATGAGTATGACAGACAAACATGTTAAAAATTGTTTTTTTTGTAATAAGTACCAAGTTTTTAAGAGCTTTTTCGAGATTACAAACAGACACTACAATTTTATTTATTTGTATAGATGTATTGTAAGATGGACTGTAAGTATTATCAAAGTTAGAAATGAATGCTTCTGTCGTAAAGTTTATTAATTTGTGTACAGGTTAGCCCTCACTGGGCCCGCGAGATGGGTTACGGCCCGCTACCTCTCACAGACTGGAGCCCTGGGTCCTGTGCCGCAGGGAACAGAAAAGGCTGGTTATACTTTTGATATTATGTACAATAGACACATAAAAGAACGTGATACAGGCCTCCTCTCTGTGAGAGGGAGTGCGGGGCACCACGCGGGCCCAGTGCGGCTTGGTGGATGTCACAAGTCTTCGAATTTTTGGTTGTAGGACACGCCAGTTTCCTTAAGATGTTTCCTTCCTTCCTTCACTGTTTTGAGACCGGTGGTGATGAAATTAAATACACAAAGTAAAGTGCCTGCCTGGGTTCGAACTCATGACTTACAACTCGTAACTCGGGGTCGATACCACTGAACCAGCACTTCTGTACATTGTTCGGTGTTTGAATAGGAAAAATCTTTTAAAATGATATGCAAAAATGACACAAATAATTGTGCATAAAAATTGTGTGAAATATCTTGATAACTCAATGTGTAAGTTTTTATAATTTCTAACTTGACAATATAATCGTGGACGTCCACGTCCATAACATGTATGGAAATCCATGCACGACATAACGTTATCGTGGACGTAATCACATAAGCGTCTTCATATACTTCCATAAAATCAAAATCAAAAGTCATTTATTCAAATTAGGCTGAGAATCAGCACTTTTCGAACGTCAAAATTACAAAAGACAGTCCCCCAAAAACGCCCGCCCTTCACCACTTCCTAGTGCTATCGCTGGGAAGAAGAAGTGGCGCAACAAACTCCCCAGCAGCACAGCTGTCTGTTTAGTTAGAATATAGTTGCATGTATATAATACTAGGAACCTATGTTCAGTAATGAACATTACAAGAAACTTAAATTATTTGCCATATGTCAGCTAGCCACGCCAATATACCAACAAATATAATAAAAACTATACGTACTCAAGCTAAAAAATAATTAATAAAAATAAAAATAAAAACTCACTACCTAAATAAAAGCCTCCGGGCATAAAGGGCGAGACAGCTTACATATTTATACATTGCTGGGTTCGTCACATAGCTGTCACTTGCAGTCACAGATGACACATACATTTTACTTCCCTGTGTTTTCGTGACGCCGTAACGTTGACGTGGATGTCCACACGATAATATCGTGACTCTTTTATTTAAACATATCTAGTTACATTATATTATTTTCGTTTCAAATAAATTGATTCATTCCTTCGCCTCAACCTTGCAATATTTATTTGCAATTTCGATTTGCCAAAATCGAAACGTCAATCAAATTCAAACCATCCTATTACAAACCTTAATTGAATTTTCTAACGATTGCTTCACTTCCTCCCGCTATTGTGATTCGAAAGGAAAAGAAAGCCCCTACAAGTAGTTACTATCAAGCATAGTAGCATTATTGAATCTTATTTGTTGTATTCTTTAGTATCCAGTGTGGAACAAAAAACACTTGTAAAACTCGCGACTTTACGACTGTAAGGCTCAATTTACACTGCCGCAGAACAGAGTGGAAGCGATTTATTTTTGTACAAAGTATAATGAACTTTATGTCAAAAGTGTAACGCACAAATTAGATACACATTGCACATGTCGCGCATCTTCTGGAGAATCATCGCGCATTCTCGGGAATTCCGGCAGTAATAAGCTCGTATCTAGTTTGTACGTTAGACAATTGACATAAAGTTCATTTTGCTATGTATAATATCGCTACGAAAACTCGCTTCCACTCCGTTCCGCGGCAGTGTAAATTGAGCCTAACAATCGTGATTTCAAAACAAAATAAAGCGTCTACTTAGGGACGATAATTATATTTACCAATCACTTTTAATTAGAAGTTCTTCAATTTGCTAGCAATAACATAACATAACATCACGCCTGTAATCCTTGGAAGGTAGGCAGAGGTATACCTTTAGTGCACCCACATTTCGTCAGTTTTGTTTTAGTCCCACGTAATAGGGAGCGAGCCTTTGGCCAACCCAAATGCAGCCTCCGAGCTACTACTGAGAAATTCCTGATGGAAAAACCCAACATCACTTTGCCCGACGTGGAAACTGAACCTAGGACCTCATGCACAGCAGTAGCACTTGCTACCACTAGACCAACGAGGCATTCATTCAGTTAATTCAATCTTAATTTTCATAACTTGCTAGCAATAATTATGATTTTATCAACACAAATATCGTTGCCAAAACACACGTAATGATATATTTATTTGACTACGGAACTTTATTACGCTCCTCCATTATCAATTAAAGTCACGCCGTTTTTGCGTTTTTTTCTTCTAATCTTCACAACGCCATATATATATATATAAACTTTCCAAAATAATGGTGAAAACTACATAAAAATTAATGTAGTTTTCACCATCATTCTGGAAAGTTTATGTGTATACTCTATCTCTAAACCTCGCAATTCTCTCTACCTCTAACCTAAACTCGTAAAAACTTTGGGAAAAGGAGCGAGTCACTAGTATTTTATAAAATAAACACAAGTCTTAGTACCCGATCGTCGACTCCTCATTAACTAGGCCTGCTCTACATCTTAATTAGACATTATTGTGAATGGGTAATGTGTTTTATTAGTGCTGCCTTTGATTGCGGATGCTAATATAAATGTACGTCAATTTGGCTCCGCACATTGATTGAACCGGCTTCTTTGGAGGAAGCTGCCTTACTGAATTACTCAATAAGGTGTGTGGTTGTACTGTTAGCGGTTCTTTGCATCTGAATTTGCACAGCTTTCGTTTGAGAGTCCGTATAAAAAAGCTCTTCGTCAGTGTTTTAATATTTCTAAGTTTTTTTAATGTTAATTTTGATTGAGAGCAGTGGTGGTCCAGTCCACACAACCCAGGCAAGCACTTTACTTTGTGTAAATTATTTCATCACCACTGCTCTCAAAACGGTGAAGGAAAACATCGTGAGGAAACCGGCATGTCCTATAACCAAAAATTCGAAGACATGTGACATCCACCAATCCGCTATGGACCCGTTTGGTGGATTATGGCCCACACCCTTTCACAGGGAGAAGGCCTGTGACCCAGCAATGGGAACATTATACGCTGATTATGAATTTTGATTACGTGGATGAACTATGTAAAAGATGATATGGCTTGAAAGGTGGAACTGAGAAGACGACTAATAGAGAAGTATGGAAGAAGATGACCTGCTGCACCAACTCCAAATGAATTAGGAAAAGAGCATGAGAATGAATGATGAATGAGTTTTTATTATTTTATATGTAAGCTTTGACAACTTGTGACAGGAAGCTCTCAAATAAGAGCGGTTAAATACGGATCTTAGACTTCGTTATTCTAACAGTATACAGTTCTGTTCCAAACATTTTGACCGCGTCGTTGTTGCACTTTTCCATGGAACAGTTTTTTTTTTTTATTGCCAGCCACCCTGTATAACTAAATAATCTAACTCTTATTATTAGTACCTAACAAATGACGTCTGAAAGTAATAGAACTAAGCATTTTTTGCAAATAAAAATTAATTCATTCATTCGTAACATTCATCTTTCTGATAACTTTTTTGCTGACTTCATGTTATTAAAGCGGGAGTTCCGCTTAGTGAATATATACTTCATTATAATAATAAAACTGAATTGTTTGAACGCGCTCATCTCTGCAACTACCTGTCGGATTTGAAAAAATATTTATGCATTTTTTAGCCCAAATCTTGAGGAAGGTTATAGAATGCTTTATTATTTAATATCATTCTACTTAGAAGCTTTACAAAAAGAAAGAAAAAAAATCAGAACGCAAAGCGAAAACGAAGTAGCGTGGGTGGGAAATGTGGATGTGATTTTAGTATATTGTGGTGGGTCAAAAAATAAAAAAATTAAAAATTTAAAAAACCCCCGACTACGTGAAAACCTATAAAAAGAAAAAAATAACCTTGAAATTATGACCCTACGTAAGTACGTATGAAATTTTTTGATTAAATGTTGTCCCGTCGGGGGACCGCTCTAATTATTAGCCTAACGTTCTGTTAAAGTTTAAAATAGTAGCGGTCCCCCGACAGGACAATATTTAATCAAAAAATTTCATACGTACTTACGTAGGGTCATAATTTCAAGGTTATTTTTTTCTTTTTATAGGATTTCACGTAGTCGGGGGTTTTTTAAATTTTTAATTTAATTTTTTATTTCATGCTTTTTGTAGGGACTCCTTATTATTTCTTTTCTTTTATTTTCTTGCGTTTTAAGATTCAGGTAATTTGGTATTTAATCAGGGTTTTGTAATTCGCCATATTGTGGTGGTGGCCATCTTGGATTTGAAATTTGTCATAGTGTATAGTATTCTACTAGTCAAGCCCTTTCATTTGATACCCATATTGAGGGAGTTGTGAAAAAAAAATTATTATTTGCCATTTTGTGGTGGCGGCCATCTTGGATTTGAAATTTATCATAGTGTATAGTATTCTACTAGTCGAGCCCTTTCATTTGATACCCATATTGAGGGAGTTGTGAAAAAATATATAATCCGCCATTTTGTAGCGGCGGCCATCTTGGACCGATTTTCATCAAACATAGCTAAGAACACTCCCGACAAATTCACCTTTCAAACAAAAAAAACAAAATTAAAATCGGTTCATCCGTTCGGGAGCTACGATGCCACAGACAGACATACACACACACACACACACCCCCACACACACACACAGACACGTCAAACTTATAACACCCCGTCGTTTTTGCGTCGGGGGTTAATAAAGTCCCGGGTGGGGAGCTAGTCCTACATAAAATAAAATAATTGTAAAATCAGTGTTAATCCCACAAACACTGATTTTACAATTATTTTATTTTTAATCCCACAAACACCTGCCAGGGTAGCGGGATCGTCCGAAAGGGTTACCGCTGCCCTGGAACATAAAGGGCTAAGGAAGGAACACGGGTGGGTTTTAGTCAGTAAGAGTCTGACACTCCCTTCTGCTCCACCCAGAGCGGGAGGGGTCATTTGATGATTTCCCATCCTCAAAAAAAAAAAAAATCCCACAAACAAACTAATAAGTATCTGCGTCGATACACTGTACCCGCTCTAACTTGGACCAACACCTAAAATGAGTGAACCATTAAATTCGATTGCCGATATTAATAAGTTAAAATATCAAATAATGTCGCCCAGATATCGTAAATCCTAAATAGCCGTATTAAGCATCGGCCATAATTATACACAGATAATAAAGCTTATAAAAAATAATAAGCCGCATTAACTATGCTATGGCCAATTACATGCTTGCAAAAATAATATCTTTTAGATTTTTTGCCCAATTTGACCACACCCATGTTTGGGTTTCATCATAGTTTTAATGACTTTGATCGGCTAGGTGGTTTAAATCCAATTTCGATGTTTATTTTTACATCTTTATGACTAGATTCTGCCCACGGTTTCGCTAGCGGCAATTTGTAGATAATTGCCTGCACTGTTAATGAATGCTTGCAGAGTAAGCAAACTGAAGTGGCAGTGGGCTGGCCACGTTTGTCGAAGGACCGATGGCCGGTGGAGCAGACGAGTCCTGGAGTGGAGACCGCGTATCGGCAAGCGTAGTGTGGGACACCCCCCCGCTAGATGGACGGACGACCTAAAGAAGTTGGCTGGGACAGACGGGATGCGGAAGGCGGAGGACAGGGTGTTGTGGTGCATCCTGGGAGAGGCTTATATCCTGTTATAATAATAATAATAAACATTACCTAATTCTTCCCAAAAAAAAAAACACCACATACACGCTACAGTGGCCCTGATTCCCTTGTTCACAAACTAAACTAAATTTAAGTTCTGTGCATCTTTTTCTTTCTATTTCATCAAGAAAAGGACAGAAGATAAAATATTAGTTTACTCCTGTCAAATTAAGATACTCCATAGACAGATTAGACGTGATTAAAAACATGGCTGCTAAAAATACGTCAATTTACGTCAGGCGTTGACTAATTTGATAGGACTAAACTAATATTTATCTTCTGTCCTTTTCTTAATGAAATAGAAAGAAAAAGATGCACTGAACTTAAATTTAGTTTAGTTTGTGAACAAGGGAATCGGCGCCATTGACTTGGCTTGGACCCGTTAATGTAGCTTAAACTAGCTAAAGAGCTAAGAAACAAAAGTTTACCAAAAATAATAATATTCTTTATTTCGGACTACACATAATCCATATAATGTTAGTGACAATGACTTGACTTGAAAACTATGTTAGTAAACTTTTACAAACTATACAATAGAAATATTGGATCAGGACTCGTACATTGAGTTTTGTCCAATACTCCATGAATGAGCAATCCACATCCATTCTCCCTGCAATAAGCTGCAGGAAGCTGTTGGGGCTGCCCCGTATGCGGCGCATCAGACACGCAATTCTTTTGCGATGTATCGCCTGAAAGCCATCCACTTGCGCGTCTGCAAACATACCTGATGCGCTACAAAAGCGTGGCAACCCATCAACATCCTGACCGCGTTATTGTATTGGACACGTTATAGACTGTTAATGAACAGATAAGAATTTGATTTTTTTTCTAAAAAAACAAACATTAATAACAAACAAAATACTTTGAAAGAAAAATAGCATAACAATCACAATCTGAATCATTTTGAAGGATATTTCTAATCCATTGCTTTATATGTTCGAAAAATGTGTCTGCTCACAATGTAAATAACACAATGAATGTTGTTGAAATGTCAAAATGCAAGCCATTGCTAATGAGTTACCTACCTAATTACTCCGCAGGTCCGTGTTCCCTAATGGTAAGGATTAAGTGGAGTTGAATGTCATCCATAACTGGCAAAATACATGAATTTATTACTGTCCCATGTAATGACGGGTAAGTCTCGTGTTGTTTTACGACCGGTAAAATACCATATTAGAAATTGTTCTTCGATCTAAAGAAAAATCTCTAATATGGTATTTTAATTTATTTGCGAAGAAAGGAAACAATAAATCAGCGCATGATCAAATCACCAGTAGTGATTAACAACGCCGTTCCTTTCTCCTTCCATCGATAATTAAACGCTAACAACGACAATACATCAACAACAATTAACACTAAAAACAACAATAAAAGTTACACACTGTACACCGTTTTCTTTCAAACTGCCATTATCGTAACCCAGTTTTCTGTATTAATTAACTATTAAAAATACATTTCGACCCATAAAAACATGCACTATCTATTAAGAGATTAATAAATCTAGTTGCATTGGTTAGGCAGACGGACAAGTATCAAGACACCTTGAAGAAACGGACAAACAGTTGACAATTAACAAACTGACACCAACAGAGCGACGAGACGACGTACCAAAAACAATTACAAATCGCAAATAGCGATGAACAAACCCTTCCTCCTCTTAAGTCTAACAACACAATCAAACAACAAGAAAAACGTACACATTAACAACAGCTGTACCCAGCTTTCCCTGTAGCCAGGCAACAGAGGAAATACGTAAGGACATCTAAATCAAGCATGCGTCAGACAGACGGACAAGCCGACATCGCGGCTGGCGGCGACGGCCATAACTCTCTGGAGATGAAGTTATTAATGTGCTCGGAGGCAGGTGCTTTGATGCACTAACTACCTATGTTACTTGTGAGTTATAGGTATGGATTGTTTGGAGTAACTATTGATAGGAACATATGAGACGAGGGAAGTGAGACATATGGGGCATTACTTGACAAACTTATTTAATTTTGGCGATTTTGTTAAAGAATCATTCGTTTATTCTACTTACGGCTTAATATGTCATGCAATTCTAACTTACAGAAAACTTAGACAGATTTAACACATGATAGGATTTAAACTAAGCACAGTCAATCTAGTCTATCTTGGTGACCCAAATACTACACAAAATTATTTATTTATTTTATTTTACCATTTATATACACACATATATATGTGTGCATATCAATGTCTGTTTATATAAACAGACATTGAAAAACAGAACAGAAAATATAGGTACAGAGGTGTCATAATTAATAAGTTAATGTGTTCTGCTAGCCCAAGATTGAAGTTTATAAGCGCAGACGAGCTTCAGTAAGTGAGCAATCAATGGTGAGCTTCTTGTCATAAAAGAAAGCCAATCATGAAACAATTCTTTATCACCACTTAAACGTATCTTAGTCGTGTTTGGCTTTCAGTCGTTATTTATGAACGACTAAATATAAATATTTGAGTATTCATTTATTATGTGAGATGTGTTATGTTGACCCAACTACGGTCTGACCGCAATAAACATAGCTAATCCTAGTAGATCCGTGAAATTGCGCCGAGTATATAATCTTCTGCTTCTTCGTGCCGATGGCACGGCTGAATTTTGAATATTTTTGGCACAAAACTTTGCCACTTCCACGGCGTCATCGTCAGTGGCAGCGCAGAGGTTACTTTGACTGCATGTTTTGGGACACAGAGGGCAGGATAGGAGGTGGAGCATAGTTTGAGATATAGCTCCACAATCACACCGTACTGCCGTTCCGTCAAGGTAGGCCACCTTTACCAGGTTGGACTTACATCTTCCCACTTGTGTCCGGAGACTGTTCAGGGAATTCTAAGTGGGCCACGGAAGGTTACACCCTGCAGGGAGATGCTCCTTTGGTGGTAGATAGTAAGTAAGAGGAGGAAGAGTATCCTGCCATAGTTTGCAACGGGCGTCGGGCGGGTTTCTATATATTGGCCGGCAGGCTGGCCGGCCGAGTATATATTGTTTCCACTCTTTTTTCTATTCTTTCTTTCCTGGGACCAGGTCGGGCAAAATGTTATTGGGTTTTATATTAGGAGCATGTTTGCCCGATTTATGCAGGATTTATGCCCTATCAATGGCATTAGGCTCGCCCCCTGTTACACGGGACTTACACATAGGTGGCGAAATGTGAGTGAACAGGTAGGTACACCTCTGCTTAACCCTTCGGGTATTACAGGCGTGATGTTATGTTATACAGGTGGCAGGAACATTGACGCGCAAACTGTAACCATGGATTCAGCACATGAGTTCAGACCCCGTAGCATCGAAATTTTTCGACGGTTATTAAAAAAATATTTCTGTTCCATAGATTTTGACCGCGTAGGTATGGCACTTTTCTATGAAACAGAAGATTTTTTTTGATAACCGACGTAAAATTTCTACGCTATGGGGTCTAAACTCATGTGCTGAATCCATGGTTACAGTTTGCGCGTCGATGTCCCTACCACCCTGTATTATGTACACATTTTTTATCATATTAAATTACTTCTCAAAATACTGATATTGTTGCTGTATCGATACAAAACTAAAGTGGAAACTTGAGCTCTCCGAGATTTCCCGGGGATTTTGCTACCCCAACACATTATTATACACTTAAAATAAAATACCACCTTCAATTTCCTAGGAAATACCAGCCCAAAGTAGAACAAAGCAATTAAGGGTTCAAACGAAACCCTGCAAGGTCATATCTGTCGCCGAAGTTCCGGTAAAACCCGTACAGACCCAGCCAATTCGACCACAGAAGTGATTATTTCGATATTTATGTGGTTTTTCATATCGCCTGAAGACAAAAAACAAATGAAAAACAAACTTTCTATAACCTTGGCGTGACCTTTCCTTATGCGAGGCGGAAGTGTTCTCGGAAACGCAACAAAGATACCAAACGAGTTATGAAGTAAGTAATAAATTATACAGCTTAATTATTTCTAAAAAAATAGTTCCTTTGTGAGGACTATCTTTCCTGTTATTTTTCCTCTTTGAATGAGTTTCAAGAAGCTGTAACAACGTGTTATAAGAGTCTGTGTACTCATGTGAAAATAAACGACAAACATTTGCACTTAGTGACGTCATTGACGGTTTTATTTTCAACTTTTAATTGGATGTTCTTTATCTACCGATGACTTACAGGGAATTTGACATGTTGCTTGGGTAGGGGACTTTTCTTACCAAATAGGATCTACGGAACATGATGCGGTATGTTTAAGGCGAATTAATAGTCAGATGATAACGCACGACATTCGGAGCAGTTTTTTCTTTATGTAGGTAATGAAGTTCCAGCTAGATTCAATCAACTGAGCCAGAGCAAAAGAGCAAAATGAAGAAAAAGGTTTGTATCCTTGATCGATGCAAACGTTTTTCTTCAATTCAAACTTCGACCAAATCACACTTGACTCAATTATTTTTCAAGACAATTAACTAATGTAATATAAAGATACTAACACAGAGACTTATGAGTCGTTCATCGGCCTTAGGTTGAAACCCAAGCAGGCACTTTACTTTCGGGTCCGCGTGGTAGTTTATAGCCCAGCCTGTGTCCCAGCAGTGGGAACATTATAGGCTGATTATGCTTATTCGGAACAGCTGGCTTCTTTATATATACCTGCTATACAGGGTGGCAGGGACATCGACTCGCAAACTGTAACCATGGATTCAGCACATGAGTTTAGACCCCATAGCGTCGAAATTTTTCGTCGGTTATAAAAAAAAGTCTTCTGTTTCATAGAAAAGTGCAATACCTACGCGACAATTGTGTCGCGTAGGTATTGCACTTTTCTATGAAACAGAAGACTTTTTTTTTATTTTTTTTTTGACCTAACAGCAATTGTTTTTATTATAACCGACGAAAAATTTCGACGCTATGGGGTCTTTGTATGCCGGGAAAATAGAGAGACACAATGCCTTTTTAATTGTGTCTGTAATTACGGCATTCAACCGGTTAATACTAAATTCACCTCAAAACTGACAAACCTGCATTCTACGCAAGACTGTTAATTACCTAGTTAGCGATTCTAATGAAAATCAATCAAAATCCGTTGACACGGTCTACCGACGCGGGCGCAGATAATATCTCTCACTTTCACTAGGCAAGTAAACAAGCGGAGACGTGCGTTGGATTGACGCGAACCCATTTTAATTTGTGCCCGCTTCCCGCTATTAAATACGCCGGCGGATTGTATATGTGTGCACAAAAGTGTTTGTAGATTTCTGAAGAAGACAGTTTTTTAGATTGGGTCGGTAATGTTTTTGTGATCTTTTTTTAGAGAAGGAATTGTCCGTGTTCCTACACAGTGCTGCGGTCCAAAGCACAAATCGCCGACGTCATCCAAAAAGCAGTCTAGCTTAAGTGGGACTGGGCCAGACAGGTTTGTCGCATGTCGAATGAGTCATGGGCCAAATCTACCGCAATGTGGGTCCCAGAAAACGTCCGGTGACATCGAGGCAGACCCGGTAGAAGATGGCGGGACGAGCTTGACGCTTACACACAGGGCTGGTCGAGCTTAAGATAGAGAGGAGTGGAAAGGAGAAGGTAGGCCTTTGCCGTGAAGTTGACAACATGGCTAAAATTAAATAAATAATAATAATTTTCACAGAGGCTTCTTTAAAAATGACACAATTTTATGTATTTTAAATATTAAACGAAGCAAAAAGAGTATGTAAGGATTGTAACAGGTGGCGTTCTGTAGTTTCTGCCTTCCCCAGGGGAAGAAGGCGTGAATTTGTGTGTATGTAAATGTTTGGAGTATTTGATTACTTGCAAATATTACGATAAATATGAATCATACTTCGCCTTATGATCGTTATGGATAGGTATTTTAAAGGCCTATAAAATATTTATAGTTCCAGTGTCGGAACTGTACACATTTAACATAGCTGAGGAATGCAATAATTGGTCTATGTCCCAACAAATTATATACATACTTACTTGATTCTAATTATATTTCGTAGTCTGATCTAAATTATTTTTAAGAAACGTGGTAGCTTTTCCCAACGACCTTTGGCCAACTCCATAGTGTGAAAGTGTAGAACTCTCTGCCAGCGTCTGTGTTCTCTTCCACATTTAACCCGTCACTCTTCAAAGCAAGAGTGAACAAGCAATCTCCATCGCTTTCCATCAGGCTTATTCAGCAATAAATACCTAACAAAGCTAATCGACATCGGCCCAAAAACTATAACTATTTTAGAGTTCCGTACTCAAAGGGTGAAAACGGGACCCTATTACTAAGACTCCACTGTCCGTCTGTCTGTCTGTCACCAGGCTGTATCTCATGAACCGTGATAGCTAGACAGTTAAAATTTTTTCTCAGATAATGTATTTCTGTTACCGCTATAACAAAAAATATTAAAAACAGAATAAAATAAATATTTAAGTGGGGCTTCCATACTACAAACGTGATTTTTTGCTGTTTTTTGCTCGATATTAATAACGGCAACAGGTAAACGCTTGAAATAATCACAGAATATTAAGTTGTATATTCACTTTAATAATAAATAATTAAATAAAATAAATATTTTAGGGGGGCTCCCATACAACAGACGTGATTTTTATAGATAATGGTACGAAACCCTTCGTGCGCGAGTCCGACTCGCACTTGGCCGGTTTTTTCTATCCGTTCTCAAACCAATTTACCGAACGCTTTTGCCTCCGCTTGTACAGCAGCTGTCGATCGTCAGGGCACTCCCGTTAACAGTCCGCGCGTTGTCAGTAGGTCTTCGTAACTAAAGCTTCCTGCAGCCCGCTTGATATATTCCACTGAGCCGAGCTAGGGAAATGAACGCCTAACGAGATACCGAGCATTTTTTACACAGGATGAGAGAATTGGTTAGCTGTATCGATGAATGTTTGGATGTTGCGTAAATTAATGCAAAAAAAATATATCAAGAATAACAATTTTAACTTTGTTTTCTATGGACGTTATTTTCTCAGCAGCAGTATCTGTTAATCACAATCAGCCGATATTGTTTCCACTGCTGGGACACAGGCCTCCTCTCTTCGAGAGGGAGTGGGTTGTAATTTACCACGCGAGTCACTGCGAGTTGGTAGACGTCACAAGTCTTCGAATTTTTGGTTCTAGGTCATGCCGGTTTCCTCACGATGCTTTCCTTCACCGTTTTGAGAGCAGTTTTGATGAAATAATTTACACAAATTAAAGCGCCTATCTGCTCATATCTGTATTTGTTCAAGAAAGTGAAAATCAACGGCAGGAAAAAGCGCTCTTCCCATGCAAAAATAACCAACACGCCAGCTCACTCTCTTATAGGGCCTTGATGGATAATATGGATATTAGGTAACGTAGGTAAAAGGTGACAAGAAATTACAATGCCTAGAGTATGTAAACTCTAATATTTTGTTGCACTCATGTGTTAAGTAGATTTTAGATTTAAGCAGTCAAGAACCAGAAGGTCGCAGTCTCATCTCGGCGACAAAAAAATGTCAAAAACTTGTCAAAATGTAGGGAAATTAGACGTATTTTTGACAGATTGAGACTGAGATTAGAGGGGTAATTCTCGTAATTTTACGACCGTTCAACACAACAAACAACAAACAAACGCAAACAACGCAAATGCCTATATTTTATAACATTTTTATAATAATTTGTATATATTTATATTTCATTTATAAAGTTATAGTCCTAGACTATACTTTAACAGACCTTGGTTCCATGTTATGGTAGTTTGAATAGAAAACGGTAGTTATTTGCACTTGTCTTCTTCTTGTAAGTGCATCGGACAGCAGCATCTACCGACATCAATCCACATTTTGAGCTTAGTTAAAATATTGCAAATTCCCAATACCCTTCCTCTCATACCTACCTATAATGAGACCCATTTTCAATAGTAGACGCTTTAGGGTCAGAAAAGGCTTTTTAATGTTTTGTACCGTTTTCGCTATAACCTACGGTACTTGGCATTTCACAATAACTGCATAAGTAACATCAATTTAAGTAGAAAGTCCGATGGCTCGTTTGTAGTGTAACATGAAACCGGCGAATCATCAATGTTTATACCAGGCTAATGTCAAACATATCCGCGGGCATCGCAAGCCTTTGATTCCTCTACAGTGGACCAACTTGATACTTGATGTTTCAAATAAATCTGAATTTTAACCCTGTAAGTACTTATACTCGTATGAAGTAGGACCATTATGGAAGGCTAACAATCAGATGGACTGACCGACCCGGGTATGGTTGCGACGAGAGGAGCTTCGGATGGAAACCGCCCAAATCTGCTCGTTTCTAAACGATGGCTGGTAACATACTATAGAGGTCTGGATACTTTCATCATTATCATCACCTGTCTAGCATTTTTCCAACAATGACCCATAAACGGTTTCCATTCTAACCGGTTGCAGCTGAATTATAGTATTTTGCATGGAGCGACTGCCTATCTGACCTTCACCTGGATATTATTAGGCTGTTGTTTTGTTATTATGGTAATAAATACTCAGTATGACCCCAGGAGTAACGCACCTGGGAACCAGAAGTGTGTCACTGGTGCTATACAGAGTTAGTATACCTTACCTAGATTAGTGATGGCACCAAACACGTAGCCGAATTCTGGGCTGAGTCCATTTAGATTGCCATCGACACGCTAAGAAGAAGAAGGGTACCGGATACAACGCCGTTTTTATAAATTTTAATCTGTAATTAGTTTATTATACCTACAACTTTATTATTACTCCTATAATCCTATCAAATTCAGTGACACAATAATGGATTGCTTTGATGTAGGAATGTATTTTTAACCGACTTCTAAAAAAGGAGGAGGTTCTCAATTCGGATGTTTGTATTTTTTTTTTTGTTTGTTCGCACATAACTCCATCGCTTGCCAACCGATTTGAAAAAATCTTTTATTGTTGGAAAGGGTATAATTCCCAAATTGTCCCATAGAAATTTCATCAAAAACGGTTCAGTAATTTGGTTTTTAAACCAAAATTACTGGTAAAAATTACAACTTAAAAGTGAAAAATAAAAACTTTTTTGCAAAAAAAAAAAAACAACCGACTTCCAAAAACGACACTACAAAGTGAAAAATAACTTTAATTTCGGAAGTCGGTGGCAAACAACGAAAATGCGAACCCAACGACACCGACTTCCGAAAGTAAAGTTATTTTTCAATTTGTAGTGTCGTTTTTGGAAGTCGGTTGTTTTTTTTTTGCAAAAAAGTTTTTATAACCTCTTCTGACATAACTCAACTACCCGCCTCATTACTTCTAAATAAGTCCATTGTAGAATACGTTAGTGATGCAGCCAGAGCGATGTGGCCGATGCGCTTGCACATTAGCACGGCAACACGCCCGGAGCCACGCGATACGGCGCGGGCGCAGCGAGCCGCGCGGACACTTGCGGCCGACTTAATTATCTGTGCCCCTAGACCCGTTGCGTCAGACTGATAACTGACGTTGTTCCTTTGTTATGAAAGACTGAGTTAAGTTGGAAACGGAGTGTAGAAGAGGTAATAGGGAGTTTGTTAGTACTACATAACATGGATGGGTATATGAATGAGTACAGACTAGAAGACGGTGGGATTAAATTTCAATAAGTTGGTCTTAATAACGTTTGGTGGAGAGTTGACACAATAGATATTGAAGAGGTTAGATGATTATGATGTTTGGCACAAATTAAATAAGTCTATTCTATCGTATATAGCAACAACTGTAGGTAGGACTAAAGATAAGATTAGGGATGTCAACCTCTGTACAAATGAAATAGAATGTATGAATGTTATCGGGTCCCGTTAAAAATGTGAATACAAACAATATTTAGGGAACAAACTTGGTAAGTAACAGGACAAAGTCTCGACAATGCCCACACAAATCAAACAGGATTCCTAATACATTATCGACCAAGTTGTTGTGTACACCAAGCATTTGCATGGCTCGGACCGCGAGACTTGCGTGTCCCGCCCACTCCGTGCGGTGCAATACTGTGCAATCTTACTACGTATCGGCATCACATTAAACGTTGTAAAGGCAGCACAATGCGGATTTCTCCACGAACTTATAAAAAGTTATGTGTAAGGTTTTGTTGAATGCGCTGTGACATGCGAAGACCATTGCCGCAATGTCTGTGACAATTGCTGCTTATTAATTAGTTTACGAGATATTCTGACAGAATGGATCGGTTTTGTCTGATACTAATTGCCGTGTGCGTTGTGACAAATTGGTACAATCTGCGGCTTTATCCTCTGCAACTGACGAACAAAAACAATCTTTGCTTCGTCAATTTAATCTTGCAAATTCTTCATCTAGGTGTTCAACAGTTTCATTATGACCTAATTGTTGTATCTACGCAGCTAATTAGTGCAATACAAGTGCGTTGACATTCTCGGCTCGTGATCGGTCGATGGGTAAGTCGATCGCATCGTCGCCGACACCCGACACCGTCGGATCGCCTGTCGACGACGATACTGCACGGGGCCTTGAGATCGCGCTTACGGAATAAACGTCTCATGCGTATCGGGTTCAGCTCGAATACTTTGGAAATATGAGCGTGCACTTATGTATTTGTGGCCTGCAGTGTACGTGTGTTTTAGGGGTTTAATGGGTTCATTGTATTCTAAGTGAAGTTTTAATAAAATTTTGATAGTTATTTATGTAGGTACATATGCCATGTGCTACATGTAGTAGTAGTAGGTTTAACTGGAAGAATTCTGATTCTCGTCTCGTTAAAATAGTTTTTTTTTTTAATAATAGAAGTGTCAAAAACCACCTTACAGCGACCTACCGTACGAATTTGTGTTTAACGCAAACAAACGTATTTTCTTCTTCTTATTCACGTACCCTTCCATGCTCACCTTAAACCTTGCCAAGCCTGTAGATTTAATTTCGTCCCTTAATAGGTAATCTAGCTCCAATCCAGCCTGTCCCCCGCTGCCCACTCCCAGCGACGTGCTAACCCGAAGACCGAAGCCCACAGATGTCTTCAAAAAATATCTTCAATTCCATCGAACTTAATTATAGTTCATCAATTCGTGACATTCTTTTGTTTATTCTTTGAGAATACTTGAAACCTTGGAGAAGAACTTTTCATTAAATGCGACTTTATTTTGTTTTTAATGTGTTGAGTATACAGTTTGCAAGCCTGAGGGCAGGATGTGATGAACACAGCCCAAAATGGTTTGCGAGACACGCCTTGAATTCAGAAACACGTTAACACCTCGTTTTAAAGATTACTTAAAAATATCGATTCACACCAAATAGTTTTTAATATTTTTTGGCACGGTCTTGCAAAACTGAATTGAAAATATCTGTTACTAAATTATAACCACTATTCAACCTAGCATTCTTGTTATAATACATAGGCTGCTGCAGTCAAAGCAACAATTAAGAAATATAATATAACGCCTGTTTTACTTGAAAAGTTAGGCAGAGGTGTTAGTTTAATTTACTAACACCTATGCCTAACTGTACACCCACAAGTCAAGAAATAAATCTCACAGCTACCATGACATTAAGAATTCTAGACGGAGATCAGGGGGCCTAAAAAGGCCACTTTAAGTAATACCTCTAAAAGTTATTCATTTCCTGAATTCCCAGCAGATCATTAGCAATTCCTCTAATTTTCGTAAAATTTCATTTCATATTTGGTGTTGCCGCATGAAAAAAATAAACAAAACGTAATTTTATCGGTAAATTCATTACAGTTTTTATTAATCAAATTGTTTTTTATATTTTATTTCTACAGTTTAAATGTTATTTCATTATGATATGAATTGCACACAGATCATATTAAGAATTGTCAGTTTGTGACCATTTTACGATTTTTAATATGATTCATATTGTTATCATACATATTATGATCTCTGCCAAAGTGGCCTTTTTAGGCCCCCAGCAGTCAGCAGTTCAATTTCATTCCACAGAAGACAAGAACGACAACAATGGTTGTCCTACTACCACAGTCTCTTCAGCACTGACCTATATTGATAAAAAAAAATACTATCTCTATTTTTTACGCAACAATACTTGATGTAGACCACAAAGAAGGCGTATTTATTCTACTTGACGATACATAAGGAAATATACTTAGTGTTGATACGCTATAATTTACTAACATTATCATACGTTATTGTTAGTGTGGGAGGCGTATGAGGTTAGTTAGCCATAATATCAGGGGTATTAGCAGTCTAATGAGTACACATTCTACAACACACTGCAGAATCCGGTTGTTGACTTACTGTTGCTGGTGTTACAAGAAATTCTCAAGGTCAAACAATCTTAGTTACGAAAGGGGATCATCACCATTTTAGTCCAGAATCACACACTACTGGGTAGGTCTTCTTTAATTTCTGCCATACTTCTCGGTTCCGTACGTCCAGGAGTTTCCCACGACTAAATTCTTGGCCCAACGCACATTTGGACGTCAACACTGTCACACCATAATTCAAAATTAGATAAAAATTTTGATTACATTCACAACTCATGAATGTGTGAAGATGTATGGAGGACGCAGCCAATATAACATGACCAGCTGTTAGTCTTAAATTTAACTAATATTAATTCAAAGGATGACAGTTAATATTCCTTAGAATAATGATAAAATTGGTCTGTGAAGACATAGGTATGAGCAGCTCAAGTATTACAAATGTGATGAAACAAGGAACACTATACAAACATGCCAATACAATATTCGTACTATCATTGCTACAAAACATGTGTGGGCGCATGGGAAGGAATTCCGTCTGTTGACATCAGTCTGGTTTATTCGTTTTTTGAATAGTTCCCATGTCTTAATAAACTGTATTGATTGACATGTATGGGAGTTATTTCCCATTGTGATCTGTCATTTAGAGTGAGTACATAAACTTAATACGCAAGCTTTTTTGGGATTTTTTTGTTGTTTTGTTTACATCAGCAGTGCCTTCGATTTATTGTACATTGTTCATTTGCAATTTTCTCATGGGAGTAGGCAGAGTCCATAGTACGCTAAGTACAACGATCCTTGCCTATATTTTTTTTTGTATTGTGTCGGTAAGGTAACTCAAGTAGCGGATGTTGGAGAAAAAATAGCTGAAGTGGGAGCGGGCCGAACACGTCGCGCGAATGCACCCAGAGAGATGGGCGAAGATCGTCACACACTGGACGCCCGAGGGAGGACATCGCCATCAAGGTAGACCAAGGTGAAGGTGTGACGATCCGATAAGGTTAGTAGGGTCAACATGGCCAGAGTCGCACAAGAAAATCGGAAGTAAAAAGTGTAACTTGTTAGACATACTTAATACTCGTATAGGATAATAAAAAATAAAAAAAGTTGGTAGTTGTTTTATCTTCTCGGGTCAGGAAAGAGTCCAAATCGTCACATTTGCGTCAATTTCTATAATAGTTTTTTTTTTAATATAAATAATGTTATAATATTTTAATGATCTTAATTAATAAAAGAAGTTTAAAAAATATCCTTAGCTTAATAATTTATACATAAAAAACAATAATTAAAACACTTCTACACTATTCAAATACCTCTATATTCCTCAAAGGTATTAGTTATACTGTTTATTCGACGTCCGCCACAATTAAATACTATAACATTTAGAAATAATAGTGATATTTATGTAGATATATGTAATTACTAATTACATATAAGGCAGAGACGCTCAATCGAAGACACACGTACATTTGAATAAATATATGCATAAACATTAAGTTATTTTGAATTGGTAAGTAACTATAACTACCTGCGTATAGGTGGGTAGTATTACGTATGAAAAATAACTAAGCCAATTGGTGGTTGCTATGAAACCTGAGGGGTAATTTTCGTAATTTTAAGACCGTTCACAGTCTGATCTCAGTCTCAATTTGCTAAAAAATACTTCTAATTTCCCTACATTTTGTCAAATTGTTGACATTTGTTTGTCGCTGAGATGAGACTGCGACTAGATTTTGAACGTTTTAAATAACAAGAATTGGTCTTTTAGTATGACGTACTTACAAATTATAAAGGTAAAGATAATTTTATTTGTCATATACATAAAACAAAGCTATACTTTGTTTTCGAGGAACGAAATATTACTACTGGGGAATTTGTTGCACCTTCTTTCCAGCTAATTCACTAAGAAGTGGTGAAAGGCGGGCGTTTTGGGGGACTGGTCTTATGTAATTATAACGTTCAAAAAGTGCTAATTCGCAGCCTAATTTGAATAAATGACTTTTTCAATCAGTAATGACTTTTTCGATCAGTATTTCGAGCAGTAAGGAGTGAAGCTTCGGAAAAGTTCAAGAAACCAACTCAAACTTTATTCAAAATTCCTGTCAAGTGTAATCCTCTCTAGCTACTTTAAAAAAGTTTGTGTACCAGGAGTGAGTTTAGTTTAAGTCTAGAACGGGTTGTTTTCGAACTAACAAGCTTTTACTCGCCAGTCACTTTGCTTGAGCATGCGTGGTGATAAATACTCATGCCTTCTCTGTATAAGGAGAGGCCTATGCCCTGCAGTCGGACAGTAATAGGCTGGCATAATTACTATTATCTCCCATTTTTATTTGTCAAGTGACTTTTAATTACCTTTACAGGGTGGATCTTGAGACGAGGCAGTAAGGGCAGATACCTCTACCGTTTTATATTCCGGAAACGTCGTAAGAGACTGTCCTTAACTGTTTAAGTAACTACTAACTATTTGTATACGTGTATCTATATAGCAAAAGTGTTAAAATACATACACCGACTATGTATTTCACACATACATATGTATCAGTGTGCGTTTGGTATTTGCATGCGGTTTCCTTGTCCAGTGGTCTACATTCAGAATCTTCTCTCGTAATTATATACTGACGAGGATTAATGAATATGAATGCTGTAATTGGCAAGCGACGCGGAAGGTGCTGACTGATGGCTCAGCGATAAGGCGTATGTTGCTGATATGGGCATGTTGTTGTGTATCAACTAGTCTACACTTGAATTGAGGATAAATACGATTTTGTAAGAAGAATCTCGTTATAAGCGTTCGTTTGTAAGATATGTTTTTTATGTACAGTCACGAGCAAAAGTATGTATACACTCGGCTTTATTCAAAAGCTATTTACGCCTTTATTTTTGAATAAATTTTATGTGGTTACGAACATAGCATTTTCGAAGCCTTAGGTTTATGTAAGGTGTCGTATTTCAAAGTTGCATTCGTTATTTCACGAAAAAATCGCAATTGAAAGTTGCCAAGTGTTGACATATTGGTGCTCGTGACTGTACATCATCAAAACTAACTAAGTTGGTTAAACCCTCGGCATCTACTCCCTATCCCTACCCCTGTTTTCCCTCATGCAGTTTCTAGATAGGCAAAATTTAACGGAATGCCCCATAAAGTGGCGTCATCATCATCATCAATTCAGACGAAAGACGTACGACAGACGTACTGGACATATGCCTTCCCCAAGCACCGCCACTTCGACCGGTTCAGTGCTTCCCGAACCCAGCGGATTCCTGCAGCCTTCACAAGGTTATCGGTCCTCCTTATGGGAGGCCATCCAACGTACGTCTGCCGGTACGTGGTCGCCACTCTAGAACCTTCCGGCCCTATCGGCCATCTGTTTTGCGAGCAATGTGCTGCCAGCCCACTGCCACGCGTAGGTGGTATACCAAGACTTTGACTTTGAGATTGATTTTTTATTATTAGCAGAGGTTAAAAATAACTCATTTATCGCAAATACTGATCCATTTACAAAACAGTGTAATCAAGATGATATCCTCTTTGGGTAGTATCCGAGTGTGACCTAGGTTTCGGAAAAACCACTGTGGTAACCAAATGAATAAATTAAATTTTCCAATCACAAAAGTTCTTAGTACATTATGCAGTCATGAACTGATGGAACTTGGTGTCGCAAGTTTGAATCCGGGAGTATACCAATGGGTTTTTCAATTTTCGTAATATCTTAGTTACCTAGGAAAATCCTATGACCTAGTTTAAGATGTCTATTGATTATTAAATACATAACATAACCTACATACATAATCGGTCTATAATGTTCCCACTGCTGCGACACAAGCCTCCTCTCTGTGAGAAGCTGTGGGCTATTATCCACTATGGCTCAATGCGGGTTGGTAGATGTCACATGTCTTCGAATTTTTAGTTCTAGGACATGCCGGTTTCGTCACGATGTTTTCTTTCACTGTTTTGAGAGCAGTGGTGATGAAATAAATTACACAAAGTAACCTCTGATTGGGTTTGAACCTACGCCATTCAACTTGTAAATTGGCGCCAGTACGTAGGGCTACCACTGGTTCTTGCCATTGATTGATCCTAAGTAAATATACTCGTCCACGACTTCGAGTGTAGCGTCTCCGATCGTCATGAGAGTAGGTGTTGTTACATGGGCATTTGACATAACCTTCATTATGACCATTTCATTTTTAGACCCACAGGAACACAGTGCTACGCACCAAAACACCAAACGCTGACGTCGCCCAAAAACCAGCCAAGCTTAAGTGGGCCTGGGCTAGACAGGTTTGCCGCATATTGAATGAGTCATGGGCCAAATCTACCAGTGTGGGTCCCAGAAAACGTCAGGTGACATAGAGGCAGATCCAGGAGAATTTGGCGGGACGAGCGTGACGCAGACAGATAAAATTGGTACACACTAGCGCCAGACAGAGAGGAGTGGAAATGAGAAAGGGAGGCATTTGCCCTGAAGGGTAAAAATTAAATATATTTTTTTAAGAAATTGAAAAATTGATTTAATAATGGTATAAAAATCAAGAGACTATTTAAATTTTCCACAGACAGTTCCTACAGTTTCTTAGGTAACTACTACCTATTTACTTCGAATCGTGTAAAAGAAGTTTCCAGCTATTTATGCTAACTTTACATTGAAATCTGTGAGCTATCAAGGAGCGACATAATGACCCATAATATTCATAATAAATACCCATAAATTATCACAGATGATCACGAGTCTTTCCTATACACTGTGGCAACAAATCTTGCTAGTTATTATGGATTTTTTTTACCATAATAACTACAAGCTCATAGATTTTTTTTTTTCGTATTCTTCCTCTTTGGTGTAGTGGTCGTAAGCGCTGCTGCTGAGCATAAAGCCCTGGGTTCGATTCCCAGGTCTGGCAAATTGTTATTGTGGTTTCATCTGGAGTCACTCAGTAACGTTAGTTTTTGTCATGGTCTGGCAGTTTGAGTAATTAACGTGGCCTACCCAAATGTCCTTTCTTTGGTATTGTTCGTCGAATCGTTGAGCTCCTTAAGTTTTGAGTTGAGCTGCACGATTTCTGACATATGCTTGCACTGACTGGACAGGTCCTCTCAATCTGTGTGATTCTTTCCTCAAAAGACCATCTCAGACATCGACCTACATGGTCTTCATATGATCTGACCAAGATTATGTCTGGACTTTAAAAGAGACTGTGACGTCTGAGTTTGTTTCGACCTTTGGCGATAGGCTCGCCCCCTATTACAACATAGGACTTAAACATAACTGACGAAATGTAGGTGTACTAATAGACCGCTGCCTTGCCCTTCGGAGAATGGTAGTGCAGGCGTGATGTTACATGTATGTATACTCTCGTATCGGCACGAACTCATAACAATACCTTATTTACCCGGGTCAAAAGATCAGACAACAAGGTGGAATGGGGGCTGATAGTCCAATATGCGCCAGACGTCATTTAGGTATATGTACCTATGGCACTTCGTGGCAATATTGAAATGCACCCCAAAACCAGCTGTTCCAAAGCAACAAATCTGCCCTTGCTAACATACCTAGCTTTCATTTTACTCTTTGACCTGTCAACATCATTACAAAATACGAATAAAGAAACTCTCAAACTGCAAACAATATCATTTAATATACACGCCATACTCCACCGATTCTATCCACTCCAAAATACACTTACATAACCCTCTATACTACTATACCACGTCTAAACGTAGGCTCGCTAGGCATACCTAAGCAGGCCCTAATGTAGGACATATCCTACACCAGGTCCTAGGGGCTATCAATAGGTATTGCGGACACAAATTCAGCTAAAGTCCTCTTAGTAAGCATCAGTCTTGTTTACGCCTACGTTGGGCGTTAGATATTCAGTTTTATTGATAAAGCTGAGGTCCGCTGCGGAGTTGCGTGGAATTATACGGGCTGCAGTTTGAACTGACTTTAGTTTCGAATATAACCTACCTAAATAATCCATGACATGTCAGATCGGGAGCAGTGGTGGTCCAGTAGTTACGGCTGACGAGTTGTAGGTCGTAGGTTCGAACCCAGACAGGCGCTTTACTTTGTGTAAATTATTTCATCACCACTGATCTCAAAACGGTGTAGAAAAACATTGTGATGAAACCGGCATGTCATAGAACAAAAATTCTTTGACATGTGACATCTACCAACCCGCACTGGCCCGCGTGGTAGAAAACGGCCCACTCCCTGTCACCAAGAGGGCCTATGCCGCAGTGGAAACATTAAAGGCTGACTATGTTATTCCAGATCAAACTTATGATCGAAAGAAAGATGGCTTTCACAGGCTATTTTTGATATATAACATCAGTCCTTGTTTCCTCCAAGGATAAGGCAGAGGTGTACGTACAGTACACACACATTCGGCATGTTTAGGTCTCATGTACTAGGGGCGAGCTTATTGCCATCAAGTGGGCAGAAATCCAGGCTTCGCGCCAACTTCAGGACGACTTCGGGACTTTCGGGCTTTCGGGCTACTGAGAAATTCCAGAGATATTAGATCTTAATATGTAGCAAAATTGTGACCCAATGGTATCCTAGACAAGGTAAAAGGAAAACAGGTAGACCACAAAAAAGATGGGATGACGACATAAGTCAAGTGGCAGGCGTCACGTGGAACAGAGTGGCTCAAGAAAGACTGAGTGGAAAAGGTTGGAGGAGGCCTTTGTCGACTGGCAAACAGATCTACAGAAAATAAGTAAAATTCAAATAAGAGATTAACGTTTACATTAAATTTAAGTTTTCTGTGTATTTTGTCATATAATTGTATTAAGGATCTGAATAAAAGGCTATATTATTATTATTATTATATGTTAAAAACTCAACTAACAAAGGTCTTTGTGATAAGGTTTGACCGACTCGACTAGAAACAACACCGACAGCTGAACACCGAGAAGTTGACAACTGAAAAATACAGTCACAGTACCTGAGATGTAACTATAGGTACTGTAATAAATATCATCAACATAAAACCATAATTATGTAACTCAAGAAACAATAAAATGCATTGTTTAACTGCATGCTTGTCAAAATATCCGACCCTATGTTTTCATTCAAAAATCCTTTAGCAAAACACCAAATATTCCTCTAGCTTTTTCGTACCCCCTACTAATCCTCACTTAAGTAATATTTAATCCGACAAATGCCTCAATAACAAAATTAACAAACATCTGAATAGAAACTGAATCCGTATTAAGTTTTGAGCAAATATTATAAATTATACTAAGCGTTCAGATATTGGAATTTACGGCAGTCGGATTGGTTTTAGCATTCATAAGTAAGACATAGCTTTTGACGTCCATTCTGAATACACTTTCTGTATATTAAGTGACAGTATGAATTGTTGGGAAAAGGAAAGCTGGAAGTAATATATAAGTAACTAGCTTCTGCCCGCGACTTCGTCCGCGTGAAATTTCGGCCCATCGCGTCGCATCGCATCGCTCACCCGTGCTACTACTTCGTTTTCACTTACTGTTCTGCCTTTTTTCATTTTGCTCGGCTCCTAAGGGTCATAGCGTGATGTTAGATAGCCTATAAAGGTTATATGGCCTCAAGTTAAATCAAATCAGTCTAGTAGTTCCGGAGATTACCCCCTACATACATACAAATAAACCAATTCTACCTGTTTATAATATTAGGATAGATATTATTTTATTCAAGAGGAAGAGGCTGTTGCAGCTAGATTTTAGAGGGATGTTGTCTTAGTAAGAAAAGCTGAAGCTGAAACATAGCATAAGTACCTATGATTAGCCTATAACCCGTCTGCCTTCAAAGCAAGAGTGTACAAGCATCTTTTATGCACGCTCGTTCCAGCATAGACCTCATCCATCGCTTTCATCTGGCGTGATCGAGGTCAAGAGGCCCATTTAGCAATAATAAAAAATAATTGTTCACTCTTCTTGGTGAGGGGGAGCGGGCCGTAATCCACCACGTCGGCCCAGTGCGAGTTGGTAGATGTCACTTCTCTTTGAATGGTTTGTTCTAGGACATGCTGGTTTCCTTACAATGTTTTACTTCACCGTTTTCAGAGCAGTGGTGAAGCTGAATCTTGTATGATATAAATAGAAGGATTACTGAAAATTAACACTCCCTAATTATTATTAGGTATCTACTTGATCTTCTCCAGTCATGGAATTAGTCCGTGCACATATTTAATAACTTCAGAAAACATGATGGTAGAATGGAAATAAAATATTTTGATCTTGAACTCGTGTCGGTACGAGCGTTGGAAGAAAAAAAAATATGTTAAAAACGTAGCATATTTATTCAACTAAGGGTTGATTTTTCAATCGACAGATTCGTGAAATAAAGTTTTATTCCAGGAATAAAATTGACGTCTGACAATTATTGTATGGAAGAATTGTCAATAATTCAATATTATTCCTCCGATAAAATTACCTAGCGTTGAAAAAATCAGCCCTAGTTAAATTATCTGGCGTTGGAAAATTCTGCCCTTAAAGTCACGTTCTTCCCTAATGTTTTAAATCGGTTACCAGTTACGTTTTCATCTGACTAACCTTATCCCAACTATGTTTTGGTTGGCTTCCAGTCTAACCGGATTCAGATGGATACCAGTATGAAGTGACTTACCAGTTAGGTACTAGGTATAATTATAGCACTAAGAAAAATACAGTAGCTATATAATATACATATAACCATAATTTGACCTTTCGTTTTTCACATTGACCTTTTGCTCTTCAAATACTATTTCCGAATGATATTTACTCGATTAGAAGAGAACAAAATAAGTTGTTAAACTGACCTCGCGAACTAAACTCAATTTTTACTAGTGACCCTGAACCTGAACGTGGCCTATTCTGCCGAAAAGCTATTACCTAGTACGAAGTAGGTACCTACATTCAGCCCAGTACCATGGAACTTGCGAGTTATATTATTGTCAATATGGGTCTAATAATTTGGTATGTTAAATAGTAATTTGATTTGTTGAACACTGCTAGGCACTTCACTGTACTCACTATCTAAAATAGATCAACTACCAAACTTTTACCAAAGCTTTTCGACTAAAATCTTTGTCCTTCACTCTCGACACACAATTTATTTCTGTATAGCCTGTAAAACTATGTAAAGCAAATAGCCCAGTATCGCCTACACCACTGCCTACCCAATAAAGAACAAAAGCAGTAGACACTAGCAGAGCACAAAGCTGGCATTAGCTGGAGCTGTGATAACGCGCCGTTATCACACCGCGCCCGCGTCCACTCGAACAGTCGCCACATTCACTGAGAATATACTACGACTGACGACACTTGGTAGTTGGAATTTAATACAAGTGGTTTTTCTTATTCAATTACCCAGAATTACAAACTGCAGATATGTAAACCACTACGTTCATGTATGTTGTGCTTTTAAGCTTTCATGAGAAACTAGGTTTCAATGTCCGATTATGGCGCAACTTAGGTAGTCAGCCCCGCTATCATCTTGCTGACTTGCTTATGTTATTACCACAGCATATCGATAATTACGAAATAAGAATGTATGACCGTGCTGTGATTATGATTGTCAAGTTTTGGCTATAACTCATAAGGGGCCTACACCTGAGATACAAAAGGCTGATTGACGCTAATGGTAGTAAAAGTATTTTGGGGAATCTCTATTTTGAATATTTTCTACTTTAGCTTTGGTATGTCAGGGTAAGTAAATTAGGTAAGTTGACATTGGTTGGCTATGGTTTTCTATTCTTCTCTTTTACTAACATAGTCTCGACAGATTATGAATATTAGACTACTAAGTCGACAGCTTTTCAGGATTTGAAAAGCATGGCACAAAAACAAACTCCTAGATAGCCTTTTAAATATTCGTAAACAACCGTTCCATGTGTTCGATAAGTATTGCAGAAGATCGAGGGATTAAAGCCAACATTTCTCAAACATCGTTCATGCGTCCGCAGTGATTATGAGAATACGTAGTGTAACTTGAAGTGGACAATTGTTGATTGTAAAATGCGTAAGAAGGCCCTTCTTACGTTACGGTACAAGAAACACTTGCAAGTACCTCAGAGCCTTCAACACTCGATTTCTAAAGTATCAAAACCTCTCAATCCCCTCACACTAACAGAGATCATGCGATGCTTGACGCTGGAGTCAAGGAGAGCGGCCGGCGCCGACCACGCCCGCCCTCCGCGCCCGCGCACCTGCCTCACCCCCCGTCACCCCTGCCCGCGCTTCATGCAAACTATGCCGGGTACATCGATACATTCAATTGTTAGCCATTACGTATCCTGGTCTGTAATGTATTATTATGGGTTATAAAGGCTATGATATAACAAATATTTCCAATTACAACCGGCTTCCGTGACGTAGCGACCTGATTATTGGCTGGTTGGGTTATCTAGGCGTAAGTTAGTACTTAAGCTTGCGTTATCATCTCTTCATTTAGTTTCTGAGAGCTTTTAGAGGCCTTTTGCCGCATGCCTTTGCAGTTCCTAATACAAACCAATGCCCCTCCATTGTATGGAGTGGCAGTGGCACCTTGTTACCTGCGGCTTTTTTGGGAATAATTGTTTTAGATAAAGTTTATTTATGAGTATAGACTTGATATTGTCTTCTTATACCAGTTTTTCTTACAGTCCGCCTGCAAATACGTCGGAAAGTCAACTTGTTCCAGCTGATAAACCTGGCATTGGAGGAGTTTAGATACATACTGAATAGTTCTTAGATAAATTTGTTTTCGGTAAGTATTATATTTTAAAGACGTTAATGAAAGCTTGCTAGGTAAATGATCATAACAGGCTAAACTGGCGTAAAGATGTCAGGTTGCTGGAATAAAAGTTTTCTGTTTAAGCAAGTTTCCTGCAGAAAACCACAGTGTTAAGTTTTTGTAACGTTCGTATTAAGCTCCATTTACAATAGCATTAGAAAGAAGTTAAAAAAGGTTATTTTTAATGCACACTTTGTAAGAAAAATACAATAAACATTGTTACATTATGATAGACGCCGAATTTATTATGATCTATTTTTACAGCAGCTGTCACACTTAATTGTAACCATTTTAACTATTTATCTTATGAAATTATGTGGCTTTAATTTATTTATATTATATAACTCCAATTTAAAATTACAGTGTCAATGCTAAAAACCTAAAAGAAGCAGGGATGAACAATACTTGGAACGTTATTCGTTTCACTATAATTCTACCGAATTTTATTTTAATTAAGGTGGATGCGCTGCAGTAGCCCGCGAAATCAGACGGATTCGGAGCAATTCTAATTTAAAGGGATGTATTGATGATTTTTAAGGTTAAAATTGTATTATTGCCTACATATTTCTTATTGTTGCGCATCATATTATTTTTATTAAGATACAACCTTACACTGACCTGCAAATTGCAAAAAACGCAAGAAAATTAGAATTTAAGCATCTCCCTTAAAATTGTTTTATCATAACTTTGAAATAAAATGTTTTGCATTCCTGCTTCTACGAGCCTCTTTTTTCTAATGCTATTATAAATGGACTATAGTAACTAGTAACTTTCAGGATGCACCCTATTCTGACAGTTGGCAACGTCACAAATAGCTGTGAAACATTTCGCTGTTTTAAATATTTTGTCAAATGAAATTATGAAATACCACTCTATAATGCACTAAAATATAGATTATGAATTGTAATGAAAGCTTTAGGTGTTAAAAAGCAAATGGTAAAACAAAAATGTTTTTTTAAACATACCTTTAACTAAATATTCAGTGTTACAATATTAATTATTGCCATTCACGTTCAATGTTTCACAATTTAATTTAGTAATATTGGCAAAATAATAAAAAAAAAATATTTGACAGCCATTTGCGACGTTGCCAACTTTCAAAATGCACGCTCTTGAGCGATTACAGGATATTGTAAATTAATTGCTTACCGTCTTATCAGATCCTGATAGCCAACATAATCGACACTTCAAACTCGTTCTCACCTCAGCCGCCAAGAAGCAGACATTCACATGTTTTTCATTAATACACGAACATGTAAATTACAAATTAAACGAGTAATTATAACAATCGACAGACGGACAGGCGAGTTAAACGGTGTTTAAATGACTGATTACCGGCGTGACCTTTGAGGGCGTGCAATTAATGGAAACCTTAGGGTGCCGGCAACCAATGAAGATGGAAGAAAAAATGTTTAAAGCTGGTTGTAAATATCCATGGGCTGTACGAAAGGTTGACGAAGGCGATCGTCAGTTTTTTTTCGAACAAACTTTCCTGAGGAGTAATTCCCGTATTTTTAAGCTTACTACCTTTCACAGTCTGATCTCAGTCTCAATCTGCCAAAAATACCTCTAATTTCCCTACATTTTTAACACTGATTGTCACCGAGATGAGATTGCGACTAGATTTTAAACGTTTTAATTACGACGAAAATTGGTTTTCTTATAACCATAAGATTATTAAATTTTTTAATCGAGTTGTGTCAACATAATGATAATGAGATATCAAACTTGGTTCGTTTCATAAAGCTTATACGAAAAATGTTTTTTTTCTCATATGTCTAATTATTATTTGACACTCAGTAAATCAATGTTGTATCGATTTAAGTGGTCTGCCATAGAAGAGCCTTTACCAGTGACAATTCGTGTTGGCTGCCTGCCAAGAGTTATGAGATGTTAACCCCACAGTCAACCCTGTTGACTGTTCAATCTTTCCGCCACTGCATGAGCTTCTCTTGCATAAATAACATGATGACAGGAAAGAAGTAGAGGTTTCACTACCTAAGCTTGAAATAAGTAGCTCTTAAGTACAGCATAATGAATAATCGAAGGGTACGTCAGCAATCAGACTTCTTGTTCCATTGTTCAGAGCTGAAGATTAAAATTATGCACCATGTTTGAATAACATATGTAGCTACACCGTATTTGATCTCGTTCAAGTTCGTTTTTGTGTAACGCTGTTTAGGGCTGTGTCGCATGGCAAGCGAAGAGAGTACTAGAGATGACGATGTCTGCGTAACGTAGCATATTGTAGCTTGTACCGAATCGGGTTGAAGCCCAGGTGATACATTGCTAGATCATCATCATCTTCCTAGTTCCTAGCCTTTTCCCAACTATGTTGGGGTCGGCTTACAGTCTAACCAGATGCAACTGAATACCAGTATTTTACATGGAGCGACAGGCAGTCGCTCCATGTAAAATACTGGTATTCAGCACACCCACTGTTACTGGGTAATACAATACCCATTGGTAAGACTGGTTGTCAGACTTTCAGACTTCTGACTACCCGTAACGGCTGTTAAAAATCCACGAATGACAACAGGGACCAACGGCTTAACTTGCTTTCCGAGGCACGGTGGGGCCCGGTATGTAAAGATGGTCACCCATCCACAGACCAACCGCGGCCAGCCTAGCTTAGCCAGGTCGATCGATCTGTGCGGCTGTTATTATTTAGCCACGGACCCCCGATACATTGCTAGATAGAAGGCTTAATACTACCACCATCGTCGCTACAAGTTCTAATACACATAGAATATTAAAACACTGTTAATATCTGTATCAAGATCCCCGATATCGGGTCAGTCAAAATTAAAAGATCTTAAATTGACCATTAAATCAGTATGGAGTAATACGGAAACTTTTAACACCTTGCTTTACTATTTGCGATCGCGTATTATCTCTGTCCAATTAATTGTTTAAAAAATACCCCAACATTTGCAGTAACGTAATAGGAAAAATGTACGGAAAAGTATTGTGTAACATGGCCGTTTGGTTGATGCCATTACCCGTATAAGTGCATTTTACCATTGCTCTCCCAATATCGCCGCGCGCTCTATGTAGCGCCTCCTTTACAAAACCCTGTACCACTCTATCATGTATGCATAAGATTGAAAAAGATGCAAAAACCTATGTTTACTTGCGGCACCGACTTTGTAAGGAGAACAACATGTCCATAAAACATTACCTACTGGCAACCGCATGATCGATTAGCTCTGATTTTAATATTTACATACATTACGCGACCATTACGCTGGACAGGTAAATTGATCGTGGAAAATGTTTTTATATGACATCTGTCTACACTTTTGATTTAATTGTGACTGCTACTTATATATATATACACATCACTAAAATTCCTGTTTACTAACTACATTTGTCTATGGTCCTGTAACTGTCACCCTGAAGTATAAAAGCCACTTCTCATAAAGAGAAGGAACGAGTTTTGATCACCTTGCTAGCTCATTACGTCATCATAATTTATATTATTATTACTGTCTCTGCTGGACTCAGGAAAGGACTAAGCAGTGTTGGCTCACCGGTAACTATCGCGACTACGTGCTGTAGGTCGTTGGTCCGAGGCGCTTTACTTTGTCTATATTATTTCATCGTGAGAAATCCGACATGTCCTAGAACCAAAAACCTACCAACACGCACTGGGCCCGCGTGGAAGATGGCCCACTCCCTCTCACCAAGAGGAGGCCTGTGTCCAAGCAGTGGCAACATTATAGGCTGTAATCAGACTGCTACTGGACTTTTCGTGGAATAAAAGCGTGATTTTGTGTTATGGCTTATTAATCTAAGGACCGGGAAATATATTAGTAGAACGCTTGTCACTCGAAGCCACTACCTCGCAATGGCCATGTCAATACCTTAAAATAACCACTGGGCTTTGTCCATTCATTCTACTTACTTATTAGACAAAGAAACACATTATCCGGATACAAAATACTATAATTAAACTATTTTATTAGTTATAATCTTATCAATATCTGAATAATGATCACAGTACATTCGTTTGACAAGCGACGAAGGACATTATATCCGCAACTGATTCGCGGTACCTTATAAACATTAATTATTAAATCAGAACAATTCTGTAAGACGGATCTAATACATAGGTAAGTAAATATGATTCGGGCAAAACCAGGCGGACGCGATGTAATTAATAATTAATTAAATTAGTGATTCAGTGTCATTCTGCTGTTGTTTCAGCGACAAAAACCTGACAATGTTTATGTATTTGTAACATCATAACGTATTTAACTGTATGCATAATTAAATGTATATTACGATCTTATGTTATAAATGCGAAAAAGAGTTGATCTGTCTGTCTGTTCATTACCTCCTTTATTTATAAACGTTGCTTAAAGGTAAGTGCTGATTAGCGACTGTTTAACCATACATTTTTGACGTTTAAACGTCTCTTAACTTTAAGCAACGTTTATAAATTAACCCTTAGGTGTTTACTGCTAAAGTGCTGTACTGATTCTGTTGAGATTCGACAAGAGATGAATCTTGGTTTTTCTAGAACATGTTCTTAGGGAACCAAGTGACAACAGAGGATTTTTTCATGGATGAATAAGAAAACTTTAGACATAGACGAAGACACAGGACTATACGGTATAATCATTATGCTTAATCTAATGATTACATTAAACCGATTGATTACGATTTCTCTGTTATTCAATTAAAAGATTAAATACAGTGAACCACTTTATTTGCCCTTTAGAGCGAAATATTGACATTTGCTAAAGAGAAAGAAATTACGTGATTGCGTAAAATGAGACCTGTATGGACTGGTACAGGTTTTAGGAAATATGGTCCACGTAATGAGAAACTTTCATTGGAGGCAATGTCAAAAAGAAATGAGCGATCGCGGTTTGATATAATTTAAAGCAAAAGTGAAGTGAAACTGTGGCAGTGTGTTGAAATGAGTATAAAAACGAAGTTATAAAAGAGAGCAATTTTAAAACTTTACAGAGCGATAAGGTTAAAAAATAAGATTACCTTTACATGGTCCCTACCCTTTAATGACCAAAGAAACGACGGATGGAATGTGTGAATGATGATATGGTTAGAAAGGAGATGACTACTGAGATGACGATTAATACAGAAGTATGGAAGAAAAAGACATGTGCCGACCCCAAATAAATTAGAATTAGGGCAGGAAAACGAAGAGTCTATATAGAAGAGAGATAAAATTAAGAAAAAAAAATACTTATAAGCGTTGATTTAAACGTCCAGTTTTCACATAAAACGTTCCCATCATTGGTAAATGAAAGTGGTAGGAAAGGTAGTGGAAATTGAAAAAGAGCATAAGATAAGCATGTTTATCCACAGTAGTAGAGAGGCTTCATCTCAAGAAAAACGTCGCATTAAAACAAAGTACCAATCATCCCTTAAGGACAGACAGACAAGAGATAAAAAGAAGCGCTTCAAAAGCTCATTACAAGAACAAAAAGTATGGCAATAGCTTAGTAGAATTCTTGTAAACCAAGTAAATTCACAACAGCAATTAGTCCATTCATTTATCCACATTACCACCGCTATGACTCAAACTCGCCATATTTGTCAAACGAAGTAAAAACTGGAGGGTCTTTTAAATAAACAATTAGCTTGGATAAAAGAGCAACTTTGAATCCCTGTAGCGAGAAACATCATCGAAATTAAGCTATAAAACTTAACGATACAATCTCAACAAAACATTGTTGTTACACATAAATTACCATATCATAATATTATAAAAGAAAACCGTTGATAGCAGAATCGCTCGAGACTTCGAGAGTAGACATTTTAACCTGTCAAAATACCTTTACCTACCAACAGGTAGTGGCTTTAATGATTATTATTTTGGACTTTAATTTCGGCGCAGCGGCCGCCTGACCTTTTCACTCAACCGTTTTATTTTTTATTTATTTCAGATGTTGGTTATCTTCAAACGTCGATCTGGATAGGCGGTGTGCGATCGAGGCTGCTACATCCGTTCACTAAGGTCTCGCGGCCACGCCTAACTTTACCGAAGCCTACCGCTCAACTATTGAGAGGGATTTACATGGGTCGATTCCCACAGCACGATTAAGCCGCACGGTAGAAACTGACACGGTAAAAACGGACAGCAGGTGACTAAAATCGCCTTTTGCCGTGCGACTACGTATGCAGCGGGTATCTAAGTGCTCATAAATACGAGCGACACGGTTCGACATCAAAGAACACTGGATGCGTCGACACGCCTCGCCGGCAGCCGCCGACGCGTCGACGGCTGCAGGTGCCTCTGTCGTCCACGAAAGTCGCTCGTGGGTATGCACACTAATATTGAACAAATACTCGTAGATGCAGACGCAGGCGATCGCTCGCCATTTAAAGGTGGGCTTTGCGTTTTAATTTTCGACGAAAATTACCTACTTGGTCACATGCGATTTCAGCCAGCCTATGTAAATGGGGTAATTATACGGTTTTGTAACGCAATTTGATAAGCGACACGGCGAAAATCGCATCGTGTAAATCTCCCTTTACGGACGGACTGACTTTGAGTGCTCGGAATTAATAATTAGGAGTTCATAACGCACATTTTAAATGGCATGCGTATGAGTGCATTAAATGTTGCGCAATATTTCTTGTCTTTGTGAGTTTGATAACAGCAGTGCGATTCTGTACCCATCTCGCCGTGAAAACTCAGGTGAAGTGAGCGTGGAGTGAGCCTGTCATTCCAACTAATGCTAGGGATTGACACTATTGACAGCTCACTCTAAGCTCACTTCACCTAACTTTTCACGGTGAGAATTTTACAGAATCGATCGGCTGGATTGGTCTCATATGGCAACATTAGTGAATGAATTTATCATCGGAACCAGTTTTGCTGTCAAAATTGTGTTAAAAGAGATGACAATTTGATAGACTTCAATTGTTTCATACTAAAACAATTGAAATTTTCAACTAATACTTCCGTATGAATATGTAACAACAATTCAAATGTCAAACTTTAAGTGCACAAAGCTACACGTCAAACAAAAATCAAAATAAGATAGACATGCCTATTATAAGTTTAACTTATGACCGATAAAAATCACTGAAGATTGTAGTTTTACCCACTGTTACTTTTGAAACATTAAAGTTAACCTGAGTTTCGCACAAGTTGACCGATCCGTACAAGAGCCATTTAAAGAACGTTAAACACTATGTGTGATGGCGCCAAACTCGAAGCAGAATTCTAGGCCGAGTCCATTTGGATCGACACGCTAAGAAGAAGAACAAGAAAACTTTAAAAAAATATTATCGTAGGCCCAACAGCAACCTAATTGCGTAACATACTTCCAATCAAAATCTCAATAATTTTGAAGTATATTGCTAATCCGTTGCTTCATATGTTCGAAAATGTTGTCTACTCAACAACGTAAATAACGCAATGAATATTGTTGAGCTGTCAAAATTAAAGCCATACCAAAATTAAAGCCAGCTACTACTGTTAGTGCATTACGTAATTACCTAGCTGGTATCTTGAATCAAAGTTCAATATTTAACATCAGGTCACTCAGTACGTCCATAAGTCGACCTTTTTATGCATGGCCATCACTCTCGCCCTTTCACTACGTTTACTCGAATCCAAGAAATTACTCACTCCTATCAATGAATCACTTTTAAAAGGCTTCGTCCTCACTAAGCTCGCATTTTACCGATAGCATCAGTTTGATTGACAGCTTATAATGAGTCTGATGCCTTATTATAATTTAGAGAAAAAGAAAAAAATATTAGCGCCGCCATCCGGTACTAACTACTGGTTAAATTCCTGTTTGCGTAACTAGTGGTTGAATGGTAGCAGATTAATAAAAACTAGTTGTTGCTCACGATTTTGTTTGCATTTTGTATACAAACTTTGACCTCTGTTTGAGTAGCTCGAGGGTAGAGTTTCAATTATACTAATCTAAACTAATAGATATTATAAAGAGAAAAGTTTAGATTTTTTTGTATTTTTGTTTGTTTTTATTGTTATTCATGCTAAAACCGCTAAACGAATTTGGATGAAATTTGGCACATGGGTAGACCATGACCTGGATTAGGACATAGGATACTTTTTATATCAATATTCCCGTGAGACCAAGACTTATGAGAGTGAAACCATGGGGCGCAGCTAGAGGCCAGTACAGGACCTTTGCACAGGCTTTATTTTACTGTCGTTGATTAACTTTAAAAAAAATTTAAATGTATAGTAATTTTTTACGATTTTAGGGTTCTGTACCCAACGGAACCCTATTATTAGGCCTCCGCTGTCCGCCGTCCGTCTGACTTTCATCGGACTGTATCTCATGAACCATTTTAGGTACACAGTTGAGATTTTCATAGTGTGTATTTCTATAGCCGCTATTACAACAAATATAACAAGAAAATAAAATAAAAAAATAATTATTAACTTTATTTTATTTTACCTTTACCCATAATATACAAAAAACGTGTGTTTTTCGGCGTTTTTTATATATACTTAACGCTAAGCTACGTTTTTTTATGATTTCTAACTTACTTCGTTTTTTAAATAAATCCAGTAGTATAGACTGTGTCTGTCAGTCAGAGGGTCAGTCAGTCACGGAACCGATTTATATGTTCAGATAAAGATAGATAGGTTTCTCTTTCGACCAATTTGTTCTTGAACATTTTTTTTTTGTTTTATATAATAGCTGTACACACACTAACTTTCTTCTTTGTGTGTGTTAATTATCTATGTGTTTCAATGAGATGTATTGTTTAATTATCGTAAAGTAGCCACTTGCCTGAGGCTTTGCTTGCGTAGATTTAATACTTAAAAACTTTTTTGTGGTGGTGTAACTCTAATTTGAAATTAATTTTAGCATTCATACTAACGCGACGTATAAGAATAATTCATTGTTCTAAAAGAATGCAAATAGCTCGCATTTGCTCAGAATACCTTATAATTAAATAAAAAACGTAGCATAGGTTTAATTTAATATCCATTCATGTTTTATTATTTATATACACATAGTAAAATATATAATAATAATAATAAGTTTTATTAGTACATAAAAAAAAACTACAACACAGTTCGTAACATATTTAAATAGTGGGCTGTACTACAAAGTTTAAAATTATTGTCAGAGTTCCGAGCTCCTAAACTAGGTACGCAGACCTGTATCTTAGGAGTCGGAGAAATTGCGGCTTCAATTTATATAATACAACCGTGACTTTTCTGTTTATTTACAGTGGTTGAAAACAGCAAAATATGGAGTGAGTATATAAGAAATCGACATTCAACTTTTGGATACAAATAAACTGTTTATTTCTTGAGAAAAGTCTTCCAGCAGACCTGCGAAAGAAGAACCACTTACTCAAATAAATTGCTTGTTTGCGTCAAAATTAAAAAGAATTAGAATTGAAATTGATGGCCAGTCATATGTACTAGAAAAAGAATAGCTTGTACACACAGGGGTCACGCTTCAAACTTTTTATACAAATATCAGACAAAATATAAAGAAACATTTTTATATAAAATAAATAAGTAATCAACTCGCTATTAGAGGCCTATAATAATTGAGAAACAAAGTAGGTATCTCACCCGTTAATCTCAATAACTGTCGCAATAAATAACTTATTTATTATTTGGCACAATTGGCACAATCTTACGTAAACATCAATTTAAATTTGAATGTTTAAAGCACAATAAGTGTGCAAATTATTATGACATTAAGCTCAGCCCAGTTTAATTATTAGCAATAAATAATATCAATCAAATACAGCTGATTGTGAGATAATTACAGACCTTGAGAGAATTGTCGTTGCAAAAGGGTGGATCGGGTGATAAGTAAATGGTTTGAATTTACATATGTACCTGTGATTATGTATTTAATTTGCACTCTATAGTAGATACTAAATGGCGTATAAAGGATTTAGTATTTGTTTAAAAAACCTCAATAATGTCTCTTATCAACCTATAATCAAAAAGCTCTAACTAAACCAAACAAAAGGTAAATTGCTTTTTTTTCGAAGTACGTACCCTAATTTTTAACTAAATCAAAACAAAATAAGCCTTCAATCAACTCAGCTTACCGCAGTATGGCTGGGTATGTTCTCTCCCAGGCTGCGCAACACAACACCCAACAAACCAATACGCCTTATTATAATGTTCATCATTTTACGTATCACAAAAATACAAAGTATTTTGTATCTCCTAAAGCTGTCTTCTAGTTTGAAGAATTAAATGAAGGTACAGAAAATATTCTTATCAATTATATCGCAGAAAATCAGATTAAAAAAACATTACGACACATGCAACTTGATCGATTGCTATCACATAAAAATACTTTAAACTTTAATTTAGTCTTTTAACCTTACAGTCACTTTTAACGCTATTAAACCCTACTATTTACTATTAAGATTGTCAGTTCAATTATACAGTAATTGAATGCCCAATGGATATGCTTGTTATGTTGAACACGGTTATAACATATTATTCTGTCAGTATCAAGCTCTTTGTGTCTTGTTACTTTATCTCTGTACCTGACAGGGTTCATGTTGATCTCCTAAGTCTAAAGCCTAACTTTGTGGAATGCGATTATCGTAATACAATACACTTTGGTAATTTGTTTGATAGTAAAACATACATTCCTAAATTTCATTCGCTTTGACGCACAATTTGTTTGTGTGACCAACTGAATTCAATCGGAGACTGGGAGCGTAATAATAGCTCCAACTGGACTCAAAGTTGAGGTAGGCACTTTTTTTTAAAATAAGCTAAACTTTAAGCATAATGATCAATTTACCCTTTATTCATTACCGTTGCTTAAAGAGATGTTTAAACGTCAAAAATGTATGGTTAAACAGTCGTTAATCATTACTTAACTTTAAGTCACGTTTATAAATAAATCCCTACCAAATTATTCGCATAGTAACAAACTCAAAAAAATTAAGACGTGTTTCATTTGTTTCTGCATTATGAGGTCATAGGCTCTCGTTCTTCACTTGTTTCTGGATTCCTTTTCAGTCTAGACACATGTCATTACATCATATTGTTGCCTAACCCATAAACAAGCTTCACTTTATATAAAAACGCATAACACACTGTTTATTATCACGTAAGAAATCTATAACACCCAAAAATATAATGGAACTAACCGATGTGTGTGACGATAGCAATAAAATACGGTAATAAAGCCATGAAATATATAACTGAATGATGTAATTTACAAAAGAGTTAAAGATAAAACTTGTGTTTAATTGAAACTGAAAGTAATAGCGATTTTACGATAGCGACTCGCGCGATGTGATTTACTGTGTCAACATGAAATATGTGTCGCAGGGCAGTGGTGGAATCAGGGATTTATTTATATCTCCGAGGGCGTTCCGTAGTCTATTTTTAGTGAAGGTGGAAATCAAATCAGAATTTTTGTGAACAACGGGCAGCGATGGAAATCACAACGCTAGCACGGTAATTTAGAAACGTTAGTGTGCATACACACGAGCATCACACAGGCATCGACACCCGACGACGCCACCCGCCGTCGACAACGTGCTGCTCGTGTTTGTGTACGTTGCTACAACCGTTGCCGTTTGTCCTTTGATATATTTTCTTTAAGTAGTAACAATGCAACGCATTTAGTATGCCCGATTGATGGCAATAGGCTTGCCCCCTATGACATAGGACTTGTACATAAAAATATGGCTAAATGTGGGCGTAAAATAGGGCACACCTTCGTTTGATCCTTCGGGTAGGTATTACAGACGTGATGCTATGTTATGTTATGTGTGTAGTAACAATATTACAGCTGTTGGCACATATCTCCAAAAACTAAACCACAATTTTACTGGTTTTTTTTTTACTTATTTTAAACTTTTCAATTTAATCTGTTATTTTTCCAAATATTTTGTGTAACTACACACAAAAAATTATTTAATCATCATTTTAATCTAGTCTAGGAATTTTATCAGAACCACGATTTCATCATAACCCCTGCAACATTTCATATCATGACTTGCCAACTTTTTTCCCTTCACAGTATAATTTTCATATAATTCGTTCAATTATATCTGACATTTCACTCAGTTGGACTCCATTAATTAGGCTAAAAGTTGCTTTTACGGCTCATGGTAATGAATGAGATGATTTTATTGGGTCAACAGAAGTGGCTCTTATGGCTGTCATATTTTGAGTAAGTGGTAAGTGACTGATGTTAAAAAGGGACAAACGATTGCCGGTTTTTCCTTTCTGTGAATATGTTTTTTGATGAATTAGCTTTTTAACTACTAAAACTAGCCAGTCATAAAATCAAAGAAAACAAACATACATAAACTTAGACCTTTGTCATATGGGGGTTATCAGAAACCATAGAACGCCACCTACTACGATCCTTCCATACTCACAAAATAAAAGTTTTATTTCATTATTTTCGGGTTTACAGCGAAGTTATACAGTGTTCTTAAACAATATGAAATTGAAGGCAATTTACAAGTTTCCACTGATAAACAAATGCTCTAACACAATAATTTTGTCAAATAGCCTCTTTTTTGCAGAACTAAGCTATGGTTTTCCCTAAAGGCTACAATTCATATTAAATTACCACAGAATTTTTTCATAGCACCGTCCTTAAAATTTACTGTGAAAAGATAATCATTTGTGGTCAACACAAACAACTTGTAGTCTTAGCTAATGAGGCGAGTGAATACTTACTAAATAAAGTAGGTACTAGGAAAACAGTGACACAGCGCCGTCATGCGGTTAACAGGATTGATCACTTATGGTAACAGATGTGATCACTAGACAAGATATACATTTGTTCAAAGAACTACATCCAAGTTGACATTGGCGCCGATTCCCATGTTCACAAACTCAACTAAATTTAAGTTTAGTGCATCTTTTTCTTTCTATTTCATTAAGAAAAGGACAGAAGATAAATATTTGTTTAGTTCTGTCAAATTAGACAGCGCCTGACGTAAGTTTATGTATTTTTAGTAGCCAATTTAAAAATTGGCTACTAAAAATACGTAAATTTCCAAACTTGTCTATGGAGTATCTTAATTTGACTGGACTAACTAATATTTATCTTATGTCCTTTTCTTAATGAAATAGAAAGAAAAAGATGCACTGAACTTAAATTTAGTTGAGTTTGTGAACAAGGGAATCGGGGCCATTAGCATAATTATTAAGGACATCTTGATGTCTTGGGGAAGATGGAGTACCTCACTTTCAGGGAAGGTAAAGGATCGAGTGTAGTAGCCTAACTTGGGCCACCTATGTCCAGACGACAGTGATGAGATTGATTTGATTAATTAACATGACATGACATAACGCCAGATTTTTTTTTTCAAAATGCAGGTATTTATGTTATGAGTCCCAAGAAGCCAATCCTATTGTTTGATTAACTTAAATATAATACTTTGGGGAAAAGGAATCAAATCAATAGTGGTGATCTAAGACTTTGCTTATTTGCAAATTAAAGAAAGAAAGAAAATACATTTATTTAGCATCAACCAAAAGCACACAACACAAAATATTACGAGTGTACTACAAGTAAAAAAAAAAAATATTATAAGAAACAAATAACAAGTGTAAATGCGTTGTGAGAATTAAGCAAGAAAGTGTGCCTCGCAGCTGCATCAAGTAGGCCCAGATAGATAATTTAAATGTGAACAACACATACGACACGAAATAGTTCGTTCATAATACTGCGTCACTTACATAATCAGCCTATAATGTTCCCACTGCTGGGACACAGGCCTCCTTTCTTCGACAGGGAGTGGGCTATTATCCACCACGCGGGACCAGTGCGGGTTGGTATATGTCACATGTCTTCGAATTTTTGGTTCTAGGACATGCCGGTTTCCTCACGATGTTTTCCTTCACCGTTTTGAGAGCAGTGGTGATGAAATTATTTACACAAAGTAAAGCGCCTGCCTGGGTTCGAACTCACGACCTACAACTCGTAAGTCGCTGCCGATACCACTGGGCTACCACTGATCTACGTCACTTAAGCATTTAAAAAAAATCACTAAAACAAACCAAAATTCTACTCCAATTCTATCATAAACAAAAAAGAAATAGCTTCTTTATTAATTCAAAGGTCGTTCAGAATGTAATACAAAGGAGTACATATCTGTTAGTGAAACAATGCAGGGAATCTCCCAAAGCCTTGAACTGGTCCATTATTGATACGATTTCACACGATACCGTACGTACGAGCTGAGAGCGATCACTGAGATGTTACGAGATTGGTAGCAAGATGAATAATTTGAGAATTTTTTCATAATTAACTGTTTATTTTTGAGTTTTGATGAGGCTAATGATCTGACGATTTATTAAAATTTTGCTGAGATAAGTCATAGTTTTTCTGCTTAATTGTTTTGCTATGGGAGTGTTGGGACTTAAAAGAACGTAATCTAATGGTTAGATAATTTTCATACCTACATAACTTCATGCCTGTATTCAATTAATGACAAGGAAGATGAGTAACTTAGTACACCCGCATTTCGCCAGTTATGTTTAATGAGAGGTGAGCCTATTTTATTAGATAATCATTCCGTACGAAAATAGGCATTAAAAGAACCATGGCTTATATTTATTCGAAGCAACTCCAGTTAGCCTTCATGAACCTAAAACAAAAACAGCACACTGCTGGGCAATGGTCAAAACCAAGTAAAAAAGTTCTAAAAAATGAATTAATTTATTCAAAGAAAACAAAAATACACCTGATCCTTAGGGTATCAACAACTTCAACAACTATAAAACAAAATAACACATCGTATAACATTGTATGCAACACATATGCAGCCAAGATTAAAACGATATAAATTGTGGCGTACGTTTTGGGCAGACCCGAGGCCGCTTTAATGAAGAGTTACTACGGTGTTGATTTTAACATAATGAACTGAGTAATTTCAGAAACTGCACGAAAAAAATCGTGACACATTGTCACTTGTTGTAACGAACGGGAATGTTTAATGTGTTTTTAATTTATTACAGAAAGTCACGGCAGTATTTCCCAAGGTAAATACCATGTGTATGGGGTAAGGTGGTCGTTTGACTTCCGGAGTCGAAGAGCCACTCCAACCCTAGCCATCCCGAACCTATTAAAAAAAAAATGAGAAAACTCAATAGTACCTACAACAACCCAGTATTCGAACCCAGGACCCGACTGGCCACTAGACAAAATAAGAACAATTTCATAAATTCAATGGCCAAAAGCACAAAATTGATACATAGATAGAATAAGCTTTTTAGCCAAAATTAAACTTGAACAACTAAATACTCTAAAAATCTTGAATAAAAGAATTCTTGAAATTTAATTCGACATTGCTAATTTTTTTAACTCAACAAACATCATCTGCCCAGCCTTTACCAACTACGTTAGGGTTGGCTTCCAGTCTATCCGGGTGAAGCTGAATACACGTATTTTACATAAAGCGACTGCCTATTTAACCTCCACAACCCAGTTACTGGTACAATACTCCTTGGTAAGACTGGTTGTCAGACTTTCGGGACGACCCGTAATGACTGTCAATCCATGAATGTCAGTCGGGACAATCGGCTTAACCCTTTTCGAGGCACGGAGGGGTTTTGGTATGTAAAGATGTTTACTCATCCACGGACCAACCGCGGCCAGCGTAGCTTAACCTGATCGATAGACCCGCACGGCTGTTATAACTTAGCCACAAGCCCCCACACATAACTCAACAAACGCATGCTCTAAATTAACACCGTTAGTAAACAAAGTTGCACCGGTTCTCCGGTTCTCGTACACTTCATGTCCCCTAAGTCTTCTTCTTAATCAAAGCGGCCAGTTCATTAATACGGTTAGGTTCAGGTTTAAACACGGGGAGACAGCGGCCTAACATCTTCGACCGTTAAGAAAAGGAGGTTTGCGTACTATCTTGTTATCTATCTATCTTAAGGAGAAACCTGAGATAGATAAGACGAAGATTTACACTTCGCTAGTTAAGGCATTCCTACGATAGTTTAAGTAACTAGTGATCCAACTCGGGTTCGCTTGGGGGATTTTATTATACTAATAATAAAGCTGAAGAGTTTGTTTGTGTGCTAGTCTCTGAAACTGCCAGCCGGATTTGAAAAATGTTTTTGCAATCGATAGCCCAATTCTTGAGGAAGGCTATAGGGTATTTAACATCATGCTAGGGCCTTTTGGGGCCGAGCAAAAAAAAAAAGCGGAAAGAACGCTAAGCGAAAACTGATGCGACGGGGTGGGTCGAGGAACAAGAAATTTCACGCGGACGAAGTCGCGGTCAGTAATTAAGTAGTATCAATCCTACTAATATTATAAATGTGGAATTATGTATGGATGGATGGGCGGATGGATGTTTGTTACCCTTTCACGCATTTATTGAACGGATTTGGACGAAATTAGGCACACAGATGGTTTATAACCAGGATTACCATATAGGATACTTTTCCCGATATTCCGACGGGATCGAAACTTATGCGGGTGAAACCGCGGGGCACAGTTAGTATAAAATATTATGTTGTATTTCAATTCCAGACCTTCCTCAACTAATTGTTTGGAAGATAGTAAACATAACAACACGCTTGTATTCCCCGAAGGGTTCATCAGAGGTGTACCTATAGTCCGTCAGTATTTCGCCAGTTATGTCTAAGTCCCATGTAATAGGGGGCGAGCTTATTGCCATAATAATATAATAATAATATCCCTAGACATTTCACACAGCGCCATCTAGTCCCAAGCTAAGCAACCGAATGCTTGTGTTATGGTAACAAGATGGCTGATAAACTGGGTACAAATGCAGGCTCCAAAAAAACCGGATGGAAAAACCCAATAACACTTTGTCCGACCCGGGAATCATACCCAGAACCTCATGTTCAGTAGTAGCGCTTGCGACCACTAGACCCAAGATCGTGAAAATCGCATCAAATAAATCGAGTAGATTTAAAAACCTTCTTCGAATAAAAATTCATAAAAAATAACGGCTAGGCCAGTGGAGGAACTGACCACAACGCCAAACTAAGTTGGGGAAGGCAGAACAAGGATAATGATATTAAGGCTATCATTACTTCTGTGACTTTTCAGGAAACGCATTTTATTCTCAGAAATCATACACATAAAGAATAGACAATTTTATTCAAAAACAAAACATACCTAGGCCTACGCATTTTTTTTTTTTTCACAAGCATACATATTTTTTTCTTCTTAAAATTTTATTTGCCATTAGACTAGGAAGCTAGTCTAATGGCGAGAAGCGCTTGTTAATTAATACATTTTTTTTATGAAAAGTTACTCAAACACAACAGCAGTGTGTAACACAAAAGCCCGTAGAATTTTGGCCGTTTCTCGTGAAAAACGATTAAATGTCATGACTGTTATTGCATTTTAATAAGGCTTCGTCTGGTACCGCACGGAGGGCCTCCGGCATTCCTCTCTACCCTCTTATTGTTTGAAGAGCATTTTTAATACAAAATAATATAACTTATGCTCGCCCTCGTTATTTATTGTACCCAAGATATGCTTATCCGCCAAAGTATGGGCAACAAAATAACAAATGTGAAAAATATTCAAATTAAAATTAATTTTCGTTTTGATATTGAAATTCGGTGAACGGTTTCTGATTTTTGTTGATTTATTGTGTATTTAGTGTGTGTGTGTGTGTAAGTATACCTTCTTATTTACAACACAATTCATTAATTGTGTTGTAAATAAGAAGGTATACTTATATTTTGACGATAAGATTTTTTGAACATCGTAGCAGACGCCAGTTCGCCCTTCGAAGTAAATTGAGAGGACTAGACTAGAGTCAGATGCCGAAAGATTTTCTAGTTTTATAATCTCGTAAACATTTATTAAAATACAGACTTTTATCAATTATTATCATCTTACATTTTAAGAACATTTTTGTTCATAATCTCTTAACTAACTACTCGAATTTACACTGGGTACTAAATGAAAACACTAAATAACTAACCAGGATAAATTAAATATATTTGGATAGATCCCAAAATCTAGTGGTTGTAAAAATAAAAAAAAAATATATTTTATAATAAAAAAATAAAGAAAAAGGGACGAACTCATTGGGCATCAAAAAGTTCGTCCGCATCAGTGTTAATGGGATAATTGCCCAAAAGGCTGGCAGCATTACCACATTGGATGGCAATGCTGATTCTTTGGGCTAAACATAAAACAAACTAACTAACTACATAAATAAATACAAAACAGAAGGATATTTAGGCGTCGAAGTACTCGTCCGCATCGCTGTCATCCGGAAAAGTGCCAATATTACAATATTACATCATATTTCAATGACACTGTATAATTGAATCATACAGCCAATTTTCATATGGAGCTATGCTAAAAGAAATCCAATAAATTAAAACTAGTTACTGCAAATAACTATGTAACTACTACGAACACAAAAAACCAACCAAAATAAATACATTAACATTAGGAAGCTCCGCCGATCTATTTGCTAACATGTAAATCACTGGTTAGTAGGCATGCATTCAGTTTCATGACACAGTATTAGACATGTACTCTGTAAGGGCACGGCAAATTTTATAGATCAAATTACATAATATTATAATATTGATTCTAATTATTACAATTTACATTATCCTAAGCATATCGTTCATACATTAGACATCAACGCGCGAAAAAGTACTAACATTTTCCCTTGGAATAAATTAATTTTTGGGATAACTTTTAGTTATCCCAAAAACGATAACTTAATGCAAATAAGCTGGTTATATTATCAATTACATAAGTTAAAAGATATTACAAGTGCAAATATATTATCAACTAAAGAAATCGTAGCAAGCTCTAACAGCTGATACGCAAAACTGATAAAAGAAAACTTGCCTTGAAATGATAAATGGCAACTTTAATTGTATAAACGGAACGTATAAACCAGTAAAAATAATTCTCCGTTTTACATTACCAATTTACTATCGATTATTTGTAATAATTCAAAGATTTTTTTCAAGGAAACGATCTCATACACGTAAAAATGGCGGGAAAAGAAGCGTACACTTCGGGTGCGTTTGCGCAGGCTGTGGTGCGCACGGGGCGGCGTCGCGCTTGCGACTAGCCGCGCTATCGTTCACGCGGCGCGCGCATCGGTCCCGTTAGACAGAGAGAGCGAAACGCCGCCTTACGTGTGAGCAGTACCACCGGCTGCCCGCGCCCCGGCCGCGACCCATCCGGAAGCCCCGCTGAAACTGGACCGTTTTCTTTTCTTGTTGTTATTGAGATCGACTCTCAAGTTCTGTTGTTGTCGCGCGCCGCGCCGCTCGCGCTGATAACGCGATGCCACGCCGACCTGCGCACGCGCACATAGTATCGCTCCGCAGCTTTAAGCTCGCGCGGACACTTTAAAAAATAATTCGCCCCCAGTGATGGAATGGATATTTTTTATGGACAAGTGCCCAGTGATTAACTGATCGCGATTAACTTTTTTTTTTATTCATATGGTGTGTTTTACTGTTTGAACCAAATAAGTGTTAATGAGAAAGTGAAACCGATACTCTGTGTAATTATAATATTCTGCACGAAAGGATATTTTTAATTGAACTTTTTAACCAATTATTTTTGTGAGATTGTAAGAGAAACTGAAGAAATACTGAAAAGGATCAGCTGAAATTTATGAACTTTTCTGCTGTAAAAGGTAGGTGTCTGTTTTTTTACGAAAGTCGCGCTTTTAATAAAACACCAATTTGATTTAAAATAGTAAAATGTGTTAATATAAAACAATAAATTATGACATTTAATATTTTTTATTTGGCTTCTGTTTAAATTTTATAAATTCTTGCGCAGATATTCTCAAAGCTTCAAGTTTTATCTCTAAAATATTCAGTGTTGAAGGAAATGAAAATTATAAGGCGTTAATGATCAGAAATTGATTTAAATAAATAAAACACATGTGTAAAATCCTCATTTCAGAATAAATTAATAACTTAAAAACGTATTCATTAAATTTGAATAGATATACGATAAAATAGTGTTTTCACAATACCGTTTTGACTTTTTTATGATTCCAAATAAATAAGGACTAATTTATTAGATGTTTCAATAAACGATAGTTAATTTATAAGTATAAAATTTAACATAAATTTAAATATATCTGTTAGGACATTAGGTCTTTTTGATGTCTCATTTAAATAATAAATTAGGCATGCATATAAAATACATCAAATAAAACGATTAATTAAACCATTATTTATTCTAAAAATCAAAGCAAATTAAGATTTAAAAGCGAAGGCATTTTATTGCCACAATTATTTATTTCCCTCGCTTTAATTCAGTTTAAAAAAGGACTTACTGTTTATCTTATTAGATCGTTACTGACCTATCACAACTCTTCAAAGAAAAGTGTAGGGCAATTTCACTAGCAATTTCAGTGATAGAAAATAAAGTAAAAAATTGGAATAAATGAGATAATTCGACCTAGTAAAACGAAACAGTTATTCCGCCCGCCGCCGGCTCGCCGCCCGCCGTCGGCGGACGCTTTTTTGCTTGAGTTCTACTCATTATGCTCCACTGGTGCTCGATATTGATAAGTTCTTGCAGTTATAACTGCTTCTCGGCTTTTGTGTTGCCAAGGATGAATAATGGGGTTTCCTTTGAATTTATTTAATTTCATTGTGATAAGTACTTCTTCTTCGTCCAGTTTGCAAACCTTGGCTTTGAAAGTTAGTTATTTTTAGAATACTGAATTCTAAATGTAAAAGCTTCTTCTGCTCCTGTATGACTTAGGCATGTCATAAAAACGTATTAGTAAAGGAAACATAGATATTGTAAACTAAAAAGTTTAAATTTTTCTAATCTATGGATACTTTTTGCGACATGAAATTCATTCGTTTGTACGATGAGCGCGCCACTGCTATATTAATAACGTTGCAATCGAAGGGATTCTTTTAACTTCAACATATTCTTATTACAGTCTTTTTTAATACATAAGTACAGCCTTTTTCTAAAGATCCTCTTTTTCCGTGCTTGCTATTCTAATTTACTCTTTTTAACACTAAGTTTTTATCATAACCGTACCCTGCTCTATATTAATTAATCACCTCGCGTTGCACCTCGTGTCCATCTGTACTCACATTTGCCCGACGCATGCTTCTTAAAATCCTGTTTTGAAACGTCTACCGCAATTCATGCTTTCACGCCGCAATTTAAATTTAAAAACGATTGACGTTTTTAAGATGAATTGCTCTTTGCGGATTAATGCTTTAAAATACTTTTGACAGTTTTTATGTAACCTGTTCGTGCGATCCTTTTTTGTTGAAGAATACTCGGTTTAACGAATCGCCTAATTAAATTGAACCGATTGAACTGTCACAACCGTAAAAAGGTCAAAAAGTAGATCAAAAATGCATTTGAGCTCCATTCATTGACTTACAATATTACTTCGGAGTTGCAAAACATTTATTTAGTTCCTTATTAACTGCTAAAACAGATAAATCTCCGTAACTTATTGCCAAGTATTTTACTACAGATAAAATCAAAATCCTTGCACGCCAAACCGACGCAATCCAGCAACCCACTATACATCAGTGGGCAGATATAAAAAGAGTACCGCGAATACGTGACGAAAACTGGATCGCTGTCGATTTTAAATGTGTAACAGGCCATAAAATGTATTTCTCACATGTATCAGCTCCTTAAAAGACATTCACTACTCGGGCGGCTACCTAAAAAAACTGTTGCAACCGGGTTCGCGAAATTGCTCTTATCGTTCTTTACATCACTTGTTCGAAGGTTTGAATAAAAACGTATGTTTATTATCAAAGGATTCCAGCTTCTGTTAAAACTTTAAGTGTTTATACGAAAAATATTTTTATACTCCCCATTTAATAAAATAAAAACATAAAATGTTAAATTTGTCATAAAATAAATATACTATAAAAGCGATCGCGGAGCAATTCAACCTCTTTACTTTAGTCGAAGTTTATTATTTTGATTATAACAATTATTCGAGCAAGTTATGCTCCATTTGTGGACCCGTTTGGACAACCAGTGGCTTATCAGGTAATAGAGGCTAAAGTGGTTAGAAGTTTTATTTAAATCAATTACGGCAATAATTTAAAAAGGGTTTCCCTGCTAAACAACTTATCTTAAATAAAAGATAAGTTTTTTTTTGTTTAAATAATGTTAAGTGGTTTTAACAAAACAAACATGTAAAAAGTGTCTATTGATCTGAACTATATTTACTACGACTTTAAATATCTGTTTAATGTACTCAGAGACTAGACAAAATTCTAATTTATGACTTTTAATTTATAAAAAAAAGAACTAAAGAGGCGAACACATCAACATTTTTACAATCTTTTTGTAAAACGTTATTACAGCATCGAGAGCTAATTTAAATGAATCGAAATTGTTCATTTTACATTTAAATTACTTGCGGATACCGCACTGTTATAAAAGAACAAAATACGAACAAACTTATTGCTCCTTTAGTTGTTAATTTAAATATTGTAAATAAGTGCTTTTATTTTTAAAATCTCATGTATATTTAATCAAAGATTCAATATATAACTTTTGTTTGGCTCATAACAGAGTCAATCACGTTCGTTTTTATTATTATTTAATATCCATTTCACATCGGCTGAGAAGATTGTTTCCGACGTCATTAAAAAGTCTGCGATTGTATTGTTACAAATCATTTGGTTCAGTAGCTGTTATAGTTAAGAGGGATATAGGATACGGGATCAATTTAATTCGAAATAAACTACATACTGCATGGTCATACGGTGTAAAATCTAATAAACAAAACTTACATTGTAAAGCAAATTTTTTTACACAACTATTTTCTCCAAAATAAAATATCGTGAGGTATTACAAACTGGATTGTCCTTTCATCTGGTATTTAAGTCAGCTACATGCTCCTGTAAATATTGGTAATGTCTACTAACATAGTTTTTAAGTTTTTATGTTACTAACATCTTGGTACCTTTTGTAATAATGGAATTGTATTCCGAAATAAAGAGATTATTATTATTATTACTATAGACAATTAATTGTAATCTTTAAACTCAATAATGTCACAAAAGAGTTTCAATTGCAAATAGAACCCTAAAAATAGATCTAAAAGAAACGCTGAGTCATCTGTTGTAGTAAAAAAAGTAATTAAAAAGTACGCTTTCACTGCTGAGAATACGTGCTTAGTTAGGTAACTGACGGACCTGTCTTATTTTATATCGATCAGTTAAACGACATACAGCCGGTTTTTATCTCTTTGATACAGATACATAGGTAATTGCGTATTTTTCTACACGGAGTATGCAACGTTATTTTTTAGTGTAAAGTGCAAACCTGAAAGAGGTTTGTTCATGTCAATTTTTAAATCGTTTTCAGTTGTTTTTAGTTGACTTTATTTAAATATTTTGCCACATTTTTTTTTTTGCGCGGGGCGCTGTTGTTGATCTAGTGTTTAAGATTTCAGTTTTCATTTTGTACTACATTAAAATAAGATGGATTTAATATTTGCTAAAAATAAAGTTGTATATATTTCTCAACGAATAAAATAACTATGACAGAATTTATTTTAATGCAGCGACTACTTATCTAATTATGATTACTTTATTAAGTTACTTAGATAGGAGCGGTACTAAATATTATATGACTTAGATAAATATGACGTTAAATTTTAATTGAGCACTCGTCCTTTTAATAAACATCGTTAATTCAAATTGGTATTTAATTGTGATTATCTTTTATTTAATTTTATGGTGCTGATAATTTTCATTGCTTGTAAATATATCCTTATACGCACTATTCTATTTGTTAATTTAAACTAAAATGGGACACAACACACAAGTTTAGGTGGATATCCAGTATCGTAATAAATCATAAATAGATACAACCTGGGTCCGTTGGTCTGGCCATAGAAATATCCATAAACAAAACTACATATTTTATTTCTCTGCCCCACCCTCAAAACTATAGTTTAACCAATCCGATTCCTTACTCAAAATCTAAATAAATCTAAATAATAATCTAAATTAGGAAATTCCTGTAATGATAGTGATGGTGAGTTAATAAATAAATAATAAATAAATAAATCAAATATCGCTGCACAATTCAAATTAAGAACCCTAAAGTCCTTGCTCCAAAAGATACGAACCACACAGTTTATATGTCAAGTAGTTTCGAAGCATTGAGCGTCATTACAAGTACGGGTGGGCGGGGCTACGAAATGGCTGGTTTCAAAACGAGGCAACTTTGTCGCGCGTCGCATTTGCATATAATTGCGGTTCATTTCTAATTATCGCCGAAGAATGGCATCTCGGACGATTATACTCTTCCTAGTGTGGTGAATGGGTGATGATCTCGCGCATTGTTGCCATAATTTCCTGTGAGTATGGCTCGGTTGATTGAAAATGGGTTTGTCGAATGCAGTTCTCTGTAGAAGTAAATACACCTACCCTAAACTATTTTTTTAGGTGCTCTGCCTAAACTACTACTCTCACCTACACCAAGTCACGAGGCATAAAAATCGCATAATTTTTAGTTCCAGACAATTCCGTGGGGTAAAATCGTAAAGCCTTAATATTGAAATAATAGGGTTTAGTCATACCCATACTCAATAAAAAATAGGTTCATATGCAGATTTATTATAATAGCAAGAGTGTCGATAGAATCTTATTGTCTTATTATTCGGTAAATGTGTTTTTTATTCATTTTATCCGGTAATATATTAGGTATAAAACTGATCTGAATATTTTAGACGCCTTGCACACACCAAAATAATATGGAATAAAATCGAAGAAATAGATTTTTATCAAAATGCATATTGTACCTATATTCTGTTTCAGATTACTTATTCAGTTTTTATTCCAGTGTAATACAGTTAAAATACAGACAGGTTGCACTGACATGAAAAATGAGCATTCAACCTCAAAAAATGTTTGTCTCAACCAAAGTACAATTGTATTCGTCTACTGTAGCAGACACATGAATCACGATGCAGACGATAAATTCATTCTATTTTAGGGGTTAAGACACCGCAAACAACAAGCAATCTTAGTCCTAAAAAACAGAAATATCCTAGAAAAATTGTCGATATTCACTTGCAGCTTCAACTCCTGACCAAAGACGTAGACGTAGTTGGCTGATCAAAATTCAAGGAAATTCGACATATTCTGCATTCAAGTACATCACTTTAGATGAAATTCAAATTGTGAAAAATGCAGACGGAGTGTAGACGGTATAATTTTCAGATTCATTTTCATAATGTGCAGCCGAAGTTGAGGTCATTCTTAAACTACGAACGTCTAGGTTGTGTTGGACGTTTCATACCTAAATTAAATCGTGTCGTTTTGGTACTAGAAAGATGCATCTATGAGACACAATTCAAATAACGATCAAAAATAACTGTTAAGTAATTAAACCTTTTATGAAATAAAACACAATGGAAAAGTTAAAATTATACACCATTTCACAATTGCTGCAATATAACCAAGAAACAACAGAAAGCTCAATAAAATCAGGGAAATAAAAGAAAATCGCTCCAATTATATCGTCTTCAATTAAAAGTTAGTGTTTGCCAATAAAACAATTAAACCTTTCACCGGCCGGACGTCCGTTTTACATAGCCGTAAATAAGGATGTCATCGCCTAAAGCCGGCGAAGATTAATTCTCTATTAAGGAGAAGTCGTACCGTAAACACGACCGGCTAACGAGCCAACACTGATATATAGCCTTAATAGCCAACAAAACTTTACGCTATATTAAATATTTACATTAATATCTTATATGACAGAAACAATTATACCGAACAAAATGAGCTCATTTAAATGAAAAACCATTTGTTTCCGATATTAATGTTTATGAGATACGAATTGATTTATTTTCTTTTGCTCTTGCGTCGATTGTGATTGTGCAAGTGCCGTAGAAGGATGCTCTGATTTCAACTGTTTTTGTCGCTTAGAAAGCGATAGAGGCAATTAAATTCCGCTTTTTATTTTTATAATGAATGGGACGAAGATATTTGGTAGAAAATAAAATGGAGTGCTCCTTAGATTTAAAATATGAGTGCGATTTCGATTTGTAGCCATCCTGTTACCAACACACTATTACCTGGGATTTACAAACTTAGTATAGTACCACATAATCAGCCCAGATATTTGCAACATTACACTGATAAATAAACATATTATTACTGAGCATTAAAATAACGATAATTACTTGGATTTTACTGCACTTATGATAACAGTTGATAGACCTTAGAGAAAACTAAGAGCCGAGTAATCTATACCTGTTTTGTTACATAAAGAAATACAGAGGAAAGAGTTATCATAAAGCAATGAATAGTATTATGAAGCTAATAAAGATTATCAGAATTATGTACTGGATCTAAGATACCTGCCGAAATACCTGTCTTTCAATGTACACTGATCGGTTTAATTGCTTGATACCAGTATCAAATGATTGGTTATAATGTTCAATTCAACTACTCAAACAAACATTTTTTTGTAACAACTCGTATGTAACCTGTATTCACACAAACACATATTTCATTGCATAGTACATACTGTACAAATAAACATTCTATTATATCTATTAACAATGTTTTTGGTTAAAGCTCCAAATTAAAGAAAACTTGATTTAACACTATAAGGGCCGTTACGCATGGCGCCGCGGTGGCAGCGGCACCGCTGCGCTGTATTACTCACCCTCGGAATTGTATGGAACACATGGCTCCGCCGCGCGCCGCGGCGGCGGCGGCGACTTTTGAGCGGCGAAAACGCTACTGTTGCGATGGCACATGTAAACGCCCTGTTATTGGCAGAAAAGTCGTGTTCTTAAAAACGTTCTAGACATCTCAACATAATAAACTATTCCAGCACTGCCCATGTCTTGGTACAAGACTTGCTATTCACCAAGATTGGTAGCGAGTCTGACCATCCAGAGTACACCGGACATACCTAAGAATCATCATGAGTGGAGGTTCTTAAAAGCCCTAAAAAATAAAAAGGGAATGCAGTACCTATGTTGAATTTATATTGCAGAATACCACATTAATTCAATCATCGTTTGTACATGCCTTGACTTTAGTTTTTGTCTCTAATAACGTCATTTGAGCTCATCCGAGTGTACATAAAGTAGCAACAATGTGGGTCTATTAATTTACGCTCATCTTGTTCTGTGCCCGATATTTTTTGTTCTTATATCAACTTGTTCGTTGCTTCACTTGTTATTCTTAGGTAGGGTTTATTAATAAGTGATGATATGAACTACGAGATGGTTTTAGATACTTTAGATTATTATACAAGGCTTTTAGATTTTCTGGAATTATCTTTGTTTTACCAATCGTTTTAGTAAACTTTTTGTATTAAATGTGTTGATTATTACAAATCTCAAAACTAGCTAGGCTAGGATAATGGGGACGTGCGTTGGGTTTTTACCGAATTAAACCAGTAGTTATTATGCACAGGTTACCTAAAGAGCTTCAGCGACCACAGAAAAACCTAATTTCACATTTACTTGAACAAGAAAATCCGGTATTTCTTGCAACCATCTTTCCTACAGATACATCAATTTTACTTAATTAATTCAATGTTATTTTTTTCTTTTAAGCGATTTTATTAATATGTATCATAGATAAAACTTTATACATTTATTTATGCAATACATTGCGACACACATACATAATATTTAACATAATTATCGAATAATAATTACGAAAAAATGCAGTTCAATTACATTGACTTAATATAATCCCTATATTACTTACCTACTTCAACAACGTCATACAGTAAAAGGATTTGCGGTTACACAATAGATTACGAGTAAATAAATTTGGCTTAATGTTATGAATTGCGGTTAAATACTAGTCTTATTTAATAAATAATTAATCAGTTTTATGAAAAATATTTGCGGTTTTTTTTATATTTTCTTGAAAGAAGTCTTTGTGAATGTCCGTGTTACAATTAATTATTTTCTGAATTCCGATACCAATTACACGGTTTTATTAATCTATGACTAATAATTAAACTTTTTTAATTACTGACAATTATTACTGTAGGTAGATGATGGGTTACTCTGACAAGTGATTGTGATACTCACTCATAAAAATTGTATTTTTTCATTTATAATGTGGGTTTTTACTTTTCTTGTATACGTGTTTAACTATTTTTTTTCCGCAAAACATATCTGCCATTCTTATCCTTACATACAATATTGCTTGAAATTAATTTTGTACCCTTCGTATCAGGGTCTTGCTCCATTTGAAAATTTACTTTTTATCTAATCGTGGTTTTGATTCCTGACGGAAATAATATCAATGTTTTTTTTTTACACGCTGTGCGCTGTATAATTTTGCTCAATTTTTCATTTCATTTTATGTAGCCAGCTGCTAGATATGGTATGCTAGCAGCAATACAGACTTAAGACTAACTTAACATTTAACAGCTGACTTTATTACATAGATTTTTCTAAAATCTCGTGTACCTAACTTAATACAGACTTAAGTCTAACTTAACAGCTTACTTCTTCAGCTTGAATTTTCCAACATCTCGTGTAACTTAACACAATCATTTTTCACAACGTACAACAAAGTACCTATTAACAGTACTATACCTTACCTAAAGACCTCAATACACATATCGCTCGCTCACACGTGTTTAAAACACACAAAAAGTGCTTTCGTTATCTACAGCACACGTCTTCGCATTGCGTAAGGATTGCAAGTTTACTACTGATGGCAATCGGTGCATGGGAACGCTATTGTTAGTCAAATGTTCGCACACACGAATGCTGACGTTAGGCTCTGTTGTTATGATCCGAGGTAATGTGGCTGGTGGCTACTGTTTGCATTCTGTTGGGTTTTTTTTTAAAATTGGTGTGTGATGATTAAAATGGAGTAGGTAAGTAAATCGTTGGTATTCACAATTTTCAATGAGAAATTGGTGTAGGTACATGATGTAACAAGGTCCATTTTGGTGGCTAAGATAAGCTTTTTTTACAATTTATAGGCTCGGGTTTAACCAACAATGGTAAGCGATGATGTGGACCTACTCCTACCAATTTTTTTTAGCTTTAGCGAATACTGCTGTGGTCTGTTTGTAATTTCAGACCTTTTTAGCACTAAGTAAGGAAGCTAGTCAGTAATAATATCACCATCATCATCTGCCTTTTTCCAACTATGTTGGGGTCGGCTTCCAGTCTAACCGGATGCTGAACTGAAAACCAGTTCCAGTCAATCATAACATAGGTACTATTTTTTTTCACAAATGTTGATAAATTAAAAACTAAAAAGATGTTATAAAACTCTACACTTCAGATGTCACATAAAAATCCCGCTATTTTACGAGCGTCTTTATTAGTCACCAGTAAATTGCTACTAGAATACGCCAAGTTAGTTGAAGAGATACATTAAACTAAGTGATACCGTACATTTTTGGAATCACTCGACATAAACTGTGAGAACTTTTATTTGAGAAATAGGTCGTATGAACATGAACAAGTTTTTAAAAAGTCGTGTTTAAAACGCAACCTTGTATGTGTTTATAATTCAAACACAAAGTCAAATTATTTATTTCACATAAGCACGTAAAAGATATTTAAGAACGTCAAAATGTACAAAAAAATTGAATTGATTCTAGTCCCTTCCAAAAGGAAATTCATTAAACTCGTCGAATCGTAAGATAAAAAGTATTTATTCTACTACTACACTGCCGAGCAATGAAAAAGTTCCACCCACAAAATAAACACCTTAATATAATTTAAAATTTGAACACAATATTTACGTTTTTAGTTGGTAATATTCTGATGCGCTGTTAAATGTACTTATGTTTTAAGCTAAGTTAAAATTAAGCTAACCTTTCCCGTTTAGGAGCAATTTGGTGCTATGTCACTGGAACTTTTTCATTGCTCGCGAGTGTATATTTACAAATGTTTTAAATAGTTACATGTATATGCACTACATAGGGACACAAATATATTTTACATAACTCTTAAGTTAAATTAAATATAACTTCACTTTTATTATTCTTTCCCTATTTGTAAGACATTACATAGTGTGTAACGCCTCTAAGCAGAAGTCGCCTTCTTAGCAGTAGCCTTCCCCCATGTCCTTCCACTGGTTCCCGTCTCTAGATTTAGTCATCCATTCTGGTTCTCCCTTCTTCCAAAATATATGTTCCAGCCTGTTCCTTAGCCGACCTCTACTTCTGCTCTGTTCTTTTGGTAACCATTCAGTTACTATTTTGGTCCATCGACTGTTTTCCAATACGATATCGTATTACCCAGTAACTGGGTTATGGAGGTCAGATAGGCAGTCGCTCCATATAAAATACTGGTATTCAGCTGCATCCGGTTAGACTGGAAGCCGACCCCAACATAGTTGGCAAAAGGCTAGGCAGATGATGATGACTGTTTTCCAACCTGCAGACATGGCTGTCGAATAAAACAAACTAAAAATTTCTTAAACTATAACCAACCAAATCAGCCAAAACAGTTATCTCTGGTGCGCTCTTACAGTCGAATTTAGCTATTTAAATCAAGAAAAACAAGAACCAAGACAGATGATACGGTTTTATTTCCAAATGAGTCTCCTTGGAGTTAAAAACCGTTCATTCGACTTTAAAAAGGAAAATTGATAGTTAGCAAAAAAAGCCTTGATTAGAACATCACTTGCAATTTCGTTTGTACAGTCACTAACAAAAGTATCAACTTTTATGTATAATAATGTACTTTCAAAATGTTTAACTGTAATAAAACCAAATTAGTTTCATGAATTGTATCGAAGTGTCGCACTTTTGTGTATTTTTCTGATATCCGCTATCACTTCGCACAAGAAGAAAATAGTAGTGTAATAAAGTTTCAGTCAAAGTATTGAACTAATTCAATCATTAACACGTTCAATGCCGGTGAAAACCCTCCTGGAGGGTCCACTTGCAATATGTATGGCGGCATGACGTTTGAGCCAAAGTGGGTGGAGTCCAAAGTGTGTACGTGGTTCATAATTTTTATTCGTTACCATATTTTTTTTATGAGCCCGTATTGTGTCCCACTGTTGGGCAAAGGCCTCCCCTTTTTTCCCAAGCATCATGTCTTGTGCAATCTCTGGCCATTTTGGCCCTGCAAACGTTGTCAAATTGTCACACCACCTTCACCGTAGTCTACCTCGACGGTGATGTCCTCCCTCAAGCGTCCAGATGTTACCATAATTATCATGTAATTAAATTTTATAATTTTTCACTGACTGTCCAAAAACACAGCCAACAGTATCGTGATCGTTAACAATAAGTCAGAAACTCTCATTGGCGCAAGAAATCGCGAAAAATTGCCATTGCGTCACACCAAACTGCTAATTGCCGTTACCGATTATTACAAACCAATAGTTTCCACTCGATTTGGTAATAAACTGCATCATATTTAATTCGGATACGCGCGAGTTTTAAGACCACCGATTTCGTTTTGAATTTTATTGGAAAATCGTATTATACTTCGTTACACATGATTGTGTGCTTGACTGTAGAATGACAGTTCTAGTTCGGAAGCTAGAGGTCTTTTGGTAGTTTTCACTTTTATGTTACTTTTAAGTCTAGGTACATTGTTTACGGTTCTTTGTTGTCTTCATATACCTAGTGGTGATGGTTGATTAGCGTTCATTGTCGGTCATTGTCTTTTAGCAGCGGATTTTCATTATGTCGGTTTTTCTTTTTTTAAATTGAGCAAGTGAAAACACCGTCGTTAAATTAAACAGTGCCGTGCCATTTATTAAAATAACCTGCAAAGATAATACAGATAAAGAGCGTTTAGCTTGGGTATCACGATATTACATTTACAAATAAGGACTTATCCGCTAACTGACAACTTATAAGAACATTAACATAAATTCACAATTACGAAAACTCGTCTCGTTGCTAATTGTAATAAAACACTATGAAACTGGACACAATATAAATCAGATATTGTTTGTTTCGCAACGCTTAATTGGTCGCGAAGTGGCGATTCCATTCAGATTACTAAAGACGCCATATTGATTTTAATATATTTTCAGTGGCGACGCAATCAGCGAACGATAAATCGTGATTAATTACGTATCCACGCGGATATCTTATTAATTTTTGCACTGATAAAATGTTGCAACATTAATTATTGTATCCTGTAAGATAATAATCCAGTAAGTAGTAGTTTACCGGAATATTAAAAAAATATTTTTAACTAGCTCCTAAACTTTCAGTTGAGAAACAAGTTTTTTCAAAACAGTTTTAGAAACGCTGTATTTTAAGTTACAGTAAAAACATTGTTACATAAAACAAATAAGTCGCAAGTTGTATGTACTACTTGGATATTTACTCCGACGCAGAAATGGAAACAACTACGTTATTTTGCTTCAACAAAATACTCAAATAGGTATAAGAAAAACTTATTCCTAAGATATGCAAAAAAAGATATAGCACAAGAAACTTTGCAGTGTGCTATATTAGTGTATGTGCATAGAATAAATATTTGATATATTTAACACAAAAAATACAATATCTACCTATTGGACTCAAATGAAAACTGTAATTCTCGACTCGAACTTATGTACTTTTTGTTTTTTTACTTAGCCTATACTGTCCCACTGCTGGGCAAAAGCCTCGTCCAAGACCTGCCAGGAAATCCTTTCCCACGCCACCACAAACCAGCCCTCGTGGTATGCTTCATATACTTCATTTCGATAACTCGCTCAGAGAAAAGGCCACTTATTTTCTTACCAGCTAAAATGCCACAAACCAAAAAAATATTGCGCTAAAACGTTCACTACCCAAGTAAAATAGGCTATCGGCCACTTAGCCCAGTTACAGTTTTAATATTCAACGTCCACCGGCTATAACTCATGGGAGTTTGTGATTCATTTATGCATAGTGTCGTTGATTACACTATGTTTTAATAGTACGACCTGCACGTGTATCTACTGCGCAGATGAACGCCGAAATTTACATAGAGCCTTCACAATCTGGAGCAGTGTTTTACTAGTACTTGAACACCCTTGTTACACGGTATTATGTCGAACCAAGAACATGTTCAAATGAACGTGTTCTTGGTTCAATTGAGATGTTGAGTAAAAAGTTGTGTTGGTTCACTTTATTGCTTGAAGTCTTATTTAAAGTGTATTGTCAGCTGTATTTATAGTGACTTTTTTCTAAAAATGGCCAAATTTTATACACTGCTGTAAGGCAAACACACTTTATAGTACTCCAATCAGTTCTCATCAGTGTCCACTGATATGAATCAGACTTGGAAATTAAGTCTCCTCAAAGTAAAGTTCAAGCGTCATCTCAACACCTCTCCCCCTTGATTTTGTATATATACATATATATTTATATATTATAAGTATATATTATAGTAATAGTATGTATGTGTATATGACCTATTTATGTATTTGTGTACCTAGCTTTAAGAGTTTTTTTATCATTGTCCCTTCAACCAAAGCACCCTCCATCTAATCTCTTCACCACCCTTGGTTGACTGGTAGAGAATGCCTAAGGCATTAAGTCCGCCTTTGTACCTTTTTTGTGCGAAAGGTTTAAATAAATAAAGTTCGTGATAAAATAAACATTCAAATAGGCACACTACTAAGGTATAACGATGAAATGCGAAAAAGTGCAAAACTACGTTACGTTTTCATTTCATAATAATTATCAAGATAATTACATAATTTATTACACTCATCATCAAATAATAAGCTTATTACAAGACAAAACAACCCAATTACAGTACAACAGATTCGCTACAGTTCCCTTTTGTAGCACAGATCTAGTAACACACAGACGGTCCGCGTCCTTTGGAATGCGCCAATCAACCTAACAATGGCCGCCACAAAAAATCTCCCACGGCACATAATAATGAATAGTTAACGACGAAAACTAGGTGAATCTTTGTGCAATCGCCTAGTGTCTTTTAAAAGAAATATGATCATTTTCAATTTCATAACGTTTCCCACACGAGGCGGCATGAATGGACCACAGTTGTCGGCTATACGACTGACAAATTAGTGTAATCTAAAACAGATTTTGTTGGTAACACAATTTGTTGACGCGTGCCGTGTGTGCGTGAGACGTCAAATTATGCGATGGATATTAACATAATGAATATCATCGTACTGTGCCGTTCATTTCTATGTGAAATTGAGTGACTGTAATTGCCTATGTGATTTGCATCCGTGGACTGTGGTAATTTTTAGTGCATTAGCAGACTTGTTTAAATTGAAGGATATCTTCGATGGAAGCCTTGACGATAGCATTCTTGTTAGATGTTAATTAGATAGTATTATTAAGACGTTAAGTTAAGTAGTTACAGCCTACTAGCGGCGGCCTAAATCTTTTTCTGATAGCAATTTAAAGATGAATGCGTGGCCTATGGAGTAATCACTTCTTTGTACTTGAATGCTGTCTGCACATTAATTAATCGCAATCTGGAATTAAAATGGTTACTCAATAATGGCTTACATTTGAGTTAGAAACAAGAATGTAGAGCTTTTATGAAAACTTAGTGTTATGCACTACGTGATTTAATCGTTTTAGGGCTGATTTTGGCAACGCCAGATAATTTTATCGGAGGAATAATTTTTAATTTTTGACATTTCCTCCATACGAAATCTGTCAGATTAAGAAATCAGCCCTTAATCACGCAGCCTTTGCCAAAAAATCACCTAAAAGCAAAATAACTTACAAGTGATAGAACACAATAAGTCCATCCGTCCACAAAAACCGTACATACAAAACTTCAAACTGTGTAACAAACTGTCCGAATGTCAAACTATAATAAACCCTCACACACAGTGTATTGCACAACGTTCATCTTGACATTCCATTTTGTTCGTCAAACAATCGGAGCGGTCCGTGCGAACAGTTCCCACGTAGAGATAGCTGATAATGCTAGGAGTATAGTGCTCAGCCAGCCGGCTAAACACCGGTTAAGATAACGAGCGATTAGTGCATCCGATGATATGCATCTACCTTTTTTATGTTTTTGTAGAGCTTGAAGCAAACCGTTCTTGTTTAGTAAAAGTTGAAGTAGTTGTTAAGTTTGATATAAAAGCAATGCTCAAAATATTCCGTGCAAGATTATAAGAGCATATACATAATTTATTTATTTATTTGGGACAGACAAACAGTAACACATTATATCTGCGCAAATAACATAAACAGACTACATAATGTAGACAGACAGAAAGGATTTTGCTTATGGTAGTTTTGGAAGCTAAGCAAATTCAACTTTATAGTCAAGGTATAGTACTCCGAAAAAAATAGGTTTTAAATTCATCCATCTTCGAGAGTATTCCCAGGAATAATAAAAGTCAAATATCGGGCTCCATCTAAAGACCGCATGTATTTTCGTCGAAGGAAAACGACGTCTTCAAAACACAAATCATATCGAACGGATTCACACAGACATAATAAAATTAGTCTAACATGACTCAGTTTCCGTCCAGTCTACATTACGAGTAACATTAGTTAGCATGAATTTGTCCTCGCTGGTTCCGACAGCGCATTAAGCAATCGACCAACGAAAACTATAAGTACTGAATTACGACGCATCCTATATCTGAGATAGAGGTCATTATATAATGCAAGCTAAGATATTCAAACCACATTGTAGGGATACTGGGTTACAAAGTAAAATGCAGCAGTACATTTAATGATTTTCCAAAATTAAAGTTAAGTTTTTGAATGAAAAAGCAAACATTGGAACTTGAGCCTAAAAGCCTTTGGATTGTATGATCTGGAAAAATAAAATGATTATTATAAAAGAACGTGACGTTCTCGCTTATTTCTAGGTTCGCATTTTCTGTATACGTAGCTTCACAAAAAATTTACTTACTTTCATTTTTATTTACAAGACAAGAAGTAGTTTAGTAATATCTGATACTTTTAGTTTTCACCCTGTATCTAGTGTGTATCTAAATCCCTATAATAAAAATACTAAAGGCAGCTATTTCACTCCAGCACAAAAGGTCATTGTTAAGCTATACGTTACCTTGTAAATCTTTTAGTGTACAAACACCTCAACAAAAGCAAGTGCCATTTAGACTACTTTGCTAGAGAATTTCGATTTATTGACCATTGGCGGCGCAAATAAGCAATACTTCTCCAATAAAATGTTCCTAACCCCTAATTAGGGCCACATTAAATTGAACATCATCTTATTAACAATACACTACCATATCCTCGGGAGTACATTTGAATTGTTAATGTATCATTAACTCGTTATTTATGCATGAATATTTTATGTAATAAATTTTAATGTGAGCATGATTTTATTTTATATAATTTATTTTTATAAAAATATTAGGTATTTATTATGTATTAGCTGGCAATTTTGTGATAGGAAATCTTAATCAAAAAGTTTCGGTGAGGACTAATTGGTTGATAATTAACATAGATATGGAGTTTTTGAGTAGATTAGTAATATGGTAATTTGTGGGGGGATAATTAATTCCTGTGGCTAGACAACTTTACATCGTAAATCAGATCGTTGAAATAGGCATATAAAACTTTAAACGTTTTTAGGTGTTAGCTGTCATTGCAAGAAATTTGAACTAAGATTTATTACAGTTTTAGACACAGGATTGGATACAAAAATTTTGAAGTTTTAATAATATATTCTAGGGACATAAAAAACTTACCTAACTCTTCATTTTTCTCATATCGTATACCTACTACACAGTAAGCACATAAAAAAAAACTGTTATATTATGTTGCTACACCTCTAAGTTACCATTTTTAGCACTTACGTCACAAAAACCGCCCATCTACTTATTATTATAATATTTCTAATAAAAAACACATCAGGGTTTTGTCTAGATTTATGATCTCTTACGAAAACCAATCAGGGAAGGCGTGACTGATCGTAATTATTTCTTAACACCTCCGTGCTACCGGGCGACTATTAGCTACTTCCTTAATCTGATCGTTTTGATTGAGACACGGGTTAGTAAGGGTTAATTAGTAAGTTTATGTAACGGGAATGTGTAACGGGTTTTCTGTGATGAGTTGGTTCAAGGATTGGGTTTGTGGTGATAAAAAAATCGATGTGGGTGGCTCTTAAGGTACACACAAAATTAGTAACATCATCCTGTGCCTAGCCTTTTCCCAACTATGATGGGGTCGGCTTCCAGTCTAACCGGATGCAGCTGGATACAAATATTTTAGATAGAGCGACTACCTATCTAACCTCCACAATCCAGTTACTGGATAATACGATACTCCTTGGTAGGACAGGTTGTCAGACTTTCGGGTTTCTGACGACCCGTAACGACTGTCAAAGATCCACGAACGACAGCCGGATCCAACGGCTTAACGTGCTTTCCGAGGCACGGAGTGTCACCCATCCACGGACCAACAGCGGCAAGCGTAGCTTAACCTCATCGATCGACCCGTGCACCTGTTATTACTTAGCCATACAAACTTAGTTGTATATAGTTTTTAGATAAGATTGAATAGGAGACCTAGTTATTTCCTTATTTAACCATAATGCAATAGCTCTTATTATTTTTTTTTTTGAAAAAACAACAAGTAAGACTACAAGAATCGGGAGAATGATTCTCTGTGTACGGGATAAACAGACTCTCAAAACGGTGAAGGATTCGTGGTAGATTATAGCCCATTCCGTTTCGAAGAGTGGAAGGAGGCATGTCCCAGTAGGACCTTATAGGCTGATTATGTTGCTATACTACGGGCAAATAGCATCCAAAATGTTATAGGTATATTTGTAGGTAGACATTTTTTTTCACTCGACTTTGTTTGTTATGTCGTACATCATTGCTAAGGTAACACAAGGACATACAAATGAATCGCGACCAAATTGTAACAGTTAATATCTAACCGATAATTTATTTGCAGAAGGTACAGCCCACATCCTCCAAATATAAAGCAAAGTATACAATAAGGAAATTCTCATTTCCGTCGCGAAAATCTTAGGGGCAATGAAAATGGACGATAAAACACTACACGCACCTTAGTGGTACGATCAACAAACAAAGAAAATGAAGAATAAAAACATGATTTGGTTGAAAAACTCTTTTTACGCAAAAATAGTGTACAATTAGTGTAACGTCCCTGACATATGCTAATCCAACATCAACCTCAATCTTACCCAGAAAAATCTCTAAACGATAGTGAAAACCTTGTCAAAATCCATTAAGTATTTTGATGTTTAATAGTAAACAACTTAGTTTATAATATTTATATTTAATTTTCCCACTGCTGGGACACAGGCCCTCTCTCTGTGAGAGGGAGTGGGCCGTTATCCATCACGCAGGCACATTGCGGGTTGGTAGATGTATCTACCATGATGTATCTACTATGTATCTACTGTATGTCTTCGAATTTTTGGTTCTAAGAAATGCCGGAGTATCGAGATTGATTGAGATTAAAATAACGAAATAGTTTCTCAAAAATTCCTTAGAATAACTATCGACTTTGACGATGACCGTACTAGCGCAGGTTTACTCATTTGCAGGCTCTGTGGGGCTCATAAAAGATTTATAGCAGCCATGAATGAGCTGGTAATGTTTATCGAAGAAGGTAGTAAATCGGGGCTGAATGTCCGTAAAAACCTGACGTATCAACTGCTAATAATGATAGTACCAAGTTCAATTACATGGGCATTTAGAAAATTAACTACGTTATATGCAGTTCATGATATACATAGTAAGATTTATTTTCTCACCACAATATTACAAAATACAACCAATAAAAGTCTGACAACCAGTCTTACCAAGGGGTATCGTATTACCCAGTAGCTGGGTTGTGGAGCTCAGATAGGCAGTCGCTCCATGTAAAATACTGGTATTCAGCTGTATCCGGTTACACTGGAAGCCGTCCCCAACATAATTGGGAAAAGGCTAGGCAGATGATGAATATTAAAAAAAAACATTTTACATGGTTTCAGAGTCAGACAACATTTTAATATTGTGGGAGCCTGGTGTCTAAACTAAGCTCTTGGCCTATATTTCAGGCCTAGAGCTTACTTAGTGAACTGAAGTTATAGTAGCATAAGCATATTCAGCCTATAATATTCCCACTGCTGGGACACAGGCCTCCTCTCGGTGAGAGGGAGTGGTGAATTTTTTATTCTAAGACATGCCAGTTTCCTCACGATGTTTTCCTTCACCGCTTTGAGAGCTGTGGTGATGGATCGGGGGGCTTTTAGCGGTCCCGGATTCCACCTATAGATACAATAATTATTATTGAGTAGTATTTTGGGACCACAAAAGCCCCCGACCCGTGGTGATGAAATAATTTACACAATGTAAAGCGCCTGTTTGGGAAAAATCAGGCTGTTAATGAATGATACAGGCTGATTATTTTTCTCTAGAATGCAAAGACGCGCGATCTTTTTGTTGCAATCAAACATGGTGGGATATGTTTAAAGTATCAGATGCTTATCATCAGGAAACCGCATAAATCAAGCAAGGGAAACTGATTGCTCCAACATCCCTAGGATGTCTTACATAAACGTACACCGATTTCATTCGCGCAAAAATATCACCATCCCGTCATCCGCTGTCAAAATAATTTTATTTATTTTTCTTAAACTTTTTAGAAAGTAGGTAGGTACGTACTTACTTTAATAAAAACTAAGTGATTGCTTCCTTCCAAATAGAAAGTGTATTAACAGGGATATTTGGCATACATAGGTACAGTCATGCGCATAAATATGTTGACACTTAATAAAATTCAAAGGTGATTTACTCGGAAAAATACTATGAAATAAGACATATTTCATGATAACATAAGTTTAAAAATACTATGTGCGTCACACTTCATAATTTCAATCGATACTTAAGAAGAAAATCGCTTTGAATTTTGAAAATTGATACTTATTTACGCTCGTGACAGTACTTATCTAATTGAATTTACCTATCAAAGTAAGTCATCTCTATTGGGTCTTGTATAGAAGGAGTTTAATTGTATTTCTAAGCTTTAAATAAGAGATGTTTAACTGCAAATGGGATGATTGGAGAGGCAACACGATTCAATCATTGTATCGTTGTAACCCATTGATGAGTATTTAGATCGAGAACGGCAGTTTATTGTTTTGTGCAGTTTTTTTCCTTGATACTATTCCTGTATCCATGGTGATTTACAATAGGTACTTGAATTTATCGCTTCACTCATTCATACATTTTTCATTTAATTTATTCATAAAAACAATTTACATTGTGTTGAATATAATATACACATTCAATTTACAAAACAAAGAACTATGAATTATTAATTAACATTCCAAGTGAAATTCAAAAACAATGCCAAATAGTTTTAATAATAATGTCAAAACGATTTAAAACTTCAATAATGCAAGGCTATTAATGCTGAAACTTATATGTGGTAGGTACTAGGTACATACTGAATTAATGTCAGAATTACGTCTGTATTGTCTCCGAAGCGGTTTTTTTGTTCAACTATTTATTCGTAATACCGTAACGATGCAACATGATACATCTGGCTAGAAAACACAAATAACACTTTTGCTTGACCGAGGGATCGAATCCATTGGACGAGCTTAATCTTAACAGCAAACAGGCGCGAAGACAGCGCAACGCGTATCTAGTAGAACAATTTCTATGAAAACTCCATGGAAATTTTTATACCAGAATCGCATCGTATCGTCGCGTCGCGCCTCTCTGCACCTTAAGTTAGCAATGTTTCTTAACACAGAATGCAAGTTAGCCACGAACCACAGGGTTCGTATTAATAGTTTACGCAAATGTCGAGATTAAGACCAAGTTTTTACCTACCATGAAAGTAGGTCCAAATACCCGCCGTGATTGAATTATGCAACACGAAAGCATTTATTTAAAATTGGAAGAAATACAATTTTTAATTTTATTTGCCTACACAAAAAGTTTTACCTACATACCGATTTCTGCGGCTAGATTTTTATCATTATGGTTGAATATTATTTGTCAAAATATTGCGATATCTAACTAATTCGTTCAACGAAACCGTTGTAACTCTCGTAACATCGCAATTTCATATAAATTATTAGATTATTTTCATCAAAATAATAATAAATTGTTACACTTTATTAAACTATAATAATGTTGGGTGAAATTGAGTATTACAAAAAACCGTAATACTTAGCGTCTTTGTAAGGATTAAGCAACAAATATTTGGTTTAGAACGTTACTTCAGGGGTTTCTCATAATTCTAGCCCAGATGTTTCCTTCTGTACCTACATATTATGTATGAGTATCTTTAGCTAAACAAGCCTTAACTTAATCAATCTACAAAGTGGCCACGAGTCAGCTTATCGTACAAGGAACAAAGACACGTACAGACAGACATTACAACATCACGAAACATGATATCAGTTGCGGTTCAGTCTAAATACCGCAGAGCACTTGTGAAAGAGGCGTCAATGCGTCATCCGAACACCGCGGGTACACTGTGACAGCTGGACCGAGATGTCATTGTCATCCGACGGATGACAGCGGATGACATCCCGTCAGACATCCCACGCGTGATCTATAGATAAGGCTCAGTGTGTGCTCTAGTTATTTAGGTTGTAGGCAATGAAGCCATTGATTAATATTTGCAGGCAGCGTAAATGGCGATTTCATATTTTATTTATACTAATATTATGAAACTTCTGTGCGGTTATTATCCTTATCGAAAACATCTAGAGCAGATCTAGATTTTCTCGCGAAAAAATCCAGCCGCGGGCGTGACTACACCATTTACCAGAGCAATTTCAACATTAAGTTTATATTTAAACCCATAAATTATAGAAACAATTTATTACTGAACGATTCAATATAGTAAATTGCTTTGATATATTTGATTCCCATAATATTTGATATAGTTTAAACTTTAGGCAATTCACGTCCTTCCAGTTCACATTTTGGTCCGATGTACGAGCAATTTGGGGCAAATTAAAAGTCAATATAAATCAAATGTGTTCTGTTTCAAAATCGAAATTGCTTGTCATTAGCAAGCCTGAAATGTCATAGAACAATGCTTGTCCCAGCCGATCCGTTGTCGCAGCGAGCCGTACGAAGGCCGCACGTGATCACATTTCCACAGACATTAAACCCGAAAACAGTCACGCAAATATAATACGTTTAATAAATGTCTCGATACCAAAACGTTTTGGCAACACGCCGAACAATTCTACGACATCGAATTATTCGTCTATTCGGAGAATTCAATCCGCCTAATACATGAAACATGTAATCTGCAATTCTGTAGAATAATCGATGACCTACACTGTGAGAATTGAATGTTAGGAGACAAAATTAAATATCAATTTTCATGTCCTCACTGTATGACAAAAGATAGATGAGATAAAGAGACAGTAATAAGCAAAAAACAGAATAATGCCAACATGTAATATTATGGAGTGAAAGGTCAAAGTTCCAAGTGGCTGTGAAAAGATTGAATACAATATAGAGGGCAGTTAACAATGGGGCAGTATTTTGTTTGCAAGTAGCCTCATAGCGGAGTGAATAGAGTGGCAAGCGAGTGCGGGTGACTAGCTGCTAGAGGTGTTACAAAACGATGAGTGTTGGGTGTACCGCAGCCAATGAGAGCGGCAGCACGTGGCGAGGCGCCGGTCAGAGGTCGCGCCTCGGGGAGCGAGGCGCAGCGCGTGCGCATCCATTGTTAAAACGCTCTCGGAATTATGATGTGGTACGAGGCGATAGAAAATGAAAATTGCTGTCGAGTCACGTATGTTAGATGAATAGAGAACATTATATAAACTGCATCACATTTAGAAAACATGTGCGGCATAAACTTCCAATGTTTTACACGCGAGATAAAGTTTCTTAGATTAAATTAGAGTTCGGAATGTTATCTATATGACACGTACGCGGAAACCACAAACCCTTCAGCTTTCCCCTTAATTCATCAAGTGAAACAACCGTTAAAACCATATCTAATCTGCCTCTAACCCGAGACACTCCGTTATCTGTGACATGCCAAGAGAGGCTTTAATTCAATCAGACATGAGTTTCAGAGATAGGTTGTATCTAGCCGTGTCACAAGAGGGGCGCGTCGGCCAATAAATCGGCGTTGGCCCCGCGTGAAAGATGAAGTGCCCGCTTAACATACAATGAGTTCTGTACGCTGTCGCAACGAGGTTTAGCTTAGGACAGCGTTGGTTGGAGACAGGCGTGTTCAGACGCTGTTCGGGACTTGCGCCAGTTCCGGGCGAGTATATCAAAATTATTGTGAGGAATTGTTATCCATACCTTTAGTTGTGACAAATAGTGTTAGCTGTAGTCCTTCAAACTTATACAATGATTATTCTCACTAGAGCGAAACTGCTACGTACTATTATTAAGTACGAGTGTTTGATTGCTATAATGGTAGACCGATAGGTATGCAAAAGAGGCCTTCTGCTTCCAATTATGTTACAAATTATATCCATAAAAACATGTCCTCTAAATTCCTACTGTATCACGTCCATTAAAATTTAAAATAATACCTCTGTTACGAATATGCAAAAAAACAAAAGCAATCACGTCAAATCACGTGTCCTTACTATCGCATTCTTAATCCAGCAAAATAAGCTAGTACAAAATATTGAGCGGTCTAAACGAAGCATAAGGTTAGTTGCTAACGAGTCTGGGTGTGTCCTCTGCACCAAATAACGCAGTAATAATAATTATGGGTGCAGTTAGATGCAATGGAACGGTATAAGATGTATACCAGACCGGCTATTGGGCATAATTGAAGAATATTAGCATTAATTAATGTCATATCTACGAATAGGTGTTAAACTAAATTACCCTAACTAAATAAACTATCCCTCAGTTAAACTGAGCCCCAATAGAAAGTGTACAAGGCCGTCGCAATAGAACGCATGTACGCTTAAACGGCAATTACGCTGACAAACATTATGCGGCGCGCGCCATTCAAAAAATAAAACCAAACTAAAATTAATTACATTCCTGAGGCATAAGATTAACGACGAGTAGTCTCGAACCAATTACGCTGTCAAAACATCACCTTGAAAGTCCAAATAAAGAAAACATCAAACAATTGGTGCTCGACATAACTATAATGGTTCTATTGTTGCATGAAACGGTTCAGATGGTGAAGTAGATAATCGCGGGCATGCGAAAAACCGAAAATATTGCCATTGTATTAATTAGTATGTTACACAATTATTTAGTCCTCTAACGAAATCTTTTAAGGGGTAGGGTAAGCGCTAGGGAACCACGCGAATTTTTTTTTTTTTTTTGTTTATTGCAAGTCAGTTTCAGGTTGTATGTTGAACAGAATATGATGAATGAATTATAATCATTGAAATCACCCTCTGAGTAAATATAATCCTATTGAATTACTATTTCTAACAGTGACCCACCGTCAGAAATAGTAATTCAATAGGATTATAGGAACTCCCTCTGAGTTCGTATAATCCTATTGAATTACTGTATCCATATTTCATAAAATATCAATTAATAAGTATATGCACTTCGACAGGTGTATTGATGATTTCTGACTTGCAAAAAAATTAAGAAAATTTTAATTTCGCGGGTTACCTTAAAAAATGATTAAATTTGTCATCGTACACGCATATCAAATTGATGAGCAACCAAGCTTGACTAATAACTGTTACAATGAACTGTTACAAAAAACTAGTATTCTCAACGACATCTGTTACAGTAATCACTGTTATTTTATTATGAAGACGACTTTGTTCACGTTAAGCAGGATATAAAAGCGATTATTATTCGAAAGCAGATGAACGTATGATGATTAAAAAAACGTCGCAACGCATTCTGATATTGAGGATTAGATTACTGTAGGTAATTATGATTTAGAAACCGATCTAGATCTTGTTTGTGGTAGGATTACGCCACTGATGGCTTGAAGATAAAAACTATCATTAGGTGTTTTAATAAAAATGCATACCTGAAAAGGAAACATTTTTTTTTTTGTTCATTGTCTACCGCATATCAGATGATAAATGGGCTAAGAGAACCACCGATAGGGTCCCACTAAATGCCTTTGATGGGGAGTCTCAATGGGGATTTGTGGAATAACCCATAACGGCAGGCCGAAACGAAGATGGCGGGACGAGCTTGACTCCTACCGAAAGGACCGGCACGGCACTAGTAAAAGACAGAATTGTCTGGAAGAGGGAGGCCTTTGCCCAGCAGTAAGACAATACAGGCTAGTTAGCTTAGATCATATTAGGAAAAAATATCATCTAAGATCCGGTCAACTTTCACAAAGTTTTCAAGAGTACAAAACTACAAGACAAAACTGTAGGATGTAAGTAGAAATGAAACGGCAAACATTCGTGAAAACCAAATTGTCTTACAAAAACATTATCCTCTATTAGCACTAAAACTCATCCACGAATTGTTAAAGAAATATCATTTAAAACACAATAGATCACTAACAAAACATACAATACACCTTATTTATTCAAAATAATTTATAGCGGAGAGTCAAACAGCTATCACAACTAACAGCTATCCGCCATTCTTATCCCAATCAATAGTATAATAGCTCTCAATCTGGACACTTAATAATATGATTATAGGTTTTGACACTTATGAGCTTACATTAACCATTTTGAAGACGTCATTTTCTAACGTATTGTTGCCCTAACAGGATGATAAAGTTTTCCACATAGCGGTAAACGTGCAAAAGTCCGGTAACTTGCAACGCTTCCAATTTTTCTTAGAGTACTACTTTCGTAATAACTTTTACACACATAGGAAATACAAATAGCAAAAAAGGAGCATTTAAAACTAACAAAGTTAGAAAATAAACCCAAAAAAAAGACCTGAGCGAGGCCACAAGGCTCCTATCTCAGCATAATGCTGCGATATTTCAAAAATAAATACCGCAGCGCTGGTATTCTGATAGGGCCTTAATAATAAAGAAAAAGCGTTACAAAAAAAAAATTGTTTAATAGCTCGGACACACAACAATCATCTCGACAGAGGTCTTAAATCATAATCCAAAACTTATGTAGTCAAAGAACGAATGACTCGTGTCTTAAAATGCCGTCTATCTAAATACCTCACGAACCAATCTAGACGGGACAGATTAGTCTAGCATTCTTTAAACTTTCAGAATATTCAATCAATTGATGTATTAACAAAATGTATTAGAAATATAATTTGAATGCGGAGTAGCCAAAATGAATGCTTCGTCGATGGCATCTGATAAGTAAGTGGTTTTCGTAACGCCCCCCCGAGCGGTCGCGATACCATCGGATGCGCGTGCGCAGCTCTGCCATGTGTTATTTTTTAAACACACGTAACAGAACATCTGTGCGATCGCGATTAAGAACCAGTTTCGTATCTTCTTTTTTCAACTACAAAGACTTTGTGAGATGAATCAATATTTTACAAGTTTAAGATCCTAATGGGCGATACGTTTCATATGAGGACAGCCATTAACCTCAATCCCTATAGGACTTAATCGACCTTGAAGGCACATGTGATTATATCGTTTATATAGCTTTCTTGCCGACTCAAAGGTATCGATACGTTAATCGATACTTCAACTTTGACAGTTGAACAAAAGAGGCAAGGCTGTAGGCCTCGATTCTGCAAGTGAGATTTAAATGTCAAAGTACTCTAACTTTTAAAAATCTACCTAATCATCCAGGCTTATCTGTCAATGAAAAGAAAACCTTTTAGCGTTTATGTTAATCATCTAGCTGTTCCCCGTAATTTCATACGCATCCTAGCGAAACTAACTTTGTATATTTGAATAAAAAATATCCAAAATTGTTTTATAAGGCGTCTTTAAGCCCTGTGGTAATTCCGCCGACATCTATCCAGCAGTTTTGACGTAATGCTTAAACATACATACCAAAATCCTTCGCTACGGTTTTATCATGATGTAGTACAGATATCAGCCGTAGTCGTAGGAGTGATCTAAAGGAAAATATGTTAATACTACGCTCGTAGGCGGCCGTCTAGAAATCTGTCTTCACTTATGCTATCGAGATTTGAACCTAAAGTGAGTACATTATGGTCATCACTCATCACTTCAAGTGATTTAGACACTACTTGTTTTAATATTTGATAAGTCATAGAGGCTTGGTTGGCTTTTAGTATTAACTTGATGATAATTAAGGCATATTTTAAGAAGCTTCAATTGCGATGGATGAGTGGAAACTATTGGACAGTCTTATTAAAATGAAGATATAGAGAAAGAAAATTGTTACCAGGACCCGATCCTAAAATTAATTTAGTATTTAAGTCAGTACATATTTCAACATCTTTTTGAAGGTTAACTAGATTTTAATTAAATTTTGAACAAGGGTGATGTAGATCAAAATAATCTTTTCATTCCGGAAAATCAGAATTCCTCACACGAATGATACCGTAGGCACATTCACTTTCATACACAAAAAAATATTTTAAAAAATCAGCATTTAAAATTCACATCTCCACTTCCCCCTTTTTACGACACCCATTGTCCACCAAATACGTATTTTATTCACATATCCAACTTCACCTTCAAACCGAGACCTATCAAAAGAAACCTGAGTACATTGCCATCATAACTTCAATCACTTTCAATGACGAGTCATCGTTATCATGATCTTGTCGAAAGCAAGGTTGGGGATCGGTCAAGGGATAGTAGCCAAGACCTCCACCTCAAACCTTGATGAGTCACAGCATAAGTCGATCAGCATTATTGTTCGTTGATATTGATCCTAATGACACGACTTGCAACATTACACACTAATTATAACTTTATATCGTTGCCTAATGTTAAGGCTGGTTGTGTGGAGATGTTGGTAGGGACGTTTGTGATTAATTAATCTGAAATGTACGGTGATTCACTGTTCATATGATTGATTGGTATTAAAAGAGCTGTTAATATGTTTAATAGATGGTTTTGTACTTTGATATTCTAGCACTTAAGCACCAAGCAAGATATCACACAGATTAATTCAGACATTTTTGAGACAAAATATATCAGAATCAGAAACCATGAGTTCATATAAGTATTTAATAATAATAATATAATAATAATATATTTCATCTGCTATATTTGTATTTGCAGATTATAGAAAATCAACAAATAGTTTCACATTTTCATTCAAGCTTTTTATAATGTTTGAGCTGTTACGTGGCAACCCTACGCTAGGTACATTGTTGTGGCGCGCGGGCGTTTCTATGACGTCTGTCGGGAGCATTCGAGTTCGCTTTCGACGAACACTAGCGGTTTATCTGATCATAGCCGTTTCGTAATATAGATCTCTGCACGCATCGGTCTAAAATTCTTCAAGCGGCCTTGTCTTCCAACATTTGTAATTTCTGGACACCTGATAAAGATATTGTGCTGTTATCTTTGTATCAAGACTTATACTTTTACTTTTAAGTTGTCTTAGTTTGCTCAAGGTTTGTACTGGTGATTGAGAAAATTTAAGGGGTCAAGCTACTATGTAATTATGATTTTGATGAGATTAGTTTTAGTAGCTACTTATGGGTACCAGCTGTGTGGGTTGGCTGGGTCGTGAAAGTGGAGCGGATTGTGCTTAGAAAACTAAACGTAAGTGATGTCCACTCATGACTATGCAGTTATGCACTATAGTTGCCTGCGAAGTAATCCTTATAAAAGTTAGGGTTAGACCATTTGTCCACACATTTTTCTGGTCGTGAAAAACTACCGTTTATTCGCTGTGTAAGCACGGTTCGTCAGTGTATAGATCACTATGGAAGCTTGTTGAAGAACGCATTTTTTCTACGGCACGGTTCATACGCCGTACCGTAAAGAAATCGTGCCGTGTACAAAGGGCCTTACCGCTGGAAAATTAGGTCCTTTCACACATGTTTCAATAAAGTTTTCTCAATGAATGGCAAATAAATCTGAACAACTGACGTATGGAGTATGTCCAATAAGTTAATCGTATTTACTTTCTACATACTTATGCCTACAAAAAAAGTTTTCTTGTTATTTTAAAAACGTTAGATAAGTGTATAGGAGAAGCATGTATCGATAAAATTGAATGATTTGAGAATGTTTAAAGTTCGTACAGAACAATACAAAGAATTCATTTATCATAGACGGATAACAAGGTGCAGTACAAAACAATAGGCCCACTTGTAACCGTTTATTTGTTATTTATTGTTCTTGATTTATCTTTAAGTTTTGGACAAGCGAATATGTTGTTATGTTACGTGTTGAGTTTGAATTTATTTTTAAAACTTCGCTGGCTGCACTTGTATGAGCAGTGCCGGCCCCGGCTTACGAGTGTTATGTCGTGGGTTCGAACCCAGGTGGGTGCTTTACTTAGTGTTAATAGTGTCATAGTAAAATTGTTCTATGTATTTATGGTAGAATAAAGGCTTTTTTATTTTTATTTATTTATTTTAATAGTGTCATCACCACTGCTCTGAAAACGGTGAAGGGAAACGTCTTGAGGAAACCGGCATGTCCTAGAATAAAAAAATCGAATACATGTGACATCTACCAACCCTCACCGGGCCCGCGTGGTAGATTAATCCTCACTCCCTCTCAGGAGGCCTGTGTTGGGACACAGGCCACATTATAGGATGATTATGAACTTTCATAGTGTTGTTTTTGAACCGCAGTTCATTATTTTGAATATTAGTTTACATTTGAACATTACTATTATGCCTGGTGTTAAGTGTCTATGCTACTTTGCGGTCTAATACCATAAAGTAAATTGAATCTATTTGAAAAATGTCATTAAGTTTATTGTTAAGTACGTCCCATTAGTATTTTATGTTGGAGCATAACGTTTTGACAGGTTATAATTATAATTGCAAAAAAATTTAGTTTACGATTTAATAACATAAAAATTATATTAATGATTTTCAAAGTATGTTTATATCAGAACAAGACGGCTGTAAACAGTAGGTACAGTCACATACGTAAGTGCTAGCTAGAGTATGATGTGCAACACGTACAGTCGTTATCAATATCTTATGACAGCTATATGACCACAAGACACATGTCCGATTCAATCGTAACTTTTTGTTAAAATCTCTCTTCAATTTCATAGAATTAAACAAAAATGTTGTAAGAGTATCAAAGGTTTCCCGTCAAAGTGGCATTGCTATTGGATTACAGAACTTTATAAGGCGTGCCAGTGAAAAGTCGACTGTGATACGCGTTTTTGTAACAATATCATATACGGACGCCTTAACTGGAAGACGACGAGTGACTTTCAAGTCGACAGACGATTTGAGATTGTAGCTTGATGGATTTTGTTGGCAAACTATATTTGGAGCGTATTTATAATTGAAAATCTAAACAAAAAGTTGCAGGTCGGCTCTGACGGGTTATTAAAGGTTTATTAACAAGTCTCCGGGGAATGTTACACCGTTCATTCTCACAATGAAAGCTCACACGCGAAGTATTGAGAATTTTACCAGTACTAACTAATTGAATCACAGGAAGACTACATATCACTTATCGATTCTTATACGTATGACTTGAGTTTTAAGAAAATATATAAAGTTAGAGACAACAATCAATTAAACTTCTTTTATCTAATGACATTCCCAGTCTGCCTACAAAAAAATAACCAAATATGTCCCATAGTTTAGTCGACAAAACTAGTCAAAAATTGGCAAAACCAACAGTCGAGACATCTCTACTTTGAAAAAATCACTTTGTCACTTTTTCAATTTCCATGTTAGGATTTATTTGATAGTTTCAGAAAACTCCTACGCATTAGTATTGCCAGTGTTTTCATTTAAGTTCGTATTGTCGTCGTCACATTGTATAAAGAGTCTTCTTACTTCGTTCTAAGTTTCAATACAAAATACTCATTACATAACTACTTCTTTCGTACAGAGGCGGCCACATCATTTGTAACCAACAAATTCTCAATTAATATTCATCTAGATCGGTATCTCGACGCTCGACTTTTGACTGTTCCACATCGTACCGCTATGAGAGATATGGCATAAGTAAATAGAGGTTTAATTAAAATATTTTTTAACTGAACGTAACTGTAAATTATCTGTGGCTATCTTGATCTTCTACGGTTTCGTCGTGCGTATTCGACGGCAAAAACTTGCAATTAAGTTTTGTACATAAAATAATAAAATATGAATACCAAAAGGCTGCTTTTAATCGATAATTATAATAATTGTAGGCTTGAATCCCGTAAATCTGTAAGTCATGACGGGATCCATATCTTGATGTTATAGAACTTGCCACAGAAAGCTAGTCTATGTTACAAAAATTTTTAATGGCTGTATCGGTCTGGGCTATTTCTCAAATATCTTTGAGTCTGTAATCTATACAAGATTATTACACGTCACTGGGCAGTTTTTGATCCAAGAGCAGTTTGGGTTTCGTGCCAGTCTTTAAACTACCCAACAACTAGCCAGGGTGACAGAACACATATCCCATCACCTAAATCTCAAACAGTGCACAGGTATGCTGCTGCATTTGATACCGTGTGGCACGAAGGCCGGCTACACATGTTGCTCACCCTGGATGTGCCTATGCTTCTAGTTACCAAAAGCAATTAAAAATGAACAAAAATTGAATATATTTATAAATAAACTAAAACAATACCTAGTCCACAAATGCTATTATAATATTCATGAATATTTTAATGATAAATAAAATGAATACCAAAAATAATTAAGTTGAAGTGAGTAAAAACATTAATATTCTACTTTTTCAAATAATAATATGATAATAGCCCTCTTCCTCTATCCTATCTTGCTATGCCCGACAGGGTCCACAATGATCTCAAATTATGTATATTTTATAATGTACCTACCACCTAAGTTCACATTGTGGAATGCAAATAAATATATTGAGTATTGAGTAGTTAAATTTCAATCGTACCTTGCGGATCGTAAATTCCAGGTTCACATCGGAAACACCACTTCATCACCTCAAAATGTCCCAGCTGGCGTTCCCCAGGGCTCGATTGTAGGACCCTATTTATTTAACCATCAACAACTGCAAATTGTCCAAAATAAAGCCGTAACATTAGCCTATAAAACCAAATTTTAAACTAATCTTAAGAAATTACATAAAAAACAAATTAAACTTCCCTTATTATTCAATCACGTAAATAAAAACAAAATGAATACTACACACCCGTTAATTTCAAATCTGTGTACTGTATTAACCTTAGACAAATTACCATATATTGACAGATACGGCACTTACCGTCTACCGTATTTTGTTTCCTCCACCCGAGACGCGAGCGACCAGTGGCTTAACCCCCCGAGAAGCTCGCTGCCGCTCCTACCCTGGCAGCAGATACACCGGAACGCGGGCGTCAAGGAGGTTCCGTCCGCTGATCATTGACTGGTCGCACGGTAGCAAATTAATTAAATATTTTTTGTTATAACTTGAAATCAGTAAATTGTAACTAAATAATTTGCATAATTGTCGTCCAATTGTCACCCATGATTATTGTGTGTAAAATTTAACCAGTTAAAATTGCATAAATTTGTCATAAGCTTTAAAAGGTGAACCACTAGCCTCATAAAGTGTCTAAATTATAATGAGTTAATGTAACTATAAATTCACTTAGTAAGTGCATTTTGTTTATTATTCCGTTGGTAAATAAAGATATTTGAAAATGAAATGAAAATCGATAATTATATTATATTACTCGTGAAACAAACTTTAAAATTCATGTTATTTGCGCAAGACCCTTCTCTCTTCTTCTTGCGCAAATAACATGAATTTTAAAGTTTATTCTGAAAAACTTATTTACTTAGTTTTTATTTTTCACTTTTTAGTTGTACCTACCCCACACAAATTCATTTAACACAAGCTATATAAATATCAGTGACAAGTAGTTATTAAAATATCATCAAAATGAACAAAGTGGAAAAATTCGTATTATTGGAGCTAACTCAAATACTTCCAAAGCAAAGTTAATCGAAGGATTTTGCAAATCCGTCTATATATGACGGAATTGTGCCCGAACATACATTGAAAAATATATATATATACAAACATCCGAATTGAGAACCTCCTTCTTTGTTTGGTTAAAAAGTGTATTCAATCGAATAAAATATTCATCTTTGAATATACTGGACTGAGTATGTACTTATTATTCATTCACCATAACTGTTACAACGTCTATTCATATTACGCGTTACGTACATGACCATTGAACTCATTAATTACAGGAACCAGTCAAAAATGAAGTGAGGACCACCCGCGACCAGTTTCTCTCGGCCTCTAGTGTATCGAGTTGCACTTCCTAGTAACGACGACGTACTCGTAGGTACAGACGCCAGCAGGTCAAGCTACCCGAAACTGTCAAATTTTCCCAATCAACCTTGAACCTTAATGCTTTAGCGATAAAGTTGAAAATCTATTAAAGAAATTTGACAGATTGTAGTAGCTTGATGTGCTGGCGTCTGTACATCTTTTTGAGGTTTTTTTGTTCCTTCTTCTTTTTTTTTATGACAACAACTTTGTAGTGTGGGAAACACTGGCTGGTTATTTTTAATTTACTTAGTACTTAGGCTCAGCACGGTAACAATTGAATACTTTACAAGTTTGATGCCCTGGCTGGAGGCCTTAATGTATTAATTATCCACGGATAGCACAGTTAAGCAGCCGAAAGCCACCATCTTTTTTTTTTGTTCCGGTGCGTTCTCCGCCCTGGGGGTCTGTCAGACTCTTACTGACTAAAAAACACCCCGGTGTTCCATCTCACACCTACGCTGGGAGTTGCAGGAACGTACGATCCTTCCGCAACCCCCGAAGCGGAAAGCCTCCTAAGTTGATCTGCGAGGTGGCATACAAAAAAGGTAACAACTGAACACTACTAATGATTACTGTTCACAAGTAAGATGTAAATGCTTAATTAATAGTAATTATAACATTGGCAATTTAGACCCGAATCGTTCACTCTCGCAGTCTATAAAAAAGGCCCTCACTCATTCAATACTGACCGCCTACTGCTTGATAAATTACTTTTTACTCCATACAGTTTTATACTTATTCAGGGATAAACCGGACGCATTTTATCATAATGATATCGTAACTATTAATTATTTGATTTATAATTCTCGAGTTAATTACTCCTTAACATGTTAACTATACCTGTAATTAATTAATCATTTATCACTATTACTTTTTAGACAAATTAGATGATGGTGGCTTGTTGGTGTATAGGTCGCAAGCGCTACTGATAAGCATGAGATCCTGGGTTCAATTCCCAGGTTGGACGAAGAGTAATTGGGTTTTTCTATCTAGAATTTCTCATCAGCGGCCCGGAGTCTAAATTTGTGCCTGGTTGATATCAATAGGCTCGTCCCTTATTACCTGGGACTTAAGCATAACTGGTGAAATGTGGGTGTACTATAGGTACAACTCTGCCTAACCCTTCGGTGAAATACAAACGTGATGTTATGTTATTAGATGGTAACAAACTTTTTGTACTTTTACACTAACCCGCACTGGGCCCACGTGGTAGATTACAGCCCACCCCCTCTCGAAGAGAGGAGGCCTGTGTCCCAGCAGTTCGCATTATTTATTTCTTCAGCGGTTTCTATTAAAGCCTGTCATACTCGTACAAACTTATTATCTTTGGAATTTGTGAATAAGATGAACAGTAACTGTAATATCTCTCAGAAGATAAATATCACAGTTTATGTTCGTTATATTTCCTATTTTATCCAATAAAGATGCACAATTTGTTGGTAAATTATCAAAATATTTTTTCATTATTATACACAATTTTTATTAATGACAATTCAATTCTATCGAATATCGGTTCTTTGATAAACGCATTATTATTCAATAATTAATAATTCATTACTATTAACATGCCTATAAAACAGATTAACATACATTCAGAAGTTTCCCACAAGATGTCACAGAATTAGTGTTACTTGAAATCACTTGAAGGTCATTACACCACGAAATTAATTCTCACGGCGAAGCATTAAGCTTTGATCCGTTTGAGATGAAACATATTGTTAACCAACATAACTTTACTTTTCCCCAACTCAACTTCCAACCTTAACACAACGTTCTACAGTTCAAAATACAAAATCTACAGTATGATATAAAATTGTACTGTCAGATATCTTAAAGGAATCAGCTGTCATTTCACACGCGGCTTTGGATGTCCGAATGAATGTCACCGACTCGTCTTATTATCTCGGGATCTATAGAGAGATGGTAATGCCTATAAATAAACAATTTTACTACCTGATTTGCGGCAGGACGCTCGAATTACCTGCTCTTGTAAAGTGGGCAATATTTAAGGTTTCAGCTAAGGTAGTAATTTTGGGTAAGAAATTGGTGGTTGGGTGTAATCTGTGTTTTGGTTGATACTGATATTTATTCCATTGATAGTAATATTTTATATTAGCTTTGTCTAATAACTGGAGTCAATTTATTACTTACTAAATATGTATGTGTAAATGTTAAGTTGATACTTTTTTTTTCTTTGGCAATCCTCATAGATACCCTCCGTCTGGGAAGAACGGATATGTCGGATTCCTACCGACTAAAACCCCACTGTTCCTTCTAGTACCATGAGTCAGGAGCCCGGGAGATACTTGTACATTCGCCGAACCCCTGATTGGTGGCTTACATTATCTTAAACAGTGTTTTTAAGACCTCTCTGTTCGTGGCTGTACAAATCAACATACATACTCAGCAGGTGAACTTAGCAACCCAAGATATGATGTTGCTTACTTGCTTTGTTATTTTACAGTAAATTACGTTTTTATGGAAATATCAGCTGTATAATAAACCTTTGCAAACCCATGTAGATCCGGATCAACAAAAATATAACATCAAATGAGACCTACAAGACGCTTCACATTTCAGTCGCGAGCTGTCAAGGCTGGGCCAATAATAATTTACTTATATGGACGTAAAACTCAGTTCTTTACCCACACACGAAGGTTTTAATGCGCTCAAGATTACAACGTCGCATCGAAACAGTAATTTTGTACCTTATTTAAGACATGTTATAGTCAAATTAATGAAATTTGCAAGATGCAGATGAGTTTTTTTCGTGTGGGTGTTTATAGTATTATGCTAATTGAATGTGGGTACGTTGGCAGCCTACGGAGGGAGTTTAACAATCAATATTTTACTTGCTAAAGGAGTTGATGTGTAATTATTGTAGTTTGGCATCGTGATGCAGGATTGAGAGTCGTTGAAGTGCCCGTATTTTTCAGGATTCAATAAAAAGCGAAACATAGTAATTGCTGTACTAGCGGGAGGCAAGCCTTGTAAAGAAATAATTTATTTAAAGTTGACTACCTACTCGTACCTACCCTGGCAAAAAGTTCATACTGGCATTTTGTTATTTAAGTTATTAGCACACCCCAAGGCGTGAAACGGCAAAATCCCGTCATTCTCTCGCAAATAACACTCATACAGTGACACCACGGCCGCTTGATCACCACAAACGACAATTTTTACACAATTATTAACACTAAAGGTTGATCATTATTAAAATTAAAAAATAACCCCTATCATGGTGCCCGTTTAAAGACGAAACAATGAAAGTGAACAATTTTGATGAGAGGCGCAGTTTTTGGCGAACGCGATACTTTTCGCGCTTAATTGGCCGCCCAAATGAGCGGAGTGCCTTAATTTAAGCGAATTTAAGCGAAGCGGCTACATCAAAAGCAGTTTTATTTATTGTGCCAGCAAACAAGATTAGAGTTGACGTGGCTTCGAAGATAATTTTAATGGTGCGTTTGACGTCACGTCAAGTGTAAGATTCTGTTGTACGTCGGCATTTTAACAAGCTTTCACCTTATGGTGAACATTTTTGTCGATTTTTTCTTAAAGGTCATATTTAAATAATGAGCTGTATAAAATTGCTATTAAATTATTGATTTCACGTAAAAAATTAAGCTAATTACGGAGTTTAAATCCGGTTTTCTTTTTCTTTAGTTAAAGACGACAAACTCGAGGGCAAATTTGAATGCTAATAAAGCGAATCAAAAGCAAACAATTATTGTTAATTTTAAAAAATATTTTCCTCCTGTCTTTCTTGAAACATCACTGACATTGAAACGGAAAAAAAGATAAAAGACTACTAACATTAATAAGAAGTAACATAATATTAAAAGAAATATCGCGAGTATAAAAAGATACCGCGAATGCGCGGGGGCCGGTGTCCATCACCGATCTAGTAATGCTTGATGCCCGTTCTGGGTATTGTTACAAGAACTTTACACTAGAGGACAACATAATGTATGCAGATTTTTTAAGTTAATATTGTGTGGAAAAGGGAGACGGAAGCCTTTTCCCTGCAGTCAGACAATATAGGCTAGTTAGATTAGATTAGAAAGTATGAATTTTGGCTGAAATTAGTTTCTGTATTTTCAGGCATACAACGTTACTTTACCAATGAAAAGAATAGATACGTTATGTTATGCGTTAAAAATGATCTAAATATTTTACAAGACCCAGTTGCTTCGTTTTCTGAGATAAATTCTAAAACAGTAAACAATCTAAAAAACATTTTTGAAAAATACATTTTAGACGTAGTCGGAAACTCTGAACAATATATCACAATTCAAACCAAACTGGTCAGTTTATCGTGTCTTCCAGTGCAAAGCGGTTTCATCACTGCTTGCCTCACTAATATCTCATTCACGCATGCGTCACTCTCTTTACAATCTTTAATATCAGTTTTAGATCACGTTTGATCTTCTTGACCCTTGATTTCGGCTACCGTAAGCACGATTTTTTCTCAACCTACCCATTTGAAAATACACTCAAAGATCGTATAGATAAAGTCGATTTTGGATAAATGTTGGTTGACTTAGCGGGTCGTTTGAACCATCTCATGTTAACAATCATAGATTAGTATGTTAAATAGTTAAAGACTTGGCATTTTAGTATTGAATAAGAAAAAATAAATATATAATGCTCTTTTTGTTGATTGAAAAGATCGGTTTGAATGTTTCAGGGTTCGTTATTGTTGTTCATGAGAGCGTGATGGAGCGTAAAATGTATGTGTAGTGTGTTCTTTTATTAAGTTTAATGGGTGTGATTTATCTAGACTTCATTAGACACTGTTTAACTATCATGTAGAAGGCGCAGTGTAGTTAGGCCACCCATGAGGTAGACAGATAATTTTATCATAACACATGAGAAATCCCAATGTACTATGTGGTGGGTTTTTTTTAAACTATATTTTGAATTAGGATTCTTTAATCCTAGAAAAACTCACAGACATGGTATGGATTCTAATTGTGATGGAATAAAGTTAATTATCGTCTACCAAGAATGCCGTTATTACATACAGCAAAATAATTATTTCCGCAAGTAATTATTTAAAAAAATTTAATACAAAAATGACAAAAGCCCCAGTTTCATTAAAAACCCATTCACACGAACCGATGCGTCTGCGCATTCAGATCGAAGTTTCGCAATAAAAATCATCGCGGCCCAAAGCCATTAAGTTAATGAATGGCGTATATGGAGCAACATCCTGTAGACGTAGGAAGTCAGACCAGTTTCTGACTAATAACGGAGATGAGACTTAATGTGGCCACATTAAAATGTACGAAACGATGGTCCGAATTCGATGGAATGATTGTAATGTGTGGCCCGCACTTAATGTAAGGTCGTACGGTGGAATGAATTTATGTGATCATGTTTGGGTCTTCTTTCGTAATGGGATTAGAAAATTGGCATACCTATATTTATTAGGTTTTATAACGAAAATATTTCTTTACTTCAATTTAGGTACGTAATTATAGATGACTAGAAAAAAAGCGAAATAAGGAAAAAATACAGCCCAAAACAAAAAAAAATTGTACGGCAAATATAACAAAACAGAACATGAAAATAATAATAAAAATAATATAAACAAAATATATATAATTATAAATTTAGATCGCACAATACTGATGTGCTCGTTGATGTCTATTGTACTACAGCTGACTTTGTGAGCTCGTTTGTATGAAAATAAAATGGATGCTGAAATAATTATCATTACGCCAGGCCTTTATTTGCACTTGCCGATGCAAAAATTAAATGAAGTGAAAGTTGTTTCATTAACTTTTACCTACGGGATGCTTTGTACAAGATATTTGTTAAAGATTATGTTTAATCTCTCCGGAGATAAAGCGGTCTTCTTCCGTTTAGGCGTCATCAATACTTCCTTTAGTTAAAAAATTATTTGTTTTTTTTTTATAATTTCTAAATAAATTCTTGGAGACCAACCCAACTAAAGTAATGAATATTAGAAATTTCGAAGCTGATTAATTCAATCGAATTATTTATTGAACCATACAAACATAGTCACATTTCTACGTTATAATTATTATATTACTGACAATTTTAGGGATAATTCTCGTAATTTTAACGTTAACGTTCGCAATCTGATCTCAGTCTCAATCTGTCAAAAATACCTCTAATTTCTCTACATATTTGACAAGTTTTTGACATTGATTGCCGCTGAGATGAGTTGTGACTAGTTTTTTTAACGCTTTTAACTACGGGAACTGATCTTCAGGTTACTTGAAAGGATTCACTCGAATTCTCTAAACACCTTAAATCAATAACATGACTGGAAAATAAACCACAGGGCAAGAAGAATCATACAGATATTAAATCATACACGGCCGATATCGTGGATTCCGTTGGGTGCTTTATCATATATAAATCAGTAATAGGAACAAATTATTCATGCGCATAATAAGCAGGGGTCGTGCAGGGACCTTACTTTGGCTATCTGATTTTATATACGTCATATCGTTACTCTGTGGTATCGATTTTGTTTTAGTCTAGAACAGGTAGGGTTTATTTTAAGGTTCTAGTTTTACATAACATCACGCCTGTATTCCCCGAAGGGTTAGTTAGAGGTGTGACTATACTACACCGACATTTCGTCAGTTATGTTTAAGTCCCATGTAATAAGGGGCGTGCTTATTGCCTTAAATTGGGCACAAATCCAGACTCCGGGCTGCTGCTGAGAAATTCTAAGCGGAAAAGCCTTTGCTTGATCCGGGAATCGAACCTAGGACCTCATGCTTAACAGTAGCGTTTGTGACAACTAGATCAATGAGGCAATACAAGCGTGATGTGATTTTGTAGTTTAGTCCAAAAAATATATCTAAAACATTAAAAATAAAGTTGATAGTATGACATATAATAAACTAACACGCAATCACCTCCTTACAGAGACAGAAGTTCTCCTCGCAATAAGATGTAATGTGTTGTAAAATAACAATAAGTAAGTTTTAGTATTGTTTTTCTTTGCTTATTAACATCAACAACGGCCTTCTCTAGGCCGCTAATTTGAATAGTTATTCCATTAATCCTGTCGTTTATTTTATTCAGTATAATTTAAAGCGTAAAAACACTAATTCTCTATTAAAATATCACATTCTGCGCTAAATTCTTGAAGCTGGTAGAATAAAATGTTGACTGTTATGCCTAGCAGTTAGTACCTACATATACTTACATTCGCATATTTATTTTGTTCCTGCATTATTTACGGAAATAATAACTATGAACATAACTAACTGCTGTGGTTGTTTTTTACTTTTTTACTGCGTTATGCGATGACGGGCATGTTTTTAGTGTTTCGCGTTGTAGTACAATGAAAATGAAACGCCTTTTTTTTATTAAAATAACTAATACTAGTAACTAAAAATATTCAACCTGACACCAAAATTAAAAAGTACAAAAGTTACATTTTTAAGTCTCTTGTTTTATTAGCTAATCTTTAAAAAAAAACATGGTAAAACAATAAAGTTTTTTTTTTCAATCTGATATAGCCAGTCTATTCCTATTAGCTTCTGAATCCGTCACTATTACCAAACCACGTACATTGGACGACACCTGTCTTGACGAGCAATGCTACCGTGCAATAACCGAGACCATTTGTGCCATATGGCATATGACCATAACATGGTGCTACACTTCAAAATGTTGACGCAGTAAGGACAGAAAAATAAGACTAAAATGAAAAAACGTTTTAGTTCTTGTTTTATAAGTTGGTGATATAGTTAAATATGTTTAATATAATAAGTTTCTACACGATAAAGTATTAAAAAAAAAGAAATGTGGAATAAAAATCCGTTCTTAATTATTTTTTATTTTACCCAAACATAGCACAATATTTTATTAAAATTGGTTCTTATAAATAATGGCATAAAATTGTTAGCATATCTGATAAAACAAACGTGCTTCAACTATAATATGTAAAACACACAACAAACTATAAAATAAAATTTACACAGTTATTTTTTAGCACACCATACTTAAAGTTAACGCTATGCGCTAGCAATAAAATTCTGATGAGTCCCGGAGCCGCACACGCAGCCGTGATCTACGACTCGACGCCACTTCCTTATAACACGGAAAAAAAGAAAAAATGGCGACCACAATGACTAACAAGGTTTCCATGAAAATACGGCGCATACGCATACTGAAATGTTTATGGACTTATAGTTATGAGTAATACCTACCGGCATTCGTATATAACGGTATTCCCTTCCCATTATTTGATTTAATTATTTACTGCAAATCTTTTGAAGTCGTGAAAGCAGAAAAAAAAATTAAGCAAAACACACGCATTCAAAATGACAAGCAAAAATGTTATTCGTTTAGGGCCTGAACCACTTAAGTCCTCTCAATATGACGAACAGTTTTATCTCTAAACGATTAAAAGAAATCGCTTCACTTACAAAGAAATATTACCCAATCGTCCTTAAATATCGTTATTAACATCTTCCTTATAAAAGCGATCCATTACGCAATTCGAACTGCAATCACTTTCAAAAGTAATAAAAAAATACCAAAAGTGATGTCAATAAAAGACCCTTCTCTTTGTAGCAAGGCAAGGTAAGTTGTGAAATAGCGAACTAAATAATATACAGACGCCACCAAGTCAAGCTACCCGAAACTGTCAAATATTCCCAATCAACCTTGAACCTAGTAAGGTTGAAGGTTGATAGATTTTCAAATTTGAAAACCTATTAAAAAAATTTGACAGATTGTAGGAACTTGATGTGCTGGCGTCTGTACCAAAATGTTGCTATATGGTATGGAATGCTATTAATTTGGTCATCAAATTGTCCTTTTATTGATTTATACGTATCTTCAAGTCACTCAAAATAATATTAAAACAGCATTCACGACTTCACCTAGTACTGTCACTGCATCCACCTTGATAACTGGGAAATATTTTTATTATGCTACAAACTCCCCTCAGATACAGGGTAGGGTATCAGGGACATTGACACACAACCTGTTACCATAGATTCAGTATGTGATATTGAAAATTTTCGCAGGTTAAAAAAAATTACTGTTCCATACATTTTGACCGCGTAGGTATTGCACTTTTGTAGGAGACAGCTGTTTTTTTAATAACCGACCATCAATTTTGACGCGGGGTGTCCAGAATTATGTACTGCAGTGTGATTCTGTACCCATCTCACCGTGAAAACTTAGGTGAAGTGAGCGTGAGTGAACTGTCATTCCAACTAATGCTAGGGATTGACACTATTGACAGCTCACTCTAAGCTCACCACCTAACTTTTCACGGGGAGATTTTTACAGAATCAATCGGCTGAATCCATGGTAACAGGTTACCCGTCGATGACGCCGCCACCTTGTAGTTCGTGCCAATGAGAGACAGAAACATAGCCCGACTGAGCAGCTGACAACCGCGTAGGTTGATCTGCAACACGCCATACATAAAATGGAAACAATAACAAAATTCAAAATAATATGGTAGACAATTTTCAACACCATATTGAACATTGTCTGTATTTAAAGGTCCTGGCCTAGCTCGATAGTTTCTTCGATTGATATTATTATGAACTCGAACATACTGCTTGTCGGTTGTCTTTGCAAGATCAATAAAGAATAATGTCGTATGTTGGTCGTAAATGTTCCTAAAGTAATAACCCCAAAAGTGTGATCCTTGCAAACATCTCTGTGTCCCACATATGTGTACATGAATCACATTTTTATGATTCTCTTGTTTTACTACCCTTTATATCATTATTATGGTCAGTTGGCAAATAAAAGTGAATTCCAAATGTTGTGAAATTCATGACAACATCACGGACTTTCCTTTCTTCTTTGTTAATCATAATTTTCAGGGCCATTTTCAAGCTAAGTTTAACGAAGTTTAGATTAGCAACAAATCTTGTAGAAGTTGTCTGTGTAAAGCTACTTTTTAGAAAATTTACGAAAATGAGCTTGTCGCGATTGATTTCATTACTTGCGAAAGTCAACTTCTGCAAGTTTTCTGACTAATCTTCACTTAGTTCAAGATTCAGGTACCACGATTGACGTGATGACGTGATGAGGCTTGACATTAGTAATTAGGTACATAAAATGACTGCCATCTGACCTCTGCAGGCTACCCAACGTTATTATATCCAATGATGATCTGTGATCTACATTATGGCATCGTTAGCTACATAACTCTCAACAAATACCTACTCTCAAAGATGACGATAATTATCAGTACCCAGAGTGACTGCTAATAAACTAATCTTTTATCTCTTAACACTGGGCCCAATATGACACAATTTTATGTTTTTCTGTGACAAATAAATCTACTTTTCTTTCTTTTTTCTTTTCTTTATTTCATCTTTTCTTTTATTTTTCTTTGTTTCTTTATTTCAATGTGTGTTATCACAGCTAACTTGGAAGACGATGCCCATTCAACAACTTTAAAATATTAAAAAAAAGGCCTTCTACGACACTTGCCTACATACAATTTTATACAGGCCATGATCAAACCGAAATTACCCACACAATTCACGTGTAACTACGTAGTCCACGCGTAATAGCGATTCGGATCTACTCGGAGCGGCATCCAACGTCTTAATTATTGTTATTACATCTTAACCACTGTTCGCAAGCCGTAATGGCCACTAGCATCATCAATCCGAAGCAATATTTTGTTTAAACGAGCTTCAACGTAGGTATATTTTTCACCGGGCTTGCTACCATTTCTGTTACCTAATATTATCAACATCATCAAGGAAAATTGCGCAAGATTGTATGTTTAAAGAAACTGGAGTAATGGCTGGTATGCATGAAATGATGCTGCAAACACGTTATAAATTGTCTTATAGAAACTTTATAGGGAATTGAAGATTGATTTCTCTAATTCCTGCTATGATATGGTGCTTGCTCTGTTGGATAGGATAAAGCTAGTGAATAAAAGAAAGAAAGAAAGAAAATACATTTATTTGCATAAAAAGAGCACAACACACAAAAAAAAATAACAAGTTGGAGGAAAACATGCATCAAATCCACGCAAAACGGCCATCGTTCAGCATAATGCTTAAACCCTATACGAGACAGAGCCCAGCGTCGGTTTTCAGCGACAGCCGGCTTTGACGAATGTTTTTCGTATTTTCTTCAGGTGTGTGTGTAACATAATAAATAAACAAAACAGCCTGTGTTGTCCAACTGCAAGACAAAGGCCTCTTTTTCCTTTTTCACACGATCCAGCTCCAACATGGACCAACCCAGAATATAGGCGTAACATAAATATCGATGAAATTTTAGGTCCAAAATTAACTGCACTTCAGACTAAGCGAATAACGAGAAATTTATCATACGACTAACTATTATACTAAATTAACTAACAAACTATTAAAATAGTAATATAATATCCTAACTTAACTAACTATTAACAAACTGGAATATGGCGTCGAAAATTCCTCCATCGCTGGCGAAGTCAAGCTATTTGTCTGCACTGCGCTTTTGACAAATCTATTAATCATACAAGCTTTGTCGTATACGCTGTAAGAACTCCTATACATCGTGTTCCGGACGATATACATAAACTCGACCAGACGTTCAGACCATGGAAATAAGCATTTTTCATTATGTACACAATGAATTCTTATTTTTTGTTAATTATCGTACAAACTTGACATAAATCACCCGATATGCATGCCTCTTTATTCGAATTGGTAACGTCATATTTTCATTCATAAGATTTGGCGGGCTAAAACTTGTCAAGACTAGTTTTCTTACGACCCTTAAGACCCTTTCTTACTGCATAGTGCAATTAAAATTTCATTAAATGACAAATATCTTAAATGAAAATTACAAATATCTTTGTAACGAAGCCTTTTTAAGAACTACTTCCTTTGTTAGATTTGATTTGTAAAAGCTATAGAAGCGTTTGATAAAGTTTGTGAATAACGTGAAGAACACGGTGTATATTACAACTCTACTCTTAAACAGTCACCCACAAGCTTTATACAAAAATGTGTGTGTGTATTGAGTAGATACCTAGTGCACACACACTAGGTGTGTGGGGTACACACTAGGTATCTACTTACACTCTGAAGTAGCTACAATAGGCTTTTTTCCTAAAAAATTCTAATTAGTCCGTCAGTTAGATTATCAAAAAATATTGAACTCGTATTTTTCTTTTGTCAATTATATAAAAAATGATGAAGATATCGCCCGTTAAAGTTACGCGTGGCGTCACTTGCTTGTGACACTTTTGCAAGCAAGTAACGTCACGAGTCCCCACTCTCAAATTTTGACGTGCTTTATCTTTGTCATTTATTGTTTGATTGACAAAAGAAAAAATATGTGTCCATTATTTTTCGATAATCTAACTGATGGACTAAATATTTTTTTTTTTTTTTACCTAGGCAATTACCCTATTAAACTTCATGTTACTCCTTACGATTGGTAGCTCCTAAATAGAAGCTGTTGGTATTGTATAGAAATCGATCCGCTATTTTATCAATACAGTATGTTCATCATTCTCCTGACCTAATCCCAATTTATTTGAGGTCGGCGCAACCTGTCTTTTTCTTCCATACTAACAATACAGTTTATTTACTTCTATAAATCAGTTACTACGAAAAAATTGTATTACAGAATGGTATATTATTGCCTAAATGCGTAATTAACGCGAGCATTAGTTTCTATTGTCGTGTTGAAAGGGATTAGTTGCTTAATTTTGACCTTAACCTACATAAAGATGCGAGATAGTTAGTGTTCTGTCACATCAATCTTCTGTGAGGATTAATAACAGAGGCTTCGAATGCTTTGTGTATCAGAATCATCGGCTTTTGTATCTGATATGTTGTCTTGAGACACAAGGGAAGAAAGAATGGTAAACATCATTGGTAGTTTTGTAGGGGAACTGTTTTTAACTTTATAAAATTTATAATATAACATATTAAAAGGAAAAGAAGAATAAAAATAAACGAGTATGCAAAAAGAAAAATACAAATGCCATATTTCTCGACGAACCTTATTCAATTTCTGATTGTAATCATTTTAAGAGTGCTGTCATCTAATTAAAAGAGCAGTAGCAATTGTTTCGACTAGAAACCGCCCCTTAAAATGTTGAAGAAAGCCCATTTTAATCGCATCGACAGTAATCTAAATGGAATTAGCCCTAAATTCGGCTACGTGTTTGACGCCATCACTAGCGTCCATTAGTTCCTGTAATGTTTAGACACGCAAGATATTAAGTGTCCCATTATTTGTGGGACATGTACTGGGGTCAGTTTTATACGCAACATTTCATTAAAAGCTGTATCCATTAATAATCGTACCTTTCATGGTATAATTATGCAACATCGGCACGTGCCATGTCCACCAAACTAAACACCACTATGTCAGAAGAAGGCGCGGCATCCATTTTTTCAATAGCTAACCACGTAATGATACTCTCAAATTGTTTGTACCTTTGTTTCGGTATGAAACATACACTCATTGACGATCAAACCAGCTGGGATGAAAATACTCATCTAGTTAGGCAACCGTATCATCATCTGTTGGGCAATAGTGGTCGTTGAATCGTTGTATGTGATTTGATCACAGTGTTTTGACTTCAGATACATTGTGGCAATTAATTTTAAAATGCAATTGGCTTTGTTGTTGACTAATGTTCCGTACTTATAACGTATAAAAAAATAAAAGGGGGAATAATACAATGAAAACAGAGGCAAGAGGAGTATCGAGCAGATCGTAGCAGGTAGCGTTCTTTAGTTTCTGCCTACCACCATTAGAAGAAGGCATCAGTTTATTTACGTTTTTTGTTTTTATATAAATGGCATCTCGTAAGTTAACCTAGGAGGTTGTCGGTTGCTTAACCGGAAGGCCAATTCTCGTAATTTAATACGTTCAAAATCTAGTCGCAGTCTCATCTCGGCGACAAATAAATGTCAAAAACTTGTCAAAATTTAGGGGAATTAGAGGGATTTTTGACAGATTGAGACTGAGATCAGACTGTGAACGTTCTTAAAATTACGAGAATTACACCTCTGGTTTGCCTGTGGGTACCTCAATAAATTAAGGCCTCCAGCCAGGGCTTAAAAAAACATAAAAACTAAGCGACTACGCGCTAAGGGCACCCCTTGTGAGGTACGGACCTGGGGGATAGCAGCAAGGTACAGGCTGGATCGGATGAAGTTTATGTTTATATAGAATACAATGAACTTATACTTCAGGAAATTAAACTTGAACATTCTTGTCATTGATTCATGTTTAACTTAGCATAAATTCTTGTTATAGGTTTTGCACTTTACTACTCCATAAACTTTTAGTTACGTCCAACTTAAAATATTGCCTCCCACTCCACGTACCCTATAATTATCCCCCAGTTACCTTACCACACTTAGACTCGAACCTAAAATTTGCATAAAATTTTAAAGTCCATTAACATTTACTAGCTCCCGCGTTACAGGTCTAATTTTTCATTAACGGAAGGTTTAAATCATTAGTAACTAGTTGGATACAACTATGTGTACCCAGTACTTACGTATAGCGCGGCAGCAATAAAGCTGGCACCCGGAGCAGCGCAGGCGCATCGTAAAGCCCGCTGCTAATCGATTCTATGCCTATAAAGAAATTATTTTCCGCTTATGCGAATAAAATACGTTTCTGTACTATATAATTTCATCTGTGTAAAGTAGTTTTATGAATATTTAGTTATTTCTTGGGTTTGCCACTCATTTGAGTATGAGCGACGATGTCTAGACTAGTGGAAGTTGTTCCCTTTTAGAAAATCTTGATAACGTCTTGTAGTCGTGAATGTAGGAATGTTTGTTTATTATGTATGTATTCGACTGATATGGAAGATTGTAGATGTTGAAGGAAATCATAAAGTTGAAGGCAGCACTAATTCAATATATACAGTAGCTGTAAATAAGTACATTGTAATATATCGAGAAAATAAACGCATGAACAGTGGAAAATTATCACTTGGCTCACCTCTAAAATAAATAGTAATATTAACAAGCAGGATGAGTGAAACTAACAAGTTACAACAAAGACTCGTAACAAATACCGCAATATACTTAATTTACGACAACATAAACAAGATCGTTAACTTAAAAATTACGACGTTCCAGTTTAAAAGTATAATATCACGTAATCTTGTTCAAGCATCGATAATTTATATTATTTGTGTAAAGTGAGGAACAACACTTTATTTCAGCCATAAAGCCAGGGATCGTGAATCATTCTGTAATGTAGCGACAATGCAGGGCTCGCGAACATTTGGCAACGGTTCAAAGATCACGCGATTAAAACTCAATAGACTTCTATATCGACCGGTAGGGTTGTCACGATGCGACTAATTTGAAGCAGATTTTGTAATACAATGAAATAATTGCGGCTTTTGTCGCAACTTTATTTGGGGGCGACTGAATCTTGCGCAACCGAGCAGATGTCGATGAAATTAACTTATTGCGACTAAGCCTTATTATTTGTTAACAACAGTTATTATTTGTTGAGTCAATCACAGTCATTACTGTCCAGACTAGCCGCTTTATTTGTCATCAAAACCTATACATTTTTTATTGCCAATTATTAGCCTGATTTCGTTCGCGTCTTCTTTATTCGTAACGTAACATGTTATTTAGATATGTTTGCTTATTAAATTGTTTCTCGGAACGATCGATGCTCATATAATTTTGTTTTATTGACGTATCATGTTCGTTGTGTTTTGTTTCAGTGTACCATTACCGCCGCCAAGCTGACTACCGCAAATGAGATTATACCCAGTTACCACGTCGAAGCGCTAATAGGTAAGTTCATTCAAAACCTACTTTGAATACTAAAAATCATCATCATCATATCAGCCGAAAGTCGTCCACTGCTAGACATAATCCTCACCAAGCAGCTCCACTTCGACCGGTTCTGTGATTCTCGTACTAAAAATAACTACTTAAAAACATAAAATAACACAAAATGTCATAAAAAACAATGACACTTCAATAAAGTGTCAATATTTTACTTTATCTTTAGCGAAACTCTTCAATGGAAATCCAATACGTAAAGGGTTTAAGTACCTAGTTAAATTCTATAAACATAAATGGCAGACAACACCATTCGTCTCCCAATCCAATTACAAGCCCCAGCAATGAAAGCAAATCTAAATCCGACATCTTGTCATATAAACAAAGCTAAACAAAATTAATGTGAAAATAATTTCCGTAACGTAAGTCTAACCCGGCTAACATAAAGGGCGATGGGCAAACTTTATAATGGTAGCAGATCTTATTATAATAAACGTGGTGGGCCGCAGGGCTCCTACACGGTTTGACCTCGGGCCTGCGATTAGTTGGCTACTAGTGGAGCACTCGTAACATGCTGCGCCTGAGCTGGGCGTAAAGTATTACTGAATATGGCATGAAGGTTTAGGTCGGAAGGGTTAAATTTTAAGGAAAAGTTTTTAAGATTTTTTCATGATTCTTTTCTCTTCTTATGTAAGCCGATATGAGAAAAGCTGCTAGAGGGAAAATTAACCAATGTGACGAATAAAGAATTCCCCTTTTGGGTAGACATCTTGAATGGACAATCAACTTTTTATTTGAGTGAATTTCAGACTTACTTCTTCTGAAAGCCTTTTTCAAGTTTTTTTCTATAAGGTGGATGCTTCTGCCTTAAACACAAAAAGGGGTTCTTTTGTGTGTCAGATAAGACTTATAAAAATATTTTTTTTAAATTAAGTGTATCTTTTAGATATAGTAGATAGCATATCTACCTACTTTTATACTTGAAACAGTTGTATTAATTGTACTTTCTCCACAAAGTCTATGTCTTACATAGTACCCACTTACTAAAGTGGACAACTACCGTACTGCTCGACATTATTTCCAAACTTTTAAGGTTAATCACGAATAGTGGAGTTACGTACACTTTCTATACAATTTAGATAATGTAAAGTCGGCTAGTGCAATTTATTGAGCAATGTCTAAAACCAATAAGGAAAAAGAATCGCACACTCTACAGTCATCACAATTTTTTTTAAAGAAAAAACGCGATGACTTACGATTTCAGAAAAATAAAACTTAATGACAAACAGTCTTTTCTGCTTCTTTAGGAAAAACGTGATCGAAATCAGTGAAGAGCTTAACAAGATAAACGGTTGAAATGTGTCTCGAAGACTCCAAGTAAAAGTTAAGGCTCGTTCATACAATACTGGCCACTACGATGACGCGTATTACTAGAATCACAACGCGAAGAATTTCTGATGGCATTTGTTTTTTTTTTTCTAAAGAAAGCAGAATGCAGAGTCGAATATTTTAGTGCCATCTCTTTGATTATTTAACAGCTATGGGTAGAACTTAAGTGGATAAGTGTTTTATTATTTTTTTAACATCTGCACTAAGATCTCGCTCGCTCTCGGTCTTTTATCTGCTCTCTTTTTCTACTTTTTAACCCCCGACAAAAACAGAGTAATATAAATTTAACGTCTGCGCCATCGTAGCTCCCAGACGACTGAACTGATTTGATTTTTTTTTTTTTTTTTATTTGAAATGTGGCTTGTAATTAGTTATTTCTTGAAGTGCACTATGCATCATCATCTAAGCATCAATTAAATTCATCACTAATACTAATCACTGTCCATTCCATGGTTGCCTGGAAGAGATCGCAGAAACCAATAAAGCCGCCCATTGTATATTGTTAGTGTTCGATAAAAAAAATGTTGTTATGTATTTTTATGGTGTACAGTAAATTACACATATAAATAATAAATATAATAATTCCTTTTTAACAATATATCTCCTCCATTTCTTTCCCCTTTATCGCTTCCAGTCCAAGTAAACAGTGTGACGATACATCGTCGGACACTGCGCAAGCAACTGCACACGCATTACATGCCCCGATATAATCGCGGCAAACGACCGCCACGGAGAAATTTTCCTAGGAGCGCCGTTTTCCATCTTAAATCTGTATAAATTAGAGTAATTTGCATTATACGAGCGTTTTATTTTTATTGGGGTTCGAGGCTGTATTTTAGAGTAGATGATTCTTTATAACAGGTGCATGTTTGGAACGGAATGAATTAGGATTTAAAGCATTATTAAATGTCAATATAGATAGATAATCTGAATATCATATCATCAAAAACATACTATACCAAAATAGACTTGCCGCTGTAGGTGATTTAGAAGAAATCACCTACAGCGACAAGTAACATACGTACGTGCGTGGCATTGTAGCAGATTTAGAAGACCGCTTTTTGGGTGCTTTTATCAAAACAAATGTAAAAGGTATTTTGGGTCTAGACAGGTTTAATGAGCCCTCCTCGGGGACAGAACAGGGTTCAACTCAGCTTTAACAATATCTACAGTTTTCTCCAAAGGTATTTCCTGATATAACCTCTCTATGTTACAATTAATCTCTTTCTCTCTCTTTAGTCCTCTAGCCTATCAAAATATAGACCCTAAAGCAGGATCCGGTTGCCAAAAAGTCGTCAATGATTCATCTAAAATATACACTGTACCATAATAGAAGAGGAACTATTCAGCACACAGCTCGATTGTCTAGCAATGTAACACTTATACACCACCGTAGCCTTTGATCCCAATTCAGAGTTGCTTCACGAGCCACCTGGCGCTGGCATATCAGACATACATCTATTATACTTCTTACTGTTCTACTCACTGTTCTCAATGCGAAATACTTACATATTGACATAACGTGAACACGTAGTATCATAGCTTTGGGTTAGCAAAACAAAAAGCTTTTATAATTGTTCAGTACCAATGAAAGCAGAGAGAAAGAAAGAAGTGGAGCAGTGTTGGCCTTACAAGTTATAGGTCGCGGGTTCGAACTCAAGCAGGTAATTTATTTTGTGTAAATTATTTCATCACCAATGTTGTTAAAACGGTGAAGGAAACCCGCACTGGGCCCGCGAATTGGATTATGGCCCACTCCCTCTCACCGACAGAAGGCCTGTGTCCCAGCAGTGGGAACATTAAAGGCTGATTATGCAGTAACAATGAAATAAAAGTTCTCCCATGAGGATAATTAAAAAAAGAAAAGTCTTCAAGGAGTCCAATCACGTTATGGCTAACGTGATTTTTAAGAGCCAGCATTGATAGTACTGGATAACTACTGACTTGGACTGGGAAAAACTTTCTTATTGCCAAAGGATTAAGAACATTGTCTAGTTCCAAAAACACTCTAGTCGAGCTGTTACAGTTTCTATACTAAAGTCGATGGCGAGAAAATAACGGAGACTACTATTTTGCTAATGGTATTTGAACTAGCAATTAGTACCCACAAATATAACGTTTTAAATTCAAAGACGCGTGGCACCACAGGAAACGAATTTCAGAATCGAACACAGGAAGCCACGACCATTACACGAATGAATACAACAGTTAAAACAAAATCGTTTAAAATTATGCGCAAACTTAAAAGTAATTACTTCGTGTAGCTTCTGATCATTTTAATAACCATTTAATGTAAGCGAAGTCGGGTGCGTGAGTTTTTAATTACATGTTAAGTTTGATGGTTAAACGGCTGTCAGTAGCATAATGTGTTTGCAGCAAGTAATGGAGTACTTCTAGTGTTTTTATACTATATGTTATTTATGCATGTAATTGGGCAGGTATACATAATGTGCCTATGAAAAATGGCATTCAATTTACAGCTGTCTTCAATACAAGGATATTATAATCATTATGGTTTTTATATGTGGTGTACATGGTCGAGCTATGTACTAATTATGGCAGGATAGAATTGCCCAATCGTAGGGTAAAGGGTCTCTATTTATATAGAGAGCCACAAGTTGGTTCACGTGGAAGTCGCAGGACAACAAAAATAATAGCCATATTTCGCGCCCGCGATTAATTCGTTTTCCCATGTTATTCTTTCTACTTTTTACTCCTTTGGGTCGTAGCGTGTTATATAGCCCATAATCTTACTCAAGAATTGGCCTACCAAATGCAAAAATAATTTTACAAATCCGACTTATAGTCTCAGAGATTAGAGCGGTCAAAAAAAAAACTAACTCGTCATAATTAGTATACAGGTAAAACGAGCGTTCATCAACATTCACACATTTTCATTCATATATTTTACACTACATTCACCAGATTTACTTATTCAAACCAGCAACGTATCCAACGTTTTTTTTCACTCTTCCTATGCTCTACCGCTACTGTAAATAACTACCAGGACATTCCATTGAAGTGACCGTAACATGTCCCTCCCTATCCTTACCACCACCATCATTTCAAAGTATGATATTATCAGTGTCCCTGTAAATGGTACTTCCCACTCTCTTTACATAATTGCCTCTTCTACCACCCACGGTATAATACAAGCTAACCTCTTGACCACCAACAACACGGCTATAAACGACCAAACTAAAATAACAATATACTTCTATCGGACATTGGTCTCAAATATCTTTGCGTTCGACGACAATTTACGCGATACGACTACCATTACATGCGATTACGCACCGCAGTTACAATTAAAAACAACACTAATAACTTTTGATTGAATCTCTAGATAAATTAAACGAACGGTTTATTTGACTAAACGTTACCGCTCGTGACATGACAAGTCAATGTAAATATTGATACATTAATATAAATAAACCACCGAACAGGATGCTGGCTAATTGAAAAGTAATTTTCATTAAACGCTGGGTAATTGTCTATTTAAATAACCAATCATAATCGATCATACAATTTTCATAAAACTCGGTTTAACATAACGGGCGGTCATTGGAAATTGGCACGTCAAGGCTAGCGAAAAATATTGCTTTAGATTTTGTAAATGTATATTTTAACAGGAATTCAGTTTTGTCATTTATAAATTAGCTGCCAACAGACATAAATTTATACTGTTTAGTCATTTGCTGAGATATTTTGTTAGGATTTATGTGCATGATAAATGTTGAACTAATCCTAGATAAGTTTTCCTAAACAGATGATCTGGATATAAAAAGGCAAGGCTATGACATATATATGATATATTACCCTGATAGGGTAATATATCAGCTGTTACAAGGCTAGTTTCATACAGATGCGTTAGGCAGATGAACACTATGCAAGTTGATTGTGAAGCCGATTCAACGGACCGTAACTTAGCGTGGTCATGTCGGATTAACCTGAGTTGTTGGCGTCGAATCAGCGACGTGATTGTGCAGTCTGGCTGCCTGCCTACCTTGCGTTTGAAGAACGGTACAGTGAAATAAAGAAACTCATGATTTACGATATTTTAGTGACAGGCTTCAGTGTCGAAATATACACGATATAGTTATATATTTCTAATTCAACCAGGAATCATTTCAATACCGTTAAAACTATATTTATCCTATAACTAAGTTACTTCCTTTCCTACATATGTACAAGTGAAAAAAAAAGAATCATAGGGCATCAAAAAATTCGTCCGCATCGCTGTCAACAGGAACAGTGCCCAAAAGGCTGGCAGCATTGCCACGTTGTACTTTCCTACATTGAATAGAAAGTTATATAAAAAATATCTACCTACCTATATATAATATAATCTATTGGGTTGCAACCGGTACCCAACAATATCAGCATTTGCGGAGATGAAGCGTTAATAGAAAATAAATTATAGTGAACTCACTTCCAAGTATTTTATTAGAAGGCTCTAACATAACCACAGCTTCGAGATAACCACTAGGATTCAACCAACTTTCAACCAGACCAACTTACTTATTCAACCATTTATTGCAAACTATACGAAATATTATTATTTTCTTTATGAAATAAAGTAGCAATGGACACTTTATTTGATAAGAATATAATATGTATTTTGAAATAATCAGATCCTAAATTGGCATTGGCAAGGTATAAACTACTGGATAATATTGTAAATAGGACTTTGTATTTCAATTCTGGTTTTATAATTTGTTTATGAGCATACCTACTGAAGGTGCTATCGACGATAAACCGTAGAATTTATTTACGCATGGCTTAAAATAATCTTATTAATCCGTTTTTCACTGTTAACTATGTTACAATGTACAGTTATTTTATCTCAAGAAGCGACACGCGTTTACTTGTGTTAACCAAGTATACAAACTCGCTGGGAATGTGTTTGTAAGAGCAGGAGATCTCGGTACCGATATGTGCTGACGCTTCTCGTCTTCACGCACATATTCACACAAATTGGTGACCACAAGTAAAGTACGTGTCGCTACGTGAGATAAAAATACTGTAACAAAATGTTAGCCAGCCTAGAACTAGCTAACAGCTTTATTCTGTCCTACACGTCAATCTTCGCAAGCTGATGGACAACCTATTGGTTGTAGTTTTTGAATACAACAACAAAAACCGGCCAAGTGCGAGTCGGACTCGCCCATGAAGGGTTCCGTTACGTTACGATTTATGACGTATTAAAAAAAAACTACTCACTAGATCTCGTTCAAACCAATTCTCGGTGGAAGTTTATATGGTAATGTACATCATATATTTTTTTTAGTTTTATCATTCTCTTATTTTAGAAGTTACAGGGGGGGGGACACACATTTTACCACTTTGGAAGTGTCTCTCGCGCAAACTATTCAGTTTAGAAAAAAATGATATTAGAAACCTCAATATCATTTTTGAAGACCTATCCATAGATACCCCACACATATGGGTTTGATGAAAAAAAAAATTTTGAGTTTCAGTTCTAAGTATGGGGACCCCCAAAATTTATTGTTTTTTTTCTATTTTTGTGTGAAAATCTTAATGCGGTTCACAGAATACATCTACTTACCAAGTTTCAACAGTATAGCTCTTATAGTTTCGGAAAAAAGCGGCTGTGACATACGGACGGACAGACAGACAGACAGACAGACAGACATGGCGAATCCATAAGGGTTCCGTTGCCATTTGGCTACGGAACCCTAAAAAGTACAATCGACAAATGATTACTGGAAGGTGAAGATCTGCAGGACCTTTCGATGCATACATTCTCTACTGCCTCGTGCATCTAGTCGCAAGCGCTAATGTGCTTGAGGTTCTGCGATTGCCAGGTCGGGCAAAGTGTTACGAGTATTGAGTTTCTCTGTGTATACTATAGGTACTCCTCTCCATAACCTTCCGACAAAACAGGTGTGATGTTGTGAGTTACATACTCATTTCATCGTGTTACAAAACAAAGGTAAAGTGCAAGATTTTGGTTAATCATAAAGGAGTCATCCATTATGTGCCTTATTTTCAGTGGAGTCAGCTACAGCACAGCCCTTATTCCTATCCAAGGAAACCTGTACTCTGATCCACTATCTACCTACAAAAGTTCGTTTTCTTATCAACAACGTTGTGAATCAGAGGCCCACTTTCCTTCGATACATCGCGAAAGCAACGGATCCAACTATTTGCGGTCGCGTACAATTGATATTACGCGGGTTTGCGCCACTACTCGGTAACCAGCTCGATTTCAACTCGATTGCTTTTATATCGATGTATCGTAATTGTAGTATCGATATGTAGATTGTATAGTTATGCGGTAATTGGAGGGAAAAAACATTTGGTAACATTAAATCCGAACTTGGACTAGTAATTTGAGTAGATGCAATTATAGAAAAGTGAAATTTTAAATAGCCTCGCGCCATAGTATAATGTTCATGAAAATTTAGGTTTTAGGGCCATATATACCTTACATACCTTAGCCTTTGATTATCATTACATTATTACTAATTTTTTTTACATTGATTTACAGTCTGTAATTACTTAAAGTCACACCCGGACTTATTACTTATTATTTATTTATGAAAATAGTCTACTTTTAGAATGTTTGTAAATATGTGAGCACCATGTATCTATCACATAGTTAATTTATTTGTCATTTTTTCATTAATCCATTGTAATTCTTTTACCTATTATGGTATAGTAATTTTATTTTTAGATGCATCGTCTTCACATATAATGAACGTATGCAAAATATTATAAAACATTTTAAAAGAGTAACGGTGGAGTTTCTGGCCCATTCTTCTCCATACGAAAACTACCTTTTGGAAGGGGCGACTAGAATCAATTTTATTTTAATTTAATTTTTGACGTACATAAGTGCCTTAGTGCCTATTTGAAATAAATGATTTGACATTGACTTGACTTTGACTTCATAGTAAAAAGACCTGACGACACGGTTAGCGCAGTGGCTGAGCGATCGGACTGCTGCGCTGCGTGTCGCGGGTTCGATTCCCGCACAGAACAAATATTTGTAAGTCCTACATGTATTTGTTCCGAGTCTGAGTGTTTTTCTATCTATAATATGTATGTATAGACAAAAAAATATATATATAAGTAGTTTATCAGCCATCTTGTTACCATAACACAAGCATTAGGTTGCTTAGCTTGGGACTAGATGGCGCTGTGTGAAATGTCCAGGGATATTATTATTATTATTACCTAAAAATCGATTTATAACTATAAAAAATAATGATTACACTAATACTACGACACTATAATAAATGGCAAAAGGCTCGCCCCCTATTAAATGGGACTTAAACATAACTGGTGAAGTGTGCGTGTACTATAGGTAGACCTCTGCCTACCCTTTCGGGGATAACAAGCGTGATAAAATCAGGGTGATTTCATGAAACCTCCAAAAACTTTCAAAGTTTCTTTAACAGATGTCCATAATTTAAAACAAAACAAAATGAAGAGTAATTTCGAGTTTTTATAGTACTGTATCTATCACCCTTGATCTGAGACAGACCGCGTATTAAGATGACATCAAAACGCATAATTTGCGCATAGCCGCTGGATACCCGCGGTTTCTTTAAAAGGGTCTTCCAGGCTTTCTTTTGTTCATAATACCTGTACCGTATCTTTACATAAATGAAAATACGTGATAATATTAGGAAGTCTATTTTTGCTTTAGCTTCATTAGGACGAGCTGGTACACATGTGTACCACAAGCGGTACAAAGTACCAACTCGTCCCTGAGAGGCTAATGTAACAGTTGCTGAAATATGAAAAATTCCTCCGTATCGCTGTCGACTGGATGTAACCAAGAGAGGTGTTTTCGAACTGACTACTTACTTTTGGGACATCATTAGCATGGTCTTGGTTGCCCACATAAGACCACCACTATTGGCCTAAAACAAAATTCAGTGATATTAAGTTTAGTTTGTCTCTAAAATCAAATCAACCATCTACTGTTCTTTTTTAACCGACTTCAAAAAAGGAGGAGGTTCTCAATTTGGATGTTTATATTAATTTTTTTAAACTATATTTCCCATTGTACATGGGTCTTGGTAGACCCAACACAACGCAATCACTAAACGCTAAAACAATACCAAGGTATCATTAAACTCCTATTTATTATTATTCAACACTTACTACTTATTTAATAATAACGCATCCACACGTGTGCTTATTATCATAATAACACACATTTACACATAAACAAAAAATATAACCTAAAACAATTTATAAATACAAAATCGTAAACGTCTACCAAATGGCGCCCGCGCCGATGTTACTACCAATTTCTTAACATTTAATATTATAATAGAACAATTTAGATTCTAGATAAAGCGATTGAGAGCGTCAAATGCGTCTTGTAACATTAAAGTATGTTAATATGCAAATGTTGATAGATAAAAGAAGGTTATAACATAGTTAAGTTAACGATCAAGGTACCTGCGCACACGCATCACGTATTTATTATAGAACTAGTTCTAGCAGCCCGGTAGCCACAGTCAGCCGCTTCACTACCAATAATTGCTAATTTCCTTTAATATAATCTCGTCTAATTGTATCGTGGTTAACGAATCCACCTGATTTATTTGTACACCTGCTTAGAAATTGGATTTTCTTGTTCGGAAATAGTAGTTATCTGATTTCGATTTGCTTTGTATAGAACTAGCTTCTGCCCGCGACTTTGTACGTGTAAAATTTGTTGTTTTATTATAAAATGTATCCTACTAGCTTCTGCCCGCAGCTTCGCCCGCGTGGATGTCGGAAAGGATAAGAAGTATGTCCTTCCCTAGGATGCCATCTATCTCTTTGGCATCTGCTGGCAGGCAATTTTATCGAAATCCGTTCAGTGGTTTAGGCGTGAAAATGTAACATACAGACAGAATATATAATTTTATGTAGTATAGCACTTTACCCGCGACTTCGTCCGCGAGTACTTCTCTCAAAATTTCGAAGATGTATGTTTACGATTGTTGAGTATCAAGCTCCAGGTGTGCTGCTGGTGGTCTTGACTTGGTAATAAAACTACTACGGTATTACAATGACTGTATTTTTGGATGCTGATTACAAAAATATCTATGAAGACGACCGATTGTGTGCGCACGCTTAAGGTGTCGGCGAATGAGTGGCAGGAGTGGGGAAGCTCGCGATCGCGGTGTGGTAAGTGGCCCGATGTGACGTCAGGAACAACGATCTTTATCATTTATTTATTTAATACGGGTTAATTTTAAAGTTTACAGATCAAATGAATAAGATTTTTTAAATAAACCTTGTCGTCTACTTTTACCACGACAGGCTTTGTTTTAAAAAAGCGTTTGATACGTTCCTATTGTATGACTTAAAGATTATTTATACCCATTTTCGAGTTAATGGAAGCAAGCAGTAAAATCCGCCCCTTAAACTTTATTACCCTTTTCCACCCTGGTTAGACGATTTTTGAAAAACCCTTAAAATACATACTTTTTTTTAAGTATTAGTACCGAGTTTCGAGTTAATCCGTCCGAGTGGTTTAATATTTTTTCTTACCTATTAACTTTTTAATCCCCTGAAGCCTCTGTGAGGATATTGAAGTGACCATCTGTATTAATTAATCAGGCAAATATTGCCAAGTAGCAAGTTTATTAACCAAAGGAAAAAGATTTTTCATATTAACTGTATCCCGTCTTTTCATCCTCTGGCGTAGAAAACAAAAAAAAATATTGGTATGTTTCCATAATTTGACTCAAAGATGATGTATACCAATTTTTGTTAATCAAGCCACGTAGTAAAATACTCCCCTTAAAAAATTAATTACCCCTTTTTGCCCCGTCAGCGGTCGATTTTCGAAAGACCCAAAAAAACTTATCATCGACCCAAAAAACTTATCATATTTCCTGTCAAAAGTATTAATACTGGCTTTCGAGTTAATCAGATCGCGCATTTAAATTCTTCCACACAAACTTTAACACCCCTATATCCCCCTTTGTGAAGTAAGTTTTGAAAAACCTATAATGATAAACTTTATTACTTACTTAGGCGAGTATTCTTGAAAAGTTTCAAGTTTATTGACCTAATGAAGAAGATTTTTCATATAAACTGTATCCCCGCTTTTCACCCCCACAGGGGTGGAATTTAAAATCCTCCCTCCTGCTCCACCCAGAGCGGCAGGAGTCATTTGATGATTTCCCATCCTCAAAAAAAAAAGGGATGAAATTTAAAATAAACGTTTGGGATGTATTCATAACTTGACTCAAAGATTACTTATACTAATTTTCGAGTTAATCAAACCATGCAGTAAAATCCTCCCGTGTAAAATTGACTATCCCTTTTTAGCCCGTCAGGGGTAATTTTCGAAAAACCCTGATACACCTTATTCTTTACTTTCGATTCTAGGTATAAATACTGAGTTTCGAGTTAATCGGACCGCGGGCTAAAATTCTTCCATACAAACTTTGAAACCCCCCAATCCCCTTTTAGGGGGTAGTTTAGAAAAACATAAAATTACAAACTTCATAACTTACATAGATTATTATTGGTGCCAACTTTTAAGTTTATTAACTTAAGGAATAAGATTTTCCATACAAAGTAAATCCCCCCATTTCACCCTCTTAGGGGTGGAATTTCGAAAAACCCTTTCTTAGTGGATACTTACTCTTCACGAAGAACACACCCTCCAAATTTCATGGCTCTAGGACCAGCGGTTTAGGCTGTGCATTGATGTATCAGTCAGTCAGTCAGGACTTTAAATTTTATATATATAGATAGATGACACTCGGCAATGCTGTAACTTTTTATTATTGTAAGAATTTTCAGAATCGGATCAGTAGTTCCGAAGATTACCCCCTACATACAAACTCACAAATTTTGCCACTTTATAATACTACCACTTTATAATATTAGCACTCGTATTGATTGTAACCCTTAAATCTTTTTTCTTAATGATTAATATCCTTTAACGTTCTAGATTATAGATAGTGAAAGTTCTATACAAATTGGAAGGCATTAGCATCTCCTCGATCCACTCTCCTTTTTACAATTAGTGGCTAATGCGTTACGTAATAACTTCCAGAAATATTCTACGTCATAATAATATATACGAGTATTGTGTTGGTGTTATATTATTAATATCATTTTTATCTTACAATTTTTACACACATGATTACGCTTGATATTTTCTTAGACATTATGACATTATGTCACATTTGTAGGAAAAAAAAAACTTTTTATTTAAGTACACTTAATTTCCTAACCTTACACCATTTTGTATTTTATAGTTTTATCATCACTTCTTAAAATTTATAAACTAACCTGTACACTTTATATGTCAAACTTTATTTAGATAATTCGTTATAATCATCATATCAGCTAATTATATTAACATTTTCGTAGAGTTTAATACTAATATAAATAGCTATTGATGTTTAATTTATTTTATAATCAAACTAACTTAGAATGTCAACCCTATATATCACCCATTCTTTTTTAACCGACTTCTAAAAAAGGAGGAGGTTCTCAATTCGGATGTTTGTATTTTTTTTTTTTTATGTTTGTTCGCGCATAATTTCGTCGCTTGCCAACCGATTTGAAAAATTATTTTTTTTGTTGGAAAGGGCATACTTCCCAAATGGTCCCATAGAAATTTCATCAAAAACGGTTCAGTAGTTTGGTTTTTAAACCAAAATTACTGGTAAAAATTACAACTAAAAAGTGAAAAATAAAAACTTTTTTGCAAAAAAATACAACCGACTTCCAAAAACGACACTACAAAGTGAAAAATAACTTTAATTTCGGAAGTCGGTGGCAAACAACGAAAATGCAAACCCAACGACACCGACTTCCGAAATTAAAGTTATTTTTCACTTTGTAGTGTCGTTTTTGGAAGTCGGTTGTTTTCTATAGAATAGAAAACGAAATTCTTAGAAAACGATTAAATCTTAAATATCACATTGTCGATTAAATTATGCACATCAATAAAACAGAGCGTAAGAAAATTACGTTTTGAAATCGCAAAACCGCGAATGGATACAACAAGATGCATACATAATAGAGTTTATTGACTAGCTCGGATTAGTAGAGATATCTTGTTTCCAATGAGTACACTTACGCCGCTCCAATTATGCTATCGCATCAGTAAAAATCGATATTCTAGATAGTGGCTCGATTAAATGAAGTGGTTTCAACAGCTCTATAGAGATGCTTGTCGACTTTTAGTGTTGCGCGGTTTCACTTTAGTTTAGTGTCGTTCGCACTTCATGTTTTTATACGAAGATGGTAGAATATCGAATCTAATTTAGGTAAATCGAGTTGTAGATACATAGATTATGAGTTCGAGGGTTAGCTTTAGAATTTTAGACAGCTTGTGTGTCGATATATTCCGTCTAAAACATTCTCATAGAAAAAATTAAATACCGATTTATCCTGTATACAGGGTGACAAGGAAACTCGGCGAAAGGGGTTATACTAGAGGTCATTAGCAACAAATGAAGTCCAGTGAACTAGGGGTCAAAACTGGATGGTTAAAAATAAAAATTTTGCTATTAATGACCTATATTTTTGAGATTATGTAAGTAGTAAGTTTTGCGAGCATTTTTTTATAAATGGTCACTCATTTTACAACTTAAAAAAAAGTATCAATGAAATGTTTGGAGTCGAGTAGTTTTTTCTTATAATTAATTTTATTTTTTAATAACAAGTCAGAAACTTTCTAAAAAATCGAAGAACCGACACAGCTCGGTAACCATCCAGTTTTGACCCCTAGTTAACTAGATTAAAGGACAATGAGTAATAGTGGGCCCACCTCTCAATAGAAATAAGATACTCATGAATGAATAGGTATTTTTATTCAGAATAAAACTTAGTATTACGACTAAGGTTAAAAGTCAGTACTTTCGGAGTTACCTACACTATCTATTATACTGCTATAAAAATGATTCCAATCTAAGCAATTAATGATCGCAGTTTACTTATAAGATAAACATTTAAACATTACCCAGACTCAAACCGAACGGCACGGTAGGTGCATTGATAAACGTTTGACTGCTGCGCTGCGTGTCGCGGATTCGATTCCGACACGGAAAAAATAATTGTATGACCTACAAGTAATTGTTCCGGAACTGGCTGTTTGTGTATGTGAGTTTAAATGTTTTTAAACGCACCCACAATACAGGAGAAATTCCTAGTGTGGGGCGGTCTTAAAATAAAAACCGTATCGTGTATAGTCATTGCATAACTTCCTACCTGCTCCTCTCTCTGCCCGAATTAAATTAATTCCAGGACGAATAATAAATCGTTTTCGATTTAAAGTGAAATACATGTATTATTACTATTCTACCTTATAAATATCCATAAAGAACATGTTAGTTAGACCATAGAAATGTAAAAAAATTGTTAGACTGAACAACTTTAAGACGTCGTATCTCCGAAAGTACTAACATTTGACCATAGTTTTATTAGTAACTAATGTTCCGCTTAAAAAGCCCTATGCAACGGTATATCAAATCTTACTATTGAAGGGTGGGCCCAGACCCCATACATTTGTTTCCCACTGTCCTTTGTTGCTAATGACGTCTAGTATTATATTAACCATTATCAAGGAATACGTCGAGTTTCCCTGTCACCCTGTATAATCTACATAGAGATAAGTATGTACATTTAATTCTCTGCAAGGTTATAAAGTGAATGACATAATTACTCTTTTAATTATACACAGTAACTTCATTAGTATCACGTATCAACTCTAAAAAAAACAAATAGAAAAAGCTACACCTATTATGTACTCAAACAAGTTTACTTCCACAGTACGTATATGTGCATAGATCACACTACAAATAAGGCGGAAGCTTCATTATGTGGCCATTACAATAAATACCAATCTCCGTCGAATGTGTTCATCACAGTTTTCTTGAGAAAAATTATTAAGAACGGATGCGCCCACAATTACAGACAGGAAGTAGAACAGTTTTCCAACAAATATGTGATGCCAATTTACTTGAAACAGCTCGTAACAGCTTCTCGTGGAACCACTTGCATAATTGTTTATTGAACACAACCAACTTATGGTGTCGTTCAAAAAACTTTTAACAATTTAACTTAAATAAAAGAGTCTTTTAGAGCACACATTCTAATGGAAACTGTAATGCGTCATTAGAAAAATCGAATTTCGCCACGTGGAGAAAACAATCGAAAATGATGATTACGTGATCGGAACTATTCGAGTATGAATCGGGCCACTCACGAAGTACAACGAGCCACGGAAACCGATGCCTTAAATCACGAACCACTCACGCGTAAAGTGAGTGGAAAAAAAACCATTATCAATTTTTGTTTTTATCGATTTGATTTAATATAATTTACCGAAATCACAGGGGACTTTTACCTCCATTTGCGCGAAAGCCGAAATAAACGTTGATCGTTTTCAGATACGACGCTTTGCGGGCCTTTTAAAATGATTGGCGGCGCTTGCGCTCGCTTGTTCGTTAATTTTCAACTATTTTTGTTAAAACAATTAGGTAATTAAGGGCTTTTAACTTTTATGTGTTTAAGGTTTTTCACCCTGGTGCGAAGAGAGAACATAAAGTTTATTAAGTGCTTATTATCTGCGAGAATTCTCAGTTAACTGGACGTAACGGGTTACGGAGAGTTCGGGTGTAATAACTATAGTTAAATATGTTTTACTGTTGGGCAGTGGGCTGTGTTTTTTTTTTTAACAAACTCAATTAAGGATAAACTTCAATACAATCAAATGGCTAATCAAATATTTGAATAAAGCCAGCTCTGCAAAATCTAACTATGCCCGAGATTTGATTTGCCATCGATTAGAAGAGGTAAATGATTTAATTAATTAATTAATTATTTTATGCATAAGTAAAAATATACTGTACAAAGGCGGACTTAATGCCTGACGCATTTTCTACCAGTCAACCTTAGGGTGATGCAGAGAATAAAACATGGCAGGTGTAACATACGGGAGAAATAGTTAGGAAATGACTATAAAATTTAAGAACAAATACTAATACATAGATAGATACATACATACATATAAACAAAATGAACTGTCAGGAGAAAAAATATATCGATAGAGGAGAAAACGATTTATTCTTCGTTCGTCCTGACGTTTTGTCCCACATTTAAAAAAAATCTTAGTTTGTCCCATATCACTATTGAAGTTGTGCTTCCTCCCAAATTACAAGTACATTAAAGGCACATAATAATAATCATTTATTTCAGATTTCTCCATATAAATTGTTAGTAACACGAAAATACTTAAAAGCTAATGCTAGTAAACAAAACAAATATATATAAAACATAGATTTTTAGGACAATCTGACACCAGAAAACGCATGTATGCTACTTCACTGCGTGAAGCCGCATCCAGCGCTCAAGCATCGAAGAATCCCACCGGTCTGTCAATACTCAAGAAAAAAAATAATGTACTCATTTGAAATTTTTGAAACAATAACTCAATAATAAAACAATTCTAAACATTTAGGTACAAATCTTTATTAACATCATCAATATAAATAAAGTGGAAAATTTTTTATTATTGCAGCTAACTCAAAAACTACCCAAGTTAAAAAATGTATATGGGACCACCATATCCATTAAAAAAAGAATTTTGCAAATCCGTTTTATATGACGGATTTATACGCGAACATACATAAAAAGAATATAAACATCCGAATTGAGAACCTCCTCCTTTTTTGAAGTCTGTTAAAAAATCAACATTTATAAATAAAAATTGGATCAATAGTAAACTAAGAGATACTCGTATATTAAAAAAAAAAAAAAACAAATAAATAGGTAAAAATCACTGCAGTTAAAATACAAACGGACAATTTTTTTCTAAACTACATCACCAAGGAAATAGAACCATTTAACATTGCTGCTATTGAATCATTAATGATTTTGTCATACAAAACGTCGTCTTTATGTCGTGGTCTACCTTGACTTAACACTCGAGATTGAGCGTCATTTTTAATAGTATACTAATCATGTTCAATTTTCCAGAAAATGTTCAATTTAATTTGGCATTACCACCTTCTACTGGGTTACATATATACGACGGACTGGTATACGACACGCGACGGAATAACAATTACAAATGTAACTCTTGACTTATTACCAAACTGAACCGCCAAAAGTTGTACCGTAATTCCAAAACAAAAATTATATCAAAACAAATTAGCCTACGAGATGTGAACATAAACTGTATGCCAAAATAATTATGTCAAAGTATTATTACAACAAAAAAAATATACCAAAATAGTTATGCCAAAGTATGTTAGGAAAAAAACATTATGCGAAAAGAAGGGATCGTTACCCGTTACGCGGATTGTACAAAAAAGTAAGTTTCTGACGGACGAATCCTGTACGGACTTAGGTGTGTCTTAAAACTAAATCGAAAAGACGGAAAGAAATCGTGCAAACGATAAAATTAAAGTAGCTGTCCATCTAGTTAAATTAGTAATGGTTGGTGGTAATGAAATTCTTCAGGATTTAATCTATCTCGAAAGAGAAAGGAGTTAAACATTCTTATGAATGATTTTAATCACCTTTGATTTTTTCCTACTCCTTTACAGGAAGTCCATAAAAAGTTCGACAAAGCTCTGCAATTTGATTAAATTAAAAGATAATCGAAGTGAATTATGATTATGAGACTGAGTTGACGAATAGAGGTCAAGGTCTGTACATAAAATGTGGGTCTATCTAAAGTAATTAAGTCTAGTTAGTCATCTTAACTAAAACTGCAACTTTAATTATGTCATGGTCCCTAATATTCTGATTCTAAGTTGACAGCGTGCAAAAAACCACTCACTTTGACATATCGCACGCTAATAAGCCGGGCTAAAAAGCTCGCTCCGCGTCGACGAAGCGTCTAATATTTTTAGAGAAGCAACAGTTTATAGCCGGTATAAGCTTAGCGCGTGCTCGCGCAGTGTGTTAGAGCACTTATAACGGCTCGCCGAGTGCGGGCAGGCACGCGCGCCTCCGAGAGCATCAATTACCGGGTCGTGAGCGCTCCTGCACTACAACCAATATAAATAAAAGCCGGCCAGCACACGCCACCGACCACAATTTCACAGTGGCGCAATTGTAAAATGCTAGATCGAAAAGGTCTCGGGTTCAAACTCCTTATCTTTATGTCAGATGTATTCCACATAGAAGTTTAATGTTCGCGGCTGACAGATACGCTTTCCGCGCCGCACGTGCCGTTTGAACTTTAGACAAGGTCTGCCAATCTAGTTTGGATTTAGATGTGTTTCGTGGAAATGACTGTTGTGATTACGTAGAAATATTGATGATCCTTGATTTATAAGTGGTCTACTCACTATATGAATGTCGGTCGTGACTGCGAGCGAGGCGAAGTGGCACGCGCCCTGCGTCACGGCGCGGCGGCCGGTTGCGCTTGCGTTTACAAAAACGTCCAGCGAAGCGCGCTGCCGCCTCATTCTTCTATTTTTCGCGGCGCCTCCGTCCCATTTTCCCTTTCCTAACAATGGCCTCGGTCACGCACAGCGTTGATAAAAGCCGGATTGATTCGCTTTCGCTTCCCGCCGACGATGTCGCAGCCGGTGACGACATGTACGGCCCTTGCGGTAAACCCAGACGCTGTGAAATCAGCCTAATTCTTTGTTTTGGAACGGACTGCTAATTTGACTAACCTTAAAATACAAAGTCTTATGTAAATCTTAATCTCCTAAATAGGCCTTATCTAATATAGATCTCCAGAAAATACCGCGTCCGGACAAACATTTGCCATTTTGATGTGGACAGATTTATACAACATTTTGTGCTAAAGCAAGTGCCATTAATTAAGACTGTTGACGAAATCAACTTCGCTTGTTATGACCTAACCCACTTATGTCAAGGTATAATTACTCTTTGTTAGTGTAAGTTCCAACTGGCAGCGTAAAACAGAAAGTTAAAATAAACACCATAAAATCATATCTCAGTGAAACCATATTTATTACAATATTTAATAGGTTCAAATAAAATCTTTTTTATTTCTTAATCAAAAGGAAACATTAAATAGTGTTGCCAAATTGTCGGTCGAATCACGAAAAAGAAACTTTAATTTTATTATTGCAATTTGTCGGTTTATACGTCAATAGTGTCGTTAGTCCTTATCGGGGTGATTAAGAAACGTCAAATCGTCTTAAATGTCGGCTTTTTGGCAATAATTAAGGTCGATAAAAGGAAAGAGGCCATATTTTAACGTCGTGTGAAATGGAGCTGAAGCATCTTCGTGTGCAGTCCGTCTTCGTAATTATAATGGTAGTCAGTGTAAGTGGTATAAAGTACGCAGGATTTTTGAAAGACGGTGTTCCGTTTTATGCCTTCCCTTGACTACCTGGGTTTTTCAATAAAAGGTCTTGAAGTTTTTCCGAATCGTATATTTATAACAGGATCATTGAACAATAATCCGGATTGGTAACACTAACAAAGTTTTTAACATTTTTTGAACCTTACTGACATTGTTGTCTAGACAAAATATAAAAAAAACATTTGAACAAAAGTTTACAAAAAGTTGTTATACCTCTACACAGCATAAGCATAAGGCTCTATAACTGTACAATCAAAATAAAATTTTATTTTATCGGAAATAATTTTCTTACTTAACCTTTTTATTATGCTAATGGCAACACAGCAGTATAAACAGAGAAATACCAAGTATTTTCGTTACTCAACAGTATTATGTTGAGTACCTACCAATATTAAATTCAAAATACATAACATATTTATTCGCCATCGATCCTAAACATCGGTATTCCGCATTCCATGATGTAACTGAAACGGTGACCATTTGTCAAGACAACTGCGGACAATTGCGACTTAAACTTCACCTTTAAAGGACAATACACAAAAGCTTAATCAATAATAGAACCTATCTATCTAACCTTCGATGTTATTAGTTGCTTTTAGTGTAGCCATGCGTTTGAGGTTGGCGGGATATGTGCGGACATTTTTAAAGCACGTCTTTTTTTTTGAGTCGCCAACGCAAGTTATTTTGAAGATGCCAGATAAGTAAAAGTACAAAAATGTGGTGTTAATACCAAACACCATATAGGCGATTTAGTCGATATTTTCTGGCTAGCCTGGCAAAAAAATCAACTTAGTAGGTACAATAGGACCAAAATCGTCATAAGTTTACTAAAAACCGTGAACCGTGAACCGTACCGTGTTTACCAAATCTGTAATCATTAAATTATCAAGCGATAAATATGCTTCCAGCTAAGGTTTTAAGGCTTTCGAGAAAAAGCTTCTAAACTTTCGGTTCTCAAAAACGAAAAACAAACTACTGCTAACTTTATCCAGTCCAAAGTAAAATCGTTTTATTGACATCCCTGTACTCGATTATCGAATTTAATGGTCACCGCTCACCGCGTCGCAACCGGCGAACAATCGATCAGCGCGAGTGCGTTGCGTTATCTCGCTCGCCATTCGGAACAAACAAATTCAATTAGGATTAAGAAATTAAACCAAGGCTCAAAGGAACCGCCGACCGCTTCCGATGATACCCGAAACAGTTCGTTGACATCCCATATCGGAATCCACAAATACAAACTACTTGTCTTTTAATCGATCGAATCAATTATCCAACTGGTCTTTGTCCAAAAGCGTCTTTGAAAGTGGTCTTACATTTATTTTTATCATAATATTTTCTATATGTGTCTGTGTGAATGAAAAAACTCGTCTTGTTATCTCCGGCCCGATCTCTCTACAGTTTACGATACCTGTACATTCATCCTCGACTCGTAACTACCCTCTGCAAGTCATCAGAGAGCTAAAAAAACGTATTTTCAGAATGTAACGGACGGAATTTAGACACGCGTAATATACTGTTTTTTATTATGTGAAAACGCGCGGCCAATTGACGCTGACTGCTTCTGTGTTGCATTTATTTCGCCACGACGTTCTTAAACCATAAAAAACGCTCACGCAAATAAATGCTTTTTTGAAATTGCAGTAAGAGTTAAAGTTGGTTTCTTTTGATGCTACTGTAGGATCGTAATGTCTCAAAAACTCGGGTACGTGAGAAAGGTTGCTCTACTTGCAGCACCTTTGACACAATATTCGATGTGTTGAACTCTTGTTGTAATTAAAGCTGCAATTCACGTAACATGGTACATCGTAAGCAGCCTGTATGTCGTCTGCGATGTGACCATAGCATATTCACACCATTAAAAACTGTATAATTTTATTCGCTGACATACGACGACGCTGAACGTTTATTGCCGTGACTCATCTTTAATCCGCTCTAGAATGAGTATGGGTATAAAGTTGTAAGCGTTAGTTAGCTGTTCCTCATCCGTGTAACAAATTTATATGAGCTCGTTAAAATGCAAGTTTAATAAAAAACGTCCAACCAGTTTACAACATGCCATTTTCGTTTTGTATTTTCTAATTTTGACTGTGTAGCTAAATAGTAAATACCTACTAGATTAAATGAAAGCAATTAAAAGAGAATATATTATCTCAAATGAAACCGTTTAGTGATCCTATAAATATTAATTTCATATTTATAGCTCGCGCCCCGCTTACACGGTGTTATTTACGAGACGTCATCTATAAGGGGTAGTCGAACTACAAACTACTTTTCCTTCGATCGAGTTTTCTCGCGGGGACCGGTCACATCAGTTAGAGGAAACTGTCGTTTTCAATCGCAGAACCGGAGCGATGATTCCCCTTATCAAATTACGGGTCTTGTCGGATAGTGAAAATTTCCCACATTTTCTCAGTGTACATCGACGTACAGATGATATAAATCAGGGTGAAATTGTTGGTTGCGCCCGCGCCGCCGCCGCTCGAGGCTGCTAATAGGTGGTTATTTGTAAGTTTTCACTGGACGCCCGTTACGCGCCATCGAGCTCTTGCCTCCAACTCGACCGCTGTGACGCACGCCACCATTTTTACCCGTAATCATAACACTTTCGTTTCATACTCAAAAAAAATGTAAATCACGTCGAAAGAGAGATCTCCAGTTTTGAACAAGAAAATTATTGCGAGAAAAAGTAAAAGTCTGGTCCCACAGTAACGTAGGAGAAGATAAATTAAAAATGAAAAATTATTGTAATAAAATGTTCCCTAGAAAACAAAATGCCATAATAGAGTGACACAAATGTCTTAATATAACATTTTTAATTGCAGGTTGCACAATATAATGTGTGACTATTCTCACTGGCTGGCGATGGCGTCGTGAACAGCTGTATCAATTAATTGATATCAGATAATGATCGGTATGTGGTATTCGGTAACAGTTCCCTGCTGCGTCCTGTCGTGAGCTTGTCTCCTTAACTATTGACTATCGAAAATCGATTAAAAGATCGCAATCTTTCATAATCGTTCCATTGTCCCTAATCTGTACAAAAAGTTAGCAGGTTGAGCAAGTCGCATTGTTAAGCCCATTCAATTATTGTGATATGGGAAGTTACATCGGAGTTCTGTTACAAAACTGGTGAAAAAACTGAAACATTTATTTTAAAATTACGAAAAAATACTTTACCTACTCATAGTTCTTTGTACTTTCAATCTTGTGCAAATAAATGAAATTGAAGTGACTGTTTGTAATGTCAATGTAACAGCTTTTGACTAAACGCATATGAATCTATATTATTAGGTATACGTTAGGTACTTATAACAAACAACATTTCTTTTAATTTTTTATCTGTCTGTTTGTTCCGGCTAATCTCCGGACTGATTTTGATGAAATTTGGTATCATGATACTTTGAACCCTGGGGGAGGTCATAGGCTGGTTTTTATCCACAAACCACGCGGGCGAAGCAGCGAAGGAGCAACCAGTAGTTTACATTTACGTTAGTAACCTATAGTTTCTAGTGATTAGAAATTAGAAACCCTATTACATAAAGATAAAATCTGAGTAGGTATATTTTTTGCTCTACATTTGTCTTTTCTCCAAAATGATAGAAATCGTGATATGTAAGTAGGATGGCAGGTAATAACATTCATTTTAGCCGTCACTGAAATTTTCACACCCCTGAAAATACATAATACCCGTTCATTCAAAATATATGCCCCGTTCAATAGGCTTTATTAGATTTCCCGATGTAATGACAGCGCTATGGAACGGGACTGGTGAGGCCATTACGCGCAGACACGACCGCCGCCGGCCACGGGCGCCGATCAACTGAGGAAGTGACGCCGCGCCTAGCTGCGCACGCGCAAATCGCGCACAGGGGTGCAGCTTCCGACAAACGGTGTTTTTTAATTAGACCATTTAAAGGCTACGAAAAGATTCTTTTGGTTCGAAATGTATTATGTAATGGACAACTATGTAGTTGATAGACAGATTTAGAGCACTCGTATGCTAAAAAAGGAAAGAAAAAACTGAGAAATTATTGATTACGTATTACATTTTGCGACTTAAAAATGCCAATGCGTAGTTTGATATGTAATGGAGTTTGTTAAGAGCAAAATACGTATGTTTATGCAAAAAGCTGAGCCAGGCGGAAATGAGCATATCGTATGCCATATAGTAAATAAATATCCATATATGTATCTAATTATAATACCTACAAAAGTAACGTTTATCCATAGTCACAACCTTAGTCCAAAACTTGGTCTACGCAGAGCCGTAAGGCACAAACTCAGATTTAGTATTTGAACAAAGGCATACCGCAACACGCCTCGGGCCATCGAATGTCATTCCAAGATTCAACATTAGTTTCGCGTCTCGACAACCCTGAAATATTCGTAAACTTTGACCACGGATATTAATACCAAACACGGTTTGAAGAAGTTATAAACATCAGACCATATCAGTTTCGCTATAATTTCTAGCGAAACGTGATTAAAATAAAAATAAAATGTAAACTAACTAACTTTTATGGTCAATTCCACGCTTTATATGCGCAAAACTTTACGCCAATTTGCAAGATCGGACTCCCAGCTGTTAGCAATTATAGAATAAACTGTGAACGACTTTTTTTGACTTAAGTAATCGATGTTAGATAAGAAGTGCAATTAGAGAATCGCCGTAGCACCTAAAAAAAACAATAAAGTTTTTAACGAATTACATTGTTTTTACCTTAAGGGCTTGTAATACCTCAGTTGAAATTCATATTTTGCCCCCACTTCCCCGCGCCATGTATCACTCTAACCCGCTCGCACTGTCAAACTGATTTAGTTAGGGTGAACTAAACTGTTGATGGACGTAGGCTTGGTAATAATTGATTAAATTATGATTATATTATTATGCGAAATCGATGTCTTCTGTATAGAATAAAAAGGAAATATATTGAAAGTTAAATTATTAGTACATTATAAATTAGCTAGCAAATTGTCAATTTATAATGTACTAATAAACAATTTAGCTAATTTACCGAGGTAACCTACGTATAGAGGGGCAATTCTCGTAATTTTAAGAACGCTCAGCACCCTAATTGCGTAACACACAATCAATCAGAATCGGTTTCATTATGACAGTTCAACAACATTCATTGCGTTATTTACGTGTTGAGCAGACAAATTTTTCGAACTTATGAAGCAATGGGTTAGCAATTTGCTTCAAAATGATTCAGATTAAGATCGATTGTGTGTTACGCAATTAGGGTGCAGGTCTCAGTCTCAGTCTGCCAAAAATACCTCAAATTTCCATACATTTTTGACAAGTATTTTACATTGATTGTCGCTGAGATGAGATTGCGACTAGATTTTGAACATTTTTAATTATGTACGAGAATTGGCCTTCTGATGTCCAAGTAAAAATAGGCGCTTCGGAAATCATGTTGTTAAATACGAACGCGCGATGATGAGATCTAATATAGAGTTGTAACAACTCTCAAATTGCTTGTCAAATAGACATGTACTTCTACAAGTAGGACTTTTGACTCTATCGAGACCTGGTCTATTTTGGAGACGCTGCATTGAACTAAACATATCCATGTAAAGGGGTCAGAGAAGGGGACGTAATTTCCCCGAAATGGTTCTCTAATATTATTAGAGGATGTATTTAAGATGCTGAACTGGAAAGGACGCGACATCAACATCAACCTGCATGCCAAATTTCAGCCCGATCCCTCCAGTGGTTTAGGCTGTGCGTTGATAGATCACTATGTCAGTCAGTCAGTCAGTCACCTTTGAGTTTTATATATTTAGAAGATACTTTTCCGGCATAAAAATTACCCAATGTGGTACCCAGGATATTAAAGATTAATTATATCAAGTTTCATCGTAATCGAACCGGTAGTTTTTGCGTGATGCCTGAACAAACAGACAGACAGACAAAAATTTTTTTAATCAAATTTTTGGGTTCGGTGTCGGTCTAGTAACACCCCTGCCATTTTTTTGATATTTTCATGGTACAGAATTTTCACTTCTACAGATTTATTATAAGTATAGATATAGATTTTCTAAAATAGTATATAGCGCCACGTTGTATTCGAAATAAAATCAAAATGTGATTCAGATTCAAAAACATGCAACAATTCATTAAAAATTCGATCGATCGATTGCAATCGATTGGGCATCCCTCATCTTTGTCGATACGACATGACGTTTGGCGAAGATGGCGGCGATTAATGTTATTAGTCGCGTAAAATACTTTAAAATGTTCATTTTGTCATGCAGCTAGTTTAGTCCGTGTTACAAAAGTATTTGCAACTAACATACTAAAATAGACAATTAATTATCGCGCATGTCCGATATTTCTTGTGCACAGGGCGACTCTGGACAATGTCCTTTTCACACAGGAAACGCCGGCCTCATCTAGTTTTAAAATATGATTGACGTGTAAAAGTGTTTGTACAAACCTACTTACAAAATAAAATCATTTATCATTTATCATTTATCACCAAAAATAAAAGTCGATTCCCAGCAATTAGTTTTGTGCAATGTTACTTAGTTTGATGTATGACGGCTATGGGCCTTTTTAACCGACAAGGAGGAGGTTCTCAATTCGACGGTATGTTTTTTTTTTATGTGTTTGTTACGCCATTACTCCGCCAATTGTGGACCAATTTTCAAAATTCTTTTTTTGTTCGAAAGGAGATACTTCTGAAGTGGTCCCATAGAAATTTCATCAAAAACAGTTCAGTAGTTGGGTTTTTAAACCAAAATTACTGGTAAAAATTCCAACTTAAAAGTGAAAAATAAAAGCTTTTTTGCAAAAAAAAAAGCAACCGACTTCCAAAAACGACACTACAAAGTGAAAAATAACTTTAATTTCGGAAGTCGGTGGCAAACAACGAAAATGCGAACCCAACGACACCGACTTCCGAAATTAAAGTTATTTTTCAATTTGTAGTGTCGTTTTTGGAAGTCGGTTGTTTTTTTTTTTTACACCTTTTTTTTGTGTGGGAAATCATCAAATGACGTCTCCTGCTCTGGGCGGAGCGGGAGGACTTGTCAGACTTTTACTGACTAAAAACCTCCCCTCTTTCTTTAGTTGCCTATGCCAGGGGCCACAGTATCTCTTTCGAACAACCCGCGGCCCTGGCAGGCATCGGCCCTAGCGGACCCCGTCAGTTAGTGCTGACCTCTCTTTGAGGCGCGTTGTGTTCCACGCCTGCCTCAAAGAGATGTCAGCACTAACTGACGGGGTCACACGCGTGGAACACATCGCGCCGTCGATCCGGGCCTGGTCCTTACCGGGTGGCAAGCTGCCCATTGCTCGCCGCTCGCAAGCCCGCGCCTGCGGTGTCCGGGATTCGATTGTTGACTCCCGACGACGTCCAGGGCATCTCCTGCGGCGACTAGGGGCTTGTGAGCGCAGAGATTGCCTCTCCCTCATGCGCTCCGCTTCTTCCTTTGCGAACATTATTGCTTCGCAGAAGGAGGTGACGGCTTCCCATGCACTCACGCTCCGTATCATGGCCTGGACCCGGGCCGGAAGCGAGAGATCGCCGCCACGAGGACGCGGCGGTGACTCCGCCTAAGCTGGGCAGACCTCCACCGTATGCTCCCACCGTGTCCTCCAGGCGATCCACACAGTGGTGACACCCTGGCGTTTCCTCCCGCCTTATCCTGAACAGGAACCGCCCGAAACAAACGTGTCCGGTGAGGACCTGCGTCAGGCTGAAGGTGAGGGTACCGTGGCGCCTCTCCAGCCACTCCTCAAAGAGGGGACTTATCGCAGCAATTGTGGCGTGCCCAGCACTGGGTTGCGACAATCGCACTCTCTATGTCGCCATTAGATCCCGCCGGAGCTCTGTCCGCTGTATCGTGATTTCTCAAAAATCCTTTCAAAAATCCACCTGTATTTAGACATTTGTGGTAATTGAAATATATTTCCATTACCACAAACCTATGTTGATCGAGAAAAACAGGTTTTGCTGAGACTTGGTTGTTTTGGTTTTTTTTTTTGTATTTGTAATGATATGTACGTGATTACTAGTTTATTTATTTATTTATAAGTATGTATTAGGTATGTTGAAACTGTGTGTACTCCCCGTCACTTTTCCCTAAAGGTTCATTAGAAAACCAGCGTCAGACAGCATCTGTCTGGCATTAATGCTGAAATGAACCTTTTTTGCGCAGCCGTGAGGCACACTATTGTGGTCTGAAACATTATTTTTTATTTTATTAATTTTGTATTTTGTGTTTCACGAACTATGTCCAAATAAACTTTTTTCTTTCTTTCTATCTCAAATAAAATTATTTATAAAAAAAAGTTTTGCTGAATATATTGAAAACACCATAAAAATTTGGGAACTAAATCTAAAATAGGTACGCTTACCTCCCTAAATTTTTGACAATATTTTGACATTGACGTGAGATTACGATTTTGAACCATTTCAAAGATGATTTTATAAATTAAAACTACAAAATTTGGATAAAATAAAAATACGGGTGCCTTATTTTTACATCTAAATTTAATTTTACATTATCATATAATTTCTTAAGAACATAAAACGTTGCCAATCGGGTCTTTTGAGCGCAAGCGAAGTGACACGGGTTCCCCGTCCGATAGCCGAAGCGGTACTGACAAGTACTGAATCGGGGTTCTGTCGGGGGCCGGGCGGCAGAGCGGTTCAAGGTGTGAGTGGTTAAAAAGCTTGATATTTCCAATCTCATCTTTTTACGTTAAATGTAACGATTAAAAAAATAAAAACGAACAGATGACACCTGCTTTATGCATGGATCGATTAGCCTGCAAAGTTTCATGACCTAATTTGAACATTTTCATTGATAATTCTTCTTTTATTGTACGGTTTAGAGGTAACTTTGAGATTTATTTGTATCGAGAAAATTGTATGCAATCGTGTTTTCGAAACAGACGACACCTCGCAGCAGTCCTCGTCTTTATTGTATATTAATTTCAAAGAGAATACTGCAGTATTGTTAAAACTAGAGCCAATAATGCTAAGACAATTTTCGCAATCTGAGGTATTACAGGCCCTTAAGGAAAAGTAGAACACTATAGCCTACATTTCCTTAATGACGATATTCAGTCCTGTTCATCTATCAAACAAAATCCCTGAAATAATTCAGGCTAGTCTTCATACTGATTAGACAATTTTGTTATACATACATCAAACACACATACATGAAAGGTATAATATCACCTCAAAGTGCTAAATCCCTGCACAGACACCCGCTAGAACATTGAATGACAACAAAATATTTAAAGCATTCCGTCTTATCTCAACATGTTTATAGCTTACCCATTTACAAATATTTGAATACATATTTTGCAACACTATGGTAGTGTTCACCATGACTGTGCCACTCTATAAACTAAGACATTCCGAATACCGACACCAAATTGCTTCCAAATAGTTTCTGATCGAGATCTACGATACTATCGGGGTTTAAAGACAATCTCGGCTTGAAATCGGGTATTCAATTATGTCAGCAAACACTTGTTTAGATATATTTTGTGCTGGCGGCGCCTTTTTAGTCGCAGTCGATCTGGAAACCATTCTTGGAACTATAAGAACATATTTTCAGAATTCTGAGTAAATAGCAATAACAGTGTCCATTTCAGTATTCAAACGCAAAACAGTTCTTCCAAAAGGACATATTATTTCATGTATTTTCAAAGGACATAATTGAATATTTAATAACTTCTACCAAAATTAACATCTGGCCAACCAATTTGAATATTATTTAATTAGCTGTCAGGTTTACAAACTACCTTACAAAATACAAAGTAAAACCTCTAAAGCACAGGTTGAGTACATTACAATTAAGCACCAGACATTTTGATAGCTTAACTTTAAAGACCCCATCACAAAATAATGGGCAATGATGGACAAATTCCCATTGATGAATTCCTGACTCATCTGATGGGCTTCTCATTGAATAGGACGATGGACATTGAGATGTAGACAGTCTTAGATAGTTGACAGGAGCAATAAAATTATGGTAAGAACTCGTAACTTGGTATAGATCTACCATATGTATGGTTGTAAAACTCTCTCATATCGGCTAGCAAAAGTCCACGGTAGAACATATGTAGACGCTGTGATAAACCATAGGAATGCAGAAGCGAAAGGTAATATAATATATAAGATAAGGGTATTGATGATCTCAGTATTTATATTGTTGCTAGAGCAAATGTGCTGCTACCCATTCTCCTGGAATCAAGCATTACCTTCACCATTTAAAACACCCATTTTTCCAAAGACGATAGTTCAATCTTTGCCAATGCCAAAGAATAAAATTCTTCAACACTTGAAATAATTTTCGTCTCTCAATTATTGTCGATCAAACAGTCACATTTATCAAGATCAGCGCGTGCGCATCAATCGCAATGACTGTTAAACGGAGTCATGCAGCTTGAATGGTTGCAGTATCGAATGTGGCCGTCACTAAATACCGCCGTTTCGTTGCGTCATACCTACGTGTTTTATTGGATGGATCGGTTATTTATTGACTATCGTTTCGCTGTGAGTGTACTTGATAATTTTATAATTCAGATGTACGTCTTCCCATATCCAATAATTGTCACTCTGGCTGACCTAGAGTCTTCTTCGAGAGATTTGGTCGACTTTTGGGGCAGTCTGCAAGGACTTCTTTCACTTGACTTCTTCCTGTGACTTCCTTTCTTTCTTTTTTGGTGATCTCAGCATCTTTTTACATAAAAAAATCGACACCATCATCTCTATTTTAGACTCCTTGAAAACTAGCACTTAGGTATACATTGTAGGATGAAATCTAATAAAGATCTGTAAATCTCTCACATCTATGTGAATCAAAGTGTTCGCACAAACATGATACATCACTTGAATCACAATATCGGACAACCGTACCTAATTTCATCCTTAAATGTTTGCATAGTTAGAGCCTACATCTAGAATTCACTGATTCACTCTCAGATACGTCAAGAGCGACGTTTTGATGCCCATACTGAATAGAACTTTGATTATTCAAGCATGATGTTCATGATATTAGAACTTTAGAAGTTCCAGCCTCACTCATGTCCTTAAAATAGATGACCTCAAAAGATTAGGGTTTCGACGGACTAAAGCCACAAAATAGCTGGTGTAGTGCGATATGTCCGGGGGAAGGTTTTGATACTTGATGGACAATTTTGGTCTTGTATAGTAGTCGTATTGGGTAATCTTAGATAGTATATAAATTAAACCTACCTTAATAAAAGTGAATTAAGGTCATGTCGCTTTCGTTCTCAATCATTATTTTGCTTTAAAATAAACGTGTTTGATTTCAATGTGACATTACACAAAAATATAATGTAACCCCAATCGATATTCACCGTGTCGCAAATTAGGATTATGTACATACAAATCAGTTTTCGTAACGTATCAAACCGCTTACATCCGCCGTCTAGCACCGTGGTGCATTAAACAGTGCGCGTGGGCAGATCCGTCCACATTTCTATGATGAATCGGTCGCCGGCGCCGCCATGTTACGAAAATTCGCCACAATTTGCATATAGATACGATCCTACGACGACGCTTGAAACTCCAATACTTCATAGCATTGTTACAAGCATTATTTATCTAACGACCACCACACTGGTCCAATGGCTCCACAATAAACATGGCAATTGACGCCTACTTATCGACGCCAGCGAATTACTACAATGTTGTAAACATAATTTACAATGCAAATAATATTAAAAATATGTCTGCTTACTGCATATTTGTTCAAACACTGAATAAGTTAAGACATCGTCAACATTTCAATGCAAATTTTATACATGGTTCTTTACTCAATGTTTTTCTGCCAATGCGGGACCGAAGAATTTTAGGAATCTAAGGAACACGTCCGTTTTGTATATGCCAACTTGTATTTGCTATGATGATAATATAGCACACGTTGGCATGTGCGAAACTTCACATTACGGACCATATAAACACAACGTATTACTTCCACACATATTAAATATCATTTCGTCTATGGACTTTTCTCGAATACGTACATAGATTTAGATTGACATTTCACATTCCTTGATCATAGTTTTTTATTAGAATGATATTTTTCAAGGAACATTACGGTTTTTAGCACATCATACCTTCTCGAGAAAGTATCGGGAAAGTCGCAATTTTTTTCCGTTTTGTGACTTCTGTTTCGACATCAAAAGACAATGATTAAAAACTACCGCTAAACCCAATGACCTCACATTAAAACAAAGACTAGCCCAACAAAGCCCCGGTCAGCTGTTTGCGAAACATTCGGCATTAGAACGTCACATAACCAATGCGCGCGCGCATGATTGATGGCCGACACGTGGGCGGGGGACGCACGCTGAAAATGCGCGCCAAATTACACGCTATAGAATAGGGCTGTGCCGTAGTAGTATTTGATTTATCGATAAAGTTTTTTCGGCGAGATTAGAGATGGGTTATTTTAGATGCTTAATTTTGTGAATTTTGACATGTTTTAATAGAGCTGTTTCTTATGAATAGGTATTTATATTATTTTTTCTTTGTATTTTTACTTTGATGCTTTTAGTAACTACTGAAATATATGTTGATGTATGTTTATTCTCTTTAAGACTTTAGACAACCCTAAAATACAATAGCATTATTTCAAATCTGATGATAGATATATACACAATGGTTTGTAGTGCTTATTAAGCTATCATTACTTCAATGCTGTTAAATCTAATTAACTGTTCTCGTTCAAGAATCCATTAAACTGTCATTTTATTTCGTCAGTTTAGATAAACAAAACAGCTTTTAAATCCAAGTTTTATTAACAGCTATTTAATCTAATCAGTCTAAACGAAAAGGACATTTAAGACAACAAGTACATAAAGTAGGTGAGTAATGATAACTGTTAATTAATAGAAAGGAAGACTAAAACTAAATCCTTGCTTTAGTGTACGCTAAGCTGCGCGTGACTGTATCTGATGGAATATTAAACAGTAAACGTATTTACGTGTAATGTATACTGTTTCAAATTTAATAGCGCATCGCACGCGTTGCGCACGCGCCACTAATGACCCGCGCGATTCTGCTACCACTACCTATTTTACTATTCTAATAATTACAAAATCAATGCAAGATATTTTGAACTCTATTTATATAGGCAATAGAATTTAGAAATGGCGAGTTTAATAGAATAATTATTGGAATCGGCGCTGCGAGTGAAGTTCTGATTGGATGTATTAAAATTAATTTAATAAATGCAATCATTTTGTGCGAGCTATCTTAAGTTTAGACATGTTTCAAGGATTAAATTATAGTGAAGAATTTAATGTTTCAATAAGATGTAAACATGTTTTCTCAACTAGATTACCTTCACGATCGCAACCATTTTAAGTTGTTTAGTAAAAACTTTTACAAGACTGAGAAAAGCGAAAGTTAATAAAAAAATATGGAAAATTACATTACCTATTCAATGGCCCCGATATCGCGGCTGGCCCAGACGGAGATGGCGCGATGAGCTGGACTCCTTTAATAGAGATTGGTCCTTGGCAGCTCTGGAAATAGAGAGGTGGGAAGAGAGTAGGTAGGCTTTTGCCCAGCGTTGGGACATTAATATATAATCAACCTATAATGTTCCCACTGCTGGGACACAGTGTGAGAGGGAATGGGCCGTAATCCACCACGCGGGCCCAGTGCGGGTTGGGACATTAATGGCTAATAACAATAATAAACAAACATTACCTTTTACCGTTACTAAAAGTAGTATTTCAATGTTCAAAATATGGTAGCATAAAAATATAACCAAATTACATTGTTACCAAAGATTGTAGAATCGCCCGTCTCGTCTCTAATGACCTCACGAGACGATCCATCTTCAATTCATTTTTATTCAATCCGTAGGTATTCATTCCATTCAGTTTAGACATTTCGTGCGTAAACGATGCAACCGACGAGTATCTAATACGATTTATTTGATGTCAATTTTGATATTAAACGGATATTTGTACACAATACGTATCTAACGAATTGTATATAAATCGCTTGATAATATTAATCAGCATGTCATTTGATTTGTTAAGATTTATTACTTCAGTTCTGCATGTACTTTTTGTTCTGAAGTGGCTTCGTTACATAATATTGTGTGTTGCTATTTAAAAATTATGCACACTTCGTTAAGTTTTAAAGCAAATGTGAAATATTTAATGAGCCAATGATATATTATGATGTGCGAATTAAAGCTTGCAGAATATGACCTAACCTCAAAATTTCAATGTGCAAATAGATTATGTCGGTTGAATAATCATTATTTCAATAAACCCCGCTCTAAATATCTAGACAGTTGATATTAATGTACACTCACACAAAACAATAGTTCTCTACAAATAGATTCCCGACACCGTTACAATAATGAAAAATATAAAATAAATAATAACAACATAAATAACATCCGTGTTGTAATCCGCGGCCCGAGGCGAAGTTCTCAATTATCCGGCTTCTTCAGTTATGTGCATTAGTGGAACATATTTATGTCGAACATTTGTTGGGTCGTCTGTCCGTGGCTTAATAGCGCGTGGGTTTAATAAGAGCAATTGAATGTCTTTTTTATTTGTTTTGTTTCTAATAATTATAAAGATGAGATAAAATATTCGTTTGTTATGAGATATGGAAGAAATTAAAATAATGGCCTTGATCGTTAGCTAATAAACAATGCATGATAATATCTTTCTTTGGAATGCGCTTCCTCTGGACATCAGGATGGCAACCAGTCGGTTTTCTTTCAAAGTGAAGGCACGTGAACATATTCGTAAGAAGTTGGCAGAATCGTCCCAGCGCTGATTTGCTGGATTCGTTTTCTCCTCTACATATCGTTATTTCTCCTGACAAAGATTTTTCGTTCTATGTATTAGTGTTTACTCTTTTTCCAGTTATCTATCCCTTATGTTGCACGTGTCATGTTTTATCTCTGCATCACCCTAAGGTTCACGGGTAGAAAATACCTCAGGCATTAAGTCCTTTGTACAGCTTTTTTTTTTACTTTTGCATAAACTTTTAATAAATAAATAAATATATTTTAATTAGAGTTTATGGAACTTCCAGCCTACAAAGTTAAGTTGTTTATACAAATTGCACAAAGAAGCAGGAAAATACTCTTTTTTCCCTGTCGAGCCTATGAGGGGAAATAAACAAATGCTATCAACTTGTCATAACAAGGAAGATTTAAGTTTTTACGTAACTATGACATAAGTGTATTGAACCGTAATATTTTTCTACTATTAAGTGATGCGGACTTCACAAGTCGCATTTTTCTATGCGTGTTGAGAATGTATGAAAATTCCCATAAGTATTATGGAGAAAATTGATAAAATAGAGCATTTCTACCAATTCTATAATTAAAACTCAAACTCAAAGCAGTTATTTGAATACAATCATTAACTTTTGAATTCATAACCATTCGGTCAGTCAGAAATATGAAGCTAGTTGTCCATTCCAAAACATAGTAGGTCCCTAGGGAGAATAACGAGCAAAATTATATCGTTACAAAAACATTAATTACATGATTTGACTAATTTACCAAAACTCTGAATCATTACAAGAATATTAAACCAACAATAAATACATAACCTATATAACAATAATACTCAAAGATTTAACTAAAGTAATTAGTTACCAGATTTATATCAACAGCAGTTGAATTCTAAGTCGATTCTAATTAGAAGCCATTAAATTATAATCGATAAATACATCGATTCGTGCATCGATATCATTTAATTCAACATCGGTGAAGCCGTAACGTATATTATTTTACGAGGTAAGTTAGATCTCATAGATCCTCATTCTTGGCTCATAAAGTGTCATTGGCACCGGTTTGCGTCTGCGCATTGTAACTTGACACTTATTGAAATCACTGGACGCATCGGTATCGATTTGAAATGGACTCGCGATGTCGATTTGATTGTCTTTGGATATCGAATCTCGGATGAGCAATATTGTTCGCATCAAATGTTTTAGTAAGACGATCTACTGTGTTGGTTGTTTTTGGTTCAACTTTGTGTTTGTCGTTAGATTTTAATTTGTAATCTTCACAAGAATCAGTCATCACATTTTGTACGGAGCTATCAATTATGTAGAAAGCTTCTCTCTGCTTTGCTCGAGAAAGAACAAGTGACAGTCTGTTTTTGGTACTTACTCATTGTAAGCTGCAAAATAATTATGGTAGGTATTTCGATTATATTTATGTACACTACGACTATGTGACATCTACCAAACCGCACTGGTCCCGCGTGGTGGATCACGGCCCACTCGCTCTTACCGAGAGGAAGCCTGTGTCCCAGCAGTAGGAACATTATAGGCTGTTTATACTTATGCTCTTGCACTTATCAAACTCCATTCATACGTAAAATTATCCCTACATCTAAAACCTTCCTCGGTAAATCCCTAGTAGAACAAAAATCCCACTGATGACATAAAGATGTGCTAATTTCGAAATAAAAAATCATTAAGGAAGTTTCAAGAAAACTGAGCGTAAAGTGGATGGTAGAATTACCTACGGTGACTCAGATCTGACTCATATTTCCTTGCAAATCCCTATCCTTGACATTTCCAAAGCACATTTTTAGGGCAGCCATCGTAATGTGCACTTACCTCCCACAAAAGCGATGGCAAAAACTGTAATGGTCGAAGCAATACAGATATAATAATATTCTCTGAATGAAATGAGTGTATAAAAATGAAATCATTACGCATCTAGACGGTTTTGAACATGGGTGTAAGCACAGGATTCGATTGTAAAAAAATGGAGTATGTGAGATTCTCACTGATGTTTCCGCATTACTGTTTGATAATTTTATTTATTATTATTGGGTCTGGGAATTGGATGAACTCTCTTCTTCTCCATAGGTACCTACTAAACTTTGGAATGGGCAACTAGCTTCATCTTTCCGACTGACCCCTTGCCAATTCAAAAGTGCCTGTAATTAGTTTATTTGAAATAAATGCTTTGAGATTGAGTTCTGCTGTGAGTGTCAATTCTGTCTAGCCATCCAGCACCTCTTTTATCTTTTTGCGTCTTCGTAGATCGGTTCTTATGTTAAACATTTTTTATCCGTTGCATTCGGTGGAAAGGATTGATACTAATCTTTATGGATTTTGTCACGTTTTAAAAGTAACAAAATCAGCTACTGTTGGGCAGTTATTGACGGTGCAAGGAAGGAAGCTCTGCCTTTCTTTCCAGGGTTGCTTTATTAAAAATGGACGCCTCAAGCATTAAGCGCTAATATGCTGCCATTATCAATGAATTCTTAATACCCCCAAAATAATATACTCCTCAATCGATCTTTTATTTCACATGTTTAATTTCCATCCGAAATGTGCATAAGTAATCGTGGTAGCGACAGCATTATGGTTAATATTCGTCGGCGTTGGGCATGCGTAGGCGCCGATACAGTGCCTCGATGATGAACAACAGCTCAATTTGTTTCGTTTACACACAGGGTTACCACGTCTTGGAAACTTTTCCAAGTTTATGAGTTGATTTATTACACTATTAAAGCATGCAACAAAGTTTATAGTCTAATCGAAATTATTAGGAACCTTGGATGTTAGTGTGGAGTAAATTAACTTATTTAAGCTATTAAACGCGGTATGTGTGATAAAATTTGCAATGAAGGCTGCTTCACACATCTAACTAGAGCTGATTATCTACCTCTAACGAACCTGAACTTAGCAAGTGCATAAATAATATCAACAATGTTTGAAAAGATGACTGTGTTTACAGTTTTATATTATAGTCTGACATAAAGAAAATACATTATTTTGTGTTATATTCATGTTGTGTAAACTTAACAGTTTGCTTTCTAATCTAAGTGGCAGTACATACACATACATTGCTTAAATAAAAGAACGAAAAAAAAAGAAATTATCTCAAAAATCGACACTCTATTATATTCAATGACAGTAGATGGTATAAGGTTATGTAATAATTATTAAAAATATTTCAACCTTCATCATCTCCGCTAGTCAGCCCTGCGCAAGCGCATCAGTATTCTCCAGACGAGCCGAATTTCTCCGAAGCTTTTTACGAACGTCGATATTTCAACTAGACAGAATTTTTCTTCCCCAAACGTTGATTTATGGAGGCATTCAATGCGATGTCTTCATTGAGTAGCTTCGGGCAGGTCGTGAGTGGGAGTATCTCTGATGACCCGAAAATACATTCAGGGTTGGCGATGAAGAAATAAATCAAATTTATTGTGCGTTGTCCATAATATGGTCCTTTGTGCGATCTTCGTACGTAAATCATGGCGATCAACACACCTTGCGGACAATGGGACAAGACTTTTTTTTAAATAAAAAGGTTCAAGCATATAGAAGTTATGTTTATATTTGGTTAAAGACCTCAGAACAAGCTACTCTTGCGGACCTAAAATTTCAAATGAAACTGCAGAAGATTCGCAAATTCCCTAGGACTGTGACGCAAATATCAAGTATCAGAAGGCCAATGTAGTCGCAAGCTCTCATCTCAGCGACAATCAATGATGTGAGAAATGTGGAGATTTTAGAGGTGTTTTTGACATATTGAGACTGAGATCAGAAGGCGAAATCACGTAATTTAAAACGTTCAAAATCTAGTCGCAGTCTCATCTCGGTGACAAATAATGTCAAAAACTTGTCAAACTCGGTGACAAATGTAGGGAAACTAGAGATATTTTTGACAGATTGAGACTGAGACCAAACTGTGAACGTTCCTAAAATTACGAGAATTGCCCCTCTGAAATTGCTAAAGATCTCTAAGCAAAAAATACCATTTTTTTTTTCATAATTTTTTGGACTAATTGAACGACCATTTGTGTTAAATGCAAGACTGCTATCAGATACAGTTGTGTGCTAACGAATACTCCTCAACAAACAAACACAAAATAATTTACCCATTCAACCTTACCGCTGCCAATTAATTATATATATGCATAAATAAATTTAGTGCACCTACATTGAAGCCTAGGCCCACTTTATGGCATCATAGAAAGTCTAAGTAGAATTCGCTTCATTAGCACGCAAGATCGTTTATTTAGCCACACTTGATTGTAAACACTGAACGGACTGGAATCAAAGACTATCGAATTTCAACTAATGCATCTGGGAAAGGGAAATGTTAACTTGGGTTGTATTTATTGCATATTAACTGTGCGTGTGAGTTAGGAGTAATGTTGTATGTATAGGTGAAAATGTAACTGGAAATTGTGATCATTTACTGTTTTTAATGAGGGCTTTATGTACGGTCAGCAACAAAAGTCGGTTAACACTTTAGTTGTTTAAATCTTAATTATTAAACAAAATATTCTTAAAAAACATCTATTAATAGAATATTTAAGAATAATATTACATGAAATATAGGAAACACAATGTATCTCATCATTTTGTATCAATTTAGACGATTTGTAAAAGTAACAGTGTTAATTGACTTTTGTTGCTGACTGTACCATCGCGGACAGTGGCGGTGGATTTTTTAACCTTGTTACTAAGGGTATAAAAGTGAAAAGTGGCCTACCACCATTGTCCGCGGTTGAACATATCGCAAAAATATTTGGGTGGAAAGCGCCAGGGTAGCCCGCGAAATTCAAATTTTCTTACGTTTTTTGCAATTTGCAGCACCCTAATTGCGTGAAAAATGAAACCGATTCCGATTGATCGTGTGTTACGATCAATCGGAATTGGTTTCATTTTGACACTTCAACAACATTCATTGCGTTACTTACGTGTTGAGCAGACAAATTTTTCGAACTTATGAAGCAATGGATTAGCAATTTGCTTCAAAATGATTCTGATTCCGATTAATTGTGTGTTACGCAATTAGGGTGCAGATCAGTGTCAGGTTGTATGTCGAACAAATTATGATTCGCGACAGTAACAAGTATGAATCCTTAGCGCATCCCCCTTAAATGGTCTTTGATTTGTTTCGTCTATTAATTATTTTAGTTTCACAAAAGATTTACAAAGTTATTTAACCATTTTTAGGATAGCTATTTATCGCGTATTTTAAAGCTTCGTTCACTACGTCGCGTATGTATTATCCTTACATATTGTCAATTTAATGTTAAATCTGGTCTCCATTAATTAAATGACTACTAAACTGTCTACTTAGCCCCTTATTTCCGTTTCCCTAACAAACAATGTCCCGAAACATTATCATACCGACTCCACAGGCACCAAGTAACCCACAACGTAATCATTTCGAACAATAGTTTGTAACTAGGAAGTGTTCTCTAAGCACCAAGTTATCGATAGTACCTAAGTGCAGTGGACAGAGGGCAGTGTCGCATGCACCGTTGTATGCCCGGTGCCCCCCTTGCATACTTTCTCCACTCGCTTCCCGATACATCGATAACAAACGTTTGGACTGCACTGGTGCACGAGTAACTGGCGAAGAGCTTTCGTTTCTGATGATAATGGACTGGATTAGGAAGTGTATCTGTTACGTAATGATAGGTATTAAATCTTAGATGTGATTGAGTTTTCTTTGGTATCTTAATTGGAATTGTATTTTGCTTTTACACCAGATTTATTGCTGACTAGCTGCGCCCGCGGTTTTACCCACATAAGTTTCGATCCCATAAGAATATCGAGGTAAAAAGTATCCTATGTGTTAATACTGGTTATAAACTATCTATATGCCAAATTTCATCTAAATCAGTTCAGTAGTTTTGGCGCGAAAGAGTAACAAACATTCATCCATCCATACAAACTTTCGCGTTTATAATATTAGTAGGAAGTAAAGCTTCAGTCTTTTGTTTAGCCACTATCTTGTTTACTGTGAAAATGGAATTTGTTGTTTTTAATTTCCAATATAAAATTAAACACGGTAATAAAAAATCAAAACCAAAGCAAAAAAACAGTTTCAGTTTCAAATAAAATGTACCCTAATTCCAAACACGCATTTCCATCTACTCGCACAACTAACTAGCTCGATGTAAACGGATCATCAAAGCATTTTCCGCCGGGGCAAGCGCTTGTTTCACATTACTTATACAGAACGGCACTCGTAGGAATCAACACAACAAATGCCTACAGGCTGTCTTTATTTTACCTGTTTTATTGTAGGTACCTAGTGTGTCTAGTCGTGGGCTAGTTACTCCTACATACTGGACGTTAACGAAATCATCGTTAACGTCCAGGAGTAGGGGAAATTAGAGCAGAGTTTTGTTTTGACCCTCGTTTATCAGTGTTGGGAACTGCTAGTCTACTTGCGGTAGTGTTTCTGTAATATATTGACTTGCAGGTACAGCCAGAACTCGATGTTTTCAATTCAGAAATGCTACAATGATTTAACTCCGAATATTTTTTTTATGATAAAATTAATCGCGCAAGTTTTTACAGTGTCATTTTTAACCAAAAAAAAAGCAAAAAGCTATCCGCCCATTGTATGTTTTGTAGTGTTTATTTTTTTTTTTTTTTGCTATGTATTTTATGGTGTACAATAGAGTATAATATATACAAATAAATAAATAATTAATAAAGCTACTAGCATCTTCTTCATAAACTCAAATTCAAAGCATTTAGTTCAATTAAACCGTTTAGGTACAGGCTTTAGAATTATCAAGAAGTTGCTCTGTCAAAAAAAACTATGTTAGTTGCCCATAATTCCAAAGCGTAGTAGGTAGATATAATAAAATAATACCTACAAGTTCATTATCACAATTAATTCACACCAAACACATTGATAAGACAAAATTTTTTTTTTTCAACAAAGTAATGTTTAAAAGCGTTCAGATGTAATCTGTCAGCACAGCAGCCTCATCTTACGCAAGATGGCTGCCGTTTCAACATATCACTAAAGTACCAAAATAATTCGTGCGTTGGTGTGTAAACAGTCCAATTTACGTATATGCGGCGTTTTTTTAAATCTTTTAAACTCACTTTCCTTCGAACGGGCGGCTGTTGAAAGTTTACGATGTCATTAAAATGTTGTCGGCTTCTGCGGTGACGCGGCAATCGCTTGCACTGATTTGTTCGTGAAGAGTAGATGATGCAGCATACAGCAGATCATTCCAGATACTTATAGTTAAAAAGACTTATAAGTACCTATTTAATATAAGTCTGATATCGCCAACCAGTCTTGAACAAGCGTGATGATCAATGCTCGTCCCGCTGTATATGATTTTTTTTTTTTTGTGCAGTGGGGCAATAATAGGCTGTTATTATTATAATAATTGTAATAAGTCATGTCCAGGACTCGGAGACTAAAGTGTTAAGGACTGACAAATTATGAGAACACATAAAAAAATAGACAAGTTTTTGACATTTGTTTGTCGCCGAGATGAGACTGCGTTAAAACCGTTTTAAATTACGAGAATTGGCCTTCAGGTTAAGCTACGCTTGCCGCGGTTGGTCCGTGGATGGGTGACCATATTCACATACCAAGACCCCTCCGTGGCTCGGTAAGCACGTTAAGCCTTTGGTCCCGGCCGGTGTTAGTGGATCTTTGACAGTCGTTTCGTCAGTAGCCCGAAAGTCTGACAACCAGTCTTTCTAAGAGGTATCGTACTATCCAGTAACTGGGTTATGGAAGTCAGATAGGCAGTCGCTCCATGTAAAATACTGGTATTCAGCTGCATCCGGTTAAACTGGAAGCCGACTCCTTAGTTGGGAAAAGGTTAGGCAGATGATGATGAAAGATGTATTAAAGCTTTATAATAACGTTAGAGATGTGCAGCTATAATTTATATAGTTAAATTATCTTGAACTGCGAAATAAATGGCGGCATTTAACAAAAAGGCTGGTCAGAGGTGCAGCGTGAAAAGTTCAAGTCGCCATTATTATTGTTGACCTTCATTAAATGATGGCATTTTAACTATAGCTGCTAAGGTAAAACACCTGTATTTTATAAAATACATACACTAAAGGAGAAAGGAGTATGTAAGGATCGTAGCTGGTGGCGGTCTGTAGTTTCTGCTTATCCCAATGAGAAGAAGGCATCAGTTTATGTATATAATAAGCCCAAGGGCTGCAAGTAAACTTTTGAAAGCCTTTCGATTCTCAATTTTTTATTTAACCAAATGTCATGTTAGGTTGTTGTTATTTTATTTAACAAATCACTAGTCACTGAAACCAAAAAAAATGGCGATAGCTGGTCCCACGTAATCATGCATTTAGAAATGGTGGTTTTTTTTAAGCCTACACTGTCCTACTTCTGATTAAAGGTCTCCCCCAAATCCTTCCAAGTATATTTCTCCAGAGCAAACTCGATCTAACCCTTGCGGTGCGCATCTAGGTCACCTCGCCCCCTTTCGTCGGCCGGCCTCGGCGGCGTGATACCTAAAAATCAACGGGTTGCACTCCGGGAGCGCCGGCAGAAGTGAAAACTTGAATATTAACGTAGTGCATTTTTGATATTTTGGAATGCGGTCTACTCTCCCTCCGTCTTACGAATTTTCGATCAGGTCACGTGTCCTAACGCGAATTCCGTCTTACGAGTTTTCGATTAGATCACGTGTCCTGATGCGAGTTTAAAGTTTTTTACCCATCCCAACGAAAGTGCACAACGCCGCTAAAGAAGTTTTCTCTTCAGAAACCAATCGAATCAATAACTAAACTTAACAGTTTTTAAACGAATTTTCCTTAAACAAACAGATTTATTTAATAACAAGTTGCTTTCTTATCTCACAATAACCTTTCCAGTGACACGCATTAACATTTTACTTTCTTTATTACCTTTTTATGCGCAACAAATGTGTGAAAGATAAGACGAACTGTTGCGACATGCGATCTTTTTCCTCCTCTTCTCGTGAAAGGATGACTAAGTGTCGAAAGGATGGACAGCATCCATCTTGGAATGGTGACGTCATGTCAATTAGCAGTATGAAAGCCAATCTGTCGTGATCTGACAAATTAACCACAAAATTGTGTAACTAAACTTGCCCTGGTAGAAACAGTCATGTAGTCCCTTACACACAACTCACCATCAATAAATTAAGCTCATATAATTGTTTTTCTTTTGTTTTTTTCTTTGAATACTCTCAAAGAGTATTAAATAGAACTTCGTTCTAACCGTACAGTCAACAGCAAAAGTAGATGATCAAAATCAGAAATTCAATACTAATGAACGAAGTTCGCAGCTATATGGTAGCTGTACCAGTAGTAAATGTTTGGTATAATTTACAATCACATTTTTTAAATCGCTTCGACGCTACACAGTTCTGACGCGAACTCCGTTCATTCGTATTGAATTTCTGATTTTGATCATCTACTTTTGCTGTTGACTGTGAATTGTTTAAAACATTAAAGAAGGACCAAACACTACCATTGTGTTGTCACTATGACCCTCGGGGCAATTGCGTACCACACTAACAGTGGCAATAGCTTTCATTTTGACAGAACAACATTCATTGCGATATCTACGTTGTTGAGCAGACAAATTTTTCGAACATGAAGCAATGGATTAACAATATCCTTTAATCAAAATGATTCAGATTGTGATGGTTTATTACGCAATTAGGGTGCTGGAAGTTTTCAAGACATGTGAATAGATTATTTTATTGGTAAGCATGCATCATCGACGACATTATCTTCAACCATCACGTGATATGGTGGTCAAACGCAAGCTTATCCAATACAACAACCAACCTTAGCAGTCACCCAAAACGCGCTTCAGTAATCCAATTAAAGCCCCAGAATTCGTTCAATACCAAAGTCCCACTAATCCTTATAAAACTGGATCTGCTACATCTGCGACATAATAATTATGAGACATAACGTGAACAAAGCACCCGCCTTGCCCTACATCGCAAGCGGGTTAATGACGCCGATCACTCAATGTTGAGATCTTCATACGATACACTGGCTGTATGTGAATAACTCATCTGCAGTGAATTAAGTGAATAAGTAATTAAGGTGCAATAACGTGTTACTTTATTTGGGTAATTTGGGGAATATTCTGTCAAGGGGCAGTCTGAAGGGTTATTGATAGTACGCTTGAAGATTGAGTTTAAAAAAAAAAATCTAGTCGTTATTGGTGATATTGTTCAGGTCAGGTGAGCAGTACTCACAACCGGCGTGCTTGTATACTCAGAGGGGCAATGCTCGTAATTTTAAGACGTTCACAGTCTGATCTCAGTCTCAATCTGTCAAAAATACCTCTAATTTCCCTACATTTTTGACAAGTTTTTGACACTTGTTTGTCGCCGAGATGAGATTGCGACTAGATTTTGAACGTTTTTAATTACGACAACTGGCCTTCAGCGAGACAAAAGGGGTAAGAGTCGTAGCAGGTGGCGTTCTATAGTTTCTGCCTACACTATATGAAGAAGATGTGAGTTATCTGTTCCACCGATATTGCAACCTTTTAAAAGAAGATGAGTAATGATTAGTATCAAAGATGAAACAACTAATAATACTAACAACTTCCTCATTAAGCTCTCATTTAGTTCAAAAGGAAACGCAACAAAAAACGAACCTAATTATACCCATTACATCGGTCCAGGAGTCATTTGTCTCATTGTAACTGCTAACGAGCAGTCAAGCATCTCTTCAAGCCATTCGTTGATGTCTAAACTATGAATGACCTCATACTGAGCACTCCTTGGCATCCAATCAGTAGTAAAATAACACCAGCTAACAGGATTGATGGCCACAAAAAAACCGTTCCACTAAGTAATAAATATTAATTAAAAACTGAACTATATTTTTATACAGCTCATCTATTTATTGGCAATTTACTTAACAACTTCAAATAGATTCACAAAATCGTAAATTACCAAATCGAGCTCGTGAACTGGAGCACTTTTATCAAATATTTATAATATGCCAATCATGCGCATTTACGACTTTATTTATTGATTTATTTATATTATAGGCTTGGGTTTGGAAACTAGTCACTATATCCGGTGTGCTAGCTTTTAAACACACTACCGTAGGGTCTCATAGTTTTATCACTTTGAAACACTACCATTACCAATTTTATCATTTTTAATGCATTTGAATTTCATTTAAATGTAACTTTTTACCGAAGTTACCAATTTATCAATATTAGCGCTTATTACTAATTGTAAGTAAGTTGGCTTATTTCTCTGACTCATTGTTTTATGCATGTTGTGTTTACCTATAAGTAATTGATGCACTGTTATTTTACTTTTAATATGGTTGTAATAGTGTAATCAATTGTTGGTGAGCCTAATAATAAATAAATTCTAAAAAACTCAATAATAGTTAGCTTTTTGAATTTCAATTTGTTTGACGAGTAATTTAAAAGTGAATTAATATATTCAAGACCTAATTACCGAATCCTTTCATTGTTTTTTTATTGCAATCAATAGTCAAAATTAGCTAGTTTTTTGTGGCCTGTGTTTACCGAATCCATTTTAATAGAACGAACAAACTCACTAACTTCGTCTACTCTCGCTACGACTCATCGAACTCACTTCGTAAACGAGACGTCAGGCTGACATCTCATTTACGAGTGCGTAGTAGTCCCACAAACCCATAAAACCATACTTTTTGTATTTTATGACTATTGACTATTAACAATGTTGATCAAGTGTCGTCAAGTTCCAAGTAGCCGCCGCCATTATAGACGTACTCAATTAAAATACGGAAGGGCAATAAAATGACATATACAGACTCCGATACTTAATTTATAGGAGATAAAAAATTGTAATATATCAATAAAATTGCGTTTTAATAGCTTTAATATTAATGTATTAATGCTTAGGTTAATAGCTTAACTTCTGATCGTTTTCATACGTAATTAATTTAGTTTATATTAGGGTTAATTATACAGTAGTCAAATTGATTTTTTAAATGTCTGAACATAAAAGCAATTACAGTGTTCAGCTTTAGTTTTTCAGGTTGCACATTTGCTTTTAAAAACAATTGATATAGTTAATTTTAAGGTAAAAAAAAAACTATTTTCGAGAACCTTTTAATACAATAGATATTTTAAAAAAGGACCACACGGTCGCATTGGGTACATAACCTGTAATGACAGTCGTAAGGCAGAATTCAATAAATAAATAAATAAATACATTTTTCATTTACAATTTGCTTTGCATTTTCTTTTAACTCTTCCTTGAAGCGAGCACAGTAATATATAGTTACAGAGGATCAATCAGGAATTTAATGCGTGTAATTTAATATTTTACCGACACGAATTCTTAAACGAAACAGAAATTAATCATCACTCAATTGAACATTAATTAACGAAATATTTATCTGTTATAATTTCTCCGGTAAAAACAATCATGCACATGCAACAACCCGCCGAAATGTCTCGGTGTTGAATTTCACAATGTTTTAATTGCCGAAAGAGATTTCGGCTTTTTATCAGCCGATGCCGACAGCCGATTGCCGCCGATTTTAAATTGAATTATGTGCCGTTACGATACGAACTCTGACAAATATTACACACGCACGCATGGTAATATTAAACGCAGGAAATTTTAATTCGATTATTTTAAATAGGTAGTCGACATTCGAGATATGTATTAAGGCTACTTTCGTGGAACTGTTTAAAATTATGCTTATGGGTTATTGTGGCTGATGGGTTAAGTAAATAAAGGTCTTGCCATGGTCCATGCCTGCATGTGTTATAGTCACAGAAATAAGAAGAAAGGTTCTAGAGCTACAGATAACATACAAGTATGTACCAGGATATCAGGCCAGGTATATCTGAGTTTGTCTAATTAATATAAACATTGTCATTCCAGTATGCTTTTTCAGTTTAGTCAGTTGAAGAACACTAAACGAGACACGGTGTAAGTTTTACTGTATTACGTCTGGGGACGTTAAATTTCCCGCAAAGTGTTAAATAAAGCTATTGGACCCTACGTAGAGATACCCAAGTTTAATGATTTGTGATGGAAAATACAGGGTAGCAAAATGAGACCATGAATTCAGCACAAGATGCTAACGTAGAAATTTTAATTAGGTTATCAAAAAAAAAACAGTTATTTCATCGAAAAGTGCAATACCTACGCGGTCAAAATACATGAAACACCCTTTTCAACGAATGGGGGTTCAGAATCCATGGTAACAGTTTGCGCGTCGATGTCCCTAGTCACCGTGTATGCCTCCACAACTCCAATTTTCTGCGAAAGCTCTTTGTAACCAGTGACTTTTCCTCCATCCTCCAAAGACTAATTTATTCACTTGCCCATCAAAAAACATACCATTTAATAAAGCTAAGAATTCTAATCAAATAATTAGCATAAATAAAGAACTTAACACTTAATAGTACCTATAGGCAGTTAATCAAGTAACGCGTAATAAACTTAGAATGTTCCAAATTAATTTTATTACAGTACTCTAAAAGATGATGAGTTCAAATGTATCATATTTGTGATATTTTTTATGAGGCATCAATATTTTTACAATCAAAATAACTACTTTAGTAGGTTTATGAGCACTCTAATTTGATATCATTCATCAAACAAGACCATAAAGACGAGTAGATAATATAATTGGTTGTTATTTTATTAGTATGAGTAGTACACACTTGCGGCGCTCGAATTACTATAGTTTATCCCACGATTTTTGGTTGTCCGCATGTTTGTAACTCACTCACGCCAAACCGGCTGAACGGATTTGGATGAAATATGGCACACATTAGTTTATAACCTGCGGGGTAGTTACGTAACCCACTATCAGTAGCAATGGCTTTCATTTTGACAGTTCAACAACATTCATTGCGTTATTTACGTTTTTGAGCAGACACATTTTTCGAACATATGAAGCAATGGATTAGCAATATCCTTCAAAATGATACAGCGTGAGATTGATTATATGTTACACAATTAGGGGATAAACCCATATAATACTTTTTATTCCCATACTACGTTCCCGTGGGATAATTTCCGTCCTCCACCCGGGTGAAGCCGCAGGCAAAATCTGCAGTATATTCTATGCTTCAAATTCTCGTTAAACCATAGCAACTAACATCGAGGAATGACTCAATAATTTATAGGTTGACCATAAATTATCGGTACACTTACGTTGTCCGGTCAAATATGTGCATCCTGAATTGCTCACAACGGTGTTTTATGCTCCCAGCCTTAAATAGACATAGAATTCTTCATTCCTGAATACGACGACACCAATAAAAATAATTCCCTTCGCGCAAACCATAACTCAGTAAACACATAAGTGTCAAGTGGGCACCACGTTGCATTCATTAGGCCGTCCGGGCCACTCCGGGCGTACACTCGGCTCGGCCCGACTGGGCACTGAGCAGACGAGGCTTGCGCAAATGTGTACCACGGTTTATTGGCCACATGAAATATTATTAGTTTTCAATCGCGTCCGCTTGTCCGCCTGTCCGTTCGGTTGTCGCCGGATGCGTGTCTAACTATATTGATGGGACCAGTCCGCTCGCGATTATTGCGCTATGCCAATTTCACTTCGCGCATTCAACCTGATTTAACCGTATAGTTCGGTAGCGCCCCCGAATGGACCCGAACACACGAACCTCCGCTGGCTCAGTAACGGGTCCCATTGGACCTTGAAATGACGACATACGACACCCTTACTGATAATGTAAATATTGATTATGCTACCCATCAAATCTTATGCATGTGCGTTAATTAAGAGAGTTGGATAAAAAACTCATATTTTATCACCATTCAATCTTCCATATTTAGCGCGCAAGTTTATTAATTTACCTTTATTAAATTCGAGTCTGTAAATGCGATAATCGCCATTTTGATGACAGTGGTGGTCGAGGCTAAAAAACATAAAAATTGGGGATTTCGAAAATCCAAACTCCACCACAGGGGCAATGAATAATACATGATTTAATTATTTGACGAATTCATCCATTGTTCATGTCAAATAAGTAGTGGTAATGTAGTATTTTGATATCTAAAGTCGAAGTTTCGCGCCAATCGTGCGTGTTTACATTTTTACTTTTCACAAAAGTCACACACACACATGTAGATAAGATGTAAAATGTGAAAAATATTATTACAAATATTATAAAAAACACGAATCTACACAACTCCTAACGTAATATTGAAACACAGATCCAATAACACGTATTATTCATTACCACTACTTAATTTGCGTTCAAAATCGCCGACCATTGTTGTTTTTTTTTATCGTAATCAATGATATTCTAGTAAACAGATATGTTATACACTTACAAAACAACAGAAAAAAGTGTTCCGCGCCGAGAGGCAGCACACATACACACTTTTCATTCATTTTACATTTCACTACAAGTAAAAAGGATAGAAAAAGGATAGCTCGATAAAACCAATAAGAAAAAAAGTGACAGCTAGATGTTGTCAATTGCGCGTGAATGTAAACAAACATTATTCGGGCCACCAATCACCGCACGTTGGCATCATAGACTAACAAATTAACTAGGCAGAAAGTACAAACCGCGTGTACAGAATTTGCAGCCGGGATTTGTGCCTGTGCAACGAATAAACACTATTAAAAGGTAGGTAGGTGAAAAATAAAACAGATTTTAAGAAGAAAGAAATATATTTATATTGTAAAAATAATCATACACCTTCGAAAAGATTTAATTTATTTCTTTTCTGTCTCTTAGAGAGCTTTTTTATTTCGTGAGCGGAATGGAGGCGAACTGTTGTATACTTATCAATTATAGTTTTTTTGTTTAATTTATAATTAAATATATCAAACAAAATTATAAAGAAAAGTTATTAAAAGGGAAACTAGAACTCTGCTGTAAAGATGACTTTACTGCCTAATATTCGCATCTGTACTTTTATTCTATGTCCGGAGTGCACGCATCCTTGTCGTTCATACTATAAAAAATGTATCTTCCATCTCTTTCTTTTTTCTAACCTCCAAATATCAGAATATTAGGAAAATAATTGAAATATATTAATAAATCGAAGTATATTGTGTACTTCTGTGTGGTATGAGATCCCTTGTGTTTTATTAACTTTGGTATCATAATTGGTACACTTTCTAAATACACAAGATGGCATTTTGGATGGTAATTACGTAGCAGCGCGCACCGTGTCACTCGTAGACGTGCGTGACACAGACTAAAGGCAATACGTCCCAATTAGGACGTTTTCTAGTCTTCACGATTTGCGCGCTCATAACATATCTGTTTACTAAAATATCATTGATCGTAATGATGTGCGAAAGCGATTATGCCAAACGATTTTTTTTTTAATTTCGATTGACCCGAGTAATTAATATGACCAATGTCAGAAATCGATTCTCAGACATTGAAATAAAATTATTTTAAGCATTAAATACAACAAGCATTATTTATAATAATGATTTATGCTTTCCTAATGTAATTTTAATCGTTTTTTGGGCATTATATTGAAGCTGAGTCAATAACAGAGGACCTATGACCATAGTAATTTATTCAATTTCGCGCCGAATTGTTTCTATATTTGAATTTATATTCGGAATGCGCTTGCTATTCAAAATTATTTTTATTTATTGTGCAATTATTAATTTTTGATACTTTCTAATAGTTTGCTACAGAATGCCCAGTATACATTTTTAGATATGCTTAGCAAAAGTTTGGGAAATGATGATAGATTAATTAAGTATTCCGCAAACACTTTACATTTCATTATGTTTTGTTAGCTGTATGAGCTTGGTAGTTTTTATTTATATTAGTTTACTTGAGTAATAGAAATTGTTTACTTTTTGTGGTAGTTTCCCAACGAAATTAAAAAAAAAACTGGCCAAGTGTATGTCGGACCATGCACAGCGAAAGGTCCCGTACTTGGGATGAATATTTACGCATGCACAGCGCATATCATTAATTTGATCGACTGCAGAAATAAGTTTGTATTTCGTAAAAGTTCTCGAAAAAACTGTAAAAAACCAAGTTAATTCTGCGGTTTTAAACGAAAATATCCCATATCTCAAAAACGATTGACTTTAAAAGTTAAGTCAATTAGAAACATCATTATAATTTTAATTATAAGTTCCAACAATACCCCCCACACGCTTGTGTGCATAGATTTTTTTCAACCCTCGGGTACATGCATGGGGAATGCTACCTCTAATTATGTTTCAGATCATTTAAATTAGAAATCAGACAATTACAATTCTTAAAATTGTATCCCAAGCTACAGAACGGCAGCTTGGGACATAATGAGTGCCTACTTCGTCCCACAACGCGCGTCCCCAAAAACGCCCGCGTTAACCCTGTAAGAAAGGCTGGCCGGTGCAAATTGGTCAAAATTTAGATTTTACGGTTAGTTTAGGTTTGTACAGACCGCAGAGAGGCAGACCGACCGGTACATAGACAGACGGCCACATAACTTTTGTTTTAGTTACTAAGCAAATATATTTAAAACCCCACAACAAGCCCTTTCATTTGATATGTCACACAGAGGTACAGCAAAGATTTTTTTTTTATTTTCTAGTTTGCCCCCCAAGAGTGACCCCATTTTCAAAATTAATTTATTTACGTTACACGTCCGTCTTTGGGTCACAGAAATTCATATGTGTACCAAATTTCAATTTAATCGGTCCACCAGTAGATTCGAAGCAAATAAGAAAAGACAAGACCCACAGACACAAGTGATCCTGCAAGGATTCCGTTTTTTCATTTGGACGTACGGAACCATAAAAAATTACACACCTAACCACACCGTACGTGTAGGTACGGTAATAAAAATGATTACCTAATTTCAAAAATAAATTAATTTATGAAAAATATACCAAAGAGGATATATATAGTTTCTACACCTTTTTTATTTTTTTTTGCAAATTCCGATTATCGATTAGGCTTTATGCAATTTTTGAATCGAAATAAGAAAACTGGACGGATGGTCAGCACTAAGAAGTGTCATGTCGAAACACAATTTTTTGTAATTTTTATCAAGACTTGATTGCGTTTTATTAAGAAAAATGGTTAGTTTAAGTAAGAAAAATGGTAAAAGTAAGAACGCGGAGAGAATGATAATATCTTTATTTTTCCCTTTTGCATATTTTCAGCAAGAGAATAGGTTGTTTATGTACATATTTACAGCGAGTTTAAGGTGCCTACCTTTTGGATAGGTGTAGTAATACCTATTTTATACAACTTTCGTAGTAGACTAACGAAGTTTGACCGACCTCAACAAATAATTAAAGACATTTGCCACAAATATATTGTATAAAATAAGCGCGGAAACATATTTTTCTTAATAAATTTGAATGCTGAAAGTTGATGTATTTTACTGAATTTCATGACGTAATTCGCAACATTCCGTCGAGTCAGCTGATATGTCATATGTCAAAATCTAGTCGAGCAGAGTGGTTAATTGCACCGAATAAATCGCACCCTTTAAATCGAGAGCATTCCCTCCTTCAATCAGAGACCCGCGAAAAGGAGCAAAGTAAGTGCAATAAAATTTATACACCCAATTAAATTAGAGTCAAAAACAACTTCGATAATGAGGCAATCAATAAGGTATGTTTCACAGTGGCGTGTTCCTTTGAAGCGTTTTTCGTTAACAATGATCGAATTTAGCTCAAATTAAAGTTTCGTTAAAATTCCGTGGGTACTTTGTATATTCACGTCCGCGACAAGAATTTAATGATAAACATAAATTTGACAGAAGCCTGTTTACTGTGAGCGCGTCGCCTTAACGAGACATCTGAATCAAAAACAATGGGTGGTAACTGCCGCTTAATTGATTTGTTCCAGCGCTGCTGGCCGGCCGGGCCGTGTGGTGCCCGTGCGCACGTGCTACGAAATTATTGCCGTTACGTAAACCAAGAAGTATTAAAAATAAGCCGGTGAATAAAATTTTATTGAGTCTGATTACTTTCGCAGTAGCCTTCAATATATTTTTTTGTAATTTTATACGTGTTTTGTGATTCTTGAGAGTTGAGGCCCAGAACGAAAGGTGTTCTTTCACAAAATGCAACTCTCGTTTTTCGCAATGCACATCAATCGCTCTAAAATGAGGCATACGCGTTTATTACATATTTTATGTAACGTTATTATCATCTGAGGCTTATTCAATGTTTACATAACTAGATAGGTACCGTATAATTCAGCGTAACGATCGAATATTGGGAGTTCATAAAATTTAATATTAAATCAATAACCATAAAATGGAATAATATCTAATGATGATTTAATGGTTGCCGCGGCCATCATAAACCGATATGTTAAACACGGTGATCCGCGGTGCATTAACGGACGGTAAGTACCTACGTGCGCCCGCGCACCGACGCGTCAATTACGTTGTTATCTAGACTCCACGTTTTGTCATCTAGTCCAGTGTGCCTACAACGTAACGATTACCTGATGATTTTCCTCATAATAAACCGAGACAAATTGCGAACACGATAATTCTAATAATAATTATGAATTCCATTTGTAGCTAAAACTGGAAACTTGATATAGTTATTACGCGCATTTTCATTTCCGTTACTATAAAGTCAGAGGGGCAATTTTCGTAATTTTAAGAACGTAAAAAAAAGAAACGTAAAGAAATTTCTTAAGAAATAAGCAGTACCTTTGTACTCATATTATGTTTATGTCATATCAATATGTATTTTTCTGTGTGTACATAAATAATAAAATAAATAAATAAATAAATAAACGTTCACAGTCAGAAGACCAATTCCCGTAATTAAAAACATTCAAATTCTAATCGCAGTCTCATCTCAGCGACAATCAATATCAAAAACTAATATAGAGAAATTAGAGGTATTTTTGATAGATTGAGACTGAGATCAGACTGAACGTTCTTAAAATTACGAAGATTGACCCAGTGATCCTTAGTCTCAATCTGTCAAAAATACCTCAAACTTTCCTGCATTTTTGACAAGTTATTGACATTGATTGTCGCTGAGATGAGATTGCTAGATTTTAAACGTTTTTAATTACTTTAGGAATTGGCCTTCTGTTGTTGCTTATTCACCTGCAAGGGGCATGGTGATCGTGACTAAATAAGAACCTGTACGCAGACATACAAAATAACCTGCGTCACTGTCAGAAGAAATTATCTTCAACGACAATATGTAATTGACACGGCATAATTCAAAATCAGGTCTAGTCTAGTGCTAGAATAAATGAAGTGTTAATATAATGCTAGTTATATAAGTGAAGTGAAAACGGCATGCGACGCAGATGTCCCTCTAACAAGAGCGAGTGTCCGAGCGGTATCTAAATTCCGCACGACCGACGTGCGCCCGCGCACCGGTGAAATCATTGCGGAGTTGCCAACTGTTTCACATGTTTTTAAAATATATTATTAGAGATTTAGAGCAAAAATATGTTTAATTACTAAAATAATTTAAATGTAACAAAAACGTTTATAGACCAAAGCTTCAAACTGAGATCTTTTGGCTACCTGACACACCAAATTAATAACAATTAATAATTTACCTACTTCGTTGAGCAAATTCTAATACAAGTAATTTATAACACATAGATAAATAGCTATCACATTAATTAATAATATGTATAACCTTTCTTGTTACAGGTAATTATCAACAAACTACAACCAGCTTTAAAACTTGAACGTTATAAATCAACGTTCAACAGTAATGGAGAAAAACGGAATGGTAATAACTTTATAAATGCTCTCAATGGTTGTTAACCCCTGTCCAGTTTCACCACAAGAACCAGTCCACAAGTTCTTGTTGGCGATGCATCGATCCTCGGTAATAGTAATTAACGATACTACCCCGTGAAATCGAATTATGTCGACAAATCGATTCCGAATCATCGGTCAAACGTGTGCCTTGTGCCTTATTACGTACTCGACACAACTTATAGTGTTTGCTTATCGTTTTGACAATGGAAAGTATGAGTTATTAGATATTGTAGGACTGACATAGTGCAGCCTTGTTACTCTTAAAATGGCTTCTAATAAAATAAAATCAAATCAAATTGATAAATGTTCTCAATGATCGATTGTTATCGCAGAATAATCACAACGTGTTCCAATCACTTTATATAATTTCCTCTTGGGCGATAGTGATGCAAAGTTGAAAAAAACGAAATCACGTCGCGACGTACCTACGTGTGGTAGGTCTCGAGTTCATCATAATAAAAGAAGGGAAAGTTTCACTCCTTATTATTGAGAGTACACAGTTTTTTGCACAAATTGGAGTACTGCGCCCACCCTCTGAAACACGAACGCGACCAGCTTTACTTGAGCTGCCACGCCTTCTTTCAAATTATTACTGAAAATGCACGAAGATGATGCACCGCTACAGGTCTTCATAACCTGGCCGGCAAGTAATGATCTTCTCGCGTGTGGTCTTCCGCGTAAGAATTTCGAATTCGATTTTACGAATACAATTACAGTGCAGTCAATAACAGCAAATTTATATACTAATGATCTAATTTCAATCAGTAATCTCAATTAACTAAGCAAAAAATACGGCAAATGATGTGCCAATTAAAGCGGAATTCAAATTAGGTACGAGTATGTTGATTATATAATTACGTCAAGATATCGATGTCGATGAAATGGTTGTTATTTTCTACAAAAAATCTCAGAGCGCAGTGCGACGGAATGCGCGTCTACATATATTTATCAGAGTCGTCTAGGTCTATCGTAAAACACTACAAGTGTACAAGATTGTGACTAAATAAAGAGCGGTTTCACCGTTAATGGCTACTGACATCTTCGGTACATCGGCTATACCTAATGTCAATACTAGTTTTATGACGGGGACACGATTTATCGATAGTCGATAAGATCAGTTCTAACATTCATTTCCCTTAATATATTCTGAAACTGTTGATTTCACTTATGTCTGCAAGTTTCTACTTGGAATTAGCATGAAACATATAAAGTACAAATTCAAGGGCGCAGCAAGATTAGTATTAGACACAGAGACATTAACGGAAGCTGACTGTAGAAAACAGACTTATAAAAACCATGTTAAATCAACATCAAATTAACACTAACGAAGCATTTCTAAGGGTTCGAGCGTAGTATCGATAGTTTATTGGTGCTAGTGGTGTCACATCACTCGGAATTAGTGCACGCTCGCCGGACGGACAAGATCAGTATGTAAAGCAGGTGCGAGGTTGTGCCGTGTAAGGCGTAATGGCTCGAAGGCTTTCCAGGAGACTTCCTCTGCTTAAGAGAAAGTCTTTCGACGCCTCTGTTCATTGGTGATTTAATTCAACCGTTCTGGTGCTGGTGATGTAATTGTTTTTTTTTAATAATGAGATTACGCAAGTTGAGCTTGATTTTGTACTTATGTGTACCATGATTCAGTTTATTGATTGTAAAAGTTCGTTTTTAATGACGATGAGATCAGTCGGCAATGTTATGAGTCAAGGTACGGAAACAAAATTACAAAATACTTATTTAAAATGTTCCATAATAATTAGTAATTCAGAAGCTCGAGTTTGGGACGAAGAAGCACAAAATCGACACAGACACATCGTCGAATGATCTGTCGTCTACGATAGTTTCATTCGTAGCTATATATAGCATTAAAACACTACAATTAATAACTAATAAAAACTCCAAAAAGCTACCACATTAAATAATGAGTTACAATAAATTTAATCGCCTACCGATGCCACTTTGTTTCCGTTACGCATGACGCGTCAACATTAAACACAGATAATTATTTTGTAACATATCTATGGTCTGTTCAAATTCATGTCTCCATTAGAAGTTAAACAAATATCAAATTTATTTGTAGTAATAATTAAGTTGATTTCAAAACGACTAGTAGTATTGAAAAAGTTATAAAAATGTTTGAAGTTATAGCGTAAACTGAACTTTATCGTGTAGGTATTAAAGTTATTTTTCGAATAACCCATACTTGCTTACATGTTTGGAAACCAAATCGCGAACACAGATTATCTTATTGCTACTAGTTCTTTCTCAGTAGAACAGGAAGGCAGCCGGTTCTCTCTTCGTTATTAATTAAATACATTATCGAAATCGGAGCTCATTGCGGTAGCTTTGATACTTTTGATACCCGTAATAAGTACTCTTTAGAGAAATTAAAGTCGAAATTAAAGGAAATGGCAATTAGACTGATACTGTGGCCACACGGCGTTTTGTCAATTAGGCTATCGAATGATGGACGGCTTCCTTAAACATTATTATCTATCTTATTAATTATAATTTACTACGGTCTCACAGAGGCTCTCTTAAATTATCTACTTGCTTTCGTTTCAATTATTATAATTATTTGTGTAATCGAATAACTATGGCTCAATAAATTTAAGCATCCAATAGCAATAAATAATGAAGAAGCGATAAACACAATTCCATTAAATATATTTTAATATTATCATCAAATATCGAGTGACGCAATAAACAACCTAAGCGCGGTAGGACATCGTAAACCTGAAAATCTAAAATCTATAAACACAAAATGTGAATAAGAACCTGGTACTTGATAGGTTGTAGATAAAGTACCTACATGACGTCCACCATCTTACAAACATGAATTTATTTGAGCTTCTACAGCAGCAAATCAATAGCGGCGGGTTGCGCTTGCGCATCGGAAGCGGCGCAACCCGCCCCCGCGCCATTGTGCGCGCCTACCGCCATCTATCGGCCTCGCGAGGTACTTTACGACCGTCCGCAGCGTAATGTTCAGTTAGGGACCCTTTATTACCGCGCTGATGATTTCTAATAGATACCAATTCAGTTAAGAATACCAATATTGAATTTCTCTCGGTAAAAGTTGTTCTTCGTTTATGCCAAGTATTCCTACTATTCGTTCTGTGACACTTATCTCAAATGTGTGTGTGTGTGCAGCAAAAGACAAAATAGTCGCTAACCACTCATTAAAAGAATAAAGCATTTTTACTTTACTCCAATTTGAGGCACATAAAACTTCCGAAAAATTATGCAATGCTCATTCAATTAAGTCTCAGTTGAACGTTGCACAATAAATCGAAGGCAATCTTAACAGGATTACAGAGAATTTCGAAAGCATCCGTCACAGAGCCAAGCAAAGAGGCCGGTAACAAAAGTCCTCAAGTTTATTAATTAAACACGTTGCTATTTAAACGCCAAGGCGAACTCAATACTGTTTTTTATGTTCCCTTAATGAAGCCCATAAACGGAACTGTCGTACGCTCCAGAATTTGCATTGATCTTAATGTAATTGCATATAGGAAATTTCTTCGTCAGTGCACCAATTTGGATCCAACTTGTCCGCCTGATTAGTTGATGGTCCATTCAGTGTTTGATTGCATCCATGTAACACGTCACTTTTGTTTAGACTTTATTTATTGCAACTTTCTATAAGTAATTGCTTACGAGAGCTAGGCTAATTTTAGTTAAGTTAAACCATAATCAATGCTTCAGGTCTTTCTAATAAACAGTGGGCTCAATGAGATATAACTCTCTCCGAATGAGTTCATTGCATTGAAATCGATATCAATATTTCACGATTATTGTTGCAAAATACAGTAGGACTGAACCGAATTAATTCTCAGTATTCTAAGCCACGTAATTCTCTTCGGCACTGGATTATAATGGGTTTAGAGCAATGAAATAAATCGTCGCGTCAACACCAATAACTTGATACACACGTGGGTAGGATCCTGAGACCGTAATACCAAATGTTCTTGCTCAATTCAATGCACACATAAATAAAAAAGTTGAAAATCTCAATAATCTGAGCAATAAAATATAAAATATCATTAATTATTCAGACATCAATAATAAATGACGGCACGGTTGGTGCAGTGGTTAAGCGATTGACTGCTGCGCTGCGTGTCGCGTGTTCGATTCCCGCACCCATTTGTATGGCCTACAAGTAGTTGTTCTGGGTCTGGCTGTTTGTGTATGTGAGTTTAAATGTTTGTAAACGCACCCACGATACAGGAGAAATTCCCAATGTGGGGATAAAAAGAAAGAAAGAAAGAAAATTCAGCGCAAATAAAGACACATATAGAGAAGATGATATTATAGCAGAAACAGGATAATCTTCGACTGACTAGGTTACACGTGCCGCCATGGGGCAAATAAATAATATGACAATTAAAATTTGTAATCATCTTCGTAAATAAAAAGACAGAGGAAATAAACTATGCAAAATAGTAATCTGATATAAATACTCGTTCATACTGGAGATGACAAGATTTGTAATGATACCGAGGAAATAAGAATAGCATATGGTGAAGACAAATTAAATGTTGAAACCGAATCATTGTTTGTTTAACAAGCTGCCCTTGTGTAACACATGCTCATCAATATAAAATGTCGCGTATATATAGCATTAACACTTAACAATCGGCTGGCATATCATCCCGAGGAATCTGCCAGACATTTGAAGTGAATGCCAAGGTTCCAGCACGTGGGCTGCCCATTGTAACCGTCTGTCATTGTTAATTTGTATTGGCAATATTGGGCCACTTCTATTATTGTGTCATTATTATAAATGTTACGATATGAATATGAAAAGGCATTTGGCATCGTAGGTAAACTTGTTTCAGGACCTTTACGTTTTTGTGGTGCGAAATTAGTCATGTGTGACCAACCTTCCGCCTTGCAATGTTTTTTTGTCTGCCTTTGTTGTCTTCTTGAGGCAATGGATGCAAAATAACCGTTATGATATTTGAAACTTCAATAAAATTGATTACCTATCTAGGACAGGTTGACCTTTTATTGAAAAATGTTGATAATTTGTCACAATCATTTATGTAAAGTTCATTTACTTTATTATGAAAAAATACTTCATTAATTACTAGATATTAATTTGTTATCCTGTTCTAATTATAGTGTTTTGCAACCTTCATGACGACAACTTAACGAGTATAATAGACACAATGTAGTTATTTTGTTGATATAACTGTAATCTAATCACAAATCTCATAGCTTCAAGGGATTCCTGTGTAAAGAAACAGACGTCCGCTACGGTAGAAATGAAGAACTATATAGATATAGTCAAAGTAGACCTAACCACTTACGTATCTGCTATGTGTAGCCTCAAGCAAATTTCACACCTCACATTAAGTGCACTAAGGGACTCATCACAAAACAGCTGCCAACCACATCCAGCTCAATGATTAGATACTCCACAGACTTTTGACGCAGTAACTGTAAAATAATCGCCTCAAAACGATGTTATATTAAAAGCGTAGGTTGCGTAAGTACTAGGACAGCATGAGGCATGAAGATCTTGACCCACAGCATTATGTCCCGCAAACTGGCGATTATCCCGCGTACTTACGACCCGCCTTCATTGTAGCGGCTCCTATGCCCGTAATGACTGCCCGAGGCTGGTCTACATCTGTGTGTTATCTCGCAGAAGGTCGATTGCCTGTAATGTGTCTGATTAACAGGTGCTGCTGTTATGTAATGCGAGCTTGATAGCTTGACCATTGTGAAGTGTTGAGGTTGAATTGCTTAGATGGTAGAATCTTTAGCAGGAAATACTGCATAGAGGGAAACGGGACTATGAAATAAATATTATGTAAGCACTATTTGAGTCAAACCTAGTAATCTTAAAAGATAAGTAATTTACCTATGGAGAAAAATTTGAACAGATTTCTGATAGAGCTCCGTCAACGACGTTTGATTTCCAAATCATTTAGTGAAACTACTTCATCAAATGTAACTCAGCATTTAACTACCACCAAAGCACTAAAGATGTCATCTAAAACTAAATCTGAAATGTAGCAATTTCGTTACATAAACCCTGCAGTACTTAACGGTGTGCACGAGGCATATAAATGGACTATATAATGCAGTGTACACATATAGGTATGACATAAAGCGCATATACACTGGCCTCGTTGGTCGGCGATGCTCTAATGGGATGCAATTATGAGGGTCAGAGCTGATAAGCTCGGATAGTGAGGTGATTGGAATGATTGTTTAGAAACGGATTGCGTTGGGAGCTGAATATATCGAGGAGGATATAGATTAAGATTTTATTGTTTAATCAAAAACGATGTCTGTATTTGAGACACTTCTCCCGTTTGAATTTTATGTCTCGACAAAAAGTTAACATTTATTTCTTGCGAAATATCTTCGTCTTTGGTCCAGTCTTTTATTTTAGAATTCCGTTTAACAATAAAAATAACTTTATTGTAACACCGCTCAATTGTTACTACGATACTTTCACGCACGTAAAGCGTGTTATTACATCTTCTACCGTAACCACTGAACCATCGGAAATCATCACTAGGACTTACTCGAGCATGAAGTATAAATCCGATGGCATCACTATTATTGAGCCATTTACATACGCGCTCCATATTCAGAGCAATCTAATCCGTATGTAAAGTACCGATACATATACGTACTTGTTACATGACTTTATGAAGACTGGTTTCCCTGTTAGACGGTATCTTTTGAATCTATTGACGAGTTTTCACTGTCGATATCGAGAGCTGCCTCAAAATAAATTGTTGGCTCTGAATAGTATTCTGCATTATTCGATGAGGAGTTAAAAGTGATGTGTGCTTTACGTAAAGCATCTTTATCGAAAATTTTATCGATGAAAATAAGTGATTTATTAAATAAGACCATTTACGGACATACAAGATTCCTCGAAGGTATTACACATACTCGTACATCAAAAAACATTATCCTATAAAAAAAACCAGTGCAAGCGCCCAACAATTATAATAAATGAAAGTCCCCATATTTTAACCTTAAACATGACGTTAAAGAGACAATCTGCAATAACTAGTCATTAATTTTTGACCAGATGTTCGGTAAAAACGAGTAATATCTCAATTTTGACTTGGAACCAGCTATTTATCACGTGTGAGTACTATGATCATCTGTGCAATGCATAAATCTTACCTTGGCAAGATCTTGAACGCCGCGATATCGGCTCAAACGCAACAAATTACTGTAATCATAGTCGCATGCACACAATTTTAACCATTTCATAACTATACCAGTGTCATTACAACGCACACATGCAGCTCATTTCTATGGGTGTACTATCGATGTGTGCGTACAATGTTAGACTGTGTTGTTGTATGAAATTAAATCTGTATAGTTGATATCGTCTCTGTGAGGTGTGATATATAGACTTCTTATTTATCGTTCCATCATCCATGATTAACGCTAACACCAAACGTTAACTCTACTTTTGACTAACAATTAAACTTTCACTAATGTTTATGTTTAATAACCTTGTTTCGAGAATGAGCTAGACAGTAACTTTTTTTTTTACCAGATTTACTTCAGTCTAGATTTATATTTTTGGTTTACACCACAATGCCGTTTTTACGCGAATACTGAGCGTAACGAATGCATTTCAGAGCATAACCAATCTGCCCAGTAGTTCTGGACAGAATTGGATAACAATGTTGTTAGGAACTGAATGACTAAAAAGATAATTTAAGAATACTATTCTGAATGCCTAGGCTACTTTTTTGCTCCACAGTTTACATTTTTTACTAAGAGGGGTACATTTTTTTGCAATTAAGTGCAATAACTGAACAAGGAACTGATGTTTGTTTATGATACGAGTATAAAGTAGAAGAATTACTACGAACTGTTAGTTTTATTTTATCAATTTTAATGAATGAGTGGGTTTATGGTTGACTAATTTGGAGAACCGGTATGTTACGTATTTTTAATACAGGTCAATATCGGTGGAACAAAATGTAGCAACAAATAAGAACATAGAACGAGACCATGCCCACATTTCCTGACGTACGCGCGGGTAGACATCAAGCTATACATACATAACCAGTATAAGCTAACTTCTGATTGTACGAAAAACCTATACAATGCGAGGTCAGCTAAAACTGGAAATGTATAGCTAGATGTGTAGCCATGCGTACAAAAACCGAACCGAGAAATCAAACATAAATGATGTTTTCAATCAGTGAAGACGGTTTTGTTAAAGTCTTATAACTAGACAGATTTAATTCTACATTTGGCAATGGATGAAAACCGTAAAACTAAATCATTTTCTGTCTCTCTCTTCCCAATTTTAATTTTAGAGCTTATATTAAAATGTCATGTTCTAACAGCAAATTGGCAAGTGAATCCGTAGGCCATAACCGGTTTAATATCAATAGATAAACACACACGCACATAATGAGTGAACTTGCTAGGGAGGAGACAGCCTTGCCCGACTTCCAGCCAATATACATCACTAGTTATAGGTTATGGTGATATCACTCTCGAGGTGATATGATGTGATATTAACATTGATGTTGGCGACTGTACAGCAGGGCTTACATGCGTGAAGTGACAAAATTTTATGGTTACTTTGTTTGAGACAAGATATATGTCACAGATATACTTTGTCACGTCTGCTGTGGGGTTCAAAATATGAAGGGGCTCGTGGCTAAATAGTAACAGTCGCACGGGTCGATCTTCAAGGTTAAGCAACACTTGCCGAGATTGGTCCGCGGATGGGTGACCATCCATAACCTACCGAGAACCCTTTGTGCCCCGGAAAACACGTTAAGCAGTTGGTCCCGGCTGTCATTTGTAGATCTTTGACAGTCGATTCGTCAAAAGCCCGAAAGTCTGACAACCACCCTTGCCAAGGAGTATTGTGTTACCCAGTTACTGGGTTGTGGAGTTCAGATAGGCATTCATTCCATGTAATATACTGGTATTCAGCTGCATCCGGTTAGACTGGAAGCCAACCCCAATAAAGTTGGGAAAATACTAGGCATATTGATTTTGGGTTAGGAACATGAATAGAAGAGAATGGCAGGGCGCTTGTGTGCTGAAGTATTTTCAACCTATAATACTTGTTTACCAAATTATCTTTTATCAGAAAATCAGAACCGCTTGACCAGAAAAACCTACGCATGCTGCGTTTTCACAACAACGTGTGTTTGTGTTTTTATCTCACACTCTAGCATTCTCATTTATCAGCAGAGGGGCAATTCTCGTATTTTTAAGAACGTTAACACTCTGATCTCAGTCTCAATCTGTCAAAAATACCTCTAATTTCCCTACATTTTTGACAAGTTTTAGACATTGACTGTCGCTGAGATGAGATTGCGAATAGATTTTGAACGTTTTTAATAACGGGAATTGACCTTCAGATATTTTACCTTAACTACTTAAACCAAGACTGTAAAATCTATCTTTAAATTAAGATCGGCTAAAGTTAAGCTCAGCGCTATAACTTAATTAAAACTTGGCCAGTTAAGTTGCTCTGCAACTAAGATAGGTGGTCGGTAGTTAAAAATAATTACGTGTTAATTTAAATTAGATCTTCTTTGTATCTGGTTTAATATTCAAACTTTTGGATCTCACAAAGTAAAATTTGACCATTTTTATCGCATAGTCATTACTTTCATAAAAATATTAACTGTGTTAATGAGCTCAAATACCGTATAAGCTGGTTTATAATTATTAATAAAAATAATATACATGATAATAAAAATACCTAAGTTGATGATTTCAAAGATGGTGTTTAAAGTCACTGTGCCAACATTTTAAGTAATTTCAACAAGTATAATCCTACATTTTGTAACTGTAGCAAATTATGATAAAATCTAAATCTGTAATTTAATAGGTGTTTGAGCAATCTAGATAATTTGCATGAGCCCAGTGACATCTACTTACTTCACTTGATATATAAAATTAGACTAAAACAACTTAGTTACACTGGTTTAATTAATTCAGGCGATTATGATCTCTACCTTTATCGGAATAACATAAAAAATTACTTATATTTTGTCACTTGGTCCAATCTGCATTGACATCCTGTCTGATTAAAATAATTCGGTCATTACAAAAAGCGGGATGTCGTTAAGACACAGTTTAATTTCGTAGTTATAGGGGAGAAAATAAATTGTATATGGTACCTTTGGCAGCTGTGAAAAAATCTGTTATTCTTCTCTTAGACGTCGTCGTAATGTTTGGTTAGGTTAGTTATTTTGGTTACAAGTTTTTTTATTATGGTATTTGATACATTAATGAAAATTATGAATGATGATGGATGGAGAGAGAAAGGAAGGCCAAATAAAATATATAATGATAATAAGTTATTTTATTTCTTACCACAAATTACACAGATAGTAATTAATAGTCAACAGACACAATTTCAAAAGTTTTTTACAAAACCTGTATGTCAAGTTTTACAATATTTTTGTTGCACTGGAGACGATCTGGTTCGTATATCATATTGAAATAAAAATGTCAGTCTCATCTCTTAAAATAAAGTAATTTATTAAGAATACATGCAAGGGAGGATGTATGTGAATGTATGTGAATGCATGTGGGATGAGTGTGTGTGATGTGGAGTGAGTGTGTGTGTGGTTTGGGGTACTTATATGTGCGTTGCAAAGGGAAATTTTATGTCAACATATAGTTTTCAAAAGATCTTCAATTTGTGTATAATCTAATGTAATAAGCCAGTCAGTTATTTTCCTTTTAAAAGCTGTTTTGTTTAGGTTATGAACAGAGAGTAAAACATTTAGTTTGTTGTATAGAAAAGGGCCAACAGAAGAAAAGAAATTTCGGGTAAATTTGGATTTTACTGCTTTAGGTTGGCATGTATTCTTTCTTCTGCTTCTCGTGTCAGAATTATGATCGGTATTTTTAATAAAAGGACTAAGAAATCGTTGTTTCAAAGCAACATGGAGAATAAAAATCTGCCGAATTGAGAGGAATTTAGCAGACTTATAAACTTCTACAGTGGTATGTCGGAAAGGAAGGAATAGTGCAACTTTAAGGACTGCCCTTTGAGCCCTTTCAAGTGCTAAAAGGTTAGTTTTAAACGTTCCACCCCATGAAGTGATGCAGTATGTCAGGAGGGATTGGCACAAAGCGCAATAAACAGATAGTAGTTGCTTGGAGTTAAGGATTGACCGAAGATTTTTAACCACAAAGATAAATTTCCGTATTCTGCTAGTTAAACAATTTATATGTTCGGCAAAGTTTAATTTAGAATCCAGAGTGACCCCCAGGTACTTAATATGGTCTACTTTCTGCAATTTGGAACAAGAACAATCACCGCTATGGGGGAATGAATATATATAATATGAATATGAAGTGATTGTGTGAGATATATAATATGAAGGGATTGTGTGAGGAATGATATGAAAGAAAAGGGAGTGAATGATAGCGTGAAGGTTAACAGAGGAGAATGGTAGAAGAAATCGTGTTGAGCCGACCCCAAGTAAAATGGGACAAAGGCAGGAAGATGACCAGGACATGAAGATAATGTAAGTACTTACTGCTTAAAGCCAGCGTCTGTGTTCACGTACAACCCTCACCCTTCGAAGCAAGAGTGAATTGGCATCTTCTGGGGTTGCTCGTTCCATCATATAATTCAACCATCGCTTTCCACGAGGCCAGATCGACATCAAGAGCTGGCACTGGTACTTTAATTTCTGCTTACCTAAGGTTGTCATCGAAGTACATATTGCTGGATTTCTTGACAACACAAAAGCGATATGATAAACCTGCCATTACGTCACCTATGTATCACACACTCATATGTATATCACATGTATATGGTGTGCCAGTAATATAAAGCAGGGTCAGCCCAGCACTGGATCCTCAGCAACAATGCTAACTACTTTATTAACATAACATAGATGTTATAAGTGGAACATATGGAAGGCCACTATATATAGTTACTAGTATCCATACTAATATTACAAATGGGAAAATAATTCTGTCTGTCTATTTGTTGACTTTTCGCGTCTTAACGGCTGAACAGATTTAGATCAAATTTGGAACAAGGATAGAAAAATGTTATCGTGAAAACATAGGTAAGAGAGTTTGAAATGAGCTGTGGATTCCACCCGATGTTTGAAATGAGGTGTGGATTCCGCCCGATGTTTGAAATGAGCTGTGGATTCCACCCGATGCTAGAAATTTACACTATTAACAGTTCACTTCAAGCCCTCTTCACCTAAGTTTTCACTGCAAGATTTTTACAGAATAAATCGGCTGGTCTAGGACACATGATACGTTTTATCCCGGTATCATAATCTCGTAGGATAATTTCTGGCCTCCAAGTGGACCATGCCACGGGCCAAAGCTAGTATAATAATAGTTGAGGTAATATGAGAAAGAATGTGGTGATCGCCGATCGTTAGTTGATTTAATATGATATAATTTTTAAGTGGACATCAGTACGCACCCTAAATGGATGTGGTTGCGTTGATTCGATAAAAAGTTGCGCTGCAAACGAAATGAATGAGTACAGTCGTGCACGGAAGCTCTCTGTTTTAAGTCATCGTGATTTTAGCAGGATTTTTGTACTGGATTGTAATATGATCAATAAAATATTAAATCCATTAACTTGTAGAATGGAGAGCTAACCAAACAGCTTCCAACTTTCGAATTCGTACTTACCCTTACACCCGTCAAAATACTTAACTTTCTACTGTAACAAATGGGTTTGCTGCGAGAGAAATATAATTAAAATCTAATGGCCCAGTCTTACCTTTACGAGTGACACTATCATCTTTACAGCAACATTCTACACTTACATACTAAGTAATATTAATTGAGTTATAAAACTGTAGGTTTATGAGCTGTCAAGGTGAAATCTAATAAGCTAATATGATACTGAAAACACCAATACATATTTATAGCGAGGGCCGTTATTGGCGTATATCTTCTTTCTATAATATAATAATTGTAACGGTTAATAAAATTAGAAAATTATTTTATTTCCAGTTTTATTGGTGAATAAAACAATATTTCAAATGGGCCACTTGATATATTTCTCTGTTCATTAATCTAGAGATTTATGGCTGCCTTCTACTCCAATTAAGAGTAGTTGGTACAGTTCATCTTTGGCTTTAATTACTATGTTCAGATTTACTATTGTAATTTACCTACAAGTGCCCTTCTGTGATTGAAACGAATACGATGCTCGGGGCAACATGAAACGATCAATTGCAATTGTCAATTTTTACGAGATTGATTAAAATTGATGCACAAATTGATCGTCTACTAAATGCAATTGAAGCGATTGACAATATTATTATCATAACATAATCACCCTATAATGTTCCCTCTGCTGGGACACAGGCCTCCTCCCTGTGAGAGAGAGTGGGCCATAATCCTCCACGCTGGCCCAGTGCGGGTTGGCGGGATGTCACATGTCTTCAAATTTTTGGTTCAACGACATGCCGGTTTCCTCGCGATGTTTTTGTTCACCGTTTTGAGAGCAGTGGTGATGAAATAATTTACACAAAGTAAAACGCCTGTCTGGGTTCGAACCTATGACCAACAACTTGTAAGTCGGGGCCGTTACCACTGGGCCGTCATTGCTTTTACTATCATAACAATTGATCGATTGCAATTGATCGCTTCGGGGGTCGGCTTCCACTCTAACCGGATGCAGCTGAATACCAGTAATTTACATGGAGCGACTACCTATCTGACCTCCAAAACCTATTTATCTATCGGGTAACACGAAACCCCTTAGTTAGACTGGTTGTCAAACTTTCGGGCTTCTGACTACCTGTAACCATTGTCAAAGATCTACAAATTACAGCCGGGACCAACGGCTTAAAGTGCTTTTCGAGGAACGAAGAGGTCTTGATATGTAATGGATGGTCACACATCCACGGAGTGACCTCCGCAAGCATTGCTTAACCTATTTAACTACGAGCGTTAGAGTTTTGCGAACACCAATATGCACGCATAATATAAGCAAACATCATTATTCTGATCAAAATACACTCGAGAGCAATGAATCCGGGTCACTTGAAGAATCCTAAAAATCTCGGAAACTAAAAATGCTAGGTTAATGCAATAAATTGTATTTAATGGACAATGTAATACTCCTTAAATGAAGGTATTAAAACTTCTTAGTTATTGTAAAGTTATATCATAAAAAAATCAAATTTGAAAAAGGGCCACTTTCGAAGATGGAACTACGAAATTACAGCATTTGGTTTTGCTTTTGTTTGTCATCTGTCATTTATGTGGGTACATAAACCATGTTGATAGTGCTCTATATTCATTATTCAAGCTGAAATTATGTCGCTTACGCCTGAAGAATGCACCAGAATACTTACAATGCTGGAAACCGGCCGGAGTCAGCGCGATACAGCCAGGACTGTCGGTGTGTCGCTGTCAACAGTACAAAGAGTTCTCCGACGTTACGAAGAAACTGGTTCTAACCTACGCAGACCAGGAACGGGCAGAACCAGGTGTACCACAGCACGAGAAGACCGATACTTGGTGAACACCATGCTTCGAAATCGCTTTCTCACAGGAACTGAACTCACAAATCAGTTTCGACGCCTCGGAGGAAGTAACCCAAGTGCATGGACAGTAAGACGTCGGCTTGCTGAATCTAACTTAAAACCCCTTAGACCTGCAAACGGCCCTAAACTGGAGCGTGGGCATCGTATTTCAAGACTAAGATATGCCCAGAGCCACGTAAATTGGAGTATTGAAGATTGGTCAAAAGTTATGTTCTCCGACGAATCAAAATTTATGCTCTACAAGCACGATGGAAGACACAGAGTGTATCGAAGACCAGGGGAAAGATTCAAGCAAGCATGCATCGAAGAAAAAGTAGCCTACGGTGGTGGGTCTGTACTTGTGTGGGCCGGAATTTCTTCTGAAAGTCGCACAGAGCTGGTGATCATAGAAAACGGCTCTTTAACTAGCGTAAGATATGTGGAAGAAATCCTCAATGATCACGTTGGTCCATTTATGGTCAATTTAGGTGAGGATGCTATATTTATGCATGACAATGCCCGACCTCATACAGGTAGGATTGTGAATGACTACCTTCAAGAGATGAACATTACTCGTATGGAGTGGCCAGCGCGCAGCCCGGATATCAACCCGATCGAGCATGCTTGGGACGAGATAGGCAGATGCGTAAAACAACGAAACCCTCCCCCAATCACGCTTCGTGAGCTCAAAATTGCTCTCACAGAGGAATGGGAGAATATTCCCCAAAATCGTATAAGGAACTTGGTGCACAGCATGCCAAACCGCGTAAACGCAGTAATGGAAGCACGAGGAGGCAATACGAAGTATTAAAATTCAAGAAAATCGTAATAAAGTTCAAAAATTTCATGTTTCCTATTTTTGTTTTAAGGAGAGATCAGCAGTTTTTTTCTTTATGTAATTTTGTGTTAATAAAATGTATGGTGACTCATATTTTTTTTACTTTCATTTAAGGAGTATTACATTGTCTATTAAATACAATTTATTGCATTAACCTATCATTTTTAGTTTCCGAGATTTTTAACATTCTTTAAGTGACCCGGATTCATTGCTCTCGAGTGTATTAGGTAAGTTCATAAAACAAAAACAAGAAAAGCTGATAGTAATCTTAAGAAAGGAAAAGTGAAACAAATAAAAACAGTTCATCGTGACTGTACTTATATTTAGACTACGCTATATCATTAAAAAGTGGTAGCTGTCAAACAGGCTGACATTCTTTTTGAAATATCAATCTAAACTCAAGCTTTATAAAATAAAACGAGAAAACATCATACTGTATCTCAAATAGGGCTGTCAAGTCAACTCTGCAGACAGTATAAATTTAAAAATTAAAATTCATTTTTCCCCACAATAGTGTATTTTTCTGGATTAAGAATGCAGTTTCATGAATTTTCTCATAGTTTACTGATTTTCTTGCAGTTAACCATTTGATAAGAATTTTACCATTTTTTTTTTATGAATGGTCAATATTTTGCTCCTGAAAGCCCTGATCGATGGCGACATCCGCTCTTCGCTTTCACCGATCAGATGTGTAATTATAGTAGGCGTTAATACTCTTGCTTCAATAATAACTCGAGCGTTTATTACGAATGGGTGTTATAATCTGTGCACTTGTCTCGAATCGTAACTAGGTGCTTGACAAAGTTACGATTTAATGCATGATGGATCTTATACAGGTTGTTTTTTGTTGACATAATTATGTTAGGAGAGATTATTTCACTTGCAACAAACATTTTAAATTAAAATTGTAATAAATATTAATCTAATCATAAATTATTTATTGTATGTATAGATAATTAAACCATGCCATTAATTTAATGCCATTCTTCTGGGCACATTTACAGAAGACAGCGATGCGGACGAATACTTCGTTTTCGTTTTAAGTTTCCTTTTATTTTTATTTATATAGTTGGTAAATAACCAAAACGTTCATATTTTTCACCGTATCTTCACTGTCCGAACTTTTAATTTAAAAATATCAGCCACTAAGTTTGCATAACTTCTCATCACCGTCAAATATATTATGAAACAATTAATAATTGCTAACCAAATCGTAAACATTATGTTTATGTGTACATAGAGCGTTCAGGTGATTGAGTAACGCAGTCATTATTTTAATTTACATACATTGCCAAGTTAGTATGTTTATCGTCCGGTATTTGATGTTCTATAATTATATCTATGAAATTGGCTGTGTCTAAATTGTATTGGTTTTTGCTTAACCATCTACAAGAATGTTGCGTTATTGGTAGTCTCTGGTTACCTTTAATAAAAAAGACTTGTAGTCTTTTTTTAAAACATAAAGTCATCATCTGCCATCATCTGCCTAGCCTTTTCCCAACTTTGTTGGGGTTGGCTTCTAGTCTAACCGGATGCAGCTGAATACCAGTATTTTACATGGAGCGACTGCCTATCTGACCTCCACAACCCAGTTACTGGGTAATACGATACCCTTTGGTAAGACTGGTTGTCAGACTTTCGGGCTTCCGACTACCCGTAACGACTGTCAAAGATCCACGAATGACAGCCGGGACCAACGCCTTAACGTGGTTTCCGAGGCACGGAGGGGTCTCGGTATGTAAAGATGGTCACCCATCCACAGACCAACCGCGGCAAGCGTAGCTTAACCTGACCGATCGACCCGTGCGGCTGTTATTATTTAGCCACGGGCCCCTCTTTAGCCACGGGAACGTAAAGTATATTAGTTAATTAAATGACATGGAAGGAGAGTAAGGAGGCCTTTGCTCTACAGTGGGACATCACAGGCTTTTAATAATAATAATAATAACCGTCCCGCATGATGAGATAACCGTCCCGCATGATGAGATAACCGTCCCGCATGATGAGATAACCGTCCCGCATGATGAGAACCTCGTGAAAGCCGAGAAAGATAAACAAATCAAGTATCTTGACTTGGCTCGCGAGGTTGTCGACATGTGGCATGTGGACTCAGCAATCATTGTGCCGATAGTCGTGACAGCCAATGGCTTAATAGCCAAGAGCCTCGACCAACACCTGAGGAGGCTCTCGTTAGGCAGCTGGATCAAGGGTTTGATTCAGAAAGCAGTACTTCTGGACACGGCTCGCATTGTCAGGAAGTTCCTCTTTCTGGAGCCCTGACCGCCGGTAGCTTGGACCCTGTTCCCGATACCGGTGGGCTACTACCTTTTATATTTTTAAATGTTTTTTTTTTATCCTTTTGTTTATAAAAATATTTAAAAATGTAATTTGTAAGTATTTAAGTGAAATAAAGATGATAATAATAATAATAAATGCCATATCCGATGGGACAATGGACGATTGCCTAGGTAGTCAAAGTCCATGTTCAGTAAAGTTTGTTACATTTTTATAACCGCTATATTTTTTAGTTTAATAATTAATAAGTTTTAGGAATCAGGAACTTGCTGAACCTGTCGAAAAAAATATGATTTATACTCCTAGAATACCTTGCCTTTATGTCATTAATCCACAAGTAATTGTTAACTTGTTGGTAATGACAAAATCAAAGCTACTACTAATTAGGTACATTAATACTAAAATACAAAACATAATTCACCCATATATTTCACTTACAACAAATCTCCAGTTCCAAAGTTCCTCGCTATGGAAATATCAGCCGGTCTCGACCGATATTTACTAAGGGGAAGACTAATAAAGTGCAGCGGGCCCTCTAGTGCTATTGTAACTGTGATAAAGGCGTGACCACCTACGAACTAGGAATGCGTTGGCGCAATGTCGTTTACTGGAGACGATTTAACTGAACGACACGCCGTGACGTTTTATCGAACGTTGGTAAACATTTTGTCGTATGTTATACTATAAATGTTTTGTATTGTTCTTTGTGTTACCGGTGTTATATGGTTATTTATTGTCATCTTATTTTACTGTAATTGAGATTTTTTTTATTTAATTTAAAGGCTTTTGATTAGACATACATAACCACGTCAGCCTCATCAATTGATTTATAAACAACTAGCTTCTGCCCGCGACTTCGTATGCGGATCCTGTTGCTTATGCCAGCGACAACGAGGTCGTCAAAATAGAAGATCTGAAACGTCTGATGTCGAATTCTAAGAGCCCAGGGACGGGAAAACAGCGTGATGCGTGAGACGATTCGAGAGGTTCCAGATCTTTCGTTTTTGTAAAAAGTCGGCATGAATCCAGATTTAGTGACTTGATGAGCTCCAAATGAAGTCATCTGAAAAGCACTGTTGTAGGGTCGAATATTGCTTAAGAAATGGCTGGACTTGGGACGCTCGCCATTCAAAAGAACTCGTAAGATCTCCGGTAGCTCTTGCATAGAGTTTAGTCGTAACTTTCCAGACGCACAACACATTCCCTTGGTCTCTCCCTTCCACTTACGCGCGTGACAGTGTGCACACACCTCAGACATGGTGCCAATGTCTCCGTGTTCGATATAATTAATAAAAGGGTTATAGAAAAACGCGCTCCTTTCTTTATTGAACCACGGTTGCTCTTCAGGATCAGAAACCATAGACTCAGTATCAGATGAGGATGAATTGCGAAGATTGCGACGTATACGGTCTAGATCAATTTGGGCCACACGCTGTTCGACTGACTGACTTGCCCGAATTTCCTGAATCCGCTCACGTTCTTGCGTGGAATGAACAGACACCTCAACACGCATGTCGTGATTTCTTTGCTGAGCAAGTGCGTTGCGTTGCTCGCGCTGCTCGTCTGTCTCCAAAGACCGAGCTAGAGCATGCTGTGAGCGGTCTGCACTAAGGCACGTCTCATGCTCTTCAGGATTCTCAAGTGGGAGCTTAAACGCCAGTCTCTCTGCGTGTAAGTCTCCGAAGCGCGAGATACTGCGTGTCGCTCGCGATCGCTTGCTTGGCGTGTATCGCGCTCCTGACTGTTCTCGAGCGACCGAGCAGTCACAGTGCGGAAAAGCTGAAGACTTAATCTCTGCTCTCTCTCTGTATCCGTTTCGGAAGCGCGAGATAAAGAATGACGCTCTCGGTCACGCGCAAGTCGTATCTCACGCTCCTGACTGCTCTCAAGTGATCGAGCAGGATCCCTCTGTGTAACCGTTTCGGATACGTGAGACAAAGAATGACGATCCCGGTCGATAGCTAAACGCATTTCTCGTTGTTCCACACTTTTCTGAGATCGAGAAGCAGTAGTGCGGACTCGTTTAAATTCTAGTCGTAATTGGCGCTGCGTGCTAGTTTCTGCAGACAAACTTAGTGCATTACAGTCACGGTTAGCACCCAGCCGTTGCTCACGCTCTGCGTCGGTTTCGAGAGATCCCTTGAGTTTAGAGACAGATTTGATATTTTTCTAAATGTCATAGCTAAAATTCCTTCTTAATCCGATAATAACGATATTCAAATCAATGAAAAATAATCGAATAAGTACGTAAGAATTGCTAGTTAGTAGAAAAATAATTATTATTTGCAGAAACAGGCATTAAACACATCAACCAACACAGACAACAAAGGTAACCCCCGCTTCTATAGGATGAGAGCGGCACATTGGCACCTATAACATCACTTTTTGGGAACGAAACCATAGCGCGATCTAACTCGACGCCAACGCCATACAGTTAGAAAACGGAAACTACCATAATATCATTTACCCAAATTAATTAAATTATGAATAAAACTAAATTGTGGTTAATTTAACAGACAACTAAAAAAAATATGGTAACAGCAGCAAGGAACAAAACTAAGAATTACATACTTAAATCAATTACCTACAACAAATGTGCTTGGTAAGATTAAACCAAAAGTTTGACTTGTCTTCATGATAGTGTAGCTTGTTGTACCACCAATCAATCTGTTTAGTATTATTGGTGTGAAACTCTCCATGCAATTAGATAGGACATGTAAAATTCTCAGATTTCATAACAGTATCGTTCCCAATGCACATAAAAAATGCAAAAACTAAAAAAAAAGAATTTTACGATTTTTTAAAACATAATGGCAAAATAAAAAAAAATAAAAATTAGTATGGGATTTGAAGTCGCACCATTTAGTGCGGTAAACGGTCGCCTGACCTTACCGCTGAATTCCCCGTTGACATATTGTTGAAATAGCTGATCCCTTGCAATTTATAATATTACTGCCCCGCTCCTTTATAAAAATAGCGTGATTATTATGTTCCCAGAGTTAAATTATTATTAACTAAATAAATAACATGTCATTTTGTGCATTAAATTATTTTGTGCTTTCAATTACGAACAAAAACTTTTTAAAATCAATATTGCTTACCTCCCGTAACATACGGCGTGATAATATGTAGCCTAAAGCCTTCCTTGGTTTACAAAGAACATTTTTGCAGAATTTCAATTCAATCTATCCAGTAGTTTTGGCGTGAAGCCGTACCATACACACAGACAAACAGACAAACAGACAAACAGACAAAAATTCTAAAAAGTCACTTTTTGTCATCACTTACGTTTTTCTAACAAAAGCCACTTATTTTTTCTCGAAAATTCTCAATGTACAGTTTTTCTTTCGTTACTGTTTTATTATATGTATAGATAATTTTGCAAATACATTAATAACCGCTTTAATTTCAATGGTTATCTACTTATTTCCTACATACTTACACTTAGGGCTGATTTCTCCATCGCCAAATAACTTTCACAAACATTAAAAAAAAAAACAAACATCCGAATTGAGAACCTCCTCCTTTTTAGAAGTCAGTTAAAAACACCTACCACCAGTTGCATTGTTTAGAATGCGAGAGTAAGAATAAAAACTGAATCATAAGGTGTAAAATATCCGACACTAAAAAATAAGCAGAAAATCTATTATGAAACCACATAAAATTGATGCGACACGAACGTGAAATTTGATATTTCTTATTCAGTCGTTCGGTCGTATACTTCAGTCGTTTCATGTAAATCTCGCGAAGGATTTCACCAGTCAACATTATTATGGCACTGGTATGCGTTGTACCTAGTACCTAGGGTATCGGTTTTCGTACAACTTGTCGTTAGTAAATTAGGATCGGTCGGCTTTCGATTAAGTCGAACATCGACTTTAGAAATACTGGTAAACTCTACGAGTATTTCGATGTTTGGGCGCGTAAAAATTTCGGAACGCAAAAAAAGTTTTAATATCTGTCAAAGTTTTGTTGCTGGCATTTTGTGTTACAAAAATAAAAGATGCCAATAAATAATAAGAAAAAAAATGTGTTGTTTCTAATTTTATTTAATGACTGGTTTTATTTCTTGAGCATTGAGTGCCATCTGTTGCTTACCTAATAGAAAATAAGGTTTTATTCATGTTTCGATCTTTCGAGCTTATAACAACGTTCCGTTTGTGTTATATAAATTCAGGTTTACCTTAATTTATCTTTCAAACAAATGAGGTCATTATTTTGTCACAGTAGCTCATAATAAAGAACTTTTAATAGTAATTCAGCTTCGTTAGTGCACTTTTAAAATAATAATGAAGCAATAAAATGAATATTCAATGTATTCTATATCAGTTCTATTTACTTAAATTGAATTTAATGGCTATAAAAAAGTTGATTAGTGCAACAACTGGTTCGATATATTTGCTACCGAATTCAATTACATTCAATTAAACATTAAAATAACTAGAATCTTAATTTTGTATTGATTATATACCTGTTTTAATTGCAGACGAATTTACTGTACCACTTATTAAATATATACGTATCTAATATATTTTGTTTAAGCGGCTCTTAGTATAATTTGCAAGACTCTGCAGTAACATAGTTTAAGCGACACGAAATAATCATTTTATCCTTGTCATAAACGTAAATATCTGTCATTAAAGTCAAAGAAGAGTTAGAGGTAGGTAATAGTTTATACTCGAGGTGCGCTTCTCTATGGTACTGCGGAGTGCAATCAAACCTCGATACATCATTTTAATACTGGACATGTCACCACAAATACGAATGCAAATGAAATGCAGGCTGGATACAAAGTACGATGTAATGGCGGCCGATAAATTATAAGACAGGCGAGTTTTGTTATCGGCGCGCGTCCCTCTATAGAATTTCGTCGAGATTATACGCTGAATACGTAATGTAAATACATTATTCTAGGTAGTTTGCAAAATTTTGTGCTGAGGAACTTGGGTTAGTGCAACTATTCCGACATAAGATAATATAATTATTTCGATAAACTGAAGGTAGGATACTGTTTACTTTAGACATAGGGTGTTACACTAGACGGTGACATATCCCAAACGTTTTACGCATTGTCGTTAAATAAAAACACACAACAATAATTCAAACAGCAATCAACTTTATTAAATGAATTTAAAAACGGATTTCACACGAAATACTTCAAAAAGATACTCTTTCCTCAGAATTAAATCAAAATAATTAACCAAAACACGTTTTAATCAATTAATTAATTACTTTATAACAAGATAAATTCAACCACATCCAATTCGCTTCCAAACTTCTGATTCAATCACCGACAACATCGAGCATCATTGTGAAATGCAACTAGTTTTCTCGGCGTGAAACTAAATGTTGCAATTCGGCGCGTGCGCATTCATTTAACGAGACGTGTTTAATTACCAAGCTTCGGCTACCGATGCATACCAATTACATAACGTACTTTAATAATTTCAACGATAAAATATTAATACGGCTTCTATGAGTAGAACCATCGTGGTGATATTTTCTTGTGGATTAAGCCGAATAGACATGGTTAAATTTCGTTCGTCGAAGTAAATTCTGAGTTGTTAATTATTACGCAGTAAGTTTTAGTTAAAAACACCACGCTGCGCTCCATAACTCAAGTAGCGGATGTTGGAGAAAAAACAGCCAGGCTGAAGTGGAAGTAAGTAGGTCGGACACGTCTCACGAATGCACCCGGAGAGATGGGCAAAGATCGTCACTCACTGGACGCCTGAGGCAGGACATCGCCGTCCAGGTGGACCAAGGCGAAGGTGGTGTGACGATCTAATATCATTTGCAGTGCCAACATGTTCAGAGATCGCACAAGACAGGAAGGCTTGGAAGAAACAAGGGGAGGCCTTTGCCCAGCAGTGGGATACCAAAAAGGCGAACAAAAAAGTTAAAGTTGTTAGTTAAAGTTGTTAGTTAAAGTTGTTAGTTAAAGTTGTTAGTTAAAGTTGTTAGTTAAAGTTGTTAGTTAAAGTTGTTAGTTAAAGTTGTTAGTGGGGAGCAGTGGTGGCTCAGTAGTAACGACCCCGACCAACGGATGGTAGGCCGTGAGTTGAAACCCAGGCAGGCGCTTTAATTTACTTTAATTTAGGAGGTAGCGGGATCGTCCGAAAGGGTTACCGCTGCCCTGGAACATAAAGGGCTAAGGAAGGAACAGGGGTGGGTTTTAGTCAGTAAGAGTCTGACACTTCCTTCTGCTCCACCCAGAGCGGGAGGAGTCATATGATGATTTCCCATCCTGAAAAAAAAAGGCGCTTTAACTTACTTTAATTTGAGTATTTAATTTATTTACCACTGCTCTCAAAACAGTGCAGGAAAACATCGTGAGGAAACCGGCATATCCTAGAACCAAAAAATACGAAGACGTGACATCCACCAACCCGCACTGGGCCACGTAATGGATTATGGTCCGCTCCCTCTCACAGTGAGGAGGCCTGTGTCCCACCAGTGGGAACATTATAGGCTGATGTTATCAAACTTTAGTTCATACCTTCACAGTTAGCTCATTTCAAATTCTTGATGTAAGAGATCATCTGACGAAACCGTGGGCCACTCTAACTGGCATGCTGGATGGCTCCTAAGTAAAAGCTATTCATCATCATCACCATCTGCCTAGCCTTCCCACCCATCCACGGGCCGACCTCAGCAAGCACAGCTTTACCTTCGATCGACCCGTTAGGCTGTTATCACTTAGCCACAAGGCCCTAAATAAAAGCTATTTATTCTTCAAGCTTAATTTATATTCTTAGAACATATTCAGGCGAAAATACCAAGGTCCCGGAAGTGCCCTGGAACTCTGAAAAACCACGTAGCCTACCTAAACTTAGTAAAAAAATCCACAGCAAAAAAAAATGGTTCCTTTGTGAATTTTCATTCCATTTTCACAGGATTTTTACGTACGGCGACATATCTAACAAGCTATGCATTTCCAGTACACGCTGACTTCTCATTGAACGAAAAGCCTATACCTACAATGCGAGCTAAACTGGAAATATATAGCTTAATATGTCATCGTGTCTACAGGGTTTCGTAACAAATTAATCCACCAATAATGAAATAAATTTATTTGCTAATAAACAAAGACGGATTCCGTAATTCATTGTTATGTGGCGAATAACTAGAGCCATAATAGACTAAGGAGAATTAATTTAACATTATATCTAGTACAAAATCCGCTCTAAAGGATTAGCTACTATTCAATTTACATTTACGATGCAGGACAAAGAACTCACCCAAATTGTAACTTGCGACGTAATAATGGTCGAATTAATCCAAGCAGGTTTTAATCATTATATTTTTTTTTTACTATGCAGGAAAAGAGCTAGACACGATGTACTTATTATTTTAATTATCACACACAGCATGATTCAGTATGTTTTAAAGTGGTAAATCTTTTTTATTACTCCGAGGATATGTCTCAAGTCGTTTCAGCGACTAAAATGTGTCGCAACTTTTAGGTAATAGTTGTGCAAAACCGTGTTTGAGTGACGCATGCAAATATCTTAGACAAGCCTTTAGTCTAGACGCTTACTTGACATCTGTGGGCTCTGTGACTTTATTCAACTTTTAACATACATTTTTATTAAGTCGATCTTAAATAATTCCGATAATTTAGTCCAAAAAATTTAATACCGAGGAGCTCATGTCGACACGAAATATACGACTCAATTCCTTAATAATTACTCTGATAAAATACTCATTAAATTAACTAGAAATGATATTGAAATTTGGAGCGCACCTTAACGGTCCAGTCATCAGGATGTCACGAAAAAGGTCCTCCATCGTTATCTACTGATACTTCGCAGAATCGGCGTCAATATATTTAATTGCGAACACCGCTCACATAACTAATCACCGCTAAATAAGTTGTATGTAGGTAAGGTACAGGCTGACAGAAAAAAAAGTCCCGATTTCCGGCGGTTCCCACGGCGCGCGTCGCACTGCCGCCCCGGTTCCCACATCGCAATCGCAACTTTTATAAACAACATTATCGTCATAAGTGCGCATGCGTGGCAAATCAATCCACCATTGGCCAGAATCGGTCGCGAGGTGTATTAAATGCCCACTCTAAAATACATCGCATTCCGTTGTGATTGGTCCATAAACGCAATTCGATAATAGATTAGATAATTACTTCGCGTGGCAACTCGAACATCGGCGGGTGCGTTGAATACTTAATTTTCGAATTGTGAGTCCATTTACGCAGTTTATTGGCTTGCGATTACAACAATGCGATAGATACAGTGTACGAGGTCTGCGCCAGTGTGCCCACGAACACATTATCATGTCACGCACAGGTCAAGACATGGCCTTTGTCAATAAACTACAGCTATCATTGAATATGCTAAAGAAAGACACCTATATTTATGACTACGTTCCATCACGATCTTAATAAATGGCGTATCGACGACCGCGTCTAGTTAAGAGACATTAATGCTAAGTAAATTCGCGCAGCCAACAAACTAGTTGTCATCTAAAAGATAATATTCAATGAAGAAGCTTTAAATTGTATGACCTAATATAGTGTAAGTAATGTGCGCCTAACAGGAGGATTTAGTACTAGCAGCTTTGGTTTTGCAACGATCAACCGCATAATACGAGTCATGATACGTCCGCGGACATAATCGATCCATCTGCACGGGAAGCTTAGTACTGATTCTAAGTTCATACATCGCCGAGCAATTTCATATCTCGCCATAAGGCGATCGGCGCGACGCGTTTCCTAAAATAGTGATGTGAAATAAATCAAAGATCGTGGTTGTCGATACGACCCGTCTAAAAAAGCGGGCAGTGCGTGTGAATCTGCTGCGACCGCGATCGTATGAGAATATCATACGGAATGTCGACCATTGAGTACATGACTTATGTGATATCAACTACTAATTTTAGTAAATATGTTGCCAATGCACCCATTAACAATATTTTTATCTGCAGTATCAGTAATGAACAAGTCCTTATCTTTATTTAGTTAGCTCAAGTTGAGTTAAAAAATCTTGACTTTATGCTCATGTTTGTGCAGCGAGACATACAAGTGCAGGTTTACTGATATTTATTAACAAAATGCTTACTTCATCTTTTGCAGTCACACGAATATTTTTCTCTCTTTTTTGCAAGACGACAGTCAGCGATTTATTACTTATTTCATCGCAGCATTGCAAAGGACCGGCTTCGTGACTACGCAGTATTGCGACCTATAGAAGCCGTCAACTTTTTTATTAATCATTCTATCGATACGCGGTAGCAATAGCAGTGGTGCAATCTCCGCTCTAGACCTATTGTTGTGCGACTCACGCTTTTTTTCGACAATATTCTCTTGAAATATTGTTTGGATTGTTGTTTTGAAATTAAGGTATTTGGTTCGCGTATTGCCTCGCCAATCATAATCGAAAATGAAATGATAAAATATTGGAAAAAACGTTTCATTATTTTCAGATACATTTGTGGGTCTAGTCAAGCGTTTAATAATAAAAGAGGTTTTATTACAATTACGATTGTTACATAAAGTACACTTTCAAATACATGAGTCATGTGATCATATTGTTCGTGTGGTAGGTAAAGTTAACGAGGCGTCACGAACGAGCGCTGCATCGTATGGTACGGGCAGGCGGCCATGCGAGACCACTGACATGTCCGCCATTGGCTGCTACTGAGTAAACACTATTGTACGTACCTATGTGCCCACAACTATGTACACTCATACATACTAAATTAATGACGTGATTGATCGAACTGCGCGCCTCGTATCACGCCTCATTATGCGCAATAAATTATAATAATTTATCGATAAAATATTAACATTAATATGTTTAGCTAATAATTCGGTTTAAATTTAATTTATATTATTCGCTATTTAAGTGCGCAGAGTTTGGTACTTAATTTTATGTAATTTTATAATGTCAATTGTAAACGGAATTTAAAGTAAATAGGTAGAAATAGAGTAACACGAAATCGACATCTCATTCCCCATTCACACCTCGCCTCTAACATGATACCTACATTGCATGGACTGTATAAAGCAATTTATCGCCACTATAGTTTATCGCAGACGTTCGGAATTCTAAATACACAGAGAACAGTAAAACGAATCGCGGTAATTTATTACAATTTTGCATAAGAAACGAGGTGGGACGAACTACGAAACGCATGGAATAACACAAAGTCACAAAAGTGGTCAGTCGGTGTGCGCTCGAGTCGACGGAACGAATAAGCGATTCAAATGCTAATATATCACAGCGTCGGCGCGGCATGATGTTTCTCATTGGCCACGCTATTTACATTAACATACATAACGACGTTGGCCCCGCCCACCGCGCGCGTCACGCCGCGCCCGAACATCGTTAATTACTGGTAATTAGTGGGTCGTGACTGAGCGGAGATGCGCGCGTTAAAGTGCTATGAACGCTACTTACGAAACATGCAACTATGCTTAAACGGACCACTAACATCGACAGCACGAGTTACCGCTTCCGAACGTGTGTTCAGGAAGTTAAAGCTTTCGCGAAACACTTCGCTTTGAATTTGTAATTACGAGTTTATTCTCTCTCTTCATGAGCTTTTAACACTAAAACATACACCCGATGTTGAATTAAGTATATATAAATCAAATGGACAACATAAAACATACTCCTAAACTTATTGTAACTTCTTCATTTGACAGCGTTCTCTGTTGGCCAAAATTTCATTGCGACATCCTTTTGTACCGAAAGCCTAGCTACACATTATATCAGCAAGGTTATCTGTTTATCTCCGCAACATTCCAGACTCATATAGATCTCACCCAATCGATTAATAGGTATTAACCGTCAACATAACACAATTATTCACCTAATCCCTGCATAAAATGGGCACGTCTGCGCCTGCGCCACAAATCATAAGTATGGAACCGAGGGCTCACGACCGCGCCATATATGGTCACCCTGACGTCTATGCCCGACCCTTGTTCAAAGGATTTATGTCGGCTCCTTTTGGTGCAAATTAGCCCGTGTCGGCTACAGGCGTGAGCGCACAAATTTGTAGCAGCACTATTAGGATGTTTTGCTTTTACTTTTTATGTTAATGGCCAGATAAAATTGTATTGGGTTAACCCTACTGCGAAGGAATGTGCTGTTCAAGCCGGAACCAACTCCATCTTTAGCTTAGTACATAAGTTAACATTGTTTTGCCGACACGATCTATAATAGTAAGCAGTAAGTTAGCCAGATAGTCGAGTATCTCTATGTACCAGTCCACTCTATCAGTGTCAATACGATTTACTTGCCTTCATGGTTGACCAACCAAAATCTACACATCGCTATATAAAAGTAAAGAGTATCGAAAACCAAGCGACATTGAGACAAAAACGATTATAGATCATGGCACGGAGTAATGACAACATAATGTGGTTTAACATGTAAATGTATCGACGCCGGCGCACGCCAACAATGCGCGTGACGTACGTGGGTGATGGCGCGCGCCGATCTATCTTCAATGAAGTTGTCCAATTTATTGTTGCACGATTATCGGCGGAAAATATTTTTGTTATAACACTTATCTGCTATAATCTAGGTACGTGGGCAGAAGCATGAAATAGCAAAAGGAAAGCACTTTAATACCATTTTACTCGTATCTTTCATGTCAATTCGTGCCTGCGATTTCACTTTTACACGAAGTGAGAGCCATTGTTGAGGATACACAAGATTGGGAAAAAACTAGACAGACATATCTGGGGCAAGGTTCTGTAATAAGCATAAAGTATTTCACTCATCACTGACTTGCCGCATGCTCAAACTTTTGGACATGTCGAACAGCTTGTTACGTGGATGTCAATTCTGATTCTAGCCAGCCGATCGCATTCGCAACTCTTCCATAAGCAACTGGTTCGAACGCAATATATTGGCTTTATAAAGGCGTATTAATAATTAACAAAAAACTTGGTGGTTTCGGTAGCAAGTGCTCTAGTTACCGATGTCGCAAGTAAGTGGGCGTGAGTCGAAGGCGAGCGTAGGAGCCGACATCGATCAGCCGGCCACCCCCGCCGCACCGCGCGCGGCGTTTCGCAATGTTTATACAAGTTTTAGCATACCGGTGCTCCGAGGATATTGCTGATAGGGGCAAAGTTGATCAATAAAATGTGATCAGTTGTTGTGTGCGGATTGCCTCATCGTGACGTTATTGTGGCGTACAGACGCAGATCCGGGACGGGTCTATTAATAGGTTTAGTTCTAGCACTAGAAACCATTGACATAGATGAAGGCTAACATGTGTTTCGTTGTGTTGTTCCAGGTCGGTGGCGCACGAGCCCGATGAGCGCGTGCGCGGCGGCCGCCATGCGCGAGAAGCACGCGGCGCCGCGCCGCCTGGCGTCCCCGCCCGCCTCCCCCCCAGGCCGTCTGCCCAGCCCGCTCAGCAGCCCGCGCGCCGACGAGCCCCTAGACCTGCGCGTCACGCACAAGCGCCCGCCGCGTCTCGAGGACGAGAACTGCAACCTCATCACACAGTCACCACCACCTCACCCCACTCACCCCACGCATCCAGCTCACCCTGCGCACCCAGCGCTTCTACAATTCTGTCGACGACTACCGCTGGCCCTGCCGGCATCCTTCGGCCGCTATCCTTTCCTCCCCGCGGCGGCCGCCACGTTGCTCGCCCCTGGAGCCCCGCGTGCACCTCCAGTGCCTCAAAATCCCGGAGCCCCTCGGGCACGAGACCGGTATACATGCTCCTACTGCGGGAAAGCATTTCCTCGCAGCGCCAACCTAACTCGACATTTAAGAACGCACACGGGAGAGCAACCTTACCGCTGTAAATACTGCGAGCGCTCCTTCTCAATATCGTCCAACTTGCAGCGGCATGTGAGGAACATTCATAACAAAGAGAGACCGTTCCGGTGTCGTCACTGCGACCGCTGCTTCGGCCAACAGACGAATCTCGATAGGCATCTCAAGAAGCACGAGGCGGAGAACGGGGACGACAGTCGCCGGCGGTCTCCGGACGAAACGTACTTCGAGGAGATCAGATCGTTCATGGGCCGCGTGGCGCCGGGCCGGCGCGCCGCCGCCGCCAGCCCCGCCGACCACACCTGATAGTGACACGTGCTGACCGCTTTCACACTTACAATAATCTGGTCGATGCATCCAAATGACTCTTGTGTACTTATAGAACCTTTACTGAGTGTGAATATTTTGATCAAACTGTTAATTAATAAGCGCCAACTTTAGTTCCGCATCAGATTAATAAACGATGACTATATGAAATTGCAAGGCAATAATAACATTGAAAATGTTTCCAAACGCCAAGCCACAAGCACCAGGTAATTGTAAACCTAAGGAAACACTACATACAATGTAATCATAATGATCACGCATCATCAATTTTGTAAATACCCATTATTGTTACCGCGTTAGCACATTGAATTGGCGCAAACGAGTGAAAGTAACTGTATTTGCCACCAAGTCGGCTATTAGGATATGTATTATAAATAAAGTGATATTGAATCTCGTGTACTTAATGTAAATATTAAGCTACTCTAGTGTATGTAGCTAGGACGCGTACCGAATTTTCTCTACCGATAGTGATACGAAAAATATATAGTACGTATGTATTCCTTGTCGAAAGACATAATAGACAATTAATGTTAAGTGTTCCGAGAGTGTTCGCTATTATAGATTACGCTATATCGATATATTGTATGGATGTAAGTAGTTTCTTTGTACTTTTTTTGTAAATTTCGCTTTATTCGATGTAAAATAATTAGTATTATTAGTCTGAGAGGAAACGCCGGTTACCAATAAAAATATAACTTGTTGCTTATTGAAGATATTATTAAATATTTTTTACGAAATGTTAGAAAAGTTGTTTTAAAAATTATCTTACTGTCGAAATTATATATGTATATAATAAATACTGAATGTTGCGTAAATTATTGTCGTTTTGGGCACCTACCGCGGAGGATATGTTTCTGTGTTCAAACTGCCCTAATTGTTAAGTTTCAGAATATTACGCAAATTAGATATGTTTATTGTCATTGTATTGAGATTTTAAATTAGAACTTATACAGATATTAGAGATTATTTCAGAATTTTTGTTAAAACATTGTACGTATTCCAAAATTATTACTAAATTAATATAATTACAAATCTGTGATTTAATTTATTACTGGACAGCAATAATAAATGAAGAAATATTTTTATCAGTTAAAGAAATCTCTCAAAGAACTAATCTAAACGTTCCTGTAAGTATAGATAGATCTCTATGATTGTTGCGAGTGTAAAGTTGATATATATTTTATATACTAGAGATAACTATAATTTTCCCTTATATCAAAGTACGCCAGCAGGTCAAGCTACCCGAAACTGTCTCATTTTCCCAATCAACCTTGAACCTTAATGCTTTAGCAATAAAGTTAAAAGTCTATTAAAGAAATTTGACAGATTGTAGTAGCTTGATGTGTTGGCGTCTGTACACATACACAAACAAAACGACCTGTTCAAAAAAGCCATAGTCACAGTACAAAACTAAAGATAATCCGTCATGGAAGTATTTAATGTCTATTTCCTAGACAGAGTACGGACGTCACTTTCTTCCCTTGAGCTGATCTTGTTAGAATATTATAAAGAGTAACATTCCATGACGCTGCATCTCACTTCAGTGACTTTACCGTCATTTTCAAGGCTCGCTTAAACTGTTGTCATAGCTAAGCATAAATGCGAAGCGATACTATGTGAAAATATATTATATTACAAACTTTTCTTTCTAAGTAACTCTGTCGCTAATTTCAGCACAAAGCGACCACACGTTCGAATTATAAACATGACTTTTCGGTTCATACGTTTTGTTCCCCGTTACAAAGTTCCGCATCGCATCGACTCGCATCCTAATTGCGTAGCACACTTTCAATCACAATCTAGATCATTTTGAAGCCTATTGCTAATCCACTGTTATGAAGCAAAAAAAAAATCTTCGAATATATGAATGTTCGTAGATTTTTTTTCTATAGTAAATCATTGCTATAGTCATTGTGTTGCGCAATTACCTCGCTCTCCCCAAGTCAACGTTACCTACTGTATGAATGTTTTGTAGTATACTCGTACCAAATCCTGTTTGATTCACAAAAGAGATGCTATTTAACTTATCGCTAGGATTTATAATGAATAGAGATTATTACCTTATCGTTTTGTACTTTTGATACCTATTAGTCGTTCAAAGGTCACCGATTACCTTGTCAAAATGAATAAATAACAATAAATCTTTTACTCTGGTATTTTATTTGATTGCTACTACAGCTCTACCTATACTACAATATTAAGAACAAAAAGCCAATTCCCGTAATTAATAATGTTCAAAATCTCATCAATTCTCAGCGATAATCAATGTCAACAACTTGTAAAATGAAAATAAACTAGAGGTAGGCTGATGGAGATTAGAACGTTCTTAAATACGAGAATTGACCCCTGAGCTTTTCGCTTAAAGAAAAACAAAAGCACATCAATGCTAACTGAAACTCCCGAAAAACTCTAGCCTTATCAATATCACTGAGTCTTACACGGTACACGTATGATAGATGTTAAAAGATATTACCTTAAATGAAGAGACCTTTTCCCTTCGAATCATATACGAAGACTAATAGAAGAGTATGGAAAGAAAAAGACATGTTCCACCGACCCCAAACCAACTGGCATAAGGACTAGAGAATGATGACCAAGAGACCTTTACCCTTCTATGGGTCAGCTACAAGCTGATTTTAATTCTGAGTCACTCTGAGTTTTAACTGTAGGTACCTAAGTTAAGATTCCACAGAGCTTATGATAATTCATCACAAAAAACACACCTAAGTCCATCTACACATCTATCTAGACACCTCACAAAAGATGATAGATTCTATTCATAAGTCTGCAACCGCATTCCTGGCTTATCATAGTAAAAACAAAACCGGTTTGTAAGAGATACCTATGTAAATGGATTACAATCGAGCTACGCAATTGACCGGTAACCTGTCATTATTAACGTGGTCTTTAAACCCGACCCGTTATTGTTACAGGCAGTCGAAGACTTGTAGTAACCGAACGGTTACTTTGTTTTAAATCTAGATTCTGCCTGCGTCTTTGGTAGCGTGGAAGTCGTAAGTACACTAGACTAAAACAAATACAGTCTATGGTACAGACGCCAGCAGGTCAAGCTACCCGAAACTGTCAAATTTTCCCAATCAACCTTGAACCTAATGCTTTAGCGATAAAGTTGAAAATCTATTAAAGACATTTGCCAGATTGTAGTAGCTTGATGTGCTGGCGTCTGTACACGTTGATAATGTAACTTTCTATAGGTGAAAGAATTTTTGGAATCGGTAAAGTATTTTTTGAGTTTATCCATTACAAACATAAAGACCAAAGAAACGATGGATGGACTGTGTGAATGCTGATATGGTTAGAAAGGGTGACTACCGAGATGACGACTAATAGAGAAGTATGGAAGAAAAATACATGTTGCGCTGACCTCAAATAAATTGGGATAAGTGCAGGAGCATGATAATGAGAATAATGATCCATAACAAACATACACAAAATTAAATCTTTTTTCTTTATAATATCAGTTTAGATAACTGAGTAGGGCTGATGAAAATAATGATTCATAGAAGACATAGAATAGTAATTAATACCAGAATACCTCATTTACTCAACTCTCAAGGAATTGAAGGCCGATGAAAAAATCGCCAGTCGATCACACTGACACAAAGTAGGAACTCTAGAGACCTGAATTAAACGGCCTATCATAACGATCTTTACGCTGCTGGGTCCACAGCAGCAAAAACTGTCAACAAAAAAACATTATTAGGCATGCTCCAACAAAAAAACTGCACAAAAAGCACCAAATACGATTAAAGTCGAGCGCCATCTTGGAATCGAAGGGCGCCCGGAGGCTAGCTGCGCCGGCGCAGCCTCACGAACGCCGTTTACGATATGATTATGCTTTATTGCCATTAATTTGCGACAAACGAAACCGCCCAACACCATCTAGACCGCCATGTTGGCAAACTATTAAATTTATTGATCTAATCAGAACAACTGAGTACCACGTACAAGAACGCAGATACCTGCATACGACTAAAAATGGTTTTATCGTATAATACGCCCGGAAAATAGAGTACCTACTCAGATTTATACTCCACTACCAAACTAAATTCCAATATCATTATTTAATTACATCGTAGCTCTAAACTAGACTAATACAGGACGATTGGCTACAACCACCTAAACCAAAATAATTATCAGCTTAATGAATAAGACGTTATCTATATGTAGAATCTTGTTTTCGTCTGTCGATATCGAAATACGGCAGCATTAGAAAGGTATATCGTATTTGGAGGACATAAGTCAGTAATCCATAGTTTTTTAATCAGTCAACCGATAGCAAAAGTTGTGCTAAGTTTTTATAAGGTAGGTATGTGACGCGGTGATCTAATAGATACAGAAAGTGGCCGAAGTAGATATGCTATAGTATATTGTGGGCACGGGAGTCGGACAAGAACGGTATCACTAAGGAGCTGGCCCAATTGAGGAAAACGTTCAGGGTTTTAATGACGTTCAAAACTATCGTTACAAAGGTTTACATCTCCACGATCTTGAAAATAGAGGATCGTCGGGGAAAATTTATCAGGCTCATAAAAGGTATTTAAAAACAACAATATGACTACAGTTTTTTTTTTTCTGGCAGCCCTATTTTTTCATTCTTCTTCCTAGCCTGTCGATGGAATTCGGCTACGTGTTTGGCGCCATCACTAGCGTCCACCAGTTCTTGTAACGTGCAGCTGTCATTTCTTCACTAGGCGAACCATCAGTAAACTAAACTGAATGAGAATAAGCTACTTGTCTGACCATCCACGGCTCACGGTTCTTATTTTTTATATCATCTGCTATCTGACTTTTGCAACGACATTTTTTGTACTAATATGACCTAATTTCAATTAAACATCCTGTGATTCAATTTAGTGAAGAATAACCATCATCATACTCTTTTGTTCGACGACAATTTAATCACTATACTTATATTGGAATCAGAGTAGCGCAAAAAAAACACATTCAAATCTGTATGAACGGCACAACATCCTGTTTCTGCTAGACAATCCGCTATTCTCTTAAGTCTCGCGCCTATTGCCCGCGCGCCTGAGCAGGGTGGGGCAGGTTGCACAACGATGGCACGGCGCAGGCGCACGCGGCCGCCTTGTTAGCGGCGCGTGCGCCAGCGCCTGCCACCGTTGCGTTGCATTATTTATTGCTTATTGAAAAACTACCGATAGCTTTACCTACCCACTTTTGTGGTCGCTTTCGTTCGTTGCCGTTTTTGTTAATTATTTTTACTTGCTGCTGGTCGCTGTGATGCAAATTGGGAAAGCAATTATCGTTGGTGTTAGGAAATGTGTTGGATTGTACATGGTTTCTTTTATAGTCTATTAAAATTCGTTCAATTACTTTCAATTTATGTTGCAGAAAACAATATCACCGACATTACAATAGAATGTATGCGATTAATCGTATGCTATGTATTCGTCAAAGATGGGCTTGTAATAGTTTGATTCTAAGTAGGTCTACGCAATCACAGCCCACTGCTGCTCCCAGGCTGCGCCACAACACCCTGTCCTTAGCCTTCCGTATCCAGTCTACCCCAGCCACCTCCTCACGGTCGTCGGTCCATCTAGCTAGGGGGCGTCCGCCGATACGCCTTGAGGTGAAGTAGGTCTATGCTATATTGACTACCTAATTTCTACTAGAAAAAGAAATTACTTCTAGTCATTTCACAATAAGAAAACCGATCAAAACACAAGAACTGTTTAGACACTTTAAACGAAACACCAAGCCCAGCTGCCATTATTATAAACTAATATTTACGATCCATACACATAATATCGAGGCGGTTCATTACATACTTTACTTGAATTGGAAACAATATTCACAACAGTTTGCTCACAAATTTTAAATGGACGATAAACGGAACGTTTATTAGTTCTGTTGGAAGCATGTGACAAGTCAACAACGTTAAAATAATATTGTTTCTATTGAGATAGTAATACAAAGTAGTGGTGTAGTTATTATTAATAATATCCATGGTGTTTAGTTTCAGAAGGTAAAGTAGCACTTTAGGCTTGGTACGTTTATGCACTGGGGGCCTACCACCAGCTCCTAAAGCAGGGCAGAAGTTGAACTGCATTGCTTTTTTGTACTAAGTTAAAGAACAAAAAAGCACTGCAGTTCAATTTCTGCCCTGCTATAAGACCTGGTGGTAAGCTCTTGGTTTATTATTGTATGTAGATCAAAAGTGCTTATAGCTGCTATAACCCTCACAAAAGTGTTGGATTGTTGTGTAGTTTATAATGAAATAAAAGAATGTAAAAACATGTAATTTTTGTTTGCTTGGCTGCAGAGCCCAGGGTATCTAACTCGTGTAGTAGCAACTGATTGCAACGGCAAAGTAATTAAAAAAAAATCATTATGTGTCATTAAAATGGGGCCAGTAGAATAGCAGAAGCATAAAGTAGGTACTGCAGGCATTGTAATTTTGAAAAACGTATTCTGTTATATTATAAGCTAGCATTCTCTCTTCCATTTAGTATTAACTTTTGGCGGAGAGCCGAGAGTTGAAAATCCAACAGCGCGCTTTTATTTACGCATTTATTGGGTAGGTGTCACCTTGTATTAATGAAAACGAGCCATATTGTCTCTTATCCTTACCACTGTCTATGAGCACCTTATGTAGATATTTCACAATAACTGGTTTAGATAAGACATCTGTGCTCTACCAAAAAACATCATTGACCACAGATAATCAATAAAAAATTACACAAACTAAAACTGTAGTTTACTATTACCAAAAAGATCAGTTAAGGTCATCTAGATGATCTCGTACGCATACAGTCGAGATAAGATGTGACCATTGAAAACAACCTGCTTGTGGTCTGTTGCGGGATTTTGAGAACGTACGCCAAAGTGACATGACAACTTCGATGTAGAAATATGGAAACGACTTTTCGATCTGCAATTAAAACACTCAATTTGATAATTTGAGAACCCCAAAATGAGACAGTCTTTATGAATATGGCTGGCTTTAATGTGCTTTCAATTTCTGAACTTGAACCAAATTCAGTCCATTGACTGTTGTAATTTTACTGCGTGCAATTAATAATTTTAATTTTTCGGGAAAAAATGTATATAAGTAGTATATCGGCCATCTTGTTACCATAACACAAGCATTAGGTTGCTTAGCTTGGGACTAGACGGCGCTGTGTGAAATGTCCAGGGATATTATTATTATTATTATTATTTAAGTACTCGATTCACTTCTCCTTCCCATTCATTCACTTTCTTCCGTTTCGCAGCAATATCTCACAATATCTTTAATATTCAAAATATTACGACACAAAAGAAAAATGTTTAAAAAAATCCGCAGTGATTATGAGTTTGACACTCAATGTCGGTTACACAACTGTCGTATCATGTTGCTGCAAGTTGTTGTAAGTGCAGGTGACCGATCCATCACCGACTCACCGAGACGTGGACGTGCCTAATTAACGGAAAGCAAGGTCAGCTGATGAAACAGGCCTAGGCACCCACTCTAGTTTGTCACAAAAAATTACATTGCGCAAGAGACGTTTCTCTTGTGAGTTTGCGACGAATTGTCGTGTCGTTAACAAGATTCTTAAACTCTACTGTCTTCGCGCACCAACTGTGCTAGGCGCGTCTAGATTTCCGTGGTTGCCATTTTTTATGCATACACAACGTGAATATCCAGATTAATAACATGTCGCGATGAGCAATTAATATGTCAATGTGGAAGCGTAAAGAAATCGGATGTTTTATTTTAATGTTTGTTTTGGTGGCATCGAATTTCCAATAAAAAAATTAAAAATTGTGCACCGTAAATGAATACCGTAATTTTATTCGGCCACCAATTCCTTAACAGACTGGTTCATTTAAATTAAAAAAACTTCTTAAATCAAGCTCCAAATCCCTTGAGGAACAGGAACGCCACTTATTTATGTAACCCACAACGATACCGGAGTGCTTGACTTAAATTTTGCTCCAAAAACCGTCCGGCTATCCATTTAAACGTCCGTCGGCAACAAAATGCCCTCTACTTAACATTTACACCTCCGAGACATGCGATCGTAACATGTTGTGTAACTCAGCCCTCTGACTGATATGAAAATCGACCGACCGACTTTTAGACTCAATTAACGTCGAATAATTAAATATTGTACACGTTAATTTTCTTGAAAAAACCGCAACCGCAAAAACCAGAACTTTCTCCTCTATCAATTCTTTAACAATAATCGCACACGCAGAAAAACTATCTGTATACTAATATTTTTGCATGTCCGTGGCACTAAATTCATAATTACATGCAGACATAAACTTATACCCTTTGTTCTAGTCGATTTTTCCAAAATCAAAATTGATATGCATGCATATCGATACGTTTCCCCCTCTCTGTATCCATATCCGTGTTGCTACCTGCGACAAGTAAGGGACATGCTTTAGTCAGGAACTCAGGATCTCATGCGTCGCGGAGATATTTTGATGAAGACGAGATAAATTAATTATGGAATCGTATGCATGTCAATAACATTGCTCTGAAGACAACTCCACCAACCGTACCATCAAATTCATAATTACAGGCATGAACTAACACCCTTTTCTCTATTATACATGAACTTACACCCTTTCCTTTATTATACATGAACTTACACCCCATTCTCCATTATACACGAACTTACACCCTTTTCTCTATTATACACGAACTTACACCCTTTTCTCTATTATACATGAATTTACACCCTTTTCTTTATTATACATGAACTTACACCCTTTTCTCTATTATACATGAACATACACGCTTTTCTCTATTATACATGAATTTACACCTTTTTCTTTATTATACATGAACTTACACCCTTTTCTCTATTATACATGAACTTACACCCTTTTCTCTATTATACATGAATTTACACCCTTTTCTTTATTATACATGAACTTACACCCTTTTCTCTATTATACATGAACTTACACCCTTTTCTCTATTGTACATGAACTTACACCCTTTTATCTAGTCGCCTTTTTTTTCCAAAATCATTATGAATGATGTACTCAGGTATATCGATACATTTCCTCCTCTCTGTACCCATATCATAGTGTTGCTACCTGCGACCAGTTAAGGCGACGTGTCCCTCTTTGGTCAGGAACTCAGGACCTCATGCCTCGCGGAGATATTTTGATGAGGACGAGATAAATTAATTATAGAGTTGTATGGCCGTACACTAATAAACTGGCAAACTTGCTTATCGATATCGTGGTCTAGATATAGACACGGTAATGACTGGTCGAGTTACGTCGCGGCTTAATGACGTCGCCGATTTAGGCACACGTCGCTTATACGGATAAGGTTTAGTAAGAAAGCTAGGTTTTAAAACAATATGCATAAATACGTTTATAATACAGGGTGCGTCATCATCGTCATCGACGCGCAAACTATAACCATGAATTTAGCATTTATATGATTCTAGATTCTAGAGTAGAAAGTCGTCGGTTATCAAAAAAAATCTGCTGTTTCATAGAAAAGGTTCATAAAAACCTACGCGGGTACGCGGTCAAAATGTTTGGAACTGCAATTTTATTTTTATTTTTTTGTAACAACCCACGAGAAATTTCAACGGTTCAGGGGTTCAGAAGCATGTGCTGCATGAGGTTGAGTGTCGATATCCCTGTCAGCCTGTATAGTCGAGTGTTTGCATCTGTTGGGGAAAAGCTTCTTCACAGAAAAGTAATTGTTTGCGTCCAAACGATTATAATTTTATGTTAGTCGACCGTATACTATTCCTTTCATGTACGTCGAACTTCGTAACTCAACTCACTCACTCGCTCGGATGTGGATGTGGAGCCGTATCACAAACTATGCTCCACTTCCTATCCTGCCCTTTGTGTACCAAAACATGCAGCCAAAGAGACCTCTCCGCTACCACCGTCAACGCCGTGAAGTGGCAAAGTTTTGGGCCAACAAAATTTTAATAATTGTCGTGCCAGTGACATCAATAAGAATTATATATACAATGTGATAGGGGTGGGACTTCTAACCCGTTAAGGCTGAGTACTACATCTAATTTTATCGACAAAAAAAATAATATGGGGGGTTGAACCCCCTCCCCCTAAAAATTATGGCTATTTTTATTTTTTTTAATGTACTACGGCGCGCTTGATACTTTATGTGATATCAAAGGTTGTATGCGTCGTAGAAACAAAAAAAAACGACAAACGGTAGCTAATAACCTTGGCTAACTAATTCATTACTTTTTTCATATGTTTGATAATGTTTTGGTGAGAAAAAAAATTTTTAGGGGGAGGGGGTTCAACCCCCATATTATTTTTTTTTGTCGATAAAATTAGATGTAGTACTCAGCCTTAACGGGTTAGAAGTCCCACCCCTATCACATTGTATATCACCATTTATTTTCTAATTTATGTCTTAGATTTTTTGTGCAGACCCGTTTTCGTACTTGTAAATGGCCTTCAATTTCATATTTTTTAAGAAGACTGTAAGTATAAGTTAACTAAAAGTTTCCCAAATAAAATAAATAAATAACGATGTCTTTGAAATATGTTGTCTTACACACTAAGTGCTGCTTTTATAGATTAATAACTCGAAAGCGGATTATTTTCTAATTGGAAGCAATTAATTTCCCCTGCAGTGAGTCGGTGTAACCTTGATGAGTACACGCCATCGCTCATAGTAAGTACTCACTCCAATAATTACACATTTATACGTTAGTAGTAACACTTTCAAATTACGTGATAACAACTACGAATTTAATGATTTTATATTCATAAATCGTAATAAACAAATTAAGTACGACGGCCCGAGGCGCCGAGCTCCGTAATTACCGAAATAAATTTAAACAAATTCCATTATGGGATCATTTCGGCGATGGACGATGTTATCCATCATTTTAAAGCAGTTACCACAAATCGAGAAACTTATAGCTCGTTTAATGGTGTTGTGTATCGATAATAAGTGCAGCGAGGATCGATAATTGCACGGTAGCGGTGACGATAAGCGTCGACACTATTGTGCATAATGTCGTCCAGTATTACTAAATTATACGGTGCATACGCGTGGTACTTACTGCCGTCAACCGGTCCTGTCTGTCAGGGTGGGGTTACTCTGAAATGTGCAGAAAACGGAAGATATTCGCAGCTACAGCTATGTACGTTTTATAAAACTATCTAGAGAATAAAACATGCACAACCTAGACAGGAGCTTTCAATATGTAAGACTGTAAATTCACTAATTCAAAATTATTTTTCAATTTGCAGAGCACATCTCTGGAGGCACCATCGACATTTCTTTTCGTTGCATATATATTTAGTATGTATGTATCTATTATATAGCATTTATATATCTGTCTATTATAGTATCTGCAATTATTTTGCACCAATGACAACACCATTTTTAAATCCACGCAATTGCTGTCCATTCCAAGGTTGCCTGGAAGAGATCGCAGAAAACGATAAAACCGCCCATTATATGTTTTGTAGTGTTAATTTATGTGGTGTACAATAAAGTATATATAAATAAATAAACATTAAATGGACAGTTAATTAATGTATCTTCCCCAAAATGCCGATTGCAAGAAGAATAAACGACTGTTAGTTTTTTCTAAAACCAGTGTTTAGTTTTGCATAATATAAGGCAAAACTAATCAAAAACACATACGGGACCCTAGGATCGCGCTCTAGATGCCTCACAACAGGGCGAGTCGTCATCGTCATATTATAAACAAGCGCGAGCGCAACAAGATTTTCCATTTAGCTCCATTATATTTAACTCCTAAAGCGCAATTTCCTCACTGAGCTGATTGGAGGAAGTTAAAATGTATCACCTGGATGTCAAACAAGTTATAATATTATAATTTCATGAGAAATAGGTTAAACACTTGAAATCAGTAAAAAGAAGTGAAGGCGTAACTAGAATCAATATTTTTTTAATATAAAATTTTATATATATTATAATAAAATTTGGACGTTCTAATGTGCCTTTTATGTGTCTATTCGAAATAAATTATTTGAGTTTGACTTTGACTGTAAGAAATATCTGTTAATTTTCTGGGACCTCAAAAACGATGAAAGAACATGATTTAGATTTAATATGGAGAGACATTTCGGTTTATGTCTCTGGATGGCAATTAAACCGACTTGTACCCATTTGTCCACACAACGGTGGACTTTTAGGAGGATAAAACACCAAGTCTTTTCTGAAAATTCCGTTTCTAGTTAAAATCTGTAACATAACCTAAGTCCTCAAGAAGTTCTCAGTGAAACCGACCCTGCTTTGCATCTAGCGAATCAGTGTGTAAATTGTGGACGAGTTTTTCGCAACCAACTCGATTTATACGCAAATTATTGCCGCCTCAAATGAATAGATTTGCCTAGGTTGGAAATCGTCAACGCTTTGGTTGAGTCATTCAAGAGAAGTAACACCGATTTTATCATATTAAACAACAAAAAAAAAACTTAGTTTTGACGGGCTTAACCCGCGTAACAACGCGTGTAAGTTATTTTTTCACCACGACATTGAAATGAGCACGTTGAGGGGAGAAGATTACCACTACCTAAAATAACATGTCAAGTTGTCAACTTCTCGATCTAAATATAAATCTTTGTACAGACGCCAGCAGATCAAGCTACCCGAAACTGTCAAATTTTCCCAACCAACCTTGAACCTTAATGCTTTAGTGATAAAGTTGAAAATCTATTAAAGAAATTTGACAGATTGTAGTAGCTTGATGTGCTGGCGTCTGTACTTATTACATGAATAAAGAATTCATCATCATCTGCCTAGCCTTTTCCCAACTATGTTGGGGTCGGCTTCCAGTCTAACCGGATTCAGCTGAATACCAGTATTTTACATGGAGCGACTGCCTATCTGACCTCCACAACCCAGTTACTGGGTAATACGATACCCCTTGGTAAGACTGGTTGTCAGACTTTCGGGCTAAATTAATAAAGAATTAAATGTAAAGATATCAGTTTATCAGGAAATTCTTAGTAGCAGTACGGAATTTGGATTCTTGCCTGGTTGATGGCAATAGGCTCGCCCCCTTTTACAAGGGACTTAAACATAACTGGCGAATAGTGGGTGTATTATAGGTACACCTCTTTGCCAATCCCTTCGGAGAAACAAAGCGTGATATTATGTTTTGTCATATCAGTTTCTTTTACTAAAATTCTTTGGTAAATAGATTGCAAAAGCGAATCGTAACAATTTCACGAGCCAGCCTAAATTTAGCATTACTCAGTTACATAAAAAAGTTAAGTTAAGAGCGTTCACAGTAAGTTAAAGTATGCGTTCGGACCAAACAAGAAAAAAAGCCGTTGCGACTTGCAAAACAAGAGCAGATGCCGAAATAATGAGGTGCGCGGAAGACGCGGGTACTTTGAACAGGGTTGCCAATTTACTGGAAAATCAGTCTGACTTTTTTCACGTCCTTATCTCCATCCGTACCTACCTACATAACATACATTCATAATCAGCCTAAAATGTTCCCACTGCTGGGACACAGGCCTCCTCTCTTCGAGAGGAAGTGGGCTATAATCTACCAAGCGGGGCCCAGTGCGGGTTGGCAGATGTCACATGTCTTCGAATTCCGTACCTACCTACTGTGCAGTAATCAGAATTTGTTGGCACCAGTGTATTTTTTAATAATAAAAATAATATTTTATTACTTCATTTTGTAAACTCATGTCCCGTTAGGTACAGACGCCAGCAAGTCAAGCTACCCGAAACTGTCAAATTTTCCCAATCAACCTTCAACCTTAATGAATGAAATTTGACAGATTGTAGTAGCTTGATGTGCTGGCGTCTGTACCTATCTATGAATTTACTAAATCAAGTAACTAGTTCGTGGACTTCAAAAGATTAATTTTCATCAAAACTCCACGCTCACAACAAAAACAGTTCTGATTTTGTGCCAAACTTACGTAACAGTAATATCCTGAAAGTATGAGGGCCTATGTGGCAACCCTATGTCGGAGTGGCGTATGCGCGGGCGCAGACACGAGGTACGGTTAATTGCACGTGTGATTTATACCAAATTGGGAGGTCTGCGCCACTCAGTTTTTCACTCAATGTATGTCTATTTTAATTAGTGTGTCGACGTTCATTTCTTCATCAGCGGGACAAGGCAACTTAACGATATGAAATTAAATTAAATCAAAGCTCGTAGGCACAAGCCTATAAGCACAATTATGAATTACATAAGTAACGTATCTGTAGAAAATCTTTGATCTCCCTATTATTACACCCTATTGTGTTAATAAGAATCTCCTTGATTTACGTTTCGTATCTTCACTTAAAAGCACTCTACGCTATGTACACGTAGCAGACAAATAAAAATACACCAGTTTATTATTTCATAAATTTTAAGTCCAAACAAACACCAATCTACTTATGCAACTCATCACACATGCTCCAATAACATTTTTCACAAAATAAATACGCACAATGATTTCACAAACGTCTGTACAAATAATGAATAATTCATACAGCATTCCTATGTAAACAAAATTATGACAGCACCAATAGAATAACACCCTTGCATTGCATCGCCCGAGGCTAGGCTCGCGACTCAATAATAGACATATTGAAAGGCGACCTGATGATAAACAGCAATAACGACCAATCAACATGGTCTACCTCACCCTCCGACTTCCACCCACATGGAAAGAAACCAAAGGAAGTTAATCACATGATTGGGGTCTACATAAATTGGTCATCTGTCTACGGTCTGTTTTCACTCTCTATGCCATCCCGCTATGCTATTTTCTACTGTGATACAGTTTTTCATTCGAGGTAGGTAGTACGCGACTGGTTTCACTGATTGTTGTCAAGTCGCTACTGGGTGAGGTGACGGTAAAAAGTGTGGTCAAGCCAATAGTTTTTCTTCATAAGTTTCTGTAACGGTAATGATACATATTTTGCGTATAAATAGGTAAGTAAACACTGAAACTTTTTCATTTTGAACTATCATGTTTAACCACATTTTTTTTTTAATTATAAGCTATTATTTAATATAAGCTATTTTACATAACATACACACATTTGCTTTACGCTTTACTTTGTGTAAATTATATCATCAGCACTGCTCTCAAATCGGTGAAGGAAAACATCGGGAGGAAACCGGCATGTCCTAGAACCAAAAATTCGAAGACATGTGACATCTACCAACCCGCACTGGGCCCGCGTGGTGGATTACGGCCCACTCCCTCTCACTAAGTGGAGGCCTGTGTCCCAGCAGTGGGAACATTATAGGCTGAGTATGTTCTATGTTGATAGAAGACAAGTTTATGTGGGTTATTTTCAGGGTGTGGTTTCCTACGAATTGATTCAATGTTGTTTTGCTACGTTTTCAACTGACAAAGTTTATCATCTTTCGAGTGTCATAGTTGATATTCTATATGCAAAAATGTTTGTTATCCACCTTAAATTAAACAAGCAAGACGCGATTTCCCAAAATTATTACTATAGGAAGGTACTGCAATTATTCTACATTCACGTCGTGCACGAGTGGTTGACTTTCTCGCTCCCGAGATGAGTACCAACGTTTTTCTTTGAGCAAAAAACTTGTTAGCGTCTCAAATAAAACGAGAGCAACGTGCGCATACGCACCCAATGCGGACCGACTGAATGTTTTTTCCGGGTATTGAATTAAATTTTGGGTACGTAAGTCTAAAGAGAAATAATGAAATGATCTAATCATTTTTTGTCGTGACGTAAAAAAGCTACTGTCAGCAAGTACTTCACATTATTGGAAGAGGTGCCAGAGATACCCAAAAACGTGAAAAAATAATAATAAAAACGAAACTGTTACAAAATTTTACCATCTGTGTCATCGAAACAACTCGCAACGGTGCTACTTCCGATACAGTTAACGCTATAAAAAGAAATATCTTATAATTACAGTTGCAACCATGTTCAGATCTATATTTTAATTCAAGGTACATATCAATTATACATACCAATAAAAAACTGTCAATACGCCTGCATATTTGCTACAATGTTACAGTTGGACTCAAAGAACACAATTAAAATATTACACATTACAATCATACTTGATAGCTCTTAAAACGACGTGGTTAAAAAAAATCTTCTCATACTCTAGTATGTGTTAAATCTGGATCGATACATTCTCGGTACAAACTTATAAATAAAAAATTATAAGGCTTGTTTCGATATTCGAATATCGAAACTCCCCGCTGCGTGAGAATTTGCAGAAAATAAATGACGATCGAGTATCGAATTCCAATGGAAATTCCTTGTCGGAATATCAGCGCAAGACCTGACAGGTGGAACAGGGAACTAAATTCAAAAGTGCATTGTTTAACAAATTATTGACATGTACCTTTGAAACCAACCTCCGATTTAAAATCTCAGGGGGCAATTCCCATAATTTTAAGAACGTTCACAGTCTGATCACTGTCTTAATCTGTCAAAAGTACTTCTTTCCTACATTTTTGTCAATAATTGTCGCAGAGATGACTGCGACTAGATTTTGAACGTTTTTCATTACGGCAATCATTCTTGAGGATTACTCACTTGACATTCGTTTCGAATCGATATGACACTGAGACTATAGGAAATTTTAATTCACACTTTCATATAATGGTGTAACTAATTAACTAGACCCTCAAACGAAATTCACGCTCTAGAAAATAACAAAAGAAGGAAAATACTCGACTTATCTAGCTTAACCAGGACAAAAAGCCGACCGATACGCTTAATAATCAAAATTTTCTAAATCGGGCTTCTGGCAAAACTATACTAGTTACTATTATTCACACAATAAGTCTAGATGTACTGTCAAGCAACAATGTCGCATGCAGATTAAAATCAATGACCCTTTAAGTAGAGCACCCTCAAGTGCCGAGGATTAGAATTATGAGAGTGTAATGTATTTAACTGGTCGTGTTAGGTGTCAGCCGTACAGATAATTTGTCGTGCTGTATCCGACGCAATGGCATACGCAATTCTTAAAATATTATAGAGGCGGATCTAGGAATTGGTAATGACACTTCGTACTAGTTTAATTTAGAATTATGGCTGAGGTTTACACTTAAATCATTACTTAAATGTATCAAATAAGTCTCCTAAGTAACAAATAAACTTTTTTAATTTGACGTGGTCCAATTTCAACTTTTTCTTTTAAGGGCTGTTTACTAAGCCACCCTTTCCTATTAAATTTAACATTGGAACACAATAAATTGTGTTCCAATGTTAAATTTAATAGGAAAGGGTGATGAATGAACTATTCTACCAAATTAATTTACCAGGACTCAAGACGTGGTTTTGCCTAACCAAAACATGCATGTTATTATAAGACTTCAACAAATGTCTTCCATATATTTTGTGTTGTGCGTTGATAGTCGCGCCTCGTATTTTATTTTTGCAGCAATCTTCACATCTTCTATTAAGTTAAATTATTTCTTATAAACTTTTATTATTTATTATTGTCATGCTTGTGTCTTACAAAAATAAAAATAACCGTTTTCAAGAAAACTATCTGACTCACATAATATTGATTCAACGTACCTAAATTCCAACATCTACCGCTGACCTACCTGTGTATTCAATAGTACGAGTACATAGTATCTAAGTGTGATTTCATACGGACTTGCGGTTACAAAAGAAGCGATCTGTGCAACCACACCGATTGGTTTCTATTCGCCATTGTGAGCCCCGCACTGATGGGAAAGTAATTTGCCACAAATAAACTAGTTACAAAACCCAATGGAATGTATCGGTACGTTTTGTAAGAAACAATTAACGTATTTGTTATTATGTGAAGTTTAATGTAACTTTGCAAAGAAAAAGTGACAGAAAACATCGAAACGGGCATGTCTTAAAACCCAAAAATTTTGACGACGGCGAGGTGACGTTCACCATCCCGCTGGTGGATTATAGCCTAAACAGAGAGGAAGCTTTAGTTCAGCCCGTGGTTTCAGCAGTAGAAATAACAGCTGATTATTGAAATATTTTGGTATGTCCTACCAACTGGGATGTTCCAAACATAATATTATTATGATATACTAAATAACAAGCATGATTTGAGCTACTTGATTACTGACAAATGTTTGCTCTGACATCCAGTCCATTCTTTCCTCAAAAGACCATTTCAGGCACTAATCTACATGGTCCATGGTCCATGGTCCTTATGTCTGGACTTTAAAAGAGACTTTGACCCATGAGTTTGTTTCACTTTTTCTTTTCAGGCGTAGTCAGATAGTAAATGTCGACTCCGTCTAGCTCATTTTTTTTATAATATGCCGTGTAAAAGCGATTCCGATATCCTATTATTTACCTATGCTATAATTTTCTTTCTTTCTTTTTACAGAATAAACACTTTCATTTCATTTCGTTATGTTAAGGGATGTCCTGGAACCAAAAATTCGAAGACATGTGACATCTACCAACCCGCCCTGATCCCGCGTGGTGGATTACGGCTCACTCCCTTTAACCGACAGGAGGCCTGTGTCCCAGCAATAGGAACATTAAGGCTGATTAAGATGTAAAGGGATTAAACAAGTTCTTACCGAAACGTCAGGATGGTGTCACAGAGCACTCCTGAGGTGTTTTAAAAAACTTGTTACACTAATCTCATTAATAAAATGCTCTTATCTACAAAATTAATGGCTAACACATATCACACCTCACCTCAATTACCATCAATCTCGAATTATATATATCAGCTGCCACTGCGTAATGCACACGAATGAATTCGAAGCCTCTAGGCGAGCTGTAACCGAGCCCAATGCATTACCAATACACTGGCAACACTGCCAACATGATAATACATCATATCTATGTATTATTCATATGACGACTTGCGATTTTGATGTCGCAAGGCGAGTTCAGCCGTTTTTGCTCCAAGATTTATATCGAAGTAATAAATGTATCATAAATATATGGAATCGATTTTATATGGACCGTTGGACGCTTAAAGTCGTAATTTGGTTCGAAAAAAATGATAGATTCATTGATATTACACGGGCGGCTCTTTCATGTGAAGAGGGTGAGGTTCGGTTCCTGATTGATGAGATGGTTCCTTTCTTTGGTGGTTCAATTGTTTGCCGAGGAATGGAACAGAAATTAAGGTTCCGAAGTCTTTATACTTAATTTGATTGTAGGCAATGGACGCGTCTTTTCCTTTTACAATTAACTGTCTTGTTCTTAATGTATGATGGTACTTAGTTAAGCTAAATTACGAATTATTAAAGCATTTTATCAGATATTAATGATTTACTCATTCGTAAGTGAGCTTGGTCAGGAAGAAGACTGAACTGGACCGGAATACTTTTCAGATCTTAAAAAACAAAACCTTTCTTTCCGCCTACCTATTTACAATTTCAAAGAAAGATAAGAAAGAAAATAAATTTATTTGATCCAGGTTAAGGTTCCTGGTAGCAGCTGGATGAGAGTTGCCGAAAATCGAGTTGAAAGGCATGCAATAGTAGAGGCCTATGTCCAGCCGTGGACTGCTATAGGCTGGTGATGATGATGATGACGGCACACAATATTCACATACAAACTAAAAACAGTATTGTACTAGAAATGATAACCACAAGTAAAACGGTAAATCTTAATTCAGTATTTCAATTTGGACCACCCTGTACAAGACACATAAAAAACCATATGTAACCCATCAAACATCGTTCACCAGACTGCATGGAACCACACAACATACACGCCGACGATTAGGCAACCTCTGATAAAGCGTCACTACTGTGCCCATAAACAAATGACTGCGCAGGAGTTCGCTCACAGAAGAAAGGCGACGGGTCACGAGCGGCACACATCTCTTAATTTTATATGTTATCATACACGACTATCGGTTATAATTATTTGTTAAGATGTCAGTTTCGAACACAGCCGGGTGGCGTGTTGTGTTATGACGTAACTTAGGACAGGCCTATGTCCAGCAGTGGACAGCTACGGGCTAAGTTGATGGATTGATGCCAGTGTTAATTATAGTCAGATCTGTTGAACTGATCATATGGTGGACGGTAGTTTTTTTGTTTTTAAATATTGATAGAATAATAAACATTTTAATGTGGATATTTAGAAGGGCATAATATTGGAGTCTTTGATGAAGTAGTAATTATAGGATTTATACTTTCATTTTTCATGGCTGTAAAACCGAAAGCACAACCAATGTTTAAATAACCCAAACTTTTGTTTGTAAATATTATATTACTTACCTTACTATTTTATATATTTACCCATATCAATCTGCCTAGCCTTTTTCCAACTTTGGGGTCAGCTTCCAGTCTAGCCGGATGTAGCTGCAATACCGGTACTTTACATGGAGCTACTGCTTACCTGACCTCCACTACCCAGTTACTGAGTATCACAATACAACGCGGTACAAGCGGTTGTCAGACTTTCGATCTGCTGACTTCCCGTAACGACTGTCAAAGACTTTCGAAAGACAGCCGGGTCCAACGGCTTTACATGCTTCCGAGGCACGGAGGGGTATGTAAAGATGGTCACTCATCCACGGATCGACCGTGTCATGCGCAGGTTAACCTGATTGATCGACCTGTGCGGCTGTTATTACTTAGCCACGAGCCCCTTTTTATATATTTACCACAAAGATTAATAAAATTTAATTCGAACAAAAAAGGAGAAGCAGTAAAAAAGAAATATGATGGAAAAGATTGTCGTCATCTAACGTGCGGGTTGATTATAATAAAGTCATTAATTAGTTATAATTAATTGCTAACGTCTCTTTATTATACAGATCACATTTAATTACTATCGATATTTTTCCATTTACCAAACATGGATGAATGAAATATGTGTAGAAACAGCGATCAAGAAACTGATATATGTTTATGAGTAACACAGCAATAAATTAACAAACAATATCTTCCTTTTATTTCCATTTATAGATAGTTTTATAGTTGGCAATTAGAATTGAGCTATAATTTAATTAGAACATTGATACGGAATCTTTTTCCGTGTCGTAAGAAGTCTGAGATATTATAACAATTAGAAAAATAATCCGGACTGCTCGTTGTTCTAGCGGCCGCAAGCGCTACTACTGAGCATGTGGTCCTAGCTTCGATTCGGGCGAAGTGTAATAAAATTGAATCCCGCCATGCTTGCGAGCAATAATTGGGGCGCCTCCATAAGAGAGTTGTAGACCTATTTTTAAAGTTAAAGGTTCTAACTCTATCTTCTACTTACATCTTAGAAATAGCCATGTTTGTCAGGAAAAACTCTCACTTCTTTTCCACTGTAGCCGAAAACAATAGATTTGCAAAAAAAAACAAGTTAAAAAACCAATTTTGTATTAATACTCTCCACTACAGAAACAGCTACCTTGTGTCCATTAAAATATATAACCATATTCCAAAACTAATAAGAGAGCTACCATTTAATTTTTTTTTTTTTAAGTCTAAAAAGTTGGCTTCTCCAAAATTATTTTTAAACATTAAAATAAATTTTGATAATAAAGGTTAATAAGTAAATAATATTTTTTTAAATAATAAGGTAGATTTATTTTGTTGTATAATAGAAATTTTGTTATTGTTGTGTTTTTATTTTATTTTATGTTGTATATTAGAGTACAAATGTCCATATTATAAGTGTTTTGTATTGTTTACAATAGTATAATTAGTATATGTATAAGTTAGGTTTTATACCCACGTGTACATTAGGTTCACATCTATACTTATAATAAATCTGTAGAAGTGAAAATTCTGTACATTGAAAATATCAAAAAAATAAATGGCAGGGGGTGTTACTAGACCGACACCGAACCCAAAAATGTGATTAAAAAAAATTTTGTCTGTCTGTCTGTCTGTCTGTCTGTTTGTTCAGGCATCACGCAAAAACTACCGGTTCGATTACGATGAAACTTGGTATAATTATTCTTTAATATCTTGGGCACCACACTGGGTACTTTTTATCCCGGAAAAGTACTTAATTTTGCGGTTCGATCCCTAGACCCGATTACTGTACCAACCGCAAATAATAAGTTTATCGTAGGTTACGTCACCCGCAGTGGAGTTCACTAAGGTTATGCTCTAAATGTGCTGAAGGTTGAATTTGGCTTGCACCGTTCGCAGCACACGCGTGGCGCCCGGCCGCCACGGATCGCTACCGTATATAAGGACATTTTTTGAACTTTGATTTGAACGGACGTGTTGAGTGGCGAGCGTTCGTTCTTATTTTAACTGCTACTTGCAATTCTAAACCGTGTTTTTCAGTGCGACCTTTTTATTCCTATTAGTTTTTAGAGTTATTTAGGTTTATTTTTATAAGTCGTAGGTATAGATTTTAATTTTAAAGTATAGGTAGTATATTTGATAGTGTACGTAGTGACCGTAGGTTATTTTATAATACTGTTAGGTAGGATTAGTCATTCGTATAGATATTAGTTTTTAGGGATTTTGCTTATTTATTGAGTTTAGTTATCATCAGAAATAGGTTTATTTAGGTAGGTAGGTATTTTATTTTCTGTTATTGAGTTTATTTTTTTTTATTAGGTAGGTACTTAGGTAAGGATATCATATAGGTACCCTCTTAATCACCACTAATGAGACACAATTGGTTTTCTATTGTAATTAGCCACAAAGGGCCCGCGAGATAGATGGCATCCTGGGGAAGCACATACATTTTATCCTGTTAGCACGTTCCCGTGGGATAATTTCCGACATCCACGCGGGCGAAGCCGCGGGCAGAAGCTAGTTGTAAATATTCGTATGCCGCTAGTAGCGGCGGATGTGTCGAACTTATCCATATTTACCAACCATCTTTGTACCTACCATATCCGATGAATAAATGTCTTTTTCTAGATTTGTGTTCCGTTGTTGGCAATAGGCCCTATTATTATATGGGACTTAAACATAACTGGCGTAATGTGGATGCTCTACACCGTTAAATTTTGATCGTTTTAATCCTTAAAAGGGGTCATTGTACTCATCATTATGAACAAATTTTACTACGGGACCAACCCTGAAATCATGAAAAAACAATTTGTTGATCCATAGATTTATGTTCGCCGATATAATATAGGTATGGATCAACAGATTTTTTTCTTTTCGAAAACGATCAAAATTTAACGGTGTATAGGTAAACCTCTACTTAACCTTTCGGGGAATACTTGCGTTGTGTTATGTTTAGAAGACCAAAAGCATTGCTAATGAGCGTACTATTTCGATGTCACATCTTTGACAGCTGAATTCGTTCACGTAATATTAGATTGATTTTGTACATTTATGACTTTCAACCCTTCGTTACACCTAAGGTTGGACACCCAAGACCAGCCCAAAATGCCAACTCAATAATTCCATTACCAAATCATTTTAAAACCACAAACAACAACCCAGGAACCACCATTTTCCAGGAAAATCCATGCTAGTGCTAAGTGTTAGTACCCACAAGTGCATTGTACACGCGTGCCTCGTGACTGGTAATGCTGTTCGCTCCGTAGGCACATATTTATGCATTCAAACACGGCATCAATCATTCTAATGAGCCGGCCAGTAGGCAGGGACGGGTGTAGGAGCCGCGGGCCCGGGCCGTCACGTGATCACCGTAGTGATGCGCTCGTGATTTATCGATTGATGTGCGGCTGTCAGTTCTACATTAGCGCTGGAACAAATTAATGGAGTGACTTGGACTAGATTGACATAAAACGAGAAATATTGGTGTTGAAATGAGGAGGCTTGTGCAGTGGATGGTGTTGATGATGGGGCCTTTAATAAGAAGTAGGATGATGCAGTAGCAGCAACATTAAGTGTCGATAAGTGTCTGTGTATCGAAAATGGGTTATTGAATTTGAGGAGCTAGAAGTAATAATCTCGTAGATGGTTTCTGTCCATTACGGAAACTTAATACCAAGCGGAGAGGAGAAATGCCTACTTAAGCAAAACGATTGCAATAAAAGAATAACTTATGACAAGCATGATTATCAATGAAAATTATAGAGCAATGAAATTTTCGGCAGTAGCCGAAGCCTTCACTTGTGAGCAGGAGCTTGCTACATCCACGATAATAATGCGTAATGCACACAGCCTGTAAACATCTAGCTCTAGACCTAGTAAATAGCATGAATTATTGAGATATGCGTATGTCAAATAACAGACGTATTCAATTCACTGTATTATGACCATTGATAGACGTAATTTACGATTTTACGACGAATAATACCTCATTCGACTGTAATAAACATTGTTATGAATATATTTTCGCTAACACCATACCTGTTTATTAACATATTCGTGTGTAGTTTCAGTTTATCGATATCGATAGTTATAGGGATCAAATGAGCCCTATTTAACATAGCAGTGATATTCAACTAACAAGTTTAGCAATGAAGGAAAGAAAGCTGCCCGGAGCGTCCGGCGCTATTCACAAATTGGCACGAGCTAGGCACGCGTTGCCCCGGCGCACCGTAACGTAACATCTCCTTTTCAACCACACTGGAAAATCAACCATAACTTTGTAGTATAAAGTGTATTTTACAATAGGTGTTGTTTGAGGTAGAAGAGACGTTTCAGAAACCGATGAGTTACAAAGATTGAATGGCGCAGTGCAATGATACCGTAGAGCCATTAGTGAGAGCAAAAAGGATGGAATTCTTTTGATTGTGTTTTGTTTATTTTCTCTTTGATTAATACTTGCGTGGTATGCTAATTATTGCGTTAAGCAAATATGTAGCAGTTGGTTTGAAGTGATTAAGCACATTTTTATGGTAGAGAGTTGGTTTAAGAATTGGAGCTGGGTCGTGTCGTTTGTAAAGGCATGTTATTATTATTTGTTACGAAATTATTTTATTAGGACATTCGATTCTTAGAAGCTTGTTTTTAATGGGTTAAGAGATGTAAAGATGATCTTAGACGAGAAATATATATCGTTGGATGCATAATCAGCCAATCATGTATAGTGCTGGGTCACAGGCGTCCTAGGAAAAAGAAATCTACCTCGCAGGCCCAGTGCGGATTGGTTGTCTTCAAATTTTCTATTCTAGGATAGGCCGGTTTCCTCACGATATTTTCCTTCACCGGTTTGAGAGTAGTGGTGATGAAATTATTTACACAAAGTAAAGCGCCTGCCTGGGCTTGAACCCACGACCAACAACGCGCAAGTCGAGGCTATTACCACTGGGCCACCTGCTTCTCGTCACTGTTAGATACGATCTGATATTTCGCTGCAACATTTCGATTTGTCTTATCTTACCTACATCGAAAACTGAATGAAACGTCTAAAATCATGGTCGTTTTTTTTTCAGTTTTTTATTCTTTATTATGAAAAGGGGTTTTTATCCATACGAATATGGTAACCCCATCAATTTAACTTTAATTAAGGTAACTACATACTTTTTTTTATTTAGCCTACACTATCCCACTGGTGAGCAAAGGCCTCCCCAAATCTTTCCAGGCATCCTTTTCTTGAGCCACCTCGATGCAACTCTTGCCTCGCCACCTCTTAGAAAAATAGAAAACAGAACTACAGAAATAGAATCAATGACTAAGCATCTTCACCAGGCTACACAGTACACATGCTCGTATTTAAAGTCAAATTATTCTATTCAATTTCTGACCTTACACAACCAAGACAGCAAAACATCATTCTCAACCAAAACCAAAACAAAAAAGTAATAATTATTTAACTAATTTACAGCTACGCAAAGCCCAGCAGCTCCTGTCAAAAAACTTTCATAACTCTTCAATCAACAATCGTAATGAAACAATAAAATAAAGTCACTTAGCGGTTCGAACATAACGTCCCGTACATGACAGTAATTAACTTTCACATCAAAGACAATCAATTAGCTGTAATCTTCTCATCAATGGAGCCTGGAGCTAGACAGCGGGAACAGAGAGCTATTCTTATTTTTGTTTGGTCATTTATTTATTATTCACAAAATCCACAGCTCTTTGATTTTTTTTTCTCTAAATATATGAACTAGTATTAGGGGGTATCGTATTACCCAGTAACTGGCTTGTGGAGGTCAGATAGGCAGTCGCTCCATGGAAAATACTGGTATTCAGCTGCATCCGGTTAGACTGGAAGCCGACCCCAACATAGTTGGGAAAAGGCTAGGCAGATGATGATGATATGAACTAGTGTTACAGCCAATTACGGATTTACAATATAATAGCTATACAATATTATATGCAGCAGAAACAAATATACAGAGTGAAGTGAATTACTGCTAGCACCATCTAAGCACTGCTAAGTGTACAGTGTGGGTGAGTGTGTAGGAGTGTGCATGAGGAGTTGCGAATGGGCGTGAGAATATGTTATCATTACTGAATAAGTAGTGTTTGGTTTGGTTTTTTTTTATTAAAGTACTACCTTCTGCCCGCAACGTCATCCGCATGTTTCTTGTGCTCCCGACCTACCCCATCACATCGCATCGCCTGTCTGCACTATTACTGCTGCACGTTCTGACTTTTTTATTTTTGCTTGGCCCCTGAGGGTCATAGCGTAATGTTAAGTAACCTCAAGCCTTCCGCAAGAATTAGGCTATCAAATGCATAAATACTTTTTAAAATCCGACTGCCAGTTCCAGAGATTAGTGCGCTTAAACGAACAAACTCTTCAGCTTTATTATTAGTATATAGATATAGTCCGGCCGTCGAGACAATGCGTTGCTGACACCTGTCAGAGCGACGCTAATAAAGATCAAATTCGCAATATACGTAGGTATTTGATTGTATGAAACTAACAGATGTCAAGAACGCATGCTCTCGACGGCTGCACGGTACCGTAGTAACAATATTCAGGGCTTTGTACTGTTGGATTAGAATGTCACTTGAAATATTGTTTGACCTGGTCTAGTTTTTTCAGGCAAAAAAACTCAATTTTTCAGTATTTTTTAGCAAGATATAGTCACGACAAGACGTCGTAATACTGTCATAAATACTGAAGAAAAAATTAAATAAACTGACGGAGTCTGGCATAGCGTAGCGGCTTCGCAACTACAACTGTCAAAAACTTCACTTCAACTCACGCGCAGATCGCAATCAACAGCGCGCAGATTTTCATACTTTTCACTAATTACATCAATCGGCACAAACTACTCAACAAATTAACGACTCGCCCTGATTTATTTTGACTCATTTTGTATTTGTATTATTGTAAACTTAAGTAAAGTTAATTGGACTTTTAAGGCTGGACAAATTTTATGATTTCCTCCGTGTACAAGGAATGTGCGTATAATCTTGTGTAATTGTATTTACTACGCCGATTTGTTTATAAATTGAAGTAGTAACGGGTAGATTGACAGCTTTGGAATTTACTAATTTATTAAATTACTAGTGGTAAAATAGTTAGCTCCGCTAAAGACGTAGTAACGCGGTCAAAAGGTCGAAAGTTCAAATTAACACCGTTGAACTTTGCCAACTAAGCCATTATCTTACACTGCCTCCAAGCTGGAGGCAGTGTAAGAAAAGAGATGCAGTATTAGAAAAGAGATTTCAATTATTATTTATTTTTAGCCTACGTTGTCCCACTTCAGGGCAAAGGGCCTCCCTTTCTTCTTTCCTCTCCTCAATGTGTGTGGACCAATGAGAAATATTTTAATACTAGCTGTGCCCCGCGGTTTCACTCGCATAAGTTTCGATCCCGTGGGAATATCGGAATAAAAAGTATCCTATATGTTAATCCGGATTATAAACTATCTGTGTGCCAAATTAAATGCCAATCCGTTTTGTAGTTTTGGCGTGAAAGACTAACAAACATCCATCCATCCATCCATCCAAACTTTCGCGTTTATAATATTAGTAGGATTGGTGTGTAAAATAGAAGTAAAATTATAAAAAGGTCTCCAAAGTTAGGGACTGCCTGTTGGTCCAGTGGTCGCAAGCGCTACTCCTGAGCATGAGGTCCTGGGTTCGATTCCTGGGTCAGGCAAAGTGATATTTTGTTTTTCTATCTGGAATTCTTCAGTAGCAACCCGGAGTGTGGCTTTGTGCCCGGTTGAAGGTAATAGGTTCGCCACCTATTTCATGGGACTTGAGCATAACTGGCGAAATGTGGATGTACTATAATAGGTACTTTTTGCCTAACTTTTCGGGATATGTAGGCGTGAATGTTGTGTTATGTCACCAAACTTCAAAGAGAAAGAAGGCCTGGGTTGTGGACAACCAACCCGCAATGGGAGAACCCCATCATAACCATTGAGGAAATGAATCATCATCAGCCTACAGCAGTCCACTGTTAGACATGGCCTCTCCAATTGCACGCCATTTAGTTCGACTCACGGCAACTCTCCAGCTGCTACCAGCCACCCGGCGAAGATCATCGCTCCACCAAGCCTGACGGTATCCTACAAAATCATCGTATAAAATACCGAGCATGATATTCTGCTAAAACCGTTATAAAAAACTAATATTCAATCACCGACCTAGTCGCACAATTTATAATCAATAAAAAATATGCACGCCGATCCGCAATAATCAAGCAAAAAGAATCTAGAAGAAAATTACAATAATAAATCTTGCCAACACTCGACTTTCTCAGGCGACGTTCTAAACGAGGCACAGTTTTTTACAAAACCACTTATTGACGTAGTTTAAACATGATTACTATGTAAATTTATAATGGATGGGTCATCAAGTTGACTATCAAAGACATCATTACCTTACTCCTGTCACTCGGCAATTTCATATCATCAATCTTGTATTTAAATGGTACAAGTAAACGCTCTCAGTTGGTCCCGAGGCAGCTCATAATGGCCTATAAATTCAACATTAGAATTGAGAAGCTATTAGTTCGTAAGTTCATAAACTTACACCATTTTAAGTAGCACTTTTATTAGTTTTGTCAAGTGCATGATTGACTTTTTATTATTTTTACTTCCGCAATGGAAAATTGAGAAAAGCGATCTTACAGCTACCCGCTTATTTACCCACTCAGCATCTTCTATTTCAGTTCTAGCCTAATAAAAAACATGCAATTATCAATTATAGCAAAACCATAAAACTATGCACAGTTCCCAGAACTGCACATTTCTCATCAACATAAGAATTTTCAGGTCTCGCTCAGCTTAAAACCTTGGCTCATAATCATATACAACAAAAAATTGCTCTTAGCTAAGAAGGAAAAGTAAGCAAGTTATTAAATACCAGTTACTCGCTCTAAATGCTTTAAACGCATCACCGATTTGCGACACTGGACATGCTCACATACCTAATAACAAATTACATAAAAACGTTCTATGATGCAGGTTCAGTTAATTTTCTTGTCATGTTGCTAATAGGGAATTGATGTGTAGTTTCCAAGCATTTTAAACCTAGATAACTTAAAGACTTGAAGATAATCTTCACTCCGTTTTCATCGAGGCTTTAGATTCCGTGTGGACGGCATTCCTTGAGGGAAAAACGAAGCGTGTCTAGTTAATTATATTGTAATTGGCGAGGATGGCTCAACTATCTGGAGTATTGCGGCACTTGCATAGTAGGCAAATGGACTGAGTCATCTCTGCACTTTGAAGAAACTATATGATGAATGACTAGTTTTATACTTTCGTTTTGCCATGGGGTTTCGTTCTGTTTCTGACCGTATCGAGTAAATAGTACGTTTTACGTGAGATATAGCCGTAATTAATGCAAATAGGCTCTTCAATTCATCATTCTTCGTGGCACAGCTGATGTAGTATGTTTCTGCAACTTTGTATTCAGAGCGTAAAATATTTCCTTCCTCACACTAAGCGTCAATATATCTTCCATCTGAAGTACATTTCACTTTGCATGTACAAGTAACTAGAGCCTCTTAGGCACACGTCACATTATGCCAACATGGTGCCTACAAGGAAGTTTTATTTTACCAAAACAATAAGCAAACTCGTTACATATCCTCAGAGGGTTGGCTGCGACCGGCTCGAGAATCGCCTTAATGATGTCAAAAGGCAACATAATGTGTTCTCCTTAAACGGTCGTCGCAGTTCGTTACTGTCGCCTCCTTCCTCGGTGACGTCTCACTGCCTACCAGACGGACGCATTAAGATCACCTAAGGGCACCACCATTATGTAAAACGACCACAGAATAAAATATATTCACTCGTTAAAAAATAAATATACGACCGGCTCCGGTGTTTGCTCGTTTTACGACGAAATTGTACAAATAAACTCGCCGTAGTGTTGCACGCTAGCCAGATCTCTCAAGTACTTTTGGCATTATAAAAATGATGACGTTATGCATAATAAAATCTCGATAAAGGAAGCCGTGTTCATAATTCACGTCGTCCTCTCGCTGCAATCGTAATAATAAAGAAGGTATTTTTTGTGGTGAGGATATGGCCGTTCGCTGGTCGCACCGACGACCTCGCAGCAACCTCCACTGTGTCTGTATACCAAATTAATTTGACCGTATATAGAGCGCGAACATTGAAAACGTGTTAGGGTACACAGAGATATGACATGATCGTCGACATCCACCGTAATAACAGCTCAGCTCGATATAACAGGAATTAATGTATCTGTCGATAGCTAAGGCCGAACTCCCAGATTACAGATCGAACGACCTCGTTAGATTTTATCTCTATAATTCGAAAATCTTTTATGAATAATTTGTCTCCATTATGTTCGGAACGTTTAAAGCTCAGGATTGGAACTTGACATCCTGTAATGCTAATCAAGTATTAAATACCTATTTTAGAATGTTGATTTATTTCCTCTCGTTTACGTAATTTATTGGGTCGGCGAAACATCAAATAGTTTGAATAGTCAATAGCATGTAAACATTATTGTTCTGTGAGTTAATCGAACTATAACAAAGAGACTATCGAGTAGGAAGTCATTTCGATTGAAGTATGTGTAGTGTATTATGATCATTATTGACTGAAGGAACAATAAGATGACAGTTTTTATTGCATAGCATTACTGTCAAAATATTTATTGATGTAATCAGCGCAAACAGATTTGACCAGTAAGAATATATAAATGTATTACTCAGCGATCTATATCATCGTATACCTACGTACAAGTCCGCCTTACTTTTGCTTTCGTTTCCGACCTACGCGTATTAAAAAGGCTTGAATGAACGTAACGGGTAAATTGATTGTGGGGCGCGTCGCAATACTACCTACTGCTCGTACCTTATAATTAGATGATATGAATTCGATGCGATAGCGTGGCGGTCCCTTGCGAAACTCGCCCGGCTTCTAAGGGACCACGTCCACATTTACAAGCCAAAACGACGTACAACGTGTTCTGATTTCAGACCAAACATTCCTCTGCGTGCTAAATTATAGAGCTCAAAATTCTACGCGCTTAAAATTAGGTTCAACCCTTTCAATTCCCATGTAGTCGCTGGACTATAGATGAAGTCACTCCGGAATGTGCTTTTGCATATTCAGCCAACTTTACGCTCTATTTTCAACCACATACAGATATAAATCGTGTTTGAATCAATAAGATATGCGTCGTTTACAGTTATAGGCGGTGCACGCGTTAGAATCAGGATGCTGTAACTGTCCGGACGCGGGTCTAATTACCGCCGCCACTCAATATTGCAAAATGAAGCCTATTCTAGAGTAGTACCCCTCGGCTATTACACTCCATCTATTGTTACACAGAGCACATTTAAAACTTTCAATGGTGTCTTATAATGACCTAGGTGCGGTTCATGCTACCGATACCTACAGAGACAATAAACTATTTTATCTACACGATCTCTGCTCAACAATTTCTAATTAATCTCATACACAACTCGAATTAATAGCTGTTATGAAATTTTAATTATAATTACGACGTATTACGCAGGTTTTATAATGATAAATTTTATCAATGACAGTATTACATGAATTTAATAGCTTTGAGCGTATTAAAAGTTTTAACGACAAAAACTAATTTGCTTTTATGTAACTTAAAAGAATAATTTTGACGTATTTAAAATGAAGCCTGCCTCGATGGCGTCGTTGATCTAGTAGTAAGCGCTACTGTTGAGCATGAGGTCCTGGGTTCGATTCGCAGATCGGCCAAAGTGATATTGGGTTTTCTAACTAGAATATATCAGTAGCAGCTCGTAGTCTGGATTTGTGTCTAATTGATGGCAATAGACTCACCCCCTCTTACATTTGACTTAAACATAACTGGCGAAATGTAGGTGTACTATAAGGACTCCTCTGCCTAACCCTTCGGGGAAAGCAGGTGTGACGGTATGTTGTGTCTCCAACCTTCAAAGAGCAACAACGCCTGGGTTGTGGACAACCAACCCGCAATGAGAGAACTCCGAGCAAAATGTGGGTGAACGTAAGTAACGTAACGTAACGTAACATAAGTACACTTCAGTCTTACTTTTTCTTCACTCACTTCACTTCTTCAATCTTAGAAGGGTTAGGCCCTTCTAAGATCACAGGTCTAAAGTTATATTATGATAAATTGAAGCAAGCCAATGGAATGACCAAGGTATAAACTTACAGCGCAGACATTAACCAGTGTTAAGTCGTAAAAGTCAGCAACGTAAGTAACAATTAGAACTGTTGTACTTGTCATATGTCTTGATAAAACCGTGTAGATAAAGCGGTTCAATTAATTCAGTATGGCTAAGTTTTAATAAAGCCTGCATTAACACGGGTTTGTGATGTAATTGACGACAACAATAAACATAAGGAAGCTGGAGCTATGCAAACGGCTTGTGGGACATGCTGTAGGTAAAGTTGCGCATGCGCAGTGTAGGCTAAATGTGGTGCTAATGGTGTCTGTGAGTCAGTATTGTGTGGTTTGATGACTTTTAGAAAGATAAATGATTTTTTAATATTTAAGGCTAAAATAAAGTTTTTTTTTTTTTTTTATTAAATATAGTATTTGAGCATCAGCCATCGGAGGGCAAAGACTTCCTCGTGCCTTTCAGTTACTTCGATCAGACTGTGGCCAAATGGTACTTGAAAAGATAAAAGTGTACTCTATTGTCGAGACCACAGCATTTCAGAAAAAGCTGCTGCAAAAACATATGCGATTCCTTGTTTTCTTAAAAACTAAATAACCTCAATTATATTCCAACATACCAAACATTCCAATCACTGATCAGCCCCATGATTGCTAGTCTCATCAAATCGAAGACATCCGCAGCGCCGATCACTCAGTGACGTCATAATGACAGGAAACGCTATAGTTCACGTAAAATTGATATGGTATAGTAATGCCAACATAAGGTCAACTCTACACTTCCTCTTTGTGATCACTTCTTGAATCTATAGAACTCCATACTATATAATATTAAAAATGCGAGAGTAACCCTGTCTGTCTGTTTGTCTGTCTGTAGGTGTGTTACCTTTTCACGCATAAGTTACTGAACCGATCGTTATGAAATTTGAAAAATAGATAGACTGGTACCTGGAGAAGGAGAAGATCGTAGACAGCAACAGCTACGTACTCGTATACACCGTTAAATTTTGATCGTTTTAATCCTTAAAAGGGGTCATTGTACTCATCATTATGAACAACTTTTACTACGGGACCAACCCTGAAATCGTGAAAAAAAAATTAGTTGATCCATACATTATGTCGAGTTATGCGAACATAAATCTATGGATCAACTAATTTTTTTTTTCACGATTTCAGGGTAGGTCCCGTAGTAAAAGTTGTTCATAATGATGAGTACAATGACCCCTTTTAAGGATTCAAACGATCAAAATTTAACGGTGTATATCATAAATGCGAAAGTAACTCTGTCTGTCTGTCTGTTACCATTTCACGCCTGTTCGGCTATTGATATGGATGGAATTTGACATACGGATAGACCATGGCCTAGGTTTGGTCATAGGATACTTTTTATCCCGGTAGTACACCTGTAGGATAATTTCCCACCACCACTCAAGCGAAACCAACATCGACTGGGCCCGCGTTGTAGATTACAGGCCACTACCTCTCACAGAGAGGAGGCCTGCAGTTGAAACATTATAGGCTCATTATGCTACGCAGACGAAGCCGCAGGCAAAAGCACGTACTTATAAGTAGATTCCTATCACATGTCACTTACGAGTTTTCAATGACAGTGTCAGATAATCCTTAATGACTGAGATTAATTGCAGTGGCGTTACAAGTGTGTTGTACAAGTGTGTTGTACAAGTGTGTTGTACAAGTGTGTTGTACAAGTGTGTTGTCTTACAAGTGTGTAAATTAATTGGTATGGTTTATTGCTTAGTATATAGACACGGTAGAAAGAGCGTTGGCAGACCAATGGTCAGATCGATGGATGACCTACATAAGATAGTGGGGAAGACCTGGATGAGACTCGCACGGAGCAGGGAAGCATGGCACAAAAGGCAGGAAGCCAAGCCTAGCAGTGTGTGGAACAAGACTGTGCTTGATAATGATGATGATCGTATCTGTATCCATTTTACTGTGTGTACGTAAATCCTACTACACTCGCGAGCAATGAAAAAGTTCCAGTGACATAGCACCAAATTACTCCTAAACGTTAAAGGCTGGCTTAATGACACCGTCTGCAATATTGAAGTACATTTAACAGCGCATCAGAATATTACCAACTAAAGACGTAAATATTGTGTTCAAATTTTAAATTATATGTCTTAGGAGATATTAAGGTGTTTGTCGGCATTTTGTGGGTAGAACTTTTTCATTGCTCGGCAGTGTAATATTATAAACGTGAAAGTTTGTATGAATGGATGGATGGATGTTTGTTACTCTGTCACGCAAAAACTACTTAACAGATTTGGATGAAATTTGGCACACAGACGGTTTATAACCACGATTAATATATAGGATACTTTTTATCCCGTTATTCCCACGGGATCGAAACTTATGCGAGTGAAAACGCGGGGCGTAGCTAGTTATAAAATAAATAAATGATTGTGGTTCAATCAGTTCGATAGAAGAAAATGGAAAAAAGATTTTCTCTGTTGCGAATGTCACGTCGAGTAAAACAAAAGAGTAAGGATTTAAAATAACGAAACAAAAAAAATCCTCTGTTCTTCTTTACGTAGGAAGGTAATAAGCTAACTTTCGTGAAAATCAGTTCAGTGTCTACTACTGTTACAGTTTCTACGTCAGCTTGGTACATTTTCCCGATATTCCGGACATTCCGGAGCTCACTAATGTATCAACAAAATAAGTGTGTAAAAGTTAGTCTTCTCCTCGTAAGATTCAGCATCAAATAGTCTCTAATTGGTATTTCAGACACTAATTAATTCGGATCCGATCCGATATAATCTCAATATTTCATTTCAACAACTTTACAATTTATTACTTATTACTTTTATTTGATTCGCCACACGTTATCGCAATATTCGAACTAGTTCTATTTTCATTAGATTTGTTTCACATTTTGTTTTAATGTCCCTCCCCAATCTCACATAACTCCATAGGTTTGATGAGATCATCTGTTCCCGCTACTGGGACACAGGCCTCACCTCTTTGAGAGGGAGTGGGCCGTAATCCACCACGCGGGCCCAGTGCAGTTTGGTAGATGTCACATGTCTTCGAATTTTTGGTTCTAGGACATGCCGGTTTCCTCACGATGTTTTCCTTCACCGTTTTGAGAGCAGTGGCGATGAAATAATTTACACAAAGTGAAGCGCCTGTCTGGGTTTGAACCTACGACCTACAACTCGTAAGTGGCGGCCGATACCACTGGGCCACCACTGCTCTCAAAACAGATTATTCTATAGGAAATTGATTGATTGGTCACAAGATGTAATTAAAGTTAAAACGACGTCATCTTCCTACCTTCTATTAGCCTCAACGCATATAAAACTACTGCTCTCCCTGGAGGCTTCTAACTTGCTGCCACTCGCTGCTGGAACCACAAGCCACCGTTTCCTGCAATAAAAAAAGTTGGTAAGTACTTTTAGTTCAAAGTTTAAATAACACTTACTAAAAACCTTTTTATAAACTAACCTGGGCCTGCACCCAGTTAGTTTTGATGGCGAGCAGACTCTTACGTTCCCAGTAGCATAATTTAATTGTATCACTTTGTTCTATTAGTTCATTCAATGAGTAACACTTGAAACTTTTTCATGCAACTTGCACAGCACAGTCATTTATTTTTATATGACTTCCTAAAAATAAATTGCGTGCTGAGAAGTGCCGAATTTTAATTAGCTACTATAACGTCGAACAGTCTTATTTTTGTACGTTAATAGCTGAACTGATACCTACTATTTAAATGGTGTACAGACGCCAGCATATCAAGCTACCCGAAACTGACAAATTTTCTCCATCAACCTTGACCCTAATGCATTATCAATAAATTAGAAAATCAATTAAAGAAATTTGACAGACTGTAATAGCTTGATGTGCTGGCGTCTGTACTTAATCCAGAGTATTCTATTCTATTTACTGACATGCACGTTACTACATTAATTTAATTGTGATAATTCATTTTTGTTTTTCTGACACTATTGACAGCCGATATGGTATGGCGGCCTGCGCTCGCCTCCCTTCGTTTGTCATAAACTATAGCATAGACAAACGATGTTGGTGTCAGTCGATCATAATACATATATATTTTAATAATAATACTTTAGGTATCGACCTTGTAAGCTTTACAGTTTTCCTTTTTTTCGTATTTTTTTTTAATGTGTTAGTTTTAATGCCTTGTTAACGATACTACTTATTTACTGTGTTTTTGATGAAATTTCAGATGAAGTTTCAGAGTTTAGGTATTAAAAACCCGTGTTTAAATAACCCCTGTTATGCTACAAAGTAATATTCTTTATACTTTCTTTCTTATTCATACCTAGTCATCGAATAATGTCCAAAGTTCAAAACTTACAACCTGCAAGTGCAGTTTATAATTCGAGGTGGACACGAGACCGACACGTAATAACCGCCAGCCTTCTGATTATGTTTTAATCTCGATAACTTTAAATTCGACATTTTCGTAAAAATTACATTAAATTATTCTCGAGCACTCACAATCTCGAACGTAATCATCCGCCAATAAAATTGATGTTCGATATGATTTTCTGAGAAACTGTTTATATTATGTGCGATGTAGGAAGATACTTTGTAGTGCCTATAATACGTAATAAGTACTGGCCGGTAATTCGCTCCAGTACTTTAGTACTTTCGAAAATCGAAGATCATTGCTTCATTTTCTGGTACTTATGAAGCAATAAAGCATTAAAAAGTCGAAGAATTTTAAGTACATGCTAATATGCGCAAATTATTGATCACAGAACATGGTCGCTCAATATAAATTGGTGCGGAGCTTATTTGCATTGAGCTTGATGAAATATAAAAATCTACTAAAAATATTCATGAGCTCATGTGTGCAAATCTGTTTATCTTTTTATACCATAGTTTATTGTAATGGAAACGTGTAATATCATTTAATGGAGAATAATAAATAACTAGCACCTATTTTAAATAAATAAAAGCTTCTGAATTATTGTTTAATTTATAAATCTTACACTATGTCCGGAGCATTCAAGGGTCGTTCGTTATTTACGATGAAATATACTTATTTATTGTAGCCATTACAATTGCATCTGCATTTTTATTGTTTCATTGTGGAAGAGAATAAAGCATGAATGCCTTCTTTATCGGTTCAAGGTTTTATTTCTTTTAGTTCCTGCGTAATTACTCCACCTTAGGTGTACTATAGACTAGCTGATCGAGTACCGACAACTTCGTAAACAAATAAGTATGAAAAGTTTAATTGTTTTGTTTTTAGAAATCTGTATTCGGCCAGTATGAAAATCACGTTTGGTAACACAAAGTACCCACGCCTCAATGCCTAATTAATACAATTACGTGAACATAAAACACATCAATAAATAACAAAAGCAGTGCAACGTGTGGAGCTGACAGTAACAGCGATCAACAAGTGGAAAGGGCAGACGAGGCCCCACGGTCGCCCCGCGCAAGCGCACAACTCCAAAAACGTAATTTATAACTACATTTAACCGAAGAGCCTGCCAGACGACTTCGTCCAATATTAATATCGGCGTCAGCATCATTAAGGCATTCCTTTTATTGCGACTTTAAATAAGTCCGTTCGCCGATCGCCTTTATTAAAAGAGGCTACCTTTCTCCAAGGTTTTGCAATGTCGCCCTTCTTTTGAGGCGGTTTTTTTAAGCGGTAATGCAGCACACCAATTTACTGGCCACTGAAGTAACAAAAGAAATTCTTATCAATTTTTGTGGTAATTTTTACACGCTTTTTGTGCTTAATAATCACTTAATCTGCGGCGGTATTTTTGGTTATTTATTGGATATCTCGAAGGTAGGAATCGGTAGCGCATCGACAAACATCGCCGCGATTCGCTGCAGCGGTAATGAGACGAAATTAAAGTTGAATGTATAAGGGAAAGAAATGGCCTGTAGCTACGAGTATTTTGAGGTTGGTCTTTACATTAATATTTTAGCATAATGTTAACAGTAAATCTTGACAAAACGTGAATACTAAGTGCAGTGTGTCGGACTGGTGAAGTGAAGGTGTATGCGAAGGTGTCGGCTACCGGTGTCAGGCCTCCGACACATGGCTGTTTGTTTTATTTTTTATTCTCATCGTGGACACGCCGCACCCGTATAAATCATTTGAACTACAAGTGTAAACATAATGTGGACTTACATTTGCATAAGAATTTTGAAATTGCCTTTATAATTATTATTTATTTACCAATTCACACTGGGCCCGCGTGGTGGACGGCCCATTCCCCGTCACAGAAAGGAGGCCTGTGTCCCAGTAGTAGGAACATTTTAGGCTAATTAGCTATATTTATTTGCCTAATGTTTCGAAGGAAAGTAAGATAAAGGGTATGTTTTTTTATCATTTTTTAGTAATGATACTAAAATTCCTCATTCCTGATCATCTCCCAAGGCATAAATTAAAAAAGTAGCCCAGCACATTTTACCAAATTACATGTCCCCAACTCCCAGCCCGGTGACAAAAGCTTTCATCTCCGAAACTTGACATAATGAACACAAAGCACGCTGCGTCTGCGCTGATGCTAAAGATCCTTAATTACACAACTTTTTCAACCGCGAGATGATTTATTTCATTATAAATACATTTTTGATACAACATGGAGGACGAGTATTACCACCAGTACCAGTAATTAACTTATGATATTTTTAAATTGCTTATGAGTTCTTAATTAAGAAGCTCTTTTTTGTTTTTGTGTTAAATGAGTTGCGATGAAAATTATATTTCCGGGTAGAAGGAATAAATAGCTGTGTCGAAATTGATACGCAAATGATTCAGTGATATCCATAATAGTTTTTAATGATGCATCAGAAGGCCAATTCTCGTAATTTAAAACGTTCAAAATCTAGACACAGTCTCATCTCGGCGACAAATAAATGTCAAAAACTTGTCAAAATGTAGGTAAGTAAGGCATATTTTTGTCAGATTGAGACTAAGATCAGGCTGTGAACGTTCTTAAAATTACGATAGTTTTGAATATAAACCTTTAGTTGGTATTTTTAATGTTACTGCATTTTCCATCGCACCTGTATTCGCAACTAAATTATGATGATGTTAAGTATTTCCATTACCTGAAACATACTTTTATTAATTTGCCATTCAAAGTGACAATGCTACCCGTCTTCTGGGCACGTTTCCTGATGACAGCGATGGGGACGATTTCTTCGACGCCTAAGTGTCCTTTTGTTTTTGTATTTATTTGTGTAGTTAGTTAGTCATTTTATTTAGTACCTAGTGTAAATAGTTAGTAGTGTTAAATATTGTAAAAATTATATACATTAAGTTATTACTTAACGATTTATCGATGTCGAAAATCTGTCCGTATAAGTTTTCATCACTTGATGTAGCTGAAGTCTTACAATCGTAAGGCGTGTACTACATGACCAAACTAGTTTGACGGCACATCGCCCTTGAAAACGTCAACTTAATAAAATGACACCTTACGACATAACTTACACCCACAAATACCGTCTTATCGCATCTAAACATCACTTATTAATAATCATGTCAATGAATAAATTATGTTCCGTGATGCATGAATTAATAATAATATCCACGAAATTCGTGGCCGGACAGTGCAGAGTAAAACAGACCGCGATCCGATGCGTAAACGGACGAAGTTTTATAAAATTTGAACGTTGATTATTCCGCTCTCGTCACGACAACGAGACAAGTGCAGTACAGCTCTAATAATTGCTTCGAAACCAAACTAGAGCTACGTTATATAAGCACAATAATTCTCTCGCGGACGGAAACCGTCACCCCGAAGGTCCGAAAATATTGCCCTACTCCAATTTATCAGACGAGCGAGCAAATTACCTCGGCTTTTATTCTCAGAGTTTCGTTATTTTACGCAAAAGTGAAAAATCCACTGCAGTTAATGTCAGTGGCGTGCGATAATTAATTGAGGCCCCCCAAGTAATAATTCGGGCAAATAAAATGTGTTCGATGTGGACATTCCCACGCGGCGCGGGCGCAGGCGGTGACGCGAGTGATGCGCGGCATGTGAAACTATGCGAAGTTTGGGTGGTATCGGCCCATTCTCGCCGTTACGCGCTGCTATTAACATGCCTCGAATCCTGGGAAAGATGTTAGTCCACCGATGTAATGGAGAATTCAAGTTTTTCCTTTTAAATTGAGCGTTAGTAAGAATTACAAGAATATTTCTCGCTTGGAACATTTAAAAGTTTTGCGAAAGATCGTTAAGGTTAAGACAACGAGTTGAAGTACTAATTTCGAGTGTAAATAAAAAAGTTGTTCCATATTTCAGTGTTTCTTCATGTTGGTGTCAGGACCCATGGGGCTCACGTTAAATTATGAAAAGCTGACATGCACAGGGCTGTCTCGTCATTATCGACAGGTTGCTCTTTACATGATGCCGCATACCGTGCAGTTATTTAAACTCGTACATCTTGTCAAGACACCATCTGCGAAATACTTTCAGTACAACAGCTATAACTTAATATTTATTTGTTTTAGGTACAAAGAAAAGATACAACAGTTACTCTTAAAAAATGTACTTATAAAAATATTTTCAATCGATTTCCATAACTTCGAGTGGGAACGGTACCTATCGCCACTGTCTGGCCAAACATTGTTCCTTCTTTTCTTATTCCAGAAAAACTCAACAAGGATTTCCTACACTTTCCAAATCAAGTGCAAGTTACGTTTAATATATTCAACTAATTTTTAGCCAACCACCTATACACATACACACGCCTCTCGTGACAAGTAAAAAGCCAGTGGAATTCAACATTTACACGTAAAAGCTGAGGTCAATGGATAGTCAGTTAATGTGCGTATTAACTTTACCTTCAAACGAACGAGTATCAAGTGCCGACATCCTTAATTAAGGTAGAACGTCGGCCCGTCAACTGGATTAAAAGATCGGATTTGATTTTGATTGATATTGCGGTGAAACCGCGGCCACTCGACCACTCTCGGATTTTCTCGCGCACTTAAGGGCTTGGACACATCGTTGATGGGAAGGTGGACTGTCGATCGTTGCAGGCGGCTTTATAATTCATACAATGAATGGGCCGTAGCTGCGAATCAGTTTAGGTCAAGTAGTAGTATGTATTTTTGGAACAGAAAATTGGGAGAAGTACCGATTATTTTTATAACTTAGCAATAACATTTTCGGAAACAAAAAAAAAACGATAGATTTTAGCGTTTCTTCGTCTACTTTGTCCAAAACCTAAATTGTGTGACAAATCACGGTGAAAAAGTTGGCATGTAAAGCATGTAAGAACACTTTCTTACATTCTAATTGTAAGAAAATTCTAATGATAACTTTATTCTTCCATCTTGCTGGTGCTAGTTATTCCGAGTCTAGATAATCCAAAGCTAAAATTACTCTTGGTTACCCAAAGGTCATTTTGTCTTAGAAACCATGCAACCTACCCAATAAAGTAGAGCATTAACATTTACTTAATAAGTCTGATAAGCTCCAGCCCGTGTGTGGCGTAGCCTTTAATCTCCACTCAGAAGTAGAAGCTATCTCAGTGAATGCGCCTGCACATATGCGACGGATGAGGGGATTAAACACGACATGGCGACAACCACTGACCGTTTCCAAAATATGATTTGTTGTTGCGATAAACAGGAGTTACTGTTAACGAGGCCTGTTGCTTGACTGTGAGAATGAAATCTGATGGAAAGGCTTTAATTGACCGTAATTGGTGATCAAAACTGACTACCTGAAAACAACTAGAAGAAATCACTGTGATACATAATGTGTCACGGTATTTGTTGAAACTTTCATACAAAGTCGGACAAAACTGGCATCATTCTAGAACAGTAAGATCTGGCCAAGGACGTCTTTTATAAATCTAGTATCTGTTGTCCTACTAACATATAAACCTTACCTACATAATAATAAGGGTTTATTTTTATGTATCTATAATCAATCGTTCACAATTGAGCAGCAAGTGGCTTATGCTTTGGGTAGAGTTGCTTTGATAACACGATATAAGAACCAATCATATTTATTATACTAAATACTGCCTATAAGAAGTATATCCTCATAAGCTACTCTAGAACCATAAACACGTAACTTTGGCCATGTTTTTCCTCGTACAGGTCTATAATGCAATAATTCAATTGACGTTGACGATGTTTATACAACAGCTCTAAGGATATCTGGCCGGGAAATACTTATTATTATGGTTACGAGCAAAGCTCATGTGTGTAATAAAACATAATCATTATAATATTCATAATGTGCTACAGTGAACGCAACTTGGAATTAACGCGTTATGCCAATAAAATATGTATAAATATTCTGGTACTGTCGGTAAGTTATGTTTGTTACGGTCAGTTTTATAAATGTTGTGTGAATAATTACTGGGTTGGTAACTTGTGTTCACAATAAGGGGCACAATAGTAATGCGTGGAGTTTCTTGCTGGCTCTTCTCCGTAGGAAACGACCAATTTTAACCGTGCACTTAGCTTTGACGTTTCATAAGTGCCCTTGTATGTGAAATAAAAAAAAATATAATAAAAAATAAATAAAAAAATATTTTGATTTTAATTTTGAATGTCAGTCAATAATTTTGACGTACATTACCTACCTAGGTATAGTTGTAAATACGAGAACACTAGACTATCTACCTATGTACAGTCAACAAAAGAGATAAGTATGCAGGTTCGTCGGATATAGTTGAAGTTTAGTATGAAACGGATTGATGTTTTCAGATAAAATTTTATTTAATTAATAGAAAACAAACAGTTCATTTAACAAACTAAATTTCATTCGAAAACATCCATCGGTTTCTTACTAAACTTCAACTATATCCGACGACCCTGTATACTTATCTCTTTTGTTGACTGTATATTGTGCGCTTTTATAAATTCTAACGATATTATTATGGACGTCCACGACATCACGATAACACTGGGAAGTAAACACACATTGTGGCAATTTAGTCACCTACACCCGTCAACATAACAGTAAACAAACTATTTAGATGCATGTATGTTTGTTGTTTCTTTTCACACTGGCCGAATTATCGACATCGCCAGTCGGCACTAGTATCGGCCGAAGCGGAAAATAGAACATCAATAGACGTCAGTGTCTAAAATGTCTATAATTATTTAAGAATTTATTTTAAAAGTATACATTTTTATATCACACACTAGCGGACCTGTCAGATGTTGTCCTGCCGAACAGCACCACCCAGCGGGCCCGATTGTGAATTTAAACCATCCAAGGACCCACTCAAACAGACGCAACAAATCGGTCCAGTTGTTTAGGAGGAGGTCAATGACATACACACGTACAGAACAATCTATACTTATAATAAATCTGTAGAAGTGAAAATTCTGTACATTGAAAATATCAAAAAAATAAATGGCAGGGGGTGTTACTAGACCGACACCGAACCCAAAAATGTGATTAAAAAAATTTTTGTCTGTCTGTCTGTCTGTCTGTCTGTCTGTCTGTCTGTCTGTCTGTCTGTCTGTCTGTCTGTTCAGGCATCACGCAAAAACTACCGGTTCGATTACGTTGAAACTTGGTATAATTATTCTTTAATATCCTGGGCACCACACTGGGTACTTTTTATTCCGGAAAAGTATATACAATAAAAAACAAACTTAATTTTGCGGTTCGATCCCTAGACCCGATTACTGCACCAACCGCAAATAATAAGTTTGTTGTAGGTTAAGTCACCCGCAATGGAGTTCATTTTTATTCCTTTTAGTTTTTAGAGTTATTTAGGTTTATTTTTATATAAGTCGTAGGTATAGATTTTAATTTTAAAGTATAGGTACTATATTTGATAGTGTACGTAGTGACCGTAGGTTATTTTATAATACTGTTAGGTAGGATTAGTCATTCGTATAGATATTAGTTTTTAGGGATTTTGCTTATTTATTGAGTTTAGATTAGTTATCATCAGAAATAGGTTTATTTAGGTAGGTAGGTATTTTATTTTCAGTTATTGAGTTTATTTATTTTTTTAATTTGGTAGGTACTTAGGTAAAGATATCATATAGGTAGTATAGGTACCCTCTTAATCACCACTAATGAGACACAATTGGTTTTCTATTGTAATTAGCCACAAAGGGCCTGCGAGATGGATGGCATTCTGGGGAAGCACATAGGTACATTTTATCCTGTTAGCACGTTCCCGTGGGATAATTTCCGACATCCACGCGGGCGAAGCCGCGGGCAGAAGCTAGTGATAAAATAAATTTCATCAAAACCAGCGAAATACTTTAGTAAATAAAAAATACCGGTTTTGTAAGCAATTTTCTAAAATATTTGGCAACACTGATAAATTGGATTTATAAGACTAATGATCGGAACGAATTCAGTATTGTTTATTTTTTAGATGCCTACCTACTCCATAATTAGATTTAAAATTGACGCGACGAAATATTCATTTACGATTTAAACCTTGCTTTTTGGATGAATATAAGGTATTTAGGAGCATTGGTGGTCCAGTGGTAACGGCCACGACTTTCGAGTTGTAAGTCATAGGTTCAAACCCAGACAGACGCTTCACCTTGCGTAAATTATTTCATTACCACTTGACTGCTCTACAACAATAACAATAACAACAACAACAATTTACAATAACAATATTTTTTTTACCAATTTACCAACAATTTTTCTACCTTTCTTTTCTTTTCTCTCAAAACGGTGAAGGAAAACATCGTGAGGAAACTGGCATGTCCTAGAACCAAAAATTCGAAGACATGTGACATATACCAACCCGCACTGAGCCCGCGTGGTGGATTATGGTCCAGTCCCTCTCACCGTAAGGAGGCCTGTATCCCAGCAGTGGGAACATTTATAGGCCGATTATGATTGTGGGCGATTACTATTAGACTCGTAATAGGCTGTATTCATTTTATATAGCCCATTATGGGTCTATAAGGCCATATACATTATAGACATATACATTGTTAATATATCCAGGTAATAAACAGACTCGTATTGCCTGCAATAGATATAATCTACTATTACATATTAGTCGAATAGTTCGGAAGCGCCCCCGATTGGACCCGAACACACGAACCTCCGCCGGCTCGGTACCGGGTTCCATAAGACCCAAGAATGACGACATACGACACCCTACATTATTATGTATATATTTATTATGCTACCCAACAAATGTTTTGAATGTGCGGTAATTAAAGAAATGCTTACACAAAAACATGATTAATTTATCAACCATAAGTTTACCTAAACCGTAGAGGATTTCTTAACGTTTTGAAAGCGCTTCGTACTTAGGACATTAACAAGTTTGCTAGCAAAGAGGCAGAATAAGTAGCATAGGTGGAATAGTCTGGCAATTCATCTCGATTTGTCTGCCGGGTCACGGAGGAGCGAGCGTCGTGACTCCACGACACATATGCGCCCGCGCAGATTTGTACAGACAACCGACAATTGCAGATTTAGAAGCGATTTTTGATACCTATTTTGCACTGACGCTTGGAGATTAAATGACAGAAAAGTTTAAGAAGAAATTAGGTAATTAAATTAATAGACACATTCCACCTAAGTGATAAAAATATGACATGAATAAAACATGAAAAATAACTTATTATGAGAAGAAATATCAGGAAAATATATGAAAATTCTTTATGTAGGTACTTAAATAAATAGTAGATAGAGACACGTCATTAACCTAGGAATTTCCCACATCTAAGTTGGTGTCAGCGTCCAATCCAACCAGATGAAATCAGTATTTTAGCGAAGCAACTGCCATTTGACCTCCGCGACCCTGGGCTCTACAGATATTCTCAAGTTAGAAGTAATTACAAAGTTTGCAAATAAACAACATGCAAATATACCTGTCTTTGCATCGATCTTGTTTATTCTTCGTCCTATTTTAATGTTCCATTTCAATTTACAGTTTCGATCTGGGTTTTAATATCCTATACAAGTACAACACAGTTAATAGTAACACTACAAGGATCATTTTACAAGGCTCATAACTTACGTATCCTATAACAAACATCTAAAATTTTATATGTAGCCACGTTATTTACAATCTATTCACTAGCCTGATCGACCCTCTCATAAAATTGCTGCTATGACCAAATAACCGCCCAAGGGACACACATTCAACGTAAAAATTAGGGAATTTGAACTTTTTGCAACTCACTTAAGGTTTGCAATCCCCTGCAAGATACTCACAAAGAAAATAATCTTATGATTTAAGGCTCCATATCTGTCAACTAGCGACCGATTATGTGAATCTGTTTGCGAACAAATAGGTTTATTGGCTACTGTCGTAATAAAACTGCATGATTTATCAATGGCGATAGCGGGAGATAACATTATTTTGAAGTCAAATGATGTCATTGATCCCTACCGCTACCATATTGTATTTCAGCAGCATTGTGCACATAGACACGACCTTTGTCTTACAAAGTTGCAAAAACAAAACAAGAATTCATTTGCGTTGTGGTTTAAAATTGTTTTATCGTAAAACACGATATGGAACGCTAACGCAATCAGACGCACCTATAACGGACGGAATTATTATCAAAACCGAAGAAGATTGCGTTTCTGTAATGTTGAAAACTGATTGAATAAATAAATAAACGACACAATTTGCCTCGTTCGACAAAGAGGCTCTGTTGAAGGTTTTTATTATGACATTCATGAATATAATAAAAAAAGCTGTATAGTCATCATAAAGACAAGTAACCGGTATCAAAAATAGCGGAGTAAAGTTGTGCAAATCACATCATGTGCCACAGTGCCACAGGACAGGACCAATCGTCAAGGTCCTGCGCAGTCGTGCATGACAGTACGTGCTCACTGAACTAAAATTAAAATTAAATCAAGCCTTTGATCGCAAATCAGTTGAGTATCGACAAAGCGGTCTTCAATACCGTAATAAATTAAATCATTTTGTAAGGCAAATAATATGAGATTGCGATTCTGATTGACGGATCATTTGTATCACCTGTTGAGCATCAGGTCGTCTTTAAGTCATTTAAAGCTAAGAGAACCTGAAGAGCTCTGTTATTCTCAAATTCGCACAAAATTCGATATTGCACCTTTTAGAGAACTAACACAATTTACAGCCAGTCTTTCTATCTCACTGCTTGATGTATACCGTACTCTTTTGTTAACGTCCCCTATTGTTTTGGTAATTTGTAATTTTTATTTGTAATAATGTAATAACAAAATTATTTGTAATGGATATTAGGTATTTATCGAGGCGTAAAAGATTTCATGTCAATTACGAGTACAGCTCTAAGTTTTTCAAATGAACATACAGATAGGTATATAACTCAGGAATCTGGAAAACTAAAATCAATAGATACAAAATTACAAAGTAATTAACTGCAAATAAATGCGCCAAATAAATATTTAGTACACTCTTAACCTACATAGTTGCTTAATAAAGCAATTAACTGTTATTTAATCGCAAATTAAGTAAGGAAGATAAATATAAGGTCTCAATATATATCGCGTCGGTAAATCTATGCGCACGCGCCGATGGTACCAAACTACCTTAGTTTAAACGCGCGATAAGATCTAAGACATATTAATCTAATAATAAATAACGTTAATATGCATGTAGAAGTTTAGGATTCCTATCAAAACACTCACCCATTATAATTAGTGAGCAATTTGCTGAGCAACAAAATATAAAGGTTGTTAGAATTTATTGGCGCAGATGTTAATGTCTGTCTATCTGTAATTAGTTGATGCTTGTGAATGTGATTGCGATGTTGTGCAAATAGTATGGGGTAATAGAAACTTGAGTCTGTCTTAGAATTAATCGAATAGAGCTTAGGGGTAATTCTCGTAATTTTAAGCACGTTCACAGTCTGATCTTAATGTTAATTTGTCAAAAATAATAAAATAAAATAAAAAAAATAATAATAAATAAAATAATAATAATAAAAAATAATAATAATAATAATTTTCCTAAATTTTTGACAAGATTTTGACTTTTGTTTGTCGCCGAGATGGGACTGCGACTAAATTTTGAACGTTTTAAATTTAAAGGTTTGGCCTTCAGTAGTCTGCGAAATGTGGTCTGCTGAAAAAAATTCTGAGCATTCAGCTCACAAACTTTTTCAGCTGAAAGAATGTAGAAGTAGACATTGTAAGCGACCTATAAACGAGTTCTTGTAAACTCACTAACATTTTGTCGCAATATACCTACCTACCTACTGTAATAGATACGTTGTTCTATCAACATAATTTACTAGCCTATTCCTGCTTCTTCACTATCAAGATAGTTAACTTCAGTATCGTCTTTCAAAATATCAAGTTCTCTTTTCCAAGTATCTTTCATAGATTATGTTCCTATAATGTCTTAAGATTGTTACCGTATTTCGATCTTATATTTCGACGCATCTTTATACAAAAATGTTTGTATGAAATCATAAATTTTTTGTCAACCCTGTCTGTGCTTTAAAGCCACGAAACGTCTATTATATATCAAAAATATAATTTTAACTATATCAAGGTGTTTGTCTAAGGGAGCTAGCATAAAGAAGCGGGTTTTTGGGCCCGACTGCCGGTACAGATCGCTTCAGGCCGATTTTAGTAAAGAAACCCTTACATGTTTTAACAGTTTTTTTATTTGTGAGCGCATAAATTAACACGGGACTATTTCACCCGCACCGATCGGTACCGACCTCTCTTTACCGGGAACCCACTTCTTTATGCAAACACCCTAAGTATAGATAATCTGACTAAGCACATGATGTCCTAAAATGGACAATCAACCCAATGAATATGCAAATAAATAATCCCAAGAACTTTACACTATGAATTAAATTCAACATGCTGTGCCAGTTTTATACAGTTTTTGTTGCAAGTTATATGCTCAAAGTATGCATTGTTTACAAGGCCGTCCTGTGGGTGTTGACAAGTTTTTTATCGAATTACAGTATGATATAATGTAATAAAACAGTCGAGTGCAAGCTTGTATGGTATCAAGAATATCCCTTTCATTTTCGATATGACTCTTCGACAACTTTCAATGTTATTAAGAACAACAAAAATGACAAGAAATTGAAAATTTTTTTGGCACCTCAATAGATATCTGTGAAAAAACCGACATGTTTTGACTTCAACGTTACTCGATTTTTCCGGAAAATGCCAGACAAAAAAACAACCTTGTGAAGCGTATTGACAAGAATTACTTTCAACATTTGAAACGATTGACTTAAGAGGCAGACCAGTCCCTATCCTCGTCCAAGTCTAGACTGTGACCAATAACTATGACTTTCAGGATTCACAAAAAAAACGTACATCGAACACTTTTTGCTTGTTTTGCAAACTTTGTGACCAATCGTTTAAAAAAGTGTCATTACAGAATATTTTTGGACAACGTTTGACCTTGTCGCGTCTCTGTGCCACCTGTCACTCTTAAGCTTTGTAATTTACTGAAAATTCTTCAATGCTGTACCTAATAAGGTCTTTTGTTGACCCTCCGAGGAAGTTGAACTGCGCTATAGATACGATAATTGCATGCCAAACGGACGGCTCTGTCGTTCAACTAAAATTAAATGGTAGGAAATAGATGCAGGTCATTATGTGTTTTACTTTGACTTTAAATGTTTGAGACACGTGTCCTTGTTTGTAACTGTGGCACTTAATTACATGCAATTAATGAAATATTAAGAAAATTGTTTCCTTTACCATTTCAAATGAAACTATAAAAACTTAGTTACTGTACAGACCTACTGTTAAGGTAGAATCCGGGACCGCGGTCCCGGTCCCAAAAGCCCCCCGACCCAATTAAAAGAGGAATCAAAGAAACAGCTAACGGATCAATTAGATACCTACTAACCTAATCTTAACTGAGTCTATAGTTTTTCCCTAAATGATAGGCGGGAAAGGTTAACAGTAGGCAGACTTAGAACATAAGTTACTCGTATGTCTGTTGTCAAAAATATTGAAAGTCTAGGCTTTACTTACTTACTAACAAGTGCTACTGTCATCATTCTCTGCCCTTATCCCAATTTATTTGGGGTCAGCGCAACATGCCTTTTTATTCCATACTTCTCTATTTGTCGTCAAATAGTATAAGTAGTAAACCAGCGTCAGGCACTAATTCTCTGGCCATTTTCCTGACCTAGGCGTTTTTGGTGCAGCCGTGAGACGCACTTTCCTGCTAATTTCTTACAAGAAACTTTTAACTTTTTGTTTAATTTTTATTTGTTTTTATCTGATGTATGATTGCGTGCCTTTTAGTCTGTGTCTTTGTTTTCATCATCTTGGTAGCCACCCCTTTCTAACCATATCATCTTTCACTCTATTACTATTAATCGTTTATTCTAAATCAAAATCAAAAGTCGTTCATTCAAAATAGGCTGAGAACTAGCGCTTTTCGACCGTCAAAATTACATAAGACAGTCCCCCAAAACCCACCCTTCACCACTTCCTAGTGCTTTCCCTGGGAAGAAGAAGTGGCGCAACAAACTCCCCAACAGCACACCACATTTACTACTACGTCACCTGTCCGTCTCGTAAATGCTACGCTTGACTCCTCTCATCTCATGTTGGCACTCATATTATACTCACACACAAACTTGCACTCTGACTCTCGCACATATACTCACACACTCCCACATATTCTCACATACTCACACATATACCAATTACTCACCCTCACACATACTCACACACTCACACAAATAGTGTATTTTGTATTTTCTATTATTTTTTATTTTATTGTTATCCAAGTAGCATATGGTATGGAAGAGCGGAGTCTCCCAATACAGGCATTACTTGCTTAAAAGGAGACTCCAATCACTAATCTGTTTTAGAATAATTTATGTTGGAGAAATAAATAATTTTGAATTTTGAATTGACTGATACTCTTCACATTACAAGACTTGTTTCTTATACTCAGTCTCATTTAGTGCCCCTAGCTTAATAGCTACAACTATATAATTAAGTGGCGACATTTTTTGTCCATCGGTCCGTCTCCTGAGGCCTTGGAAACGCGGAAGACTAGACTTAACACTAAGCAACACTTAGCTACTGGGCATTAAACGTGTTCAATGTTCTACATACAAGATTAAACGTTTTACGTATCCCAAACTTGTATAATGCTTAGATACTTAACAAATTATCAACTGTGTTTTGAATATTCAGATTGACTGTATGCATTTTTTTCCCCGGTCTATTTTCAAGCTGAAAAAACTTACATTAAACCTAAGTACTGAATATATAATGTACACTGTGAAAATGCCTACGTAAAAGTAACAGTTTGGGTGCAATGATGTAACAGACAGATAGACAAGTAGACCGTCAAACAGACAAAGGCTTAAAGCTTATTACGCTGCTCTTTTTACGTGTAAATCAGAAAAAAAAATCCTTTGTGACCAAATTGTTCCAGATACGACTACAATGGTATACACAATTTGACAAAAACTAAATCACAATCGGATACAGGATGTATCGAAAACTGGGACAGATTGGCAAACATTCAAACAAGAGCACAATACGTTTGATCACCTCCGTACCAGGGTACCAGGCGACATTCACGACCACTGTGTACTCGCATCGTGAAAAAAGAGCGTACCCAATTTCACGCAACATAAACTCTGTGAACGCTTTTTGCCATCTTATGATGACAAACAGCTATTTCCTAGTTGGGCTAATTATCCAGGCTCATTGTGGCCGGTTACTCATCGACGTTTTTGTCCAGCATCGGCCCTCACCTTGCACTTTCGATTTTGCTCGGGTTACGCATCGATCTGATTGAAGCCCGCGGCTGTCTTTGTGTTACCAACGACCTGAAGCATTCCGGTTTCAGTTCCACGAAACGGCTTTAGTATCTCTTATTGGATTACAAAAACTTGATGACCTTTGTGTTTCCCCAATTTCGTGTAAAATTTATTCGTTTAAGCTTTATATGAATATGTAACAAAGTTCGAATTGAACTCGAAAACCTTACTCGATAAAAGAAATGTAACAAGCAAAGCTCGCGGGTTCGTTCGCCACTTAAAATTACTTTCAACAGTCCGTGCAATGCAATAAGCTAACCAACAATTCAAGTTATATGTTGTGTTAAATATTATTTAGTTTAGCAAACGTCATTGTAAGTTATCTAAACAATACTAAAATGTAACCCTAACTTAAAGCAGGGGCCACAAATTATACGCACGGTAACAGACAAACATTCCGCCTTGCAACATTAACATTAGTTATCGCGGAGACACTCGTTGAGTAACACAAGGCCATCGAAAGTAATTAAGTACATAGCGGTGATGCGGACCACCTTGTAGACAAATTTAGGGCTTCCTCGTCAAGGACGATGGCTCCCTTGACAACCGCAGCAGGCAAATTGTTGCGGTTTCACAAAAAAAAGTGGTGTTTCAAAATCTCAGCTTTTTTAACAAAAAGGCAATATTGGTTGGCTGGTTCAAGTAGGCTTTGTTTAGCAAAAGTATTTAAGGTTTGGATTACAAAACGAAGTTACATAGTTGTATGTTTTACTACTGACAGTGTTTGGCTGGGACGACCTCGCCGTCGAAGGCGCTATAACACAAAGAGCAACGGCATTTCCAAAATTGGGGAGAGCACTTTTCCCTTCAACCCGGACATATCAAAAACATCTTACTGATAAAAACAGCTATGTTTGATGGTTCGTCCACTTAAAGGCTCCTGCAGACAGACGCGACGCAAGGCAACTCTAGTAGAACAATTTCTATGACGAAAACTTCATGGAAATTGTACCAGAATCGCGTCGCACCGTCGCGTCGCACCCGTCTGTGGGAGCCTTAAGTGACGATACACACCTCATAAGTATATTAAGCCATTGTTTGCACCTCAAACTTGATTCATGCAATATAAAAAAAAATACACAAAGAGTATCAAACAACGATCAAACTGTATTTACCCCAGGCCAGACCACCTGTACATTGAATCGAAGACAATTAAACCATGTACAGTGTTGTATAACAGATTCCTATGACGTGTATAAAATAGAAAGTGCCGATAAGAGCCACTATTAATAGGTTTCAGTCTCGTTTATAGCATGCAAATACTGTTACATCAATCGGTATCAAACTATCAGCTGCCATTCAATTATCTAACGAACAACTTGCCTTGTAATTGACAATGTGTGTTTTTTTATTATTTTTGTATCGCAGTCTGATTTGTAAGAGGGAAATATAATGGCTCATCGCATACCAATCAGTGAAAGTCATTAAAGTGTAGACGGTTTTTCTAAAGTGACTATAGGCAACATATTTAAAAGATGGCCATGGTAAGAAACAAATGAATAGATCAAAAGTATTAGATATATGTACAACATTTTATAAATCCCTCTACTCCGACCGCACTCAACCATCCTCAACACCCGATTATTTCTGCCCTGACAGTATTCCACCTATAACCGGATACGAGGTTCATGTAGCCCTTACTAAAATGAAAAACAATCGATCATGTGGCGAAGATAGCATTAGCACAGAAACACTGGAAATAGGCGAACCTATTCTCCTTCCATACATCAGCCGGTTCTTTAACAGCATTCTGCATTCAAGTAGCTTTCCTAAAGATTTTTGTCACTCTAATATTATTCTGCTCCACAAAAAGGCTGATAAGTCCGATACAGGCCCATTAGTTTAATATCACATATCTACAAAATGTTCATGAAAATAATTGAAAATCGCATATCTGGCGAACTAGATAAATACCAACCCCCTGAGCAAGCAGGCTTCCAGCTTGGCCTTTCTACGACAGATCATCTGCATGCAGTCAATAATAATAATATCCCTGGACATTTTCACACAGCGCCATCATCCATTTCAATCAACTCATAGAAAAACACCAGGAATATAAAATCCCGTTATACCTCACTTTTGTTGATTATTCTAACGCTTTCGACAGCATTTCACACACATCCATTTTTGACGCCTTAAGCAACCAAAACATTGATCCCACCTACGAGTTTATAAATCTGTTACGCAATATTTACAAAAATAGTACGCAATAAAACTTGAAACCACCGGTCCAAAATTTAAAATAGAGAAAGGAGTTAAACAGGACGACCCGCATCTCCTAAACTATTTACTGTAATATTCGGCTGCCAACTTTCTGAACAAATCTTCAGGAAGTTGGCAGCCGAATGGAAGGAAAGAAGCATTGTCCTTGGCGAAGCGAAACTGACAAATCTACGTTTCGCCGACGACATTGTTCTCTTTTCATTCTCAGCCACTGAACTTGAACGGATTCTCCAAGAACTTAGCAATGCAAGCCTTGAGGTTGGACTAAAGATGAATATGTCGAAGACCCAAGTTATTTGCAACGAAACAACAACCTAGAAGCATAAAAGTAGACGGGGAGATAATACAACATGTCCAGGAATACCTTTACTTGGGCCAAGTAGTCTCTTTCCAGGCGAGACAAGACAAAGAACTCACAAGACAAACGGAAAACGCCTGGAAGAGCTACTGGTACTTGAATGAGCTATTTAAGGGCGAGTTGCCTATGGCACTGAAACACAGGCTCATGGACATGTGTATTCTTCCCGCCTTAACCTATGGTGCACAAACTTGGTCTTTGACTAACATCCAGAAGTCCAAACACAGGTCTGCCAACGAGCAATGGAGCGCAGTACTTGGCGTTAAGTTAACGGATCGTGTTCGAAACACAATACTGCGCTCCAAAAACAAAGATAGCTGACGTGGCTCAAAAGGCTGTCCAACTTAAATGGACATAGACAGCACAGGCAGACAGACACACGAACAACGGAAACCACGGTTGCGTCGGCCAGTTAGCACAGAATTGGTGCCCTGAGACAGCAAGGCGAGGTCGCGGCAGACCAAGTAGGAGATGGCGGGACTAGCTGGATAGGTTGCGTCAAAACTGGAAGGAGGACGCGCGGGCTCGCGAAAGATAGAAGGAGTGGAGGGAGGCCTTTGCCCAGGAGTGGGAAAGCGTAGGCCATCGTAAAAAAAAAAAAAAATGGGCAAGACTTATAGACCGCACTTTGACTTTACATTGATAGGTAAAGTAAGCGTCTTATACGAATGTAAACTTTATTTATGCAGGGTAGCAAGGAGATCGACGCACAAACTATAATTATGAAAAAAGCCTGTATAAAGTTACTTAGTTATTGAGTAACAAGAACAACACGTCAGCCTAGTCAAATAACCCGCCCCTAACTGTTCCCGGCGCAAATGTGCCCAAAACGCTTGCTGCATTGCCACGTTGGATGGCAATGGCTAGCCTTTACACCAAGAACGAGCCGGAGCGGGAGTCATCCGTTTTGTCACGGAGCTTGTGCCCTATCTCACTAATGAGCTTCCTGGCCTCAGTTAAACTAAACTACATACATATATTAATTATTTGACACCGGTATTGCCATTGTTTTGCGTTTCCGCGAAGGCCTCCCGTAGAGTTGCCAGGAAACCATAACAAGCTATGGTTCATCCTCGTCCAAATAACACCAACTATTTTCAGCACCTGGTGTATTAGATATAGCACAATCAGCCTATAATGTTCCCACTACTGGGGCACAGGTCTCCTCTTTTCGAGGGAGAATGGGGTGTAAGCTCCCACGCGGGCCCAGTGCGGGTTGGTGCCAAGTGTCCACAATAGTTTAAATCGAAGTAGCTCTTGGACTGCTAGTGCCTCCAGCAGATCCTAGAATGATGAGTACTCTTCAATCAGTTATCAGTAGATACCTAAGCTTTCGGGATGCAGTTCACATTCGGGATTTTGGTCTAACGTACAAGAGTGCCTAAGAAGGTTTGCCAAAAATTTCGAATACAAGAAGTATTCGAATTTGTTGGCAAACCTTTGGCAAAACTTTTTCTTTTCGTGTAGATGGTACTCTTCCCCGTTGTTTTTCGTTTTATGTATAGTTGGAGCCCAGTAGCCTTATTGTTTTATATTAAGTACCTAACATAAAGTGTGTGCTTTCAGATAAGTGTTTAGTTAAGCTGAGTAATACTGATGGTGTAAGGCGTGCCTGAGAACATGCACGGCGCAGGAGGGCCGTGTTGGCAACACCGAGTGAAGCTACTTCGAGTGCTGGCAGGAACGTTTTGGAAGGACGGCGACGACGTTTTGACGGGAAATTTTTTATTCTCTATGGAAGTTCCTTAACTTCCATAGAGAATAAAAAACTTCCCGTCATTATATTTTTTTCATGATGGTTTGCTCATGCCGCGAAACGCGTTTGATTTATGTTTTTAATAGTTCGTATTAATATATTTATAAATAATTAATACGTGTTTTAAACACCCTTTGAATAGAAATAGTTAATACTGATAGCTGATTGTCTGTGGCATTTTTTTTAAAACACTTTTCAAATACTTAGGTTCTAATCAAGCGCATACGGAAGCATTCAAACTTAAGTACTACGATTTAAAATAAAATATAATTATAAACGCACCTATACAAAATGATTGATTACGATTCAGTTGTCATATTGTAAATTAAATTGTTATTAATCAATTAAATGAAATCAGATGTATAAGTCAATTTGTAACAACTTACAGGTAGGTAGCGGAACAACGGCTTTAATAAAATGATTAATTACAATTAAAAATAGATCTGTAACACTGGCTTATTGAAGTCGAAGTGTTGAGGAATGTCATTGAATAGTAATATTTTAATATTGAGACTAGCATAATCAGCCTATAATGTTCCCACTGCTGGGACACAGGCCTCCTCCCGGTGAGAGGGAGTGGACCGTGATCCACCACGCGGGCCCGATGCGGGTTGGTAGATATCACATGTCTTCAATTTTTGGTTTTAGGACATGCCGGTTTCCTGACGATGTTTTCCTTTACCGTTTTGAGAGCAGTGGTGATGAAATAATTTACACAAAGTAAAGAATTATGATAAAAAAGCTTAATTTGCACCAAGGTCGACATTAATGCGAAATCCTCCAAACAAGTTAGGTACAAAGAGACGATCATGATCTACAAATATAACTATTATTCCGGTACGTATCCTACGTATTTGCAAAGATGCCATTTTTTGAGGATGTCGAATACAATAAAAAAAAAACTATCGAGAATATGATTAGAATCATCATTCCTCTACCCTACATTATGAAAATCATATAATTTTAAGAAATACGAGTACGTAGATAATTAGGTTCTTGAAAATTTTGAAAATGAGACTATTTCCCGTCATGACTGCCAATTCAAGTTCCTTAATTTGTTTGCCATAATTTAACAACAACGATTAGTCTCCCTACATATAGGTACATCGAGATCCAGATTAAACTAATTAAAAAAGTAATCTGACACCGGCAAGGGGCCAGGTTTTCACAACTAGTTAGCTCGGCCAGGTTACCAAATGAAAGCGGTCGGTATTCTGCATATCTTACCTTTATGAATAAATAAATCACTAAGTTCTATATTTAAATCTAGGTTTCCTGGATGTTACTACACTACCTACCTATATCAGTTGCTTCATCTCACAAAAATAGACTAAGTTTGTTTCAAAGTTTCGAATTTTTTTCGATGTTTTATAAATTTAAGAAGAATAATTACTGTTAAAGTTATCCCCGAAGGGTTAGGCAGAGATGTGCCTATAGTACAATCACATTTCGCCAGTAATGTTTCAGTCCCACGTATATATAGTTATCTACACCGTATCCGGCGAAAGCAACCCAGACTAATTTTTATTCCTTTCGTGGCCGGACGCGGTCGCAGCCCAAGATTTGGGGGGGGGGGGTCACCAAGTAGTAAGTTAGTAACTTAAGTTAGTAAGGCAAGTACATCATGCAGACTCTCGGCAACTTGAATGATTTTGGGGGGGGCCATGATCCCCACGACCGCCCTCGGACCGCGCCTGTCGTGAGCTCTCTGATGACTTGCAAAACCAAATAACCAAATAAGTGGTCGCCAGTGCTACTGCTGAGCGCTATTGCTGCGCTGGCGACCACTAGCCAGCCACTAGCCAATTAAGTTTAGTTAAGACACTTAGGTACCACTTTATACGCATCAAAACGAAATAATATCACGATAAAAGCGTGTTCATAGCGAGGGGAATTAGCAGCTACAGGTAACAGCGTTTAACTAATAATTTGGTTACCAATTTGCAGCATCAAATTATGATATATCCATAATAATTTTATGGTCTGAAACTACTTACGGGTAACAAATATGACTCTCGAAACTTCTCTTCCATCGCCAAAGAGCAGATAGCTTCACGTTAACCACACTTACATCCCCATAACAAATCCATAAACTTAAATCCACGAGTGATATTAAAATCCAGCTGCGAGTACATCAAATTAGATATAGCATTAGATTAATAAGAACCGTTACAATGTCGAACATTAATAAATTTGTCCTACGTTATAGATAGTGCGAGAGTGCGAGCGTGGACAATGAGCCTGGCCTGAGTTATAGCCATGATGGCCCATTAGTCTCCGAAGCTACAGAATAATGGCCCAGAGAGATGTACTATCTATCTACCTAGATATGGCACTGGTATTGTGCTTTTAAGGTGTTTGGGCCTCCTTTAGAAATGTTTTAAAATGGGATTGTATAAGACAATATGATTCATCGTTACTCCGAATGGGTGGTCTTTGTGGGGATTTCAATTCATTCTTGTTCAGATGTTGTTAGATTTTAACTTCCTGTTTAATCATTAGGGTCAGTGAATTCTGCTTTACAATCTGACCAGGCATTTATTTTAATAAAAGAAATCTGGGCCATATCTCTGACACGTTACTAACACGCAGTGAGTAGCGTGATGATGCTGTTCTTCTTTTCTGTGAGAAGACACCGTTATCCTGTCATAGGGTTAAGTAGGATACGTTAAACAAAACTCACGTTGAACCAAGTGAAAAGAATTAGACTTGAGCTTAAATCCTAACTATGTATAATATTATACATGCGAAAGTAAGTTTGTTTGTTTGTTACGCTTTCATACGGCTGAACGAATTTGGATGAAATTTGGCACATAGGTAGACTATGATCTGGGGAAGGACATAGGCTACCTATGTTTACCTTTTTATCCTGGATCGTAGACGAAGTCGCGGGCAACAGCTAGGAATCTATATAAATAAAACAAAATCGGGGTAGTTACACCATTTATAACCCAAGAACGGCTGGACGTTAAATACTCAATACCCAAATCTTTATTGCATTCCATATGTGTTACATGGATGGTATTTTCAAGGTAAAAGATCAATATGGACCCCTGTCGAGCACAGCAAAAGAGGAGAGGAAGAGAGCTAACTGGCAATTAAAACAATTAAATATTATTAGATGTGCTTAATTGGGTGTATAATTATGTAATATATATATATATATACATATATAGTTTTGTGTATATAGGTATAGTATATTAGTTATTTTATGTAGGTATTGCGTAAGAATATGCAGGTAATTATTGTGTAATTCTTAAAAGTGTTTTCATTATTATTAAATTATATTATTATTTATGTTTTTTTTTTGTGGATGGGATATCATCAAATGACCCCTCCCGCTCTGGGTGGAGCGGAAGGGAGTGCCAGACTCTTACTGACTAAAACCCACCCGTGTTCCTTCCTTAGCCCTTGATGTTCCAGGGCAGCGGTAACCCTTTCGGACGATCCCGCTACCCTGGCAGCGCTGGCGCGCTGGCTGGCTGGCTATATTAGATTTTCTATATTCCATATAATATATATATTTCATAATGTCATGATCATTCGTTTATGATAATTGATTTGTTGGATTTGTCTCCGTCTTGAATAGCAGAATAACTATTCAAACATGGACATTACACACATTACGAAAAACAATAATAATGGAGACAATTCATTTTCTTATTCATTCTGAGGCAGTACGAAATTTGCCGGGTCAACTAGTTATTCAATAAAAGTTTAATGCGTGACGTAGGCCCTAACTTTACCATTGTAACCACACACTGCGTCCTGAAATGCCGAGCCAATTCCTCTAACTCAAACATATCCAGTGTGCGTACATCTACAATGCGATACTTTGCAAATAATGGTGGTGCCAGCCGGTAAGTCACTAAGCGATGGTATCGCTCGTCGATATGCTTCTTTTTATGACCATTCCGCAGTCGTAGAAAGAGTTGGACAATCTGAAGGAAGAAGGCTTTATTGGCTTGTACTGGTGGTCTTCGTGATGCTGGGCCGGTTTCGAGCCTATCATTAAGAGTTAGGACTTATTATTGATGTAATACATGTTTCTATCATTCAGAAACTTGACTAAAACTTAGACAGACATAGTTAATCAATTCGACTTCAAATTAGGACTTGCAAAAACTCATCTTGGAAATTTTTAAATAATCTTAGTGGCTGTAGACGCGCCGACAGCTAGCTTTCTGCAAATGCAAATCGTTTGTCTGCCGTTATACTAATGAAAATAATCACAGTCCATAACAATAGTAGCGTACCACTATAACTACACAACATGCCCAAATACTTAACTACTTATTTAATTAGAGCCGACACGACTCTAGCAAGTTAAGTCAAAATACATTATATGAACTAAAAACCTTTGACCTTTACCGACTCGATTAAAGCTGCAATTAAGCAGAACATGGCTAATAAGATGTACAATGGGTTAATTAAGACATGCGGCTGTCATGCGCCTACGCAGCCGCCTAACAGTCCCGATAGATACGAAGTAGAGATGCACCCCTTGGCATTTCTAAATTACTTTATATTGCTCCGAGAATTCGCGTTAACACTAATTAGAAACATTAACTTGTGATTTGTTTCATAGATGGTGTTAATGAACCTTTTCTGATGAAGTTCTTTGTAGGGCTGCCAATGCTTTAGTCGTTACGAAACTTTGCTTGATAGCAAAACATGTTAAAAGCCCGACTTTCTCATTACATCAAATCGAGTTATTTTGAAGTTATTGCTTCTCAGGAATTCTCTCATTTCCTTAGGATTTTACTATAGGTAGACATACTCGTATTTCGCAATATTTATTTTGCCTATTGCCTTAAGACCAGCATGACAACGTCGTCAAAATAATGCTAATCTTCTACAGCTTTTTGTCTACAAACCTGTTGCTGTGGGCTCTAATTACATTAGTTAGTATGCATACACATGCCGAGCGTGTATTTGAGTACAGTGCTCAAATACACGAGAGTCGACGGTTGCAGTTGCCTCTGTCATTGACGCGAGTCCTTCGTGTGTATGAGCACTTAGTTCTTATCGAGTCTTCAAGAGCACAAAACGCTGTTATTTTACGCATCTTTATAACAAATCCTATACGTGCTGAGGTGAACCATTTACCATGCTTGTTAGTTTTTCTACTGATTTACAGAGCCTACGTTTTCTCATTATTCTACGCTTCGTTATAACCAGGACTATCTATCTTAGACTATTTTAGGCTGAAATACAAAATCGCCACACGAATTCGCATTGCCAAAACCAGCGACGTTTACACCACTATAAGTTGCGATTTCCGAGGCTCCTAGTCTCCTAGAGCAGAATACTTGCCATTCTCCTGGTCATCTCTTTAACCAGGTTGGCATCGTGTCGTTGAGGGCGGCATAGTTTACTGCGTCGATCAAACCAGGCCTATTCATTCCAGGCTATTTATGACCGAAACTCAAAAGCACCAGCGATACTGCAATGCCAAAATCTGTGAGCGCGCTCGACAGCAACACTACTGTTGATGAGTAGGTAATTACGGTTTAAGTTTTAGTCCTCTGCCTACTAGAGCAAAATACTTAGCATTCTCCTGGTTATCTTTGTAACCAGATTGGCATCGTGACGTTGAGCAATGCAGCATGTTTACCCGCCTCGACCAAACCAGGCCTATCCATCCCAGACTATTTAGGGTCGAACGCTACGTAATGTTACAATGCCTAAATCTACGAGTTCGAAGATTACATGACTGCTCATAAGTAATTTCGATTTTGAATTGTAGTCCTAAGTCTTCGAGTTCGATTAGAAAAATTTTTGTCATTCTCTGGTCATCTTTCTAACCAGGTTGGCATCGTGTCGTTGAGGAGTGCGGCGTGTATTACGGTTGCGCAGCTCGCCGGGGGCGCGCGTGGCTGTCGATGATTTATCAATAGCCGCCGCGATGCCTGCACGACGGCCCGAGCCGACACCACTCTTCCTGTCATAGAGAACAAGGTACGGGATGCAGCGGTCAAGGATATTTTAGTAAACTAGGCCACATTGCTTTCTAAGATCATTATGACTACAGAACTTCTCAAACAAAACTTTTACAAATTCAGGGACTCTTCGAACTGTTTAAAACTTTTACGTATACTATACTTTCTTAGAACTTCTGATTTGTTTTCCTTCACTTGTTTTACAAAATTTTGAGCGCCTGGGGAGTACCCTTCAAATCTTGGACTGTCTTGTATATCCCTGACTGATGCTGAAGGAAAATATGAAGAGGAAAATTGGACTTAAAAATCTGAAATCTCCAAAAAACAGTGCGTGCAGGCGTGCTGACCAATGCTGTTTCCATATTTTTATGTGGCGGTTTTTGCCCTAAAGTTCATGAATTATTACAAGTACCTATATTAGTATTCCACGATTTCAGTTTTTTCTGTATAGAACCAAAGTCCTGCCACATAGATGGTTCAAATCAACTGATCAAATCCGCCTACTATGGTGAAACTGATATCATAATCCACACCAGTAGACAAAATCAAGTCATGACATGCTGGACTCTAGTTATAATTATCATACCCAGGCTTAGTAACCATCTTTACGTCATCATTCCACCTGGTTTCAACACCTCGTAATAACCTGCAAGTTCAAAACTGCATTTTCACGACTAAATCCTAACTAATCTCCCGCTTATACCTCACACCATCGCCTAATCGTACTGTCCCTTCAGAAACCGCCCCGCGCGCCCCTCTCCCCCCTTCGGAGCCTAGTTGCGCACGCGTCGCCACGCCCTGCCCCTACCCGCGTTAAATATATCATAGGTCATCTGGCCAGGTTTGTCGGCTTGGCTACTAAAAGCTCAACTTTATAACTGCAGCAGATGTATAGATATACTCTGCTGTGTGACTTGGTGATAGTGTTTAAGTAGTTCAGGTGTCCTGTATTTGACTATGTTTGGTTATCTATGGAAATTGACAGTGTTGTAATATTTAGTGCTTTGGTTTTTGTTGTTTCAACATGCTTTTGAGTCCTGGGGGTAGGGCATATACTTACCTTTAAGTAGGTATGCCCCAGGCAAAGCCCGAACTTTTACTGCGTTTATAAACATGGTCACATCACTTTTCGTTTTTGTGATGTGCATTTTTGTTCCGAAAAAACGTGCCCAAAAAGATTTTTCGACATCGATCATCGTAAGCACAAGAACAAACCTACTTAGAACTAAGACGACATAAACTGAAGCAACCGCAGAAATCGAGAGTCAATTGCATCTAAAATTAGAATACAAGACCAGCAGAATCGGACACCCACCATCAAAAAACTGAATTTCAAAAGCTTACAATACATTTACGTTTCTCTTTGACGAGTTTTCGTTGAAGACTGAGATCCCGCAATGTACTGGGTTTTGAAACTTGAAACTTCGAGGTTGGTAGTTTATAGTGGCTCCCTAGATTCCAATGAGATTCAGTAAGGGGCATGTCGTACGCAGCGGGATCGCTGCAAGCGTCGCTCGCGCACGAACGGCCCATAATCAACGACAACCGACTTCCTTACGTAAACCTAAAACAGATAAACTGGAGAATATGAATTTTGTCGAACAATCGCGACCAGTGTTGTAATACCATCTAGATTTTTGACAGACTGCAGTTTTTGATCGATGGACTACAAATTGACTGCAGATTTGATCTGTAATTTCGTTTTCGCCTTTCGCATTAAGCACGAAAATGCAAAACTTTCAACAAAAGATGTTGAAAGTTTTGCATTTTCGTGCATGGCCAGTTGGCCACAAACAATTACATACTTTCATTACATTCTAGTGATATTTATTTTAGAAGTATGTATGTTTATGGGTATGTACGAGTATGTAAGTATATTCTCATAATATTAGTTTAGGTGAATTGTTTATGATTTTGTGTATTATTATTCTTGGTTTTCTTTACTCTTTCACATGCTGTCTACCTTTCTCTATCTATTGTCCTATCGCAGGTATGCTGGAAGAGATTTCTTATGAAATAAGCATCACCTTTGTACCTATTTTTCTATTCTGTTTTTTTTTCTTGTCTGTTTATATACGAGTATGTGTGTACATAAGTGGTAAAATAAATACTTTGTCCTTTCAATCGGGCATAATTTATCAATTACGCCGAAAATCGTATGCAAGAAAGCACAAAAACAAATAACCTTAACATAATGTACAGTTACTTAATTTTTGAAGACTCATTGCGGTTTCAGAACACACCATCCTCGGCGCGGCCTAAAATGTGACCCAAATTATACAGCTCGCAATTTCGGGCATAAGCAGAGATGCGGCAATTTGATCCTCTATACTTAGCGTTTCAACCAACTATAATTTACTTTAGTTGCAACATTACAGGCCAATTGCGATGGCTCGGTTTTCACCTGAGCGAAATAATTTCGAAAATTTATGGCGTTAATAAAATCGCCTGATGGATTGATCGACATCTTGTTTATCTGATTTTACACTGCATGTCTGAAGAAACTGGTAGATATGCCAAGAATGCGTAGCAGGTAATTTAATTAAATTCCTTTTTTTTCTGGAGAATAGGAAATGTTGTGTACCTATATGAAACTATACTACTTCATTATTCCTTTAAAAATATTACTGTGATAACTACTTACATAAAACACATATAAATTACCTATTATAGAAATATTATATCTAATTATTTCACCTTTATTATAATTTAATTATGAAAAGTTTTATTTAAGTACATGTTTACGCTCAGCCAAGATAAAAATAATGTAGGTACTTCAACCTACTTATACATGTCTAATAATTAGGTAGGTACTCGTAGTAAATAGTTTGCAACTTGTAACAGCTGTCACTGAAAACAATAATGCACATTGCTTTTAAAAAAAAGGAAACAGCATAAGTTCTCTATTTCCCAAGTCTGTGGTCAGTTGGTACAGACAGTTCGCGAGCTCCATGCCCCTACGTGATACAATCTTTACCCACATTGCTGTTTTATTTATTTGCATTATCTACCCGATTCAGATTTCTTCATTCAACGTACGAAATGAGGTCCGAAATAAATTCGCAGAATGTCTTCATTTAATGCATTAACGTGGTTATTATGCCAATTTGCTGTTTACTGAGAAATCATATTGTTTATGATTACGTTGAATTTATTACTGTACTTGAGAGATTCGCACTATTTTGCTTAACAAACAGAAAGGTGCCCTTCGAAATAATTTTATATTTCCATAACTTCAAATAAATTCGCCCCCAAGATGCTTGCGTTGCTTGGGGGACGCCTATGTCCAGCTGTGGATGTCTTTCGGCTGATAATGATGATAATGGCACTGAAATCATTTCTACTGTTCTACCAAAATTTCTGCTGTATTCTATACAGTTTCCCAATTCCAATATAATGACATATTTACACGCAACCCACAGATTACACAATCCAGTTTTATTCGTGGAGCTATCGGTTACATTTCGAATCGACTCGATTACTCATTGAACGCGATTTCTATCGTAACACATTAGACGCGTGGTCACGCCACACAAGCAAGTAGGCACAAGTTGATTCAGTTCATTTTACACAAAAGATTATAAAAACCATCGTGATATATAAATTCAGTGTGAAATTAAGAATCAGCGACCACCGTACGGATTCGATGGAATCAATTGTTTGACCACAAAACTCATTTCGTGGTGTGCTGGGGAAGAGTGAAATTTTGATTGATCATGCAGTCCGATGCTATCTTTCTTTCTATCACGTATACAATAAGGTTTGTGACCAGACTAATGTTGGAAAGTTTTAGTTTTCATTAGCGGTAAGATTCGATATGAAATCTGTATCATAATTGGCAGAACGACATAACTGTTTTAGATTTGGAACGTTGTACAATAGATGTTCTTGTTTGGTTTCGGTAACCACCATGTTCCGTCGTTGGTCCAATAAGATCCCGCTAGTGATGACAATAAAAGTCCCATCCTATATAAACAAAAACATAGTAACAAGCACATATTCAATGCAACGCTGCAGGGATAGCTTAAAAAAAGGCCAGTCCAATATGATTTGGAGTAGTCTTTTTTACAGCTAAGAATGCATGAAATTCATTGGAGATATGTATCACCATCTCGAATGAATTTCATGCATTGCAATTTACAATCTGTCATACAAACGCTTCGCAGCTGATTTTGGCGAGGACAGAGAACTAAGACCTTTAATTGCATACTTTTCATGTAATCTATGACAGTAGTCGGCTAGTTTTGTTGCATGTTTTTATGTAAATAGAGTTGTAATTGAAACACATAGTTCCTTATTATACAGTAATAATAACGTAATGACCACCCACTAATTGGAGAACTAATCCGTTATCACTATATTTATATAGGTTTAATAGACTACCAACCGACTTGCGATTGTGTATCTTTACAAAGCCAAACTAGAACTAGAATCTGTCACTAAACGCTTAAAAATGTTGCGAAAAAATGGTGTTCATTATTAATTTCGGTAAAAGTAACAGAGATAACAACTGAATAGTAATACTCACATAATATCACCGTACCTTAAGAAGCATTATTATCAGAATACTCTGACTTCTGACTTTAAATATCAAAGAGAAACGAGCTCGTGGAGAAATCCATTTATGACACAACCATTTCAGAGATGCATGGAAGCGCCAAACAAACAAAGGCATAGGCAGTAAACTGTCAATTAAAGGGTATTTGGTAAATGAAACTTGGAATTCGACAGGGTCTGGCATCGTCAGGTGTGGCCGGTGGGCCAGTTCAGCCGCGGCGTGAGTCAGCGCCCGCGCCGCGAATTCCGTAGATAACCGACAACTCCTTTATTCTCTTTGCTATATCGAGCACCGCCATACTCGTGCCCTTTCGTACGCCCGACTGTTGTTAAGTTTTGAATAATTCAAATATTGGCTAATGGTCATAATAATAACGTTTGGCTGCGAGAATTCGTGGCTGGATTTTGTTAAAAAATAGGTTGAGATTATTTTATTTAGCTGGGTTTAGCGAGCGGTCTACGAGAACTACAAGCTTGCCTACCTACCTACTACTTTATCGTAACACTACTTGAACTACAAAAATCACGATTTCACAACTAGATCAGATAGTACCACAGGTACTGTCAGATGACCTAGGAACAGTTGGACATAATTATCCTAATTACATAACTACACAAAGAAAGGAAGCAACGTGCACTTGTTCGTACATTTACTTGTCTTAACTTACCCAAACAACTTTTATTTTGTGACCAATCAAAAGCGAGTATTACAATGTCTCAAGTGTCGACAAACACGTCGTTAAACCGAGTAAATAACTTAAAGTCAAGGGTCAGGAACTCGCTCTAGATTTTGACCTAGACCAATTCACTTTCACTTAGTTGTGTTGTATTTTATTAGACTATGTTATTGGCCAGATGTACATGTCGATACATATTTTGTACAAATTCTTTACCGATATTCTGAATGTTGAAAATGAAGATAACAATAGTGTTGTACAGATGCCAGCACGTCAAGCTATTACAATCTGTCAAATTGATTTAATAGATTTTCAACTTTATCGCTAAAGCATTAGGTTCAAGGTTGATTGGGAAAATTTGACAGCTTCGGGTAGCTTGATGTGCTGGCGTCTTTACAGCCTCAAAAAGATGTATACATGCAGATGTGTGCCGCTCGTAAGTTTCAGCACCGTACTTAAATACACGAGCGGCGCGTTGTCGACGGCAGTCGTAGACGTGTCGATGCCGATGTCGTGCCTATGCCTTTGACGTATGCCGATCGTGTGTAAGCACGCTAATATTGTATCAATGTTTAGCCACTAAAACGTTTTTACCTAAATAGGTATCTGAACAATGTATATGGATACTTAATAGTAGCTATATATTTAAACAGTATACTATAGAAACCAAATTGAAGACCATCAGTATTCTTGTCGAAGTAAACTTATTTTTGAGGCTGCCTGTACGTTCCTATTCCTATTCGTTTTAGTTACTGTCATCAAAGCATCCGTTTTATTTATTGTAAAAATAAATATATTTTTTTAAACATCATTTATTTAAAACGATTACAAGCGATAGAGTAGGTATTGTATAAAAATTAAGTTAAATCTTTTCGTATCGATATTAATACTATTCGATTTTTTTGTAATACTTGATCGATGACTTGCGGTAGGATGAGCCTCATACAATGATACATGTGGCTAAAAGCTTGCGACGATAAAAAGGTAATTTGACAACCCTGTATAACAGTCGGCCACCTGTTACACCGTTACGTAACGTTAATTATGTAATTTTCGCATATCATTTAATTTATTATTAAAGTTTGAATTAAACCACTTATTGATTAGACTGGATTATGACAATTATAAACAATTTATTAAAAAATATAGGTATCTGTTAGTAGGTATATCGATTTCATAACGGCAAAAGTCACTTTACACGTTTTTATCCAATTTATAAGTCAATTTATTTCAATTAATATTAAAAAATGTACTATTTTGTTACAAAGAAATCTATAATATTTTCTGACATAAATGACACACAGACATCCTTATTGGCGTTCGTAAACGAAACTTTTTAATAATGGTTTTCGCTTGGGGCATCCTTGCTTGTAGTAAAATATAGCTGTATCGAGTTCCCTCATCATCTGATATTTAGACATCATGCTGTGAGCCGCAATACGGTAAGCTGCGAATGTCAACAGAAATATTAATAATTTGCATAACATGTATCACCTGATTGCATACTAACTTTCTGCTAAACTGCTTAAAAAACAAAAAAGAATACATAGTAATATCGAAAACATATGGTATGGTCCTGTCATTTGGGCCAATTAATTTAAAATGGCCTGGATAAACGAAAATAGCTTTGAATAACAGTGAATTACAATGTTACAGACGTTCATAAAATTATAAAAGATAAAAATATTTGTTATTGACGTTTTACCCATATTTTGAGTACTAAATACTAAGATATAAATCATTCAGTTAAATTTCCGAAGGCCTGCAGGCGAGAAGCGGCACTTTTACGCCGTCCTAATGAAATGATTTTATTTAATACGCAACAGTTTTATTTATTGTTCACGATACATCTCCGCTAATCGGTTATCTTTTAATTTATCAATATCGTCGATAACAATGACCGAAATACCGATGTAGGTCAGATGGCTTCGTGGAATGATAAAAAAATATCTACAATGCAATTTATGCATTATTTACTTTATTGTTCGTTGAAATATTTCTTAAACTAAATTCTGAGTAGGTTGGTACTAAATTCTAACTTTAAACCTATTTTATGGCTGCACCTAGGTTATCTACAATTAAAGTAGGTACTCAATACTAATGATAAACTAATACTAAACAGACTGCCAAACATTCAAATAGGAAGCACTGGACGATAATAGTACATTTTTTAATTAACCCTTCACAAATTGAGGTCTTTATTGCAAGAAGAAATTTAGGTAACGAAAAACGCAGAGTCATCGCAATGCAATTTAAACGTCTGTTTTTGCCGAGACAGGCCGATCCCTATCTTGATCTCATTACATAAGTTCTGATCTCGTATTTATATTCTGTTCCTCACATAAAGTAACAGGAGCAAATTGTAAAAGTATGCTAAACCAATAACTTGGCTAAATTACAACGAGCAATATAAACCTTCACTATTAATTGACATAAACTGTAAAGGAAGAGGGTACTAAAACTGTGATCTCATTTCACAACGAGAGGAAATGCAATAACACTTAGCACTATAAAAAACGACAGTAAAACGCAAGGGTTTCGAGCATAAACGTGGCATTAAACAAACAAAAAATGCATTAATAAAATATCTCATGAAAACATTTTAATTGCTGACATATCAAACGGCGAAACATTCGATCAATTGTTTTGCGAACTCATAACAACTTGCAGTTTTGAACCATAACATTTTACTTTTCAAGGTGGAATCAAGGCAGCCTGTCTTCACACTGTTATGTAACAATAAACGGTAATAAAGCTTTGTTTGATAAACAATCGATATTTTTACACAACAAAGAAGCATTTGATACTTTTACTGTTCCTTTATTCGGTACGCAATGAATGATTGAAGACATTTTGGAATAAAATTGGTTCTTATGATCGACGTTCGAACGACCGAATATAAATCAAGATCATTTTCTATTACCTAAAACTAGTTACACTTGCAAAACTAAATATATGCTACTAAAAATAATACATCAAACACGTAAATGCAGACATAGTGCGACATTTCTGCACCGGAACTGATTAAATGCACATGCGAAATTTAATTTTAAATTAGCTGCATTTATTTTTATTAATCAAATCATCCTTGAAGCCTGAAGGCAGTTCCGCTTACAATCTCGGACCAGGGATAACTGTCGCTCCAAATTTTAATAGCGGATTATGTCACGATGCTTACCTAATTTGGTCATGTCAAAAACAATTTTTGACAAACAGTTTATGTAAAAAACTAAACCTTTTATTTTTGTGTTAATTTGAATACAGATTTGTAACCCACTGCTGCAGGATGCATTTAGATATAATTATCATTTATCAAAAGTAGTGGTGAACCAGTGGTATCGAGTCCGCCTTACGAGTCGTGAGTTCGAACCCAGGTAGGCAATTTACATTGTATTTAATTTAACCACCACTGCTCTTAAAACGGTGAAGCAAAACATCGTGAGAAAATCGGCAAAAATTTGAAGACATGTGACATCCACCAACCCGCACTGGGCCCGCGTGATGGATTATGGCCCACTCCTTTTTAATGAGAGGAGCCCCGAGTCCCAGCAGTGGGAACATTATAGGCTGATTATAACGAGGATTCTTATTTGTTTATAAGAGTGTCCAAGGAGTTTTTGCCCGTTGTTCTCCATAGGTGACCTACCTAATACACACCTTTGAAAAAGGCCATTAGCTTCATATTTCTGAATAACCAACTCCTTAACAATTCAAAGGTGCCTGTTAATTGTTTAATGGAAACAATCGGTTTGAGTTTGATTTACGTTCCGCTCCCATGTAACCATTAACAGAACATTCTTGAAAACCCAATTACAAAGCCAACCACCGGATCAATAGTCCTTACTCGACATTGCAACTTCACTGAAACATTAGACACGGCAGCATTACCGTAACCACCCAATTTCGCGTATCCTTGACACTTCGCTCGCTTTGGGCAGTGGGCACGTCCGAGCCGATGATTGGGGCTATTTCGGACAGGTGCAATCATTCCTCTATTATTTGTATTAGTGTTTTACAATGGACATGTACGTGATCCGACTGCCGTCCCACACCGACCCACTTGCCGTGACCTTTCGTTTTCGATTTTCGTTGATGCAAGGTTTTAGGTTGTTTCCATTATTGACACATATTTTCAACCCTCGATGTTGAACGAGTGTGTCCATGACTGATTGTTACCTTTGTGTTTTTTTTTTTATTATTCTCAAAACTCTTTTCTTAGAGGAAAATTTTATTCTCATAAGAATCAAATTAAGTCTAAAATAATAATACATATGTACAAGTGAAAAAAAAAAAAAAAGAAATAATCATAGGGCATCAAAAAATTCGTCCGCATCGCTGTCAACAGGAACAGTGCCCAAAAGGCTGGCAGCATTGCCACGTTGTATGGCGATGCTAATTCTTTGGCCAAGAAACAGGCCAGCCCTCTGGTCACGTGAAGAGTCGACTAACCGCTTGGCGATATCTCGAAACACCAAGTGGGCACTCGGACCCCATGGCCCTAGTGTTTCAACCCCAAACGGCTCGAAGATATAACTCCCAATCAGGCTGGAATATTTTCGCCGTTTGAGGTTTTCTACACCAGCAGCAGCCGCTCCAGCACAACCCACCGTGCTAGGAAGATGGGATGGCGCAAGGGTGTCGACACATGTTGCATCCCACACCAAAGGTCTGCCTAACTTCCAGGGCATTATGGTCATTCCATCTGGTCTCTTCCCATCGTCGCGTGCCAGGCCGTTGGGTTCTAAAACAGCTGGCACCCCGGCGGTGACAAGAGCACGACGGATGATGTCGTTAATGCTGGCGTGCCGTGCTATCCGACCTGCGCTCCTACTGCAGGATAGGCCATGGTGTCCGAGGCAGTCGACAGCTTCACCGCACTGACAGCGATGCGGAGCCCCGCAAGGAGCACCCAAACGCAGACAGGTAACTCTTTTCTTAAATGTTATTATTGACAAAAGGAATTTCTGTAGATTAAAGAACGCCTCATGCTTGTATTATAGATAGCTTTTATCTATCTATCACCTGCTTTTATCTTGTTTCCCCGACCGGCCTACTAGGTACTACCGTTTACGCTTAGCATTTTTCTGACTTTTGTTCGGCTCCTAAGGGTTCCAGCGTGATGTTAATTAAATAACCTATAGCCTTGTTCAGAATTAGGCTATCAAAAGCACGAAGAATTTTTTTAATCCGACTGGCAGTTCCAGAGATCAGCGCGTTTAAAAATGAAAGCTCTTCATATCTTTCGATCATTGGCAGCCAAATTCAAAAGTGTTTGAGCTGAATATTCCCTTGGACGTTTCTCGATGAAATCATATATTATGAAAGAACACATAACGCATATTCGGCCCTGATTAGTTAGCCTGTTATTACTCTAAACTTTCTGGGTTGTCGTCATTCATTAAGTACCATTAAATTGTATCGTATTTCGCCTAGTTTTATGAGTTTGTTTATATTGATTGACTGATAACTTGTACCTATCTGTGGTGCAAAGTCTAAATATAAGTTGGTTATTAATCTATCTAACTAGCCTGTATTGTCACACCACAGGGCAAAGGACTCCCTCTCCCTTTCCCACACAATCTGTCTTTTGCAAGTCATCCGGCCAGTCTCTATGGTAGGAGTCGAGCTCATCCCGCCATCTTAGTCTTGGCCTGCCGCGATGGCGTCGTGCGTTTATTGGGACCCAATCAGTGGTTCTCTTAGCCAAATTGTCATCTGACATGCGGCAGACATGTCCGGCCTAGTCCCAAGTTAAGTTAAGTTTAGCGGCTTTCTGGGTAACGTCCGTTTTGGACGCGCTTGGTTTTGACACGCAGTACCTAATTAATAATACACGCGCAATACCTAAGTAATAAATAAGAGAGGAGGCCTGTGTCCCAGCAGTGGGAATATTATCGGCTGATTATGTAAACAATATAATAAACACAGTTTTATGTAGATAATAATAGAGTATTGACGATTTACACATTATGTAAACGTAGTACTTTTATACCTTATGGTTGAGCATAATTTTTCTTTATTGAATTCAATTGATTCAATCAATTTAACGTTGATCATAAAACAAATGTTTAATGTTTTATTAAATGCTTACATGGCTGCTAACTATTAATTACTACATGAACGAAGATACGATATTTACGTTATAGCAGGACAGGATATTGTTACGCGCCGCAATTAATGCCTGATACACGGCGACATTAGTTACCACTGGCGACATCTATTGTGGATTGGCAGAACTAACTGGCGCCATCTATTATGGAATAGTAGAGCTAATAGTCACGCCATCCGTCAGCGCCATCTATTGACGAGTAGATATGACGTAGCTAGAACTTACTAGAACTATCGACATGTAGTCAATCGGGGCCGGTATGTCCTCGAACATTCTAGACGGTTCTACAATAGAAGGTTCTGGAACTATCTGCGGCACTATATAAGGCCGGGAATAGCCGCGAGCAATCAGACTTGGTTTTGCGACACAAGCGAATACATCGAAAGCGATCTTCAAGTGCGATTAAATAGCGATTGTGTGTTATAATTAGTGTGTTTTGAATTGTTGTTAGTGTTGATTAATTAAAGTGTAACTTTTGGTAATTTTTATCGGCATTTTTAATTGTCACGAACCCGAAGCTCGTAACAATTGGTGTCAGAAGCAAGGATTAATCATGCCGATTTTACCTAAAGACGACACGGAGGGTATCCGTACCCGGAGTCAACGCCAACAGGAGACGGACCAGAGACGTTTTGGTGGAGCTATGCCGCAGAGGTCGGAGGGCCAGCTACCAACCACGGAGGCCGACCCGCCCGCAGCAGCTCCAGCATCAGCAGCACCAGACCTTGCTGCCCTGATGATGATGCTGCAGGAACAGGCTCGCCGACAAGAGGAACAGGCTCGCCGACAAGAGGAACAGGCTCGCCGACAGGAGGAACAGGCTCGTCGGTTGGAAGAACAGCTCCAGCGGGACAAGGAGGAACAGGCCCGTCGGTTGGAAGAACAGCTGCTGCGTGACAGGGAGGAACAGACTCGCCGACAGGAGGAACAGGCTCGCCGACAGGAGGAACAGGCTCGCCGGTTGGAAGAACAGCTCCAACGTGATAAGGAGGAGCAAGCGCGCCGCCAGGAAGAGCAGATGCTCCTTATGAAGGACCTTCACGCTACCTTAGGGAAAGACATGAAGGAGGTGAAGGATAAGGTTGCTCAACATGACGACCGCCTGTCGGAAGCTGAAATCCGGATCGACCAAGTGAGTAATCGGGTTGACAACGTGGTGGCTGACGTGAAGAAAACCGTGATGGCTGACGTAAAGAAAACGCTGGATTACCTTAAACTTGGGGATGGAATCGCAGCTCCCGTAGCTACAACACCTTCGCTACGAGGATTCAAAGTGCCACCGTTCGACGGAACTTCTTCCTGGTCGGCCTACAAAATCCAATTTGAGGCTGTCATGAAGGCGAATGGTTGGAATAATAGTCAGGCCATGACTGCCCTCACCCTAGGCCTGCGCGACCAAGCCTTAACTGTTCTGGAAGCTCTCGGTAAGGAAGTGACTTACGAGCAGCTCCTAGAGGCATTGGAGGCTCGGTATGGCGATGCTCACCTGGAACACGTGTTTCGTGCGCAGCTCAAGGATCGCGTGCAACGCAGTAATGAAAACCTGCAGCAGTGGGCCCTTGAAGTGGAGAAGCTGGTGCGTAAAGCTTACCAGTCCGTACCTGCGCTTATTGATGGGAACTTGGTGCAGGCATTCATCGACGGCATCCGCGACCTTGAAGTTAGAGCTGCTGTGAGGCTCGGGCACCACGGGACGCTTAAGGACGCCTTGGCCCATGCACTGGAGGTGGAAGCCGTGCGACAGGATCATCGTTCCCATCGGGTCAGGGAGGTTGCAGCGGCTACAGTTCGCGACCGCAGTAAAGGGTACAGCCCTAGGTGCTACGGCTGTGGGGAAAGGGGCCACCTTCGATCTAGTTGCCCCAAGCGAACTGCAGAAAGAGAAGACGGCCGATCTCCAGAGGGCAGTGCAGCTAATAGCACCGCCCAGAACCAGCAGCAGGGAAACGAGTAATAGCCAGGACTGCGGGGCGGGTGCTGGCTGATGTTCAAAGAGCCCCAAGGGTTTCGATCACACAAACCCAAGACGGGAACAGCCTAATCATCAAGGGCGAGGTCAACGGAACGCCGTGTAAGCTGACCATAGACACTGGAGCCTCTCGCACGGTTGTCAGTTCCCAACTGATAAGACGGTCCCTTGGGGACTCCGCATACAACCGAGAACACATTAATTTGGTAACAGCCACCGGTCAGCGCATACCCGTCCATGGAGAGAAGAAGATAGGGTTGAAGCTAGGCAACAAAATCTACCTGCATAATGTCATCGTGGCTGATATAATGGACGATTGCATCCTGGGCCTTGACTTTATGAGGAAGAATTGTTGCGAAATTGATGTCAAGCAAGGTGTTTTGAAATGTGGACAAGAGGAACTTTTCGTGGAAGGGGCGTTACCAGGGAACGTGTACAGTCTTAAGAAGATTGTTCTTCCGCCGAGATCGGAAACGATTGTACCGGTTAGTCTTCCTCAGAATCCTGGGAAAACTCAACGTTGTGTACTCGTGGAAAGGGTAGACAATGACCTTCCATGGAAAGTGGCACGAACTTTGGTCAGAGCCACCGACATCTCAGGGGTACGTGTGCTGAACCTTTGTGATCAGGAACAGGTTATAGAAAAAGGCACACTAGTTGGTACTTGCGAGGAAGTGGATTGGTTGCGTCGATGCCAACATCTATCGACTGGGACCTTCAGCAAGGATGCACAAACAAGAGTGACCACACTTTTAGAAGACTGCCGTAGCGCTCTGTCCCAAAATGAAATGGTCAAGGCGAAGAAAATGTTACTCAAGTATGCCGATGTTTTCTCGTCAAACGATGCTGACATCGGGAGGACTGGCTTAGTTCAACACAAAATAAACACAGGAGATGAATTGCCTATCCGTCAGCGGCCAAGGAGATTGCCGGTAGCACGTGAAAAGGAAGTGGAAACCATGATTGAGGGGATGGTGAAGGATGGTGTTATTGAACCTTCATCTAGTCCATGGTGTTCACCTGTAGTGCTGGTAAGAAAGAAGGACGGCAGCATGAGGTTTTGTGTTGACTATCGTCGTTTGAACGACGTTACCAAGAAGGACAGCTATCCTTTGCCAAGAATCGATGACACGCTGGACATGCTTACTGGCGTAAAGTGGTTTAGCACGCTGGACCTGAAAAGTGGCTACTGGCAAGTTGAAATTGATCCTAAGGACAAGGAGAAAACTGCATTCTCGACAGGAAAGGGTCTGTGGCAATTTAAAGTTATGCCGTTTGGATTGTGCAATGCTCCGGCAACGTTTGAAAGGTTGATGGAACTTGTACTTACCGGGCTAATTGGCGATGCCTGCCTGGTCTACTTGGATGACATCATCATCGTAGGCCGTACGTTTGAAGAACATCTTCAAAACCTGGAACGCGTGCTCATGAAGATCCAGAGTGCCAACCTCAAGTTAAGTCCAAAGAAGTGTTCACTATTCAAACGGCAAGTTAGCTTTTTGGGATATGTAGTGTCTGAAGAAGGTATCCGCACGGATCCAGAGAAAATCACCGCTGTCAAGGATTGGCCAATTCCAAAAGACAAGACGCAGGTCAGAGCATTTCTGGGTTTGTGCTCCTACTATCGGCGATTTGTCAAGAACTTTGCAGATATAGCCAAACCCCTGCATAAGCTAACCGAGGAGAAGCGACATTTCAGCTGGGATGGAAGTTGCGATATCGCATTCCAGGAGCTAAAGGACCGTCTGTGCAAAACACCTATCTTGGGGTACCCTGATGCGGGCAAGGAATTTATAGTTGACACAGACGCAAGCGACATAGGACTTGGCGGTGTGTTGTCCCAGCGGAATGGCGATCAAGAATTTGTGATAGCGTACTTCAGCAAGTCATTGTCGAAACCTGAAAGGAACTATTGTGTTACGAGACGAGAACTGCTTGCTGTGGTAAAGTCATTGCAGCACTTTAGCAAATATCTTCTAGGGCGGAAATTCCAGTTACGAACCGACCATGCTGCACTGAAATGGCTATTGCAGTTCAAAAATCCAGAAGGACAAGTTGCGAGATGGATTGAACTTCTGCAGGAATACGACTTCGTGGTCGAACATCGCAGCGGAAAATCTCATGGCAACGCAGATGCATTGTCAAGAAGACCTTGTCCTGAAGACTGCAAGCATTGTACTAGGCAAGAGAGTAAAGAAGTCGTACCTGTGAGGATGCTCAAGACAGACCTCAGCATCGAGTGGAAGGAAAGCCTACAACGTGCACAGCAGGAAGATTCAGACATCAAGCCGATTCTGGAGTGGATGAAGGCCAGAGCTCCTAAGCCCAAGTGGAGCGACGTCTCAGCGATGAGTTCGATCACGAAAAGCTATTGGGCCCAATGGGATAGCTTGGTGATTCAGGATGGAGTCCTGTGCCGAAAATGGGAAAATGCTCGGGGAGATAGCTGTCATTTGCAAATGGTTGTCCCTAAAGCTCAAGTACCGGATGTTCTACAGCTGTACCATAATGGTTGTTCAGGAGGTCATCTGGGAGTAAAACGGACTCTACTGAAGATACGAGAACGGTTTTACTGGGTCCACTGTCGGGACGATGTCGAGGACTGGTGTCGCAAATGTACAAGTTGTGCAGCTGTAAAGGGACCTCAGACTCGTAGTAGAGGTGCATTGAAATTGTACAATGTTGGTGCACCATGGGAGAGGATAGCCCTCGACGTTGCGGGGCCGTTTCCGGAAAGTGAAAGTGGTAACAAGTATTTCATGGTTGTGATGGATTACTTCACTAAGTGGCCGGAAGTCTTCGCCATTCCAAATCAAGAAGCTTCGACAGTTGCAGATAAATTAGTTTACGAAGTCTTCTGTCGTTTTGGAGTACCTTTAGAGATTCACAGTGATCAAGGAAGGAATTTTGAGTCCCAAATATTCCAGGAAACTTGTCGAGTTATGGGTACTCACAAAACAAGAACAACTTCTTACCACCCACAATCAGATGGAATGGTGGAACGATTTAATCAGACACTGGAGAGGTACCTAGCAAAAGTTGTGGAAAATCGGCAACGAGATTGGGACAAGCACATACAACCGTTTTTGTTGTCATATCGAAGCGCTGTTCACGAAAGTACATCGGTGACACCAGCCTTCGCAAACTTTGGAAGAGAACTACGGCTGCCTGCAGACCTGATCACCGGAATACCACCTGATGCCCCATGCAGTATAACGGATTATGCGAATAACTTGCGGAATAAAATGAATGACATTTGTGAGCACGTCAGACAATCGGGCCAGCAAATGTCTGAAAAGATGAAAACCCGTTATGACCGCAAAATGAACAGTGAAGGGTTCGACGAAGGTTCACTAGTGTGGTTGCACAATCCAGTGCGCAGCAAAGGGAAATCTCCTAAGCTTCAAGCTAAATGGGATGGACCGTACCGGATTGTGACAAAGATCAATGACGTAACCTACCGGATACGGAAAGGTGCAAGAGGTACTCCTAAGATCGTCCATGTGGATCGACTGGCGCGTTATTATGGAGCCGATAATGCTCGGGACGAGCATGTCTTAGGAGGGGGCAGTGTTACGCGCCGCAATTAATGCCTGATACACGGCGACATTAGTTACCACTGGCGACATCTATTGTGGATTGGCAGAACTAACTGGCGCCATCTATTATGGAATAGTAGAGCTAATAGTCACGCCATCCGTCAGCGCCATCTATTGACGAGTAGATATGACGTAGCTAGAACTTACTAGAACTATCGACATGTAGTCAATCGGGGCCGGTATGTACTCGAACATTCTAGACGGTTCTACAATAGAAGGTTCTGGAACTATCTGCGGCACTATATAAGGCCGGGAATAGCCGCGAGCAATCAGACTTGGTTTTGCGACACAAGCGAATACATCGAAAGCGATCTTCAAGTGCGATTAAATAGCGATTGTGTGTTATAATTAGTGTGTTTTGAATTGTTGTTAGTGTTGATTAATTAAAGTGTAACTTTTGGTAATTTTTATCGGCATTTTTAATTGTCACGAACCCGAAGCTCGTAACAATATAAAAGGTGATCCGTTGAGATGCATCAGCAAGCTAATTGCGTGATACACTATCAATCTCAATCATTTTGAAGAATATTGCTAATCCATTGCTTCATATGTACGAAAAATGTGTCTGCTCAACTACGTAAATAATGCAATTAATGTTGTTAAGCTGTCAAAATAAAACCCATTGTTACTGATAGTGTGTTACGGAATTACCCCCCAGTATAGTAAAATCTGAATTAAGTTCTAAGGAACCAATTTGTCGATTTTAGAGTTAAGAAAAACGGGATTTATTGAGGAGTTTTTCAGTTAAATTTTACCTAGGTATACTGGTACGATGCACAGTTAGAGGAGGCATTTACCTCCCTTTGTCAAAAGGCACACTGAACTAAAAGACATTCTGTAAACCACTACTGAAAAAACCCCAACGCAAATGTTCAGAATTAAAGGTCTTATTATTATTTTGTACTACGCATATATCTTTGTTTTATTGATAGACATTTCCTAGAACTCTCCGGCTTATGATCTATTTTACGGCTATACCCGACCTTGTCTAATAAGTAGGTAATTACCTTGTTACTTTGTAGCAAAATACCAACCGTCCTAGATCGATTATAAAAAGGAAATGGCGAATTTAAAAGCATTAGGCCCTTTGTACACACACGTTTTTCTTGCCGTTAAAAAATGTACAGTGGTCAGTGTTGTATATTCACTATGGGATCTTGTTGACGGACACGTTTTTTCTACAGTGCGGTTTATATGCCGTGTGTAGGCACGGTTCATCAGTGTTGTATGGTCACTATGGAAGCTTGTTGACGGACACGTTTTTCTACGGCGCTGTTTATACACCGTAAAAAACCATGCCGTGTACAAAGGGCCTTAATTTCTTTGAACCTCTAGCCGTAAACAGATAGCTAACTATAAAACGCCATGGTATTACTCCAGATATTTCCAGGGTGGCTACCGTGCGCCTTTATAGCCCCGTCGAGCGACTTTTCCATAATTAAACTATAAATAAGTAGTAAAATAGTGGTTCCTAGGGCCTATCGCTAGTATCTGAGCACGACGTAATAAAATGGACGGGAGAGTATATCCAACAATTGCTTTTTACCGTATTAATGTACTCAAAGGTATTATTGGTTGAGTAATTGAAATTGCTGTGATCACATCTCTCGTAGATGCATCTCTTCCGACATTATTTCAATAGGTGACTCTACCTACAAGATAATTAACTTTATCAATTTCCTTCTCTACTTAGCTTTTAAGTTTTATTGGGTTGTTCCATCAGGATTTTCTCAGCAGCAGGTTGGAGTCTGGATTTGTGCCAGGTTGATGGCAATAAGCTCGCCACCGATTAACGACACTTAAACATAACGGGTGAAACGAGGGTGTTCTATAGGTACACACACAGGTACACACACATACACAGGTAGGGAGTAGTCGTAGCGTAGCTCAGTGGTAGGTAACGGCCGCGACTTACGAGTTGTAGGTCGTAGTTACGAACCCAGGCAGGCGGTTTACTTTGAGTAAATTATTTCATTACCACCCTTCTCAAAACGGTGAAGGAGAACATCGTGAGGAAACCGTCATGTCCTGGAACCAAATAACAATACCAATGTCGTATACTTGACATCCACCAAACCGCACTGGGTCCGCGTGGTAGATTGCCGCCCATTCCCTCTCACAAAGATGAGGCCTGTGTCCCAGGAGTGGGAACATTATAGGCTAATTATGTATAGGTACACTTCTGCCTAACCCTTCCAGGATTACAGGCTTTATGTTATGTTAAGTGTAATCTAGTTTTTCAGTCATTACTCATATGAAATCCCGGGAAGTGCTAACACGGGCAACGTACGGGCACGAACAACACGGGTAGCTTTTACCATAGTTAAAAGTTATTCCTTATTATTTTGTACCTATTTAGGTTAACAGATTCATTTTGTTCTGACACAGCTTCTTTTGGATAATAAGCTTGTTTTTGACATTCAAAATACAGGTATTTCTTTATAAAACATTGTGTATTCATTTATTTTTCTCATGTGAACTCGAAGCCATAAATAAATCAGTTACTGTACGTGAACGGCAGTTTGATATCGACTAATGAATTGTCAAAAGTTGACATACAGCATACGGGTAAGACTTAATAGACGTAACGGAACATATGGAGACAAACTGGATATAGGTACATAGGTAAAGTCGTGGAAATCAGAAGGGCAGTTCTCGTAATTTAAAACGTTCAAAATCTAGTCGCAGTCTCATCTCGGCGACAAACAAATGTTAAAAACGTGCCAAAAATTTAGGGAAACTAGAGGTATTTTTGACAGATTGAGACTGAGATCAGAGTGTGAACGTTCTTAAAATTACGAGAATAATTGCTCCTATGATGAAAAGCGAACTGACCACCGACTTTAGTTATCCGAATATTCAAGTCACAAATGTCATGCTTTGACATTTGTATGAAATTGCTATAATACGTTATACGGCAAACAGACTAGGGAGTCAACGTGCCTAACAATTTTTTCACTGACTACATTAAAAAATTATTATGCCTTCATTAATACCTATATAACCTTAGTCTATGTAATCATTAACTAAACAAAATATCACCGAATAGCATAAGCTATGACCAATTAATTATTAAAATATAAGATCGAATAAATCCTCAATAATTTATTATTATAATAACCCCACAGTATATAACTGTTACTGTTAGCCTGCATCTACTGGGCAATGGCCTCTCCCCATAACTTTCAGCTTTTTCGATCCAGGGCTTCGTTCAGCTCGTCCTGCCATCTTCTACGGCGTCTACCGCGATGCCTTCTAGCTATAGCAGGGCTCCACGTGGTAGTTATTTTTACACACAGCTCATTGGGCCTATGGCAGACTATATAACTATAATGCCTTATAGTTTAAGTTATAAATAGGTAACTTAGATAATGCCGCCGATTCCCTTGTTCACAAACTAAACATAATTTAATTTCAGTGCATCTTTTACATTATATTTCATTAAGAAAAGGACAGAACATAAATATTAGCCTAGTCCTGTCAAATTAAGATAGATACTCCATAGACACTTTAGACGTGATTAAGAACATGGCGACTAAAAATACGTCTACTTACGTCAGGCGCTGACTAATTTGACAGGACTAAAGTAATAATTATCTTTTGTCCTATTCTTAATGAAATAGAAAGAAAAAGATGCACTGAACTCAAAAGTTTAGTTTTTGAACAAGGGAATCGGTGCCAATAACATAACTACTACGTGACGAAGTAAAGTAAGTAAGTTGACGTGTAAAAGTGTTTGTACAAACCTACATACAAAATAAAATCATTTTTACTAATACTATGTAATAGTAACGCCTAACCCTTTGGGGCATACAGGCATGATGTTATTAAAAGTTTTGTAAGAAAGCAAGATTAGTCTGAATAAATAGTCCGTAGTGTGAATACGTGGATTTTTTAATACCCCTTCTGTCATATACCTACATTGAATATAGGTATGTAAAAATATGCCCTGGAGTGACTGGAGCAACTATGTACAGACGCCAGCAGGTCAAGCTACCCGAAACTGTCAAATTTTCCCAATCAGCCTTGAACCTTAATGCTTTAACAATAAAGTTGAAAATCTATTAAAGAAAGACAGATTGTAGTAGCTTGATGTGCTGGCGTCTGTACTTAGCTGTATATATATGGACAGAAGCCATCCAGATAAAATAAGAGCGTGAAATTTTAATGCCAACATACTTATTAACAATTATCGGTTGTATCAACGAATGAAGTTTCTCCTAAACTGCGGGAAATCCCCTACTACTGATTTACGAAACTTAATTTTCAGTTTTTTTTTTTGCCTATTCTTTCTCACTTTTATATAGAGGACTCCATTTTTTACAAATACACGCTACTCACAAAGTTATTAAAAAAAAAAATGCTGGCCGCATAATAAAACGGTTTTTTGTTCGGCGAAAACGAATTTCGGCTACGAATACGTTACGTTTTTTTTTTTTTATTTTGGAAAATAAATATTTACAGGGTTAAACTTTAAAACATTGAATTTACGTATTGATTCGCCGAAACTTCATTTTTTGGGCCACTGCCGAAAATAATGATAACCAAAAACGAAATTCGGTCGGACTCTAACTCGTACTAACTTATGGTAACATTGCCACTACTGCACATCTCCGCTCCATCCCATAAAAGATGCTGCAGCATTAGCCCACGCAAAGACAATACAGCCTATATGCAATCAAGTTCATTTAAAAAAAATTGAGTATTGCAACAGGACTCTTCGTGCCGGACTTTTTCGTGTCTGGAACTAATTGTATACAATTGGCGTGAAATAAAAACATTATCGAATGGTTTATTGAGTCGACAGCGGCAATCGATGGTTTTGCGTGACTGCGAGCTCTAAAAGGTTTGGTCAATGAAATTGCGGACACGCAGTTACGCAAACCGATGACCGACTGCAGAGTAATAGGTTTTTATTCTTCGGTTTTGTTTTAACCGCGAAAGTCGTAAAGAAATAAGTTTATTTTTACATAGGGAACTCTGGTATGTGTCTTTAATGAAAATGTATCCTTGATAGAGCAAACGTTAGAAATTCGTAAGGTAATAGTGTGCTTCGTCATCACCATCAACCTTTCACCCCGGAATCACCCACTGCTGATTGTACTGATTTGTTTTTTTTTATTTTTGTATGTGTTTAGTTTAGTTTAGTTTTATGATCTTTCTGTACAAGTCGCAATAAATACTTATTCTTTCTTTCTTTCTTTGCTGGGTATAGTTCTTCCCTTTCTTCTGCCATACTTCCCGGTTCCGTGCGTCCCTCATCTAGTTGTTTCCTGCGACTGTGACGATATCCTCAACCCAGCATGCTTTTTGATGGACCTGGTTTCTTTGGCCTAATAATATTGTGCTTAGTTCAGCAATCATTGTATCACTTTATGTTACTTAAAATAATGATAATTAACCCCCGACGCAAAAACGACGGGGTGTTATTAACCCCCGACGCAAAAACGACGGGGTGTTATAAGTTTGACGTGTCTGTGTGTGTGTGTGTATGTCTGTCTGTGGCATCGTAGCTCCCGAACGGATGAACCGATTTTAATTTTGTTTTTTATGTTTGAAAGGTGTATTTGTCGGGAGTGTTCTTAGCTATGTTTGATGAAAATCGGTCCAAGATGGCCGCCGCTACAAAATGGCGGATTACATATTTTTTCACAACTCCCTCAATATGGGTATCAAATGAAAGGGCTTGACTAGTAGAATACACTATGATAAATTTCAAATCCAAGATGGCCGCCACCACAAAATGGTAAATTACATTTTTTTTCACAACTCCTCAATATGGGTATCAAATAAAAGGGCTTGACTAGTAGAATACTATACACTATGACAAATTTCAAATCCAAGATGGCCACCACCAAAATGGCGAATTACAAAAAACCTGATTAAATACCCAATTACCTGAATCTTAAAACGCAAGAAAATAAAAGAAAAGAAATAATAAGGAGTCCCTACAAAAAGCATGAAATAAAAAATTAAATTAAAAATTTAAAAAACCCCCGACTACGTGAAACCCTATAAAAATAAAAAAATAACCTTGAAATTATGACCCTACGTAAGTACGTATGAATTTTTTTTATTAAATATTGTCCTGTCGGGGGACCGCTACTATTTTAAACTTTAACAAAACGTTAGGCTGATAATTAGAGCGGTCCCCCGACGGGACAACACTCAATCAAAAAATTTCATACGTACTTACGTAGGGTCATAATTTCAAGGTTATTTTTTTCTTTTTATAGGGTTTCACGTAGTCGGGGGTTTTTTAAATTTTTAATTTAATTTTTTACTTAATTTTCTTTTTTCAAACAAATTAATATTTACATACGGTAGGCAGGGTTTATTTTCTTTATTTTCAAAGACCAGCCAAATGTAAGGGCGTGGTACAGATCATCAAACTGAACAAATTTCTCCATGATACCAATATCGCGAAAAATTTATCAAGTGTCCCATAGAAAACTTCAATACCTACACGACCTAAACGTATGTGGCTGAATTTTTATTCGCGATTACAATGTTGGTACCATGGAGAAAATTGTTCAGTCTGATGGTCTGTCCCTTTTTAGCTGGTCTTTGAAAACTAACCCTGTATATAAGCTAATAGAGACTGTGTGTCAGTTTTGATTTGAGACCGTTAAAGGCACGGATATCTATAATATCCCTGGACATTTCACACAGCGCCATCTAGTCCCAAGCTAAGCAACCTAATGCTTATGTTATGGTAACAAGATGGCTGATAAACTACTTATATACATTTTTTTTTTTGTAAACACACATATTATGGATAGAAAAACACCCAGACTCGGAACAAATACATGTAGGTCATACAAATATTTGTTCCGTGCGGGAATCGAACCCGCGACACGCAGCGCAGCAGTCAATCGCTTAACCACTGCGCCAACCGTGCCGTCTATCTATCTATGATTAAAGAAAATGTTTTTTTTTTTTTCATTTCTTTTTGAGCTTCTTGGACCCTTAGTAATGGCCATCGGATCGTCATCACCAGTTATAAAAAAATTTACAACGCCAATTATACGATCATACAAGACCGATCATTTCTCGATGTTTGTGTAATTTTTAAGAAATTATCACCGACCGCCTATGGTGTGCTCGTCATTATCATAATTTAAATTTTTAAAATATACCACACAAAAATCGATGAGTCTTAAATTGAATTCGGGGAGCGCGCAAATAAGAAATGGAGGCGCGAAAAATGGACGAAGCACCGTTTAAAGTATCGTTAAGGCTTGTCGGAGTGAAAATATTGTAATCGCAGGCGCACAGCCGATCAGTATGCTTTATGAGCTGCGGAAAGCGGCCGCCATTATTCCACAGGTTGATTTAGTTCATTATAGTGTACTGAGAATCCGTGGTGTGATTTTGGCAGTGGAAGGCGTGAAGCAAAAGCCTTTTGGTATGAACAATGAGATAGCTATCAATTTCGTTATTTATATCTTCCTCTACAACGCCGCCACTATTTTGCATTTTATTTTCACCGGACACCAGTTACAAACAGCCCCGGCAAAAGCAAAGTTACTAGATCAGTTAAGAAATATTTTCTTACTTCTAACGACCATTCGTTTACAGAATTTCTTACAACTAACAAGCTCTAATTTACATAACTGCTAAAATCGTTTACCATGGCGCGGCAAAGGATATCTATAAAATATGAAAACGACCACCAACCTACGACGATGACGTGATACTCGTAGATACAGAAGTAATGCTGGTAAAAACAATTATCTAATAAACATTTTGTTTTTAAACTTAGAAAAAAGAACGAACATTTCGAAAGAGAACAAGGGAAAGAAAAGATAAATTAAAATAACGGCGCAGGATCGTGAGGGCAGCGCGGACGTGCGCCCGAGTATCTCACGCGATCGTCGCCGCCGCCTCGTCCTTCTGCCGATGCTATCCGACGCAGCACACCACGGGTCACTGTGTCGCCGACGGACATTTCGCATTCCATCGTCACCTCCTCTAATCTTAATAATTTCGTCCAATATGTAGATAGCACTTACTTTCTATCAACCCCCGACATTTCTGCCTCCACAAAGAGATGCCGCTGTATTATTCTCAAGATATAACCTTTCATATTTCTTCAACACCGTCAAAGAAACGGCCATAAAAGGTACAATAGAAAATTGTTTACATAAGTCTTCGAAACAGCTATCTTAAAAAGTTCTTTAGAAATTATGAAGCGGGCATACGCAAAAATAAGATATTCAATATCACGGTTTTTTACTACTTCAGTGCGTATAACACCAACTATTATCTGCTACCAATGAAGCGTGTATATAATTATACGTTATAACAAAAACTATAATAAAGTAACCAAACGTCAAGTGAAAACGCATTGCAAAAGTTTAATGAGCTTACGTAAATTTCTCAAAAGTAATACCTCCGCAGCTCGCTCATAAATGATACGCAAGAGAAAATACAGCTTAAAACACATTTGAAAATTTGATAAATGCTGCAATAACATTAAAAAAAGGAAACACAAATGAAGTCGGCGAAGATTCAAATAGAGCCGCTAATCAAAGGACGGTAGCTCAATCAGATGAGGGTAATAAATCTCCAAAAACCAGAAGATTCAATTACACGGCTACCGGAAGGCATGAGGAGTGGCATTAACAAATTGTCCAAGATAAATAAAACCTTTTTAATCTAAAGAAGAAGTCCCGAACTCGTTCCTATTATCGGTGGTCGCGGCATTTTTCGAAAATTTATTGAACGCTTAATGTATCGACCAAGAATTAATTGGTCCCCCTGAGTGAAAGGTGCGCCGCTTTTAAATTATAACGATCAAAAACACTTTAAGACTGAAGATCATAAATTGATAAGAGACCTTGTTACATGGGATTTTACGGTTTGATACGCATCGGGAGCTTCGATTAGATGTACAGGTGTCTAGTGTTATGGTTACAAAACTACATATATCGTCAAACATTCAAGCTTAATGATGAGTAGAAACGATTATCTAATCAAAATATTTGTTGAATTTGAAAGGATCGGTAAACGTATCAAGCAATTAGATTGCATTGAAAAACATACTATGATACGACTAAATGTGTTGTAGGGATGCATGGGGGAGACCTGTGTCCAGCAGTAGAAGTCGTATGGCTTAATGAAGATGATGATGCTTCTAAAGAATATAGGCAAGCATCTAATCAAATGGATTTTATGATGTCGTTACCTACATCGAGCACTACAGATTTATGTCTACAAAACCTGACCTCTCCACTACTCAAATTGAAATAGATATCCTTGTTTGACTTACTTTTATGAGATATGATAAGTATCACAAAGATATTTTTGGATAACTAGGCGACAGAATAAATGCTTATCATCGTATTAAAGCCTACCCACGTGATGACTTGAACAGTATCTTCACGTCTTACAAAACCGTCTTACAAAACTAGATTTCAGTGCAATGATGAATACTAAAATAGGTGCCGAATATGAGAGTATATCTTGTAAATATTTAACAGTAAGTGATGCTGCAACGCATCTTTATGTAAGTGAAAGAGCATCAGATGTAGCTGCTGTTGTTGATGGGCATGATAATAATAAGAAAGACCCAAAGGGAACAGCTGAAGATCGAATGCCATGGAAATGAAAAGAAGAAACATGCTACCCAGCATTAGATGAAGAGGGAAGTTCCCGAGGCAAAACCGCTAATAAACTGAATCTGACTTTTTTAAGTATCTATAAATCATAATTATCAAAAGGCTGAAACAATTTCTCTTTCGTCAGTCACACTAAGCCCTCGGGATATCAGGACGTTCTCCGTTTATCTATCGGAGGCATCCGTGTGACTCTGTGACTCGCACATGCCGACACGATGTGCGATGGCGCGTCGCTGTTCCAAACCGACGCAGCCGTGATCTAGGCCACTATTTCGCACACACTACCAAAAACTTAGTCACCGTTACCTGCACCCTTATCTTTATCAAAATTAAGGTTAATTTTGTTTGTGTTGACGATAGTGTTAAGTTGGTATCAAGTTTACGGTCAGCCCTATTTGGTAGTAGATCTCAGTTAGGAAGTGAAGTGACATGACACCTCTATCGATCGCGTGCCGCTGTCTCTGTTCGTGTATTTGAATATTGTTGTCAACACATTATATTGTCTGTACAACACAGCAAAATATATCACGTTTCATACTTCAATAATTTCATAAACATACAATCGAATGCATTCGCTATCTATCTATCTATGCTAATAATAAAGCTGAAGAGTTTGTTTGTTTGAACGCGCTAATCTCTGGAACTACAAGTCGGATTTGAAAAAATTCTATTTGCATTTGATAGCTCAATTCTTGAGGAAGACTATAGGCTACTTAATATCACGCTAGGACTCTTAGGAGCCGGACAAAAAGAAAAATTAACTTGAGAGGTGTCAAGGGATACCCGGATGGAACGAAGTTCAAAGAGAGAGAGACAGACAGAGAAACACGCGCACGCCGCACGGCTGACAACTATAGCAAAAAGTGTCGTTCCAACTTTTGGTCTTAATTTTTTCGGTCTAGCCCCCTTTCGCAACGCGCGATAAGGAACTTCGTTCCAAAAAATCAGAAAGAACGCTATGCAACATGAAATAATAGCGCGGGAAACCGATGCGATGTGACGGGATGGGTCGGGGGAACAAGAAATTTCACGCGGACGAAGTCGGGGACAGAACCCAGTAATTTCGTAAACAGTGGAATACATTCGCTATTTTTATATAAGACCAGATGCTAGACAGACAAATATAAATATGCAATTAGGATAATCGTATTAATCGTCCCGACAGTTGACTCTTAAGCTTTTATATTAATAAAATCTACTTCAATTAAAGTACACATTAATAAAATGAAAATGTTTTAATTGAAATATTGCATGAATACGAATTTAAATCATCAAATAGCCGTTATAATCCGGATTAGTAAAGTTTGCGCAAGAGTGTCACTTAATTGGTCGATATTTCATCGCCTACTCATCTTTACAGACGTGTGATCATTAATCGAATTTGTGGTTTTGCGTAGAAACAGAAACCGTCAAATGAATTGCTAACTTAATTTTATATCTTAACTCAGATTTAAAATAATTTGCGAGACCAAGATGACAGATGCAATCGACTTTTATTGTCATCTTGACTGTGTTTATTACTACGCAGCTGTCATTTTAGTCTAGCATATTAAAAATCAGAGTATAGTTAATTTCTATTGCTATGACAACTCTATTAATTTCTCTATGTTGTTCTGTCACCAGCATTTTTAGAAGCAATTGACAGCTGAAAGTTTTAGCTAAGCCAAGATTAATTTGGTTCTTTAAAAGACTCGGTATTGAAATCTATATTTATAGCCTAGAAAATATAGAGCGAAATTGTTATATAAAATGTTTCATATAAAAGACACTCTCTTTTGATTTAGAATTGACTTGCCAAATATGTATTGCAACCTACCGACTTGTGGCCAGAATGAGTAAATAGTAGATAACTAAATCTAACGGTTCACGGTGCGTTCATTTAGAAACATCTTCAGACACGGCATGACGAGAATATTCGGAGCAGCCTCAGATATAAATTTATTTTCGTCTCAGGTACGACGTGCGTGTTTCAAACAAACTGTTTGCAGAAAAATCTATACTTTAACAACGAAAAATTCTTATTTTCCACTGGAAGCGACACAATAATTTACAATACAATGATAACGGCACACGTTCGAAGATAAAAACCGATTCCTCGTGAGATTAGTGTGATAAAAACTGTGGCGGTAGTGGACGTTATAACGGAATACAGTTTATAATTAGAATTATGTTCCAGTGCTCTGCAAAGTTACTGTTCATTCTCAGCGTAGTCGGACTCATTCCTTGTGGTAAGCTTCCATTTTGTCACAATAAAAACGCTTGTAAACAAACAATAAAGTTAGTATTCGTTTGTAATGATTTGTTAATCTATTGTGTCTACAAGTTGACATCCGATTGAATATAAATAAAACAAAGTGCTACAAGTTACATCACGCGCTTTTAAATTCATTTTCTGAACCGGCCGCCCGCGCCTGCGCCACACAATGGCTTACCGAATACCGACTCATCTTGCCTCTGGATAAATATTTATTTATTCTGTTGACAATAGTATTTACATTGTCAATGCGTCTAGTAATGTCGCCACAGTGCGCGTGGGCAGGGGATTTTATGTTGATGATCACTAGTTATGAATTTAGGTCAGTGCTGTGTTGTCACTTAGATAACTGAAGATAACGCGAATATAGGTTTGTCTAGTGCAGTCTAGTGAATTCCTATTGTGATTTTTATGAACGATTTTGTTATGGAATACTTAGAAATTCGGGGCGGCTTTATGGGCTGCATTAACCTTTGAGCATAAGTCAAACTGCCTGACTTTGCTCTCCCTACTAGTAGCTTATGCTATTTACTTTACAGTGTTAATTTTAACTTCCTCTTTTTCTGTCTCTCTCTCCTTTTATCTACTTTAAGGTCCTCAAATTCTGCCAGCCACTGTGATTATCTTTATGAAAACTTAAGAATCTCGAAGAGTTCAAAGTTCCACTTTAATTTAATTTCATATCTTTGAACAGGCAGAATTGGTCAGTTTTCCTACCTAGCGGTCATTCACATGGACTCAGGTGAAGGTGGAACGAATATTCTACCGACTGAGGTGCAAAAACTGGTCGATATAGAATTACAATAAAGACACGGCAGTCTTCTAGCCGTGCACAATTATGTCAGACGCCTATCAAGCACTTTCTCGGGCGCCGGGCATAGACAAGATGTGGAGATCACGGGCGCGATCTTACGCACCATCGGTCTATGAACTGTTTCTAATAGGTACGCACGACGACATATCAAGCTATACATTTCTAGTATAAGCCGATTTCTCGTTGTTCGAAAAGCCTATACTTACAATGCGAGATCAGCTAAAATTGAAAATGTATGTATATGTCGTCGTGTGTACGGACGCCAGCACATCAAGCGCTACTACAATCTGTCAAATTTCTTTAATAGATTTTCAACTTTATCCCTAAAGCATTAAAGTTCAAGGTCGATTGGGAAAATTTGACAGTTTCGGGTAGCTTGATGTGCTGGCGTCTGTACAGTAGCAGTCAGTCTCAAAAATATGTACCTACCTATACATCGACAAGAATTCGTTTAATTGTCTACAATTTATGTTCAAGAATTTCAGAGATTTCTCAGCAGCAGCCTCTCAGCCGTCTGGATCTGTGCCCCCCTCTCGGCTCCCCTCTATTACATGGGACTTAATCGTAACTGGTGATATATATCTTTGCTTCCCGGTGACGCAATTTCAAGCTGTTTTCAGCAAATTAAATATTTTTTGAGCTCCCTGAAACGTTCCCACTAGGGATAATTGACATTTACGCGAAAAACATTTTTTCGTTTTTTGACTTGCAAAAATTTCATTAAAACTCCCTTTAAGGAACACTTTTTTAAATTTTTCTTCAAAATTCCAGATTATTCCCTATTTTTAGTAATTTCAATAGATACTTACCTGCCTTACCTGGACTCCCGTGCGCGTTCCGCGAACTCGAGTCCCGTTTTGGTGGTGTTATTCGTGTTTTCCACATACATTTTGGCCGTAAAACAGGTTTTTTCAGCAAAATTCCCGATTTTTGTTCTGGATAAATTCCAGAAACTGCATAGCTCGCTAGCCCGCGCGGAGACGCGTCTTTTGACACCTCGCCCGTGCGCCTAGCTTGCATATAACATCAAAAATTTCAGAAATTTTTGCATTTCATATATAACACCAACTGACAAAAATCTACCTAAGGGATACGTGTTTTAGAATAAAACTATATATCTTTGCTTCCCGGTGACGCAATTTCAAGCTGTTTTCAGCAAATTAAATATTTTTTGAGCTCCCTGAAACGTTCCCACTAGGGATAATTGACATTTACGCGAAAAACATTTTTTCGTTTTTTGACTTGCAAAAATTTCATTAAAACTCCCTTTAAGGAACACTTTTTTAAATTTTTCTTCAAAATTCCAGATTATTCCCTATTTTTAGTAATTTCAATAGATACTTACCTGCCTTACCTGGACTCCCGTGCGCGTTCCGCGAACTCGAGTCCCGTTTTGGTGGTGTTATTCGTGTTTTCCACATACATTTTGGCCGTAAAACAGGTTTTTTCAGCAAAATTCCCGATTTTTGTTCTGGATAAATTCCAGAAACTGCATAGCTCGCTAGCCCGCGCGGAGACGCGTCTTTTGACACCTCGCCCGTGCGCCTAGCTTGCATATAACATCAAAAATTTCAGAAATTTTTGCATTTCATATATAACACCAACTGACAAAAATCTACCTAAGGGATACGTGTTTTAGAATAAAACTATATATCTTTGCTTCCCGGTGACGCAATTTCAAGCTGTTTTCAGCAAATTAAATATTTTTTGAGCTCCCTGAAACGTTCCCACTAGGGATAATTGACATTTACGCGAAAAACATTTTTTCGTTTTTTGACTTGCAAAAATTTCATTAAAACTCCCTTTAAGGAACACTTTTTTAAATTTTTCTTCAAAATTCCAGATTATTCCCTATTTTTAGTAATTTCAATAGATACTTACCTGCCTTACCTGGACTCCCGTGCGCGTTCCGCGAACTCGAGTCCCGTTTTGGTGGTGTTATTCGTGTTTTCCACATACATTTTGGCCGTAAAACAGGTTTTTTCAGCAAAATTCCCGATTTTTGTTCTGGATAAATTCCAGAAACTGCATAGCTCGCTAGCCCGCGCGGAGACGCGTCTTTTGACACCTCGCCCGTGCGCCTAGCTTGCATATAACATCAAAAATTTCAGAAATTTTTGCATTTCATATATAACACCAACTGACAAAAATCTACCTAAGGGATACGTGTTTTAGAATAAAACTATATATCTTTGCTTCCCGGTGACGCAATTTCAAGCTGTTTTCAGCAAATTAAATATTTTTTGAGCTCCCTGAAACGTTCCCACTAGGGATAATTGACATTTACGCGAAAAACATTTTTTCGTTTTTTGACTTGCAAAAATTTCATTAAAACTCCCTTTAAGGAACACTTTTTTAAATTTTTCTTCAAAATTCCAGATTATTCCCTATTTTTAGTAATTTCAATAGATACTTACCTGCCTTACCTGGACTCCCGTGCGCGTTCCGCGAACTCGAGTCCCGTTTTGGTGGTGTTATTCGTGTTTTCCACATACATTTTGGCCGTAAAACAGGTTTTTTCAGCAAAATTCCCGATTTTTGTTCTGGATAAATTCCAGAAACTGCATAGCTCGCTAGCCCGCGCGGAGACGCGTCTTTTGACACCTCGCCCGTGCGCCTAGCTTGCATATAACATCAAAAATTTCAGAAATTTTTGCATTTCATATATAACACCAACTGACAAAAATCTACCTAAGGGATACGTGTTTTAGAATAAAACTATATATCTTTGCTTCCCGGTGACGCAATTTCAAGCTGTTTTCAGCAAATTAAATATTTTTTGAGCTCCCTGAAACGTTCCCACTAGGGATAATTGACATTTACGCGAAAAACATTTTTTCGTTTTTTGACTTGCAAAAATTTCATTAAAACTCCCTTTAAGGAACACTTTTTTAAATTTTTCTTCAAAATTCCAGATTATTCCCTATTTTTAGTAATTTCAATAGATACTTACCTGCCTTACCTGGACTCCCGTGCGCGTTCCGCGAACTCGAGTCCCGTTTTGGTGGTGTTATTCGTGTTTTCCACATACATTTTGGCCGTAAAACAGGTTTTTTCAGCAAAATTCCCGATTTTTGTTCTGGATAAATTCCAGAAACTGCATAGCTCGCTAGCCCGCGCGGAGACGCGTCTTTTGACACCTCGCCCGTGCGCCTAGCTTGCATATAACATCAAAAATTTCAGAAATTTTTGCATTTCATATATAACACCAACTGACAAAAATCTACCTAAGGGATACGTGTTTTAGAATAAAACTATATATCTTTGCTTCCCGGTGACGCAATTTCAAGCTGTTTTCAGCAAATTAAATATTTTTTGAGCTCCCTGAAACGTTCCCACTAGGGATAATTGACATTTACGCGAAAAACATTTTTTCGTTTTTTGACTTGCAAAAATTTCATTAAAACTCCCTTTAAGGAACACTTTTTTAAATTTTTCTTCAAAATTCCAGATTATTCCCTATTTTTAGTAATTTCAATAGATACTTACCTGCCTTACCTGGACTCCCGTGCGCGTTCCGCGAACTCGAGTCCCGTTTTGGTGGTGTTATTCGTGTTTTCCACATACATTTTGGCCGTAAAACAGGTTTTTTCAGCAAAATTCCCGATTTTTGTTCTGGATAAATTCCAGAAACTGCATAGCTCGCTAGCCCGCGCGGAGACGCGTCTTTTGACACCTCGCCCGTGCGCCTAGCTTGCATATAACATCAAAAATTTCAGAAATTTTTGCATTTCATATATAACACCAACTGACAAAAATCTACCTAAGGGATACGTGTTTTAGAATAAAACTATATATCTTTGCTTCCCGGTGACGCAATTTCAAGCTGTTTTCAGCAAATTAAATATTTTTTGAGCTCCCTGAAACGTTCCCACTAGGGATAATTGACATTTACGCGAAAAACATTTTTTCGTTTTTTGACTTGCAAAAATTTCATTAAAACTCCCTTTAAGGAACACTTTTTTAAATTTTTCTTCAAAATTCCAGATTATTCCCTATTTTTAGTAATTTCAATAGATACTTACCTGCCTTACCTGGACTCCCGTGCGCGTTCCGCGAACTCGAGTCCCGTTTTGGTGGTGTTATTCGTGTTTTCCACATACATTTTGGCCGTAAAACAGGTTTTTTCAGCAAAATTCCCGATTTTTGTTCTGGATAAATTCCAGAAACTGCATAGCTCGCTAGCCCGCGCGGAGACGCGTCTTTTGACACCTCGCCCGTGCGCCTAGCTTGCATATAACATCAAAAATTTCAGAAATTTTTGCATTTCATATATAACACCAACTGACAAAAATCTACCTAAGGGATACGTGTTTTAGAATAAAACTATATATCTTTGCTTCCCGGTGACGCAATTTCAAGCTGTTTTCAGCAAATTAAATATTTTTTGAGCTCCCTGAAACGTTCCCACTAGGGATAATTGACATTTACGCGAAAAACATTTTTTCGTTTTTTGACTTGCAAAAATTTCATTAAAACTCCCTTTAAGGAACACTTTTTTAAATTTTTCTTCAAAATTCCAGATTATTCCCTATTTTTAGTAATTTCAATAGATACTTACCTGCCTTACCTGGACTCCCGTGCGCGTTCCGCGAACTCGAGTCCCGTTTTGGTGGTGTTATTCGTGTTTTCCACATACATTTTGGCCGTAAAACAGGTTTTTTCAGCAAAATTCCCGATTTTTGTTCTGGATAAATTCCAGAAACTGCATAGCTCGCTAGCCCGCGCGGAGACGCGTCTTTTGACACCTCGCACGTGCGTCTAGCTCGCAAAAAATTTCCCCACCCACCCGCCCTCTGGTCTATAGGAGGGTAGACATTAGGTTTTTGCCAAAAAATTAAAATCTAAATTTAGCTCTTCCAGCGACACATACAACAATACCTTTTAATTAATTTTAAAAATTATAGCTTTTTCTTACAGTTAGCGCCTCCGAGGGAGTTCTAGTGACAGATTTTGACTTACTCGACCGACTCCTGTTTACAGGGCTCGTTTTTTTATCAATTTTACTTTTGCTGATCCCCTCTCTACAGGAATCAGTACAGACGCAAGTGTCCCCCCTTCCTCACTTCGGCATCTGTAACCCGAAATCCAGCAAATATGTTTGGTATAAGGACACCGATAAACAAGCCTAAGACCTCGGAACAGACTGCAGACGCGGGTAGGCCCCAACTGGCGCAGGCTGGCCCGTCGGTCAGGCGTAGCATTGGGGAGTGGGAGGCTGATGGACTGAAGTCTGGACAGTCCCTCAAAACTCCATCTCCACCGAAGAGGGCCCAAACAACTACCCCCCCGAAAGCTTCCAAGCCCAAGCTAACGCTCTCCTACCAGACTAGGCTTGATGGACCGAAGCAGCCAGAGGTGACCGAACAGAGCTCACCACGAGACGCGCCACCCGTGAGGTACGCAAATAGGACCACGGAGGCAAAGGCGTGTCTCTCAAAGGCTAAGATCCAGCTTTTAAGTTCCCGAAACCTAAAGAAGGAAATCAAGGACGAAATAACTAAGGCCGTCGAACGACTCTACCAGCTGGTGAAGGAGGCGGAGGTCGAGAGGGCAAAAGGAGCTGAGGTGGTCGCCGAACCGGAAAAGGCGCGAAATGACCCAGGGCCAACCACGGACGAACCGACAGAGCTCATGAAGCAGCTCATGGTAAACCTCCAACAGCACAACCAAGCGTTGGAGGAATGCCAACAGCACACACGGGCTCTGTCGGAGCGTCTGCAACAGGCCCCTCGCTTTGTCGCAGGCCAGGGCCCTACCTTCGCGGAAATGGCCGCCGGTCCGAAGCAGCACATCCAAGGGCCTCTTCACTCGGTAGTCGTATCATCCGTTAATGAACAGGACACCGGTGCAGAGGTCATTGAGAAGCTCAGAACGGCGGTCGATGCCAGGAGCGAAGGCACGAGAGTGGAGCGGCTGCGCAAAGCGAGGGACCAAAAGGTGGTCATGGGCTTTAAGACCAGGGAGGAGCTAGCCAGAGTGGCGGAGAGAATAAGGAGAGCGGGGAACCTGGTGGTAGAGGAGGTAAAGAATAAGGACCCGCTCCTTATCATTAGGGACGTTCTCTCCTGCCACTCAGATGTGGAGGTCACTGAGGCACTACAGCGTCAGAACGCCCACCTGCTCGGGGACATACCGGCGGAGGACTTGAGGATGGGGGTGAAGTACCGTCGTAGGACGAGGAACCCCCATACCTGCCACGTCATCCTGCAGGTGTCCCCTACGGTGTGGCAGAGGCTGACTTCGGCGGGTCGCGTGCACATCGACCTGCAGCGGGTGCGTGTGCAGGACCAGTCGCCACTGGTGCAGTGCACTCGCTGCCTGCGCTTCGGCCATAGTCGAAAGCTGTGCACGCAGCCCGCCGACCTTTGCACCCACTGCGGTGACCCCCACCTGCGCGCTGACTGCCCGTCGCGGCTGGCAGCGGAAGCGCCGAAGTGCCACAATTGCATGTTAGCGAAACATGAAAAGACCGACCATGACGCCTTCGACAGCGCGTGCCCGGTGCGGGTGAAATGGGACGCATTGGCGCGCCTGTCGGTGGCGTACTGCTAAGGTGGCCCCGGCGCTTCCAGGAAACACTACTCCCGCTATCGAGACCTATCGTGTCGTGCAGGCGAACCTCCAAAGGAAGAAACTGGCCACGGAAGAACTCATACTCGAAGCCGGGCGCAGAAAAATTAGGTACGCCCTCGTACAAGAACCCTATGTTGGAGCAAAGGGTGAAATGAAGACCTACCCCGGGACAAGAATGGTTCAAGCAACCAAATCGGGAGACAGTGTTATCAAGGCCGCTATAGTCATTTTCGACAGCGCGGTGGGCGTGGTGGTGTGCCCGACACTGACAACCGAGAACATAGCGGTTGCGAGACTGACGGTGGAGGGCACCACCACTGTGGTAGCATCTGTCTACTTTGAGGACTACCTCGATATTGAACCATACCTCGACCAGCTGAGGGAAATAGTGACGAAGACAGAAGGGGCTAGCTTACTGGTAGGCGGAGACGTGAACGCATGGAGCACATGGTGGGGAAGCGATAGAGAGGACGAAAGGGGCAGACTTTTATCTGGAACCCTAGACGAACTGAACCTCCATGTGCTAAATTGCGGAAACATCCCAACATTCGACACCATACGAGGGGGGAAAAGGTACAAGAGCACTGTAGACATCACGGCCTGTTCAGATGACTTGCTCAGACATGTGGAAGAATGGAGAGTAGACACAGACATGACTAGCTCGGACCACAATGCGGTAATACTGAGAATCACAGCAAAGAAAGGAATAGATAATAAAATTAAATATAGTAATACTAGGATATATAATACAAAAAAAGCAGATTGGAAACGTTTTCGGGAAGAATTGACTAGGGAATTGATTGAAAATAAAATTGATAAAACATACATAGATAATATTAATAGCTCAGAAGGGTTAGGGAAATGTATAGGGGAATTAACAAAAATTATTACAGAAACATGCGACAAGATAGTACCTAAAATAAAGAAAATAAATAAAACGTACTTACCGTGGTGGAACGAAGAACTTGATCGGCTCAAAAAATCCATGTGCACGAAGAAGCGAAGAATCCGTTGCGCAGCTCCACGTCGTCGGGAATGGGTCGTGATGGAGTACCTGAAAGCAAAGGAAGAGTATGAGTCTCAAGCAAGGAAGGCACAAACTGACAGTTGGAAAAGCTTTTGCGGGAGGCAGGACAAGGAGAGTGTTTGGGATGGCATTTATAGAGTTATCATAAAGACAAAGAAGAGGCATGAAGATCTGCCAATTGTTCAAAATGGTGAGGCATTAGATCCGGGTGAATCTGCCAGGGTCTTGGCGGAAACCTTCTTCCCAGACGATGATGAAAAGGAAGACAACACCGACCATACCAATGTAAGAGAAGCTGCGGCACGTTCAGAGGAAGGCACACCAGAAGACGAAATGGATCCGCCGTTCACTCTTGCCGAGCTCAGGTATGCATCAAGGAGTTTTAACCCGAAGAAGGCGCCGGGCCCTGACGGGTTCACTGCGGATATTTGCGAAGCTGCCATAAGCAACAATGAACAAGTCTTCTTGGCCATAACTAATAAGTGCCTCGAATTGTCCTGTTTCCCGGAAAAGTGGAAGGAGGCGGCGGTCGTGGTTCTAAGAAAACCAGGAAAGGATAACTACACCCATCCAAAATCCTACCGACCGATCGGACTCCTGCCTGTCCTTGGAAAAGTCCTGGAGAAAATGCTGGTGCGGAGACTCAGGTGGCACATGTTACCGCAAATGAACTCAAGGCAGTACGGATTTGTGCCACAGCGAAGTACGGAGGACGCTCTGTACGACATGGTTCAACACATTGACCTGAGGTTGAAGGAGAAGAACCTGGTGGTAGTTGTCTCGCTGGACATAGAGGGGGCGTTTGACAGTGCGTGGTGGCCAGCAATAAAAAGTCGTCTGGTAGAGAAACACTGTCCACTAAACCTCCGAAAACTAGTGGGAAACTACCTCGAGAATAGAAAGGTGGCGGTGAGATATGCTGGAGCCGAATACGAGAAGAGGACCTCAAAAGGGTGCGTACAAGGATCGATCGCAGGGCCCACGTTCTGGAATATACTCCTGAACCCGTTGCTGGACGAACTGCAGGACAGGAATATATACTGCCAGGCATTTGCAGACGACGTGGTCCTTATATTTTCCGGTAAAACAGCCTTGAATCTGGAGAGTGAAGCCAACGCCAGCCTCGCACATGTGCAGCGGTGGGGTGTTCGAAACAAACTCAAGTTCGCGCCGCATAAAACTCATGCTATGCTGCTTACCAAGAAGTTAAAATTCGACACACCACGGCTGCACATGGGCGGGGTTGACATTGCGCTCGTCGAGGAGATCAAGCTGTTAGGACTAATAATAGACCGGAAGATGACCTTCCGGAGCCACGTCACATACGTCTGCAAAAAAGCCGTAAATATCTTTAGGCAGCTATCCGGTGCAGCGAAGGTAACCTGGGGACTTAACCCGGAAGTAGTGAGGGTTATATACACTGCGGTTGTGGAGCCGGTTATCCTATACGCAGCTAGTGTATGGGCCAGAGCGGCAGACAAGATCTACATACAAAACCAGCTCAACACAATTGTGAGGGGCTTCGCCCAGAAGATAAGCAAATCATACAGGACGGTGTCACTGAATTCGGCTCTAATTCTAACAGGACTGCTGCCGCTTGACCTGAGAGTCAAGGAAGCAGCATCCCTCTACGAGGCGAAGAGAGGGAAGCCTCAGCCAATTCTGGGGGGCCGACCTGTCGAGGAGAAAGCGAGTTTTCTGGCGAGGCCTCATCCAGCTGATGAGGAAGATCTCGTCTTCCAATGCCTGGAGAGTGACGCGGAAGTGCAGCTGCGCATGAGGGAGGGTACAGTACAAATATTTACAGACGGGAGTAAAATTGAGGGAAAAGTTGGGGCTGCCCTATCCTGGTGGAATGGGGCAGACGAAACCAGAACCAAGAAATACAAACTCGAGGAGTACTGTACCGTCTTTCAAGCGGAGCTGTATGCAGTGTATAAGGCTATGGAGCTGATCGTGCATAGCCCGGAGGAAGAGTTCGGCATTTTTAGTGACTCCAGGTCAACTCTGGAGCTGTTGAGGAACAGTGACACCTGCAACCCACTTGTTCTAGACATAAAGAAGAACGTCAAGCAAATAAGGAATTCCGGCAAAGACGTTCAACTTTACTGGGTCAAAGCCCACGTCGGGATAAGGGGGAACGAAAGGGCAGACGAACTAGCGAAAACAGCAGCTCTAAAAAGCAAAAGGCGACCCGATTTTGACAAATGTCCAGTCTCATTTGTCAAGCGAACCATTAGAAGCGGTTCGATTGACAAATGGGAAGACAGATATCAAAACGGGAGCCAAGCTAGTGTCACGAAAATATTCTTCCCCACAGCCACAGACGCCTACAGACTAAACAGGAACATCAAACCTACACACCTACACACACAACTCTTCACAGGGCACGGGGGCTTCTCCCAATACCTAAACCGATTCAAGAAGAAGGACTCACCTGCTTGTATCTGTGACCCGGTCGCGGAAGAGTCAGTATTGCACCTCATAGTTGAGTGTCCAGCTTTTGGGCTTGCCAGATACAACCTGGAAAATGAAATTAATATTAAGTTATGTAAAAATAGTATAAGTAAAATAATGATAAGTAAAGAAATACAAAGAAAATTTTTAGATTTTTGTTTAAATATAGTTATAAGCGTAATACATAGAAACAAAAAGTAGAATAAGAAATTTAACACCGTAAATATAGTAATTATATTATACGAGTGCTATAGCTAAGAACTGTAAAAGTAAAATTAAAAAATTGGAAAAAAAAAAAAAAAAAAAAAAAAAAAAAAAAAAAAGGGAGGAAAAAAAAAAAAAAAAAAAAAAAAAAAAAAAAAAAAACAAATAAATAAAAAAAAAAAAGGGAAAAAAAGGGAAAAAAAAAAAAAAAAAAAAAAAAAAGGAAATTTAACTAAACCTAAACAAAATATAAAATAAAGTTAATACACAAAACGATAAAATACCTTCAAAAAAAGTAATATTAAAATAAATAGAAAAGGCAAAATAAGAAACAATGCCTCAAAAGGTCTCTGACCATGTCAGGGGGACACTGAGCAAGGGCAGGAGTGGGTTTTAGCCGGTAAGAGTCCGGCACTGCCCAGACTGGCTCATTAGTGAGGCAGTCTGGGCGTCCATGAGGATTTCCCACTCCTGCCATATAAAAAAAAAAAAAAAAAAAAAAAAAAAAAAAAAATCGTAACTGGTGAAATGTGGGTGTACTATAGGTACACCTCTGCCTAACCCTTCGGGGATCCTTCGAGTATTCTTCGGGATCCTTCGGGGAACTTTCGGGGATCCTTCGGGGATCCTTCGGGGATCCTTCGGGGAACTTTCGGAGATCCTTCGGGAATCCTTCGGGGAACCAAGGCGTGATGTTATGGTATGTTATGTAATCTTTGTTCCATATTATTGTATTTATGTGTATCCAGTAGCTTCTGAATTGTAGCTGCACATTGATACAGTATTATAGAACACAAATTGTAGATAATCAAATGAATTCTCAGAGAGAGTGAAAGAGAGAGCTGTGGTGGCCCAGTGATAATGGCCCCGACTTGCTAGTTGTAGGTCGTGGGTTCTATCTAAACAGACGCTTTACTTTGTATAAATAATTTCATCACCACTGCTCTAAAAACGGTGAAGGAGAATATAGGGAAGAAACCGCCATGTCCTAGAACAAAAAAAAATCGAAAAGATCTGACATATCAACCCGAACTGGGCCCGCATGGTAGATTATTGGCTGACTCCATCTCGAAGAGAGGAGGCCTGTGTCCAAGCAGTGGGAACATTATAGGCTGATCCATGTAAATGAATTCTTGTAGATGTAAATATGCGTCTTTAGGAGGCTGACACTACATAACTTTAATATTTTCAAAGTCAGAAAGGGTCGCTTTTCCAAAGTGCCTGAGCGATAAGCTGAGCGCTATAGAGCGGAGCAGAGGTTCCATTAATTAATGTAATAAATAGGTATCATACGAAAATGAGGGTATCATTGCTTATCATAAACAATGTCTAGATATCGATCTATTTCTGTCATACAAAGCATAACAATAAGATAGCCTCCTACACAACTACACAAGTAACCAAACTCATCAATAAGGTAAGTTATGTGATAACGTTATCTTTAATATCAGCTATTATAATTTAAAGAGCGAAACTAAACAGCCGCTTTAAATAAGCGTTCGTGCATACCTTGACGTCGAGAGCGGATTCTCTGCTTTCAAAGTTTCAATAATTACGGAGCGTACGCGCCGAACGGATCGAACGACGGCTGATGGCCGGCAAAATGGCGCGAAACGCGAGAAAATGACATATGATTGCGGCGGTTAAAACAAACGTAAACTGCAGTGAGGAGTGGCATTACATGGCGGGTTCGATCGACTGCGCTGAGTAAAGGCCGCTGCACAACAATCAGATTGGACATGGACATGCATTGTGCGAGAAAATGCCGGGTGCTGGGGCAGCCGTCAATCATTAATTTCGCGTCTTTAGCTACCTACTCATCATGAAAACTGATACCTGTTTCGCGTATTGCCTATCTACCTCTGTCATAAGTAGCTGTTCACTGCCTCACTCCCGGATTTGCCTCAAAAAATGTTATAAATCTTAGGAGTATTTTACAAAAGAGGCCCACATCGTCTTAATAAGAGGAAACAGGTTGGATTGCGATAAAAAAAAATTAACAAAAGCCATTAAAAAGTCGTAAAAAAATATATCTAATAGCATTGCAAAGTATACGACAGCGGATAGCCAGCCGGCAAACAAAAAAAGGTTTTAATCAAATAATTAAATTAGGTAATTTAACTACACGTAGGATCAACAGCTTAGCAAGACTTAGGTAGTAGGTATAATTACTAATGCCATGAGTAAATAAAGAATCTTACGCAAAGCTGAGACAGCACATATGGCGCCACGTACGTAAACTTTAACTTCAATAATGTTCGACTTAATTTCATCGTTATTAATATAAATGTAGATTATACGAGTAATAGGTAATACCAAGAGGTTAAAACCTGCAAATAATTATTTCAAACTCAGGTTTATACTCCTGTAAAATTCCTCCTCAGCTCTAAAATGATCAACATAGCTATTCACAACCATCCGACAGGTATCGTATCGAAAATGACACATTTCGATAACCTGAGTTGCCTTGCCCCCGACAGCAAGAATAGCGATCGTCCTATTCACAGACTTATATTGGCTAGATAACGCAAGTCTCATCTTCTGTATAGAAACCAAGCGTGCCATTATTTTTCTACCTACTGTGACGTCACATGAGCGATTTAGTGATGGGGAACTCCCTGTCCGCGAGTAAACGATTCAAAACGATCCGCGTTTCGCCTCGCTCGTCGGCCAGTACTCTTTGGATCGAGAGGTCGCGTGCGCGCATCCCGTCCGCTTGCATGTTATTGTCTTCAAGTTACACGATGTATCCTCATTTGACGTAGACGGCTGGTGAATGTCCTGTAACACGAATTAACTATTAAATAATCCTAATATCAGCGTTAAGACGTCCACTTTTTTCGACCCGTTACATTTAGAATGAAACGAGTACCTACTAATCGATTTTTGCAAGATAACAGTGATAATTTAACTTTGGGATCACTTGGAAATCTGTAAATATAATTAATAATATTCTAAACAAAATCACTAAATTGAAACATTGCAGTAAAAAAAAAATTGCATGTCACAAAATACCCAACGCAAACATTATCATTCCTCTGTTTCCAAAATCGATTAGAATCGAGAACAACTGTACAAACTGTGTGTACAACACTATTTGCTTTATTTGACAGAAAAATGAGAATAGTGACTGTACCACGAAGCTGAGCGATAAGTGAAAATATCGATCATTTTAATTTTCATTGCGTGTTTTAACAGACAAGTCCTACATACTACCTTGTAACTAAAAACGGCAATGTATCATGAATTATTCGTTACACACTCAGTTGCATAGTGTTCATTGTACGACCACAATGAACACAAAATAATTGATTTTGCAATAAAAAACACATAATTTAATAACAAAATGACTTACCGCTGAAAGGAAACGTTTCCATTGCCTCGTCCCACTTTTTTTGTGTAGTTTTTACAGCTCAATACCGCACAAAATGGCATTTTTTAGTTTTTGTTTGACGTCTGGCATCAAGAACGTTCGAGCGCGGACTGATTAGAAATGACGCTGAAGGAAGTCAATTTTACTCCCTTTTTACACGCGAAGTACATACACTTGCGTCGTCTAGCCAATATAAGTCTGTGGTCCTATTTTTATTTAGGGCTGATTTTTCAATCGACAGATAATTTTTATTCGTGGAATAAAATTTACGTCAGATTTTGTATGGAAAAACTGTCAAAAATTCAAAATTATACCTCGGATAAAATTATTTGACGTTGGAAAAATCAGGCCATAAACTGACAAAATATTTGTGTTTTGGACTTGTAACAGCGTTTAGAGGAATGCTACGATAACATTGATTGATGTTCGATATGGTGCGGAAGCATATCGAGTGGTTATGAATAGCTGTGTATGCAGAACACAACCTGGAATGGCTTGTGACCATAGATATAAGAAAGAAGTTTTAATATTTCTATGCTTGTGACTGTAAAGTGCTTGCGACGCGACGACATGGAGACCGCGAACGCCTTCGTTCCTGCATTGGTTCTTACTGCTTGGGTACCTACTACCTATATAATGGCAAAACACTTATACACTGACTAATGCATTCTTACAAATTATTCCTGACGAACGGCTATCAGTAAGTTACAATAATATAGATAACCGTAGATTGTAGAAAACACAATATTATGTCAATCCGAGTCTCGTAACCATAGACACTTAGGTATTTATTTTTATTATTATCCTAGATGACAGAAGAGGCTTAAACTTTAAGTTGTTTTGTTTACTTTTTTTGTTTGTTTTAATAAGTAGGTAAGTAGTAAGTAAGTATAACTATCATTACCGGTGGCATTACCAAATGCGGTAGTACGGTAGGTATATTAAAATTGTTGCATTTTAAAATTATTAGGAACTTCAACTTTTTTAATGCAACCTGTTTTTCATAGTGCAATGGTGGTCTCTAGCGGGAGAAATTGGCAGTAAGGTTTACAATTGGCTTAGTTATTGACAATATAAATATTGTTATTAATTTACTACTGTACTCAGTGTATTTTAATACTAGGTACTTATAACTGTGAATATATGACCCCTATTAACTCAATATTGAGAAATGAATCCTCTCTAAACCTTACCATGTGTTTAACACAGCTCTTAATTAAATATAAATTTAACGTAAGTACTTAACGTTATAAATACTTCAAGTCCACGCGAAATCAGAACACTGCATTTTAGCGATTATATTCGCGCCAAAACTGTATTAACGAAACATGACTTGATGAAAACCGTTTTGTGTAACTGCCTCATTCATATCTTACAGTTTATGTAAAACAATAAAGGCAAATTAATTTTGATTGTATTACACCTATTTTGCATAAAAATCCAGTAACTAAAGACCAATAATAATCCTTAAGTGATTACCTACAAGTGTTATTTTTTTTTCATACCAATGAAATAAACTGATACCTAGTTACTTGGAAAATAACAAACAGCGAACAGTATGAATACTAAGGTTAATGATGTGGTAAACAAAACAAGACCGTAGATATTCCGTTACGATTTCAATTATAATAAACGTCAACGGATAATAAAATCCGCATTGGAGTATCGGAGTATCCGTAATCATCAGCTGTGTTTCGAAAATTAAATTGACGCTACAATGGCTGGATTATTACAGGGAACGTCCAATCTCCGTTGAAGAATCCTAAGTGAGCAACTGGACTAAATCCGCACGATGTTTGAGGAGACTTTGACTCTAGCGAGTTCACATGTTCTTTGCATTAGGTACATATTAGTTAGTGTCGAATTATAAGTATAACAGTATTCTAAACATAATAATCTCGTGTCGACACGCTAATTTAGATAAGTATTTAACACCACGTCTGGGAATGACATATCTGGGTATTCATGTTTCACATTTTCATTTTCCGGATCTGGGAATATAAAGAAAACAAAACGACACTAATTCTAACTGACCCATACAACTAAAATACCTATAACTCCTATCTAGCTACATCATCGAGGCAGATAAGTCAAACTTTTAGGATACAACTCTGATTTATTCCAATCTTTCGTTTGTAGGAGTCCTGCGGGATAATTGCGTAAACACTATCAGTAGGTAGCAATTGCTTTCATTTTGACAGTTCAACAAAATTCATTGCGTTGTTTATGTTGTTGAGCAGACAATTTTTTCGAACATAATGGATTAGTAATGGCGCCGATTCCCTTGTTCACAAACTAAACTAAATTTAAATTCAGTGCATCTTTTTCTTTCTATTTCATTAAGAAAAGGACAGAAGATACATATTACTTTAGATTCTTCTCCTTACTGCCAAGCTATTATCATCTAACCAATCCTTCTTTACATTACAGCGGTCCCCGAAACCTGTTTCTACCAGCGATGTCTGGGCTGTCACCCAGAACAGATTATAGCGCATGGAACACCGGTAGAGTGCCAACCTGCCAACTGGGTGTCGGCGACCTGGGTACATAACTATGGACATCCTCCGCCGAACACAGACTCTAGGATACCAATCGAGTACCGCTGCTTGAAGATGGTTGCTACGCCGGATGATAAGACTTGTAAGTCGATAATAATTATGATACTTGAACTGTGAACCTAGGCTTGATATTAGCGGGATCGTCCGAAAGGGTTACCGCTGCCCTGGAACATAAACGGGTGGGTTTTAGTCAGTAAGAGTCTGACACTCCCTTCTGCTCCACCCAGAGCGGGAGGAGTCATTTGATGATTTCCCATCCTGAAAAAAAAAAAGGCTTGATATTGTGTCTGTTAAAACAAAATGAAAAACGGCGTGGAACGATATGTATAGACGCCAGCACATCAAGCTACTACAATCACGACGGCAGGGTTGGCGCAGTGGTTAAGCGATTGACTGCTGCGCTGCGTGTCGCGGGTTCGATTCCCGCACGGAACAAACGCACCCACGATACAGGAGAAATTCCTAGTGTGTGGGGCAACGTATTTTAAAAAAAATCTTTAATAGATTTTCAACTTTATCGCTAAAGCATTAAGGTTCAAGGTTGTTAGGGAAAATTTGAGTTTCAGGTAGCTTGATCTGCTGGCGTCTGTACCTACTAAATGAAAAAGTCTCATATTTTTAGCTATAAGTAGGTAGGCGCGGTTTCATTCTCAAGATTTTGCATTCAGTGAGCAAAATCACACAGAAAATGTAACATCCTAGTCCGGTTGTTGCAATTTTCGAGCTCGCTCTTACATTGTCTTAGACACAATAACAGCTTAAGCTACCCCGGTCCAAAATGCTCCAATTTACGAACTCGCTTCATTCGCTGATTCATTACACCGGATCCTTCACCCTAATTGCGTAACACACAATTAATCGGAATCGGTTTCGTTTTAACAGTTCAACAACATTCATTGCGTTATTTACGTGTTGAGCAGACAAATTTTTCGAACTTATGAAGCAATGGATTAGCAATTTGCTTCAAAATGATTCAGATTACTATTGATTATATGTTACGCAATTAGGGTGCTGGTCAGGATACTCAGATTTGCCGTCTTGCGTCGCTCGCACTTGCATTGTCTTAGTAACATCACAATGACACCTTTACCTTTCAAGTCAGTATGCAATTTTATTTATTTTTAACCCCCGACGCAAAAACGACGGGGTGTTATGTAAAAACAATACCTACCCTCCTTTGGAGTTTCGTCGCAGTCAGATAAAGAGGGCTCCCAACAAACTTTGATAGATGGCCCCTTTAGGACAAACTACGCCACTGGTCGTGTTGCAGGCTTGCTAGACTTGACTCTGCATCGACGTCCCCTGACATCCTCTCCTAGCGACTACACTGGGTCTGCATTTTACAATACACATGACGCAAGACTTTTTTTGCTAATGCGCGTTGCATTAGCCAAAAAATCTTATCAGTGCTGCATTACTACTAGCATTGGTTGAAAACTAGCAGGTGATTTTTAAAGTTTTCGGTATCACCAAATTCTATTGTATAATCGTTATTTTCAGTTGGCAACACAGTGGACACTCTCCGAGGCTGTATTCCGCGAGCACAGATAGATTCGGTCTGTCTCGGCCTGCTAGCCGTAGAGAGAGCACGCGGCCACAGCGACGCGCGTTGCTTCATTTGCAACGGAAACAACTGCAACTCAGCAACGCAAACAACACTACCGCTACATGCAACGATAGCTACTTTACTACTATACTTCATACTTAGGTGAAGTAGAAAACAAAGGGACTATGAATAAAAATTGTGTTTAGTAAACAGTTAATTTAATGACATAGATTCTCATATAATTTAATTTAATACATTTCATTGTACATTTTATATTTTTTTGTAAATCGACTAAACATTGTCTAAATAAAAACGTTAAAGTTTTAACAGCATAGTATGTTATTTGTGACAAGTAGCAGTGATTTTATGCCGTGGACTAATTCCTAGGATTTTTCTAAAAGCACCATGTGAGAAAATTGCGAATCTGTCAAGAAACATTGCTTTGCACCTAGTGGTCGAACATTTAAAAATATTTCACAAATATAAAGTAATTTATTTACAAGTTCATAGATTGTCTACTAAGGATAATAAAAGCACTTCGACTTCTATTAAAAAATGACAGTACATTCACGTATTTCCTTACAAAAATATTAATTATTTTTTATTTTTAATATCCTTGCAATTATGAATGATCGCGAAGTGGTAACTGGAATGTATCGGCGAAATACTATACTAAATATTAATAAGAAATTAACTAGCTATGTTCTAGATTAAAAGAAGTCAGATTTAAGACTAGAAGAAGCATAAATGCGGCGAATGGTTTATAAATTCGTTAGAAAATAAACGCTAATTATTGATAATCATAATAGTGTTGCTACGAAATTGTCTTGAGTTAAATATTATAAAATAATAAAGAAACTATTTACAAAAAAGTGATAGGCAGAGATTCTAAGGAGATGACATTTTACTCTTCAACCGCCCTTACAGTCCTTTCGTAGTTAATCTATCTCTGAATTTGCATCGCTGTCGAAATCACAGTGATCTTTATTCTCGTTACAATAAAGTTTCTTTTGGGTTGCTACTGTCAGAGATAAAATAACTGTGAATGGACCGTAGCGTCTACACAATAAGAACGATTTTTAACTAACACATACTATAAAACATATTTATCAAAAGAGTGATAACATAAAAATATACTATATTAAGAATAGTCTGTAAAACTTAATTATTATAAGCAGAAGTAAGGGTTAATCTCACAACAGTGGAATGTTATTCTGGCGAAAACACAACCACCATTTTGTACAAACGCCAGCACATCAAGCTACCCGACACTGTCAAATTTTCCCAATTAACTTTGAACCTTATGCTTTAGCGATAAAGTTGAAAATCTATTAAAGAAATTTGACAGATTGTAGTAGCTTGATGTGCTGGCGTCTGTACATCAACTATCTAACAGTAACTTAAACATAAAGTAAATTATTACAAAAATACCTATGATGTTAATCATGTAAAAAAATCACAACGTATGGTCTTGCTCCTACAAACTAGTAATTTCATTTCAAAAATAATATCATTACAAATCACAGGTGATAAATATAACTAAATGCCTCCCTTATTATATTGTACAACATTTTAACTTGCTAATTTATACAGGGCGGCAGGGCGTCGACGCAAAACCTGTTACCATGGATTCAGTACATGATTCTGAAACCCCCGGCGTTGAAAGGAGTTTGAAGGTACCTAAAAAGGTGCGACAATAGGTATGCTTGGCTACATATACAAATATTCAATCCCATTTTCGTTGGGTATTAAAAAAATGCTGTTACATTCATTTCGACCGCGTAGGTATTGCACTTTTCTATGGAACAGCTGATTTTTTAAGACAACCGACGAAAAATTTTTTCGATACATCTAAAATCATGTGCTGAATTTATGTTTTCAGTTTTCGCGTCAATGTCCCTACCACCTTGTATAAGATTCCGAATCAGACTCTAATAATTAAGTACTTACATAAAATCTCATTTTGTACTTAAATAATGTACTTTAAGAATTTCGGCCTTAAACTAGTGTCATTTTTTAAAAATTTGTACTACCTACTTTTATCACAGCATTAACGCCAAGGCACGCGATTAAAATGCCAGATTTGTTTATCATCTGTAATGCACCTCTTTGAGGTCAAAGGATCACCAACGCCGTGTAAATCCTTCGTTACCACTAACGTTAGACACAAACCATCCTGAGTTTTTAATCTGGGACCTTTCTGTACCCATATCTGTTTGCTGCTGTCACTGCAACTCTTCCAAAGCGCGCGTCCGTTCCCTTGCTGCAAACATAGGCCCTCGTCAGCCATGATTTTTCCCTCTAGAGTAAAAACTACTAAACTTTCTAGGCCAAGTGTTGCGACACACTCAACTGCGATGGCTGGGCTTCCCAATCCAACTGTACCAACGGTAACTCCAATACAACCACCTTTTTCATTTTTGATTCTCCCGAACCATCTCTGGTCGGTCGGGAAAAAGTGTTGGGGCCACACGGTACTTAAGTACCATCCGAAACTTTTGCACTTTAAGTTCTTTCTCAACTCTACTCTATCTCCGACTGACTGCTGGTCGCGGATCAAGGCTACATCTGGGTTGAATTTAAAGAAGAAGTCTGCCCATTCATCCATCCAAACTGTGGCTGCTCGCGCGAGGTTTGCATGGAGAACCTTTGTTACTCCGCCAGGGTATTTGTAAGGGCTGTGGCTCCTAAATATATGTCCTACTCTAGAGCACGATGTTATTTCCACTCTTGCACCGCATTGCCAAGCTCGCCAGGATAGTTCTAAGTTTTCTGCTCCCCATATGGTCATGCCTTCGTCGTAGCCACCTAGACGCCAGAAAAGGCTTTTCCGGACAGCAAAAAGGCCTCCAGCCATGGCAGGGGTAGGGTAAGGCTTAGAGGGGTTTTCTGACTTTTTTTTTAGGACTTCACTGCTGGGTATTAGCCACCGGAAGTGCAGCCTCCAGCTGAACGCGCCCCAGTGAGCGTCGATACTTTTCGTGTACGCTAGTGTGTCTGCAGATAACAGGTCTATATGTGGACAAATGAAGACATCGTCGTTTCCTGCGCGATCCAGCAAAGGTTGGAGCCATCCTTTGGTGACCTGCAATTATAATTATACACTTTATGTAGCTTTACGAAGGGAACGTTGTTAAATGTTAATAATATTAGATACTAGCTTCTGCCCGCGGCTTCGCCCGCGTGGATGTCGGAAATTATCCCACGGGAACGTGCTAACAGGATAAAATGTATGTGCTTCCCCAGGATGCCATCCATCTCGCGGGCCCTTTGTGGCTAATTACAATAGAAAACCAATTGTGTCTCATTAGTGGTGATTAAGAGGGTACCTATATGATATCTTTACCTAAGCACCTACCTAATTAAAAAAAAATAACCTACCTAAATAAACCTATTTCTGATGATAACTAATCTAAACTCAATAAATAACCAAAATCCCTAAAAACTAATATCTATACGAATGACTAATCCTACCTAACAGTATTATAAAATAACCTACGGTCACTACGTACACTAACAAATATACTACCTATACTATAAAATTAAAATCTATACCTACGACTTATAAAATTAAACCTAAATAACTCTAAAAACTAAAAGGAATAAAAAGGTCGCACAGATAATACTGCGGGTGACGTAACCTACGACAAACTTATTATTTGCGGTTGGTACAGTAATCGGTCTAGGGATCGAACCGCAAAATTAAGTTTGTTTTTTATTGTATATACTTTTCCGGGATAAAAAGTACCCAGTGTGGTGCCCAGGATATTAAAGAATAATTATACCAAGTTTCATCGTAATCGAACCGGTAGTTTTTGCGGGATGCCTGAACAAACAGACAGACAGACAGACAGACAAAAATTTTTGTAATCACATTTTTGGGTTCGGTGTCGGCCATTTATTTTTTTGATGTTTTCAATGTACAGAATTTTCACTTCTACAGATTTATTATAAGTATATAGATAGTCTGTTCTAAAATTATTTGATGAAAATGTAAACAAATGGATCCAAAAACGTGTCTGTGGATGCCAATTTGTAGTTCCTTTTACAAATTGAGTGCTTTGATTATTTGCATACATAACCTTAAAATTCAAATTTTAAATCACTTTAATCTCAGTTTCTCACATCGAGGTTTAATTAAAAAACCTCAATTTCGTTGATATTAAATTCCTATTTAAAAATGTTATATAAACAATAATTGTTGAAATATGTGGTGAGATATAAAGTTAAAACCTTCTAAATACGGATGAATATGTTAGTAATTCCTTTTAGTGAGTGATTGCGTAAGAATTTAACCTGAACAGGTTTTACACTTTCAACAGATACTTTTGGAACAGACCATAAGTACAAAATCTTTGAGAGGATGGTGATGAAAGGGTTCCTTAGTATTCAACCATAAAACAGTAAACTCACCTCGCAGTGAGCATCGAGGAAGACCAGCACGTCGCCAGTAGCCTTCTTGGCGCCCATGAGCCGCGCGCCCACCAGCCCCGTCCTGACAGGGTTCCGTAGTACTTGCACATTGTCCAACTTCGCCACAGCCTCGTCTAGCTCTGCGTGAAGATATCTCCGTTCACTTGCATCGTCCACTAGAATTATCTGAAACGGTATAAACACTTGATTATTTATTTATTTTAATACTTTAAGCACACAAATGTACAGAAGCGGACTTAATGCCGTAGGCATTTTCTACCAGTCAACCTTTGGGAGACGCAGAGACTAACAGTGGTAGGTGCAATCATGAAAATTGAGGAATCAATATTTTTAAATATAAAGATACGCATAATATCGTATCTTTATATTTATACAAAATCGTAATAAACATACAAAAAAATAAATAAAATAAAAATTTAAATACGAATAATAATATTAATATGTTATAATCATAGTTGCAAATAGTAATTTGCCCGATGGCCACTTAACATTATGTATGCTACTATTTTATTTGTTTGAAATCCTTATTTCTATCATTACGGGTTGCTCTAATGCCTTAGTTAATTTCACATATTACTTATCATAAAACCTACATAATATGTTTTATCTGGTTATAAATACTAGCGGCCCGTCCCGGCTTCGCACGGGGGGACATAAGATTTTTTTTATATTTTTACAATAAATATAGCCTATGTCACTCAGGGTGAATGTAGCTTTCCAATGGTGAAAGAATTTTTGAAATTGGCACAGTAGTTTTTGAGTTTATTCATTACAAACATACACACAAAAATACAAATCTTTCCTCTTTATAATAATAATTATAGTATAGACTAGTATAGATTGTAATTTGTCATACTTATGACTTAAACATGAGATTAATTTACCAATCTCATTTTCAGATTGCGTTCGTCAAACAGTTAAAACGATGTGTATCTACAATATAGTGCAATGACACTTTACATTGTTAAAAACAATGTCATTTACCTACCTGCTGCAATTATGGATCCTCATTTGTTTTCGACAACAAGCTAATAAATTACGTCATTGTGACGATTTTTGCCATTATAAACTAATCAGTTATTAAAAGCCTAATAAACTGCATTTATTGATTGGCAACATGCTTTATTAACTTTCATCTACATTCTACACTAATGATAAAACTGAAGAGTTTGTTTGTTTGAACGTGTTAATCTCTGGAACTACCAGTCAGATTTGAAAAAAACATTTTGCATTTGATAGCGCGGGCAGGCGATGCGATGCGATAGGGTGGGTCGGGGGAACGAGAACGCGGAAGAAGTCGCGGGCAGGAACAGTTAAGTAACATAATATGTATGCAGCTAATGCGACGGTAACACAGTAGGTATACAAACGAAACTTCGCAGACGTGATGGGTACTAATAAATAATTAATATCCTTACCCTTTACCCTTTGTGTCACCCTTTATAAAATTTTATACGCCATATATTTATATGTTCTGTCATTTGTATGGTGTACAATAAAGAGTATTCTATTCTATTCTAATAAAACAAAGTAATAAATAATTAATCAAGATAAAACAAAAATAAATTATTTTCTATACTCATAATTTCAAGTAGCTGGGTTGCAGCTGTAGTAATGTGAAAGAAAGAGTTACCTGCTGCAGCAGTTTAGGTGGCGACCTCATCAGCACGGACATGACGGTCCGCATGAGAGTCGACCAGGCTTCATTGTGGAACACTATGATCACCGTCGCAGTCGGCAGATTGTCTATATCAAATACAACTTCTCTGCACCTGAAAGAATGGTATGATAATTATGATAATGATGATTATTAAAAGTGTTACTATAAAAGATCGGTGGTTAAGTGCTGCACTAAACCGATGAGATCGATGGGATACCGGTCGGATTCGTGCCCTGATATCCGTTTGACCGAAACATCGGCTTTGATTCATTAATCAGAATTATTATTATTATTTTTACGTCTCTGACATTTTTCGGGAAGCTACAGTTCAACATCTTCCAAAGGGTACGCCTTTGAAAGATGAGCACGAGCAGCCCCAGATTTACGCCTATAGGCCCCAGCCAGCCTACGGGCTCAAATAGCTTGGCTGCCTGATGGCAGGCGGACAGGGCTGGTTTGCAAATGCTACAGGCCCTGCGCTTTGGGGTGGGGGGGGGGTCGTGCTCATAGTATGGTACCTGAACCCACGGGTGCTCGTTAGGAAAGAAAAGGAAATCTGACGTCTCCGAGGCGTGATGATAAAATTTTTCGAGATCGATTCGCTTACTCCGCATCATATTTTCTCTTATTTCTTCAGCTTTTCTGCATAAATCCTAATCCCTCTCCTATTTCTATATTAAATTAACAAAAGAAATTTATCTCTCCTAGGCGGGGTGCTAAAAATCTTTAAGCTCGCGTAGTTCGATATTGTATCTTAATTAATCATTATTCTTAAACTTTCCTGCATACATCGTAAAGTAATTTCAAGGATCTAATCGTAAATGCTGTGTGCTTTAAATAGCTTGAAACTATTTAATCTGTCCGGCCGGTTCCTAAAGCAGTTGAGTATTGGAGCCAACACAACATTTACCGGGAGCCGGGAGCCTATTCCATGCTATTACAACTCAGGCAAAAATTGCTTCAAAGGCTTTTTTTATGAATTTTCCCATAACTTTAGGGAATGTCCAAGTAAATTCACAAGATTGGCGTCGTTGGACGTGGCGGGAACGGGAGCCTATTCCATGCTATTACAACTCAGTTAGGCAAAAATTGCTCCAAAGGCGTTTTTATGAATTTTCTCATAACTTCAGGGAATGTCCACACAAATACAATAGCACAAGATTGGTGTCGTTCGACGTAATTCGATGCGCTATCGATTGTATGGGTATAACAACACTCTAAAGCGCATCACAGCTGACAACTAACATTGCCAGTCCATTGTAGTGATAGACACATTGTAACAAAGTCTATTGTGCTATATTCATGTGTTAAGCGACCCAGTTATCTTACCGTTCATATATTATGCCGTGCCTTCGATTTGTGATGCGTCTAACGGAATTGAGTAAATCGCATTACAGTCGAAAACCGCAAATGTTGTGAATGAAACAATTCAGTTATTTTTAAAGATGTAGCGACTAACCAGGAAAACCGACTAGGTATCCGGCCATATTTGTGCTCATACTTTACTCATATTTCTATGCTTAAGAACCTTTACTATTCATGATTTTTATTTTAGAATTCGCCTTACAGTCTGTTATTTAATCTAGGAACAGGAAAGAGTTCCTAGTCCTTTGATAGTCAATAATTGAAGTTTTTTTTTATATCCAGAGAAGGCATTGCTCAAGGCGGGTTGGCGATTTCAGATTACCTACCAATACCTACCTACTACCTACCTTACCTACTAATTAAGTAGTCCAGCGGGGTAATTGCGTAAAACACTAACAATTGCAACGCCTTTCATTTTGAAAATTCAACAACATTCGTTGCGTTTACGTTGTCGAGCAGACGAATTTTTCAAATATAAAACAGAGGATAAGGAATTTCTTTCAAAATCACTTTCGTTTACAATCTGAAGGTTGTAAAAGAAAGTGTGTTATGCAATTGGGATGCAGGTTTCCTCACGATGTTTTTCATTCAACGATGTCAGTGATGTCCAAGACAAACTTAAAAATCTTATGTAGGTCTACATAAGAATTGAAACCAACAGGCGTACAAAAACTGCAGTTGCCTCGACTTCATTCAAATCGATACCTTCATACCGGCTTCTCTTTGGAAAATTATTATTATATTGGAGTCTAAAATAAGCAGAATGCTGCCACGTATCGTCCTTTTTATCCCGATCACGTGACTTCGGGTCACGTGACTCGGCCAGTTATTGAACGATGTGCAACCGGGATCGGGATTCTGACAGGGACAGGTAGAAAAATGCGTAGGGGAGGACGAGATAGCATGAGTACTGCTCAATTAATTTCATAGATTCGTAGGGAATAATTTAGTGTGTTGATAACGTGCGTCACAGACTGACATCGTAACATTTTATTATTGTACCTGTGTATTTGCATTTAGATTCGTTACACCTATTTCTATCACAATATCGGTATCTTTTCATAGGTATTTTAAATGGATTTCAGGTACCTACTGAATCTTTTTATATTTGTGTGATAATGCGTTACGTACGTACAATCAATCGCAGGTCTAATGCAACAATTTGACATTGGCAGCTTTTATTTCGAACTAGTAGTGGTTACCACAGACATGCCTTTGACTGTACGTGGGTATTAATTTAGGTAAGAAGTATTTATATTGTTTTAGTTTGGAGTAAGCCAGGTAAGTAGTCAATAAAGTTGTTTTTTTTTTATAAGGGCTGATTTTTCCAATGCCACATAACTTTATCCGGGGAATTAAATAAAATTAAATGTGTGACAGTTCTTCCATACAAAATCTGTCAGACGTCAATTTTATTCTACGATAAAAAATATCTGTCGATTGAAAAATCAGCTCTTAGACCGTGAAGGTGACCGTTTAATAGGATCGCGGGGACAACAAAAAATCTCTGTAGCAGTCATCTCATAGATGTCCCAGTCTCCTTGATAATCCTGGGGGCTTACCACTAGCTCTTATAACAGGGGTTGAACTGCAAAAAAGCAGTGGAGTTCAACTTCTGCCCTGCTATAAGAGCTGGAGGTAAGCCCCCTGATGAGTTAATCGTCGATGATTTTTTGTATTTAAATCCTGAAGGATACCCTCCGTTTAGGGTGAACGGAGGGTTATGTCGGACTCCTACCGACTGTTCCACTGTTCCTTCTAGTACCATGAGTCGGGAGCCCGGGAGATACTTGTACATTCGCCGCACCCCCGACTGGTGCGACTATACCTTCTAAACATAAAAACACCGTAAACGACCAGCACCTACTTTATATTTAATCTTACCGTGGACATCCACGTCTATAAAATGTATGGAAATACGTGCACGTTATACCGTTATCGTGGACGGAAGTTTAAAAGCGTCTTCATATTATTTCCATACCTTTTACTTCCCTGTATAAAAGTGGTACCGTGACGTGAACGTGGACGTCCACGATAATATCGTAACGGAAATAAAAAGCGCACAATGTTATTTACATTGATTGCATAAGGTCCATGTTCAGGTATAATTGATTAGCAACAATTAGCTTTATTTTTTGCAGGGTTGTTTGAAAAGACAGCTTAACTTTACTATAACTATAATAATCGTTTATTTATAAAAAAAAAAGGAGAATACATTTACATTTAATACCTTCACAATTAAAAATAGCGCTCAGTTGCTAATTTGTCTGAACTAGGTTGAATCTGTGCTTCAGGCGAGAAAGTGCATAAATGCTTAATGAATTAAATTAACAATAAATATAACGTAAAAACTAAATTAAAAACTTAGGTAAATAAAAGTAAAATAGCATGATTGTTAGTAGTTTTATTTGCACACAATAAGTAGGTCTTCTGTCTGTGCATAATCGATGGTTAGTAAATAATTAAGTATACTTTTTTTACAGCTATTGTAATTTAGTTTATAGATACTTAGTTTTCACGCTCTAAGATCAAGTAATCCTACTGAATGACTATTTCATGAAATCTTGACATTTTAGGATTATGCAAACTTAACAAGTTGTATTAATGATTCTAATGATTATAATTCTGTAAATGCATATTTGTTACAGCCGCGAATCATATTTTAATCAACGTACAACTTAGTACTGACCAGCAAATTGCAAAAAACGTAAGAAAATTTGAATTTCGCGGGCTACCTTGGAGCATCCACCTTAACCGCAATTTATTTTTGCAGAGCTAAATCAGCCCAAAGCACCGAATGTCATTGAATCCTTACGTAATATTATAAATTTTATAATATTCTTCTAATATTTTATATTATCTCTGCCTGAGGACACTAATACCTTCAAAATCACTTGTCCAAAAATAATAATGCATATAAAAAACCAAAGACTAGCTATGAATCCTCACCTGTCACTGCGCATATCTGGGAGACTCCTGTTGATAGATATCTTATCGCTAACGAAGATGTTGTATGAGTGTAGGGAGTACAGTTCCCGGGCTGTAATGAGCTCTCTTTGAGACAGCTGAACTGGACGGCCGCCCTCGCCAGCGCCCGCCACTGGCGCGTAGTTGTTACTATGTATTACATCTGGATAAAAGAAAAAAAAACTTAATATGTAGGTACTTAATAGGTACAGAAGCCAGCACATCAAGCTACTACAATCTGTCAAATTTCTTTAATAGATTTTTAACTTTATCGCTAAAGTAATAAGGTTCAAAGTTGATTGGGAAAATTTGACAGTTTCGGGTAGCTTGACCTGCTGGCGTCTGTACATAACATTTGCAGGGCCAACATGGCCAGAGATCGCACAAGACCGGGAGGTTTGGAAGAAACAAGAGGTCTTTGCCCATCAGTGGGACACATAGTAGGATAACAAAAAAAAAAAAAAAGTAGGTACTTAATAATAGTGATGCAAGAAAAGTCATTTTTATACAAGCATACATCAAAAAATTTGGCAACAAGCAAACAGTCGTCTCATATCCAGAGAGAAAAATTAACACAATGAAATAACTGATAAGACTGTCTTTTTGCTGTGGTGTCCACAGACAAAAAGACGTAAACCTGCTAGGAACAAAAAACAGCCTCATTCTCAAAGCACTTATTTGAAATAACTAATTACAGGCACTTTTGAAACGTCAAGGGGTTGGTCAGTCAGAAAGATGAAGAGAGTTGCCCATTCCAAAGTGGAGTAGGTACCTATGGAGAAGAATGGGTAAGAAACTCCTTAGTGAGTGGGTATTCAACCTGTTAGTCAAAAAAACTTTATGAAGTAACTTTATTTTAATAAAGTAATAGTGGAAACCATTCTTCATGTAAAGTACTCAAAATACTTTGCTTATTATGTAACTAAAAACATCATTTAATCAGAAGAAAGGGAAATTAATCAATATTAGTAAAATTGCATAGCTTAGCAGATTAAAGAACAATTGCCATGACGACTGCTACAGCCTTAATTAAATTGTGAAAATGGTGTTGCTGGCAAATCCAAACAAATGCAAATTAAATGAACATGGGCTAGGTTGTATTTAATATTTATTTGCCATGTACAAAAATGTTTAACAATAAATAATTTCAGATATATTATGTAGTTTCGCCAAAACCTATATCTGACCATTTTGAAAACAAAATCCTAAAACAAAAGAGGATCCTTTTCAGGTCGACTAATAATATGCGCTGCAAGCAGGAATAGTCCTTACGTTGTTCAGATATAGATTTTGGCGATAGTGCACTGATTATTTTTACACAATTTCAAATAAGATGTTTGTGTAAGGGCTGATTTTTCCATTGCCAGATAACTTTTATTAATTGAGAAATAAAATTGAGGTTTGAGTTTTTGTATGAAATAACTGTCAAAATTTCAAAATTATTCCTCAAATAAAGTTATCAGATGATTGAAAAATCAGCCCTAAACCTGATAAGATCGAAAAAAAATTAACTGTTTTTTTCCAATTCTTGGGCAAATAACTCCCACAGTTCCCTGTTTGTTGCCTTTAAGAGCAGAGGTAGACCAAGGAAATTAGATTGATAGACAGGGAATACTAGAATACATGCCCAAAGAAAATATGATGAGCTAAAAAATAAGCATAAAAAGGTAATGAGTGTGGTCACTAACAGGCTACAAATATATATTTTTTTTTAATTCACTATTTGAAAGACTTACAAATAGTGTTAAATATTAAAGCAACAATCAAACTATTTCCTGTTAAATCAACAATGTGTGCAGAAAGATAGGTATCTCATAAATATTCAAGGTTTTATACTTTCATAGTGGGTTAACACTATGTTAGTGTTTTAGCTGGCATGTAATATGGTTATGAAGAGTTTGGAAGGGTTTCAATGAATTGGTATTTAAACAAGGGGTAGCTGAAGATGATGATAATTATATTTGAAGTAAATAGTGTAAGCATGATCAGGAACTGAACTTTTCCAATTTGTGTTAAGTTGGCTTAAGTTTACACAGATATTTTGAATTGTAATACTAATTGTTTACCGTCAGACAGATTTCCACCATTTGTTCCACCAACATAATGTCCAACTATAACTCTCATTCCACTCTCATCCACATAAGAGTTTTTATCAAAATGCAAACTGAAATAAAATTATATAATATTAAAAAAACAAAACATTATTCTAAAAACATTCCACACAATGAGTGAAGTCAATACAACATCGTTTATATATTCTTTCTTAGCATTCGTCTACTCACCTACTATACCAAGGTTCCTTCTGTTTCCTCCTAACAGTATTGTATAGTTCTAAGCTAACATAAAACAATCCATTCAATAAAAAAATCAATATTATAATAAGCGCCACGATTTTTTTCTTGCGCCCTCTGCACAGTAACGACCAATAATCCTGAAAAATTAATATTGTTCGTTTAAAACTTTTAGTTTGTGAACTCAAAGTTTTAAGGGACGAGTCTAATTTAACAAAAACTTTACTTGATCCTGTATTATTGACAAATGATTAAAAGCTTACATTTTTAAGTAGCATATTTTTCCAAGTTTTATAAACTTTTGAATACGTTTTTAATACATAAATACTAAATTACACAAAACACACACAACATATTTGTACTGGTACAATTTTATTGGTAGTTCATTGCTGAATGAATGAAATTGACAGTTGACAGTCTTACTGACACTGCTGACATAACCATGACAGCGTGAAACCGGCTATAATCTCTATTTTCCTGTTAGAATATTGCGTTCGCTTGTTGCTTTTTATTCAAAAGGAGATAGGTTGTCATTTAGTTCCAGTAAACTCTGAAAAACGGACGGCTATGTTTAGATATAACACCTAGCATAATGCATACTTACCTTATGTATTGAATTCAAAGATTTATAGATTTATTTAAAATGTATATTACTGAGATGAATCTTAATACGAATCATTGGAAGTCGCGATGCCCCCGTTAGGGTGCATGGTGCGGCACCAGGGCTTCGCCCCCCGGCTGCTGATAGCCATACGGTGTCCCGCTAATACGGGCCCCTCTCTTAATCAACTGCGTTGTCTAATACTATGTACAACATACTTTGAATTGTTACAGCTTTTATGTAGTCCATAGAAACGGTAAAAAAATAAGTATCGATTATTGTTACCGTTCAATAATTTCTGATTTATGACGCTAGAAAGGGTAAAAATGGAAATTAACCCCTCTGAGTTTGAGAATAACCTAAATGAGTGCCCTACAAAATTAAATATACAATAACATGAATTTTTTCAAAAATAAAGCAAGAACCTTCCAACGACTTCGTTCAGTTGAAACAAGCAAACAGCTATGACTCTATTCAAATAAAACAAGAGTTTACTGATGATATTGCTCAGGCCAAACAGGAATGTACTGATGATTTCGTTCAGCTGAAACAAGAAATCTATGACTGGAATGAATCTATGATGGAAGCGACACGAAGATAGACCAAATATCCTAGTTCTAACTGAAAATGAATGTTTAAACTATAATCCTCCGTCCAAAGGTGTCACTGATGTACAAGGTCGTATTAACAAGTCGAAGTAAGATATTTTATGTATAATTTAAATTGCCCATAATAAAGTTAATTAACTATCTATCCTTCAACAGTAAAGACGAAAGTTTACAGATTTTGCCCAGCGGTCCTTTTTGTGGTTACCTGTGGTCGCAGTACATCCGTGCCCATTTAACATTTTAGCATGAAAAAGGAGAATGAGCGTTTTTGTATGACTGTGCTTCGTCCCAAGTGCTCTATCAAGTTGTATAAATATGTCATTTAAGGTGGATGCTCCAAGGTAGCCCGCGAAATTCAAATTTTCTTACGTTTTTTGCAATTTGCTGGTGAGTACTAAGTTGTATGTTGATTAAAATATGATTCGCGGCCGTAACAAATATGTATTTACAAAATTATAATCATTAGAATCAATAATACAAATTGTTAAGTTAGCATAATCCTAAAATGTCAAGATTTCATGAAATAGTCATTCAGTAGGATTACATTATCTTAGAGAGTTGTGTTGATGACTTTAATGAATGACCAGCAAATTGCAAAAAACGTAAGAAAATTTGAATTTCGCGGGCTACCTTGGAGCATCCTCTTTAAAAGGTCATAATAGCTTAGTTTTATTATATGACATTAATAGTCGCATACGTGCAGGACATAATTGATTTTGGTTTGAATTTACTTTGTTGATGTTTTTTTCATCCAAGTCGGAGAAACAACAACTAAATATTTTTTAGACAAAGCTGAACAAAATCAATTTATCAATCATAGTTCTTTCCTGTTTCATTCTATCTTTTTTTATATATACATTTCAAATGACATTTCACAAAACACTAATGCACAAATGTTTACCAACAGCACCTGTCAACGTCATTCGTATGCCAAAATATCCTTTGTGTTTTCTGAGTTTGCTCACTCACTGACCACGTATAGTCGTTTCAAAGTTATTAGACCAATAATTTTGCACGACAGTGCTTGATCTTTATTTTGATCTTCATGAATTTCTCAATAGATGATTATAATTATGTAATCAATAAATCTTAAACAGCATGGGTTGCTGTCAGAGGTAAAATAACTGTGAAAGGCGATTTATGGCATTTCGCTGACACTGTATGTCGGTCTGATTTAAATCTAATCTATCGGAATTGAATAGGTGGGCTGGAGGCATTTTTTTCAGTGTATACCGGCTACACTTAATAATTCCTAGGTTGACTGATAAGGATACTAATTCACATCACTATTTTTAATTTACATCACTATTTTTTAAAGTCACTGTTAAAAATGTCAAGTGAAATGTCATTATCGATTTGAAATCAGATTGAGTGCTCAGTGCACTCAATCTTTTTATTTTGCGAAAACAGAAAAGTATAAATCAAGGTACATACCAGTTTTTAAATAGTCTCATATTTAATATATTTTAATGCTAAGCTGATAAACAATAAAAGTTTTGAAAAAGCCTGTTCTAATAATTAACAGCAACATATACCTACACTCAGTGTTTATTTCCTGTTTTTTGTGAAAATTATATTATTTTGACAGAAAACCAATATTTTGGCCAAGGGGGATGTCTCGACGTGGGAATTGGAATAGAGCGCTATATAAAAATAGACCTCAGGGTTTGCGCGGTAAAGATATTGGCTATTATTACAGAGCAAAGCAGATCAATAAAAAGTCTAAGGAACATGATTTCATGGTAAGTATGTTTTCCTTGCGAAATTTTTGAGTAGGTTGTTGAAAAAATACGCAATCATTTTCTATGTAAAAGCTTTAGGTTTGATTCTTAGCTATTTGTCGGGTATCGCGTTTCTCAGTTAATTTATGTACTTAAGGTTTTAACCGCACAGTCTTAGAAAAAACTATATGTATTATCTGCTTAGCCTTTTCCCAACTATGTTGCTAAATACCAGTATCTTTTAGGGAGCCATTGCCTATCTGACCTCCACAAGCCAGTTACTGGGTAATACAATATCCCTTGGTAAGACTGGACCCCATAACAACTGTCAAAGATTCACGAATGACAGACGGGTCAACGGCTTAACATGCTTTCCAAGGCACGGAGGGGTCTTGGTATGTGAAGAGCTAATGTAATAAATTATTTTGTTGTAAGAAAGTATGCATTAATAAAATGTTAAGACAACTTTCAAATATCTGGTTTATAGCATGACTATATATTGTTTATTGATGTGGTTGGAGCCAGGCATTCTTGAGCACATGCAAATGACATGTTGATTGAATAATTCTTTGATGCTTTCAAATTGTCATAATTTTCACTTGTTATTTAGTGACTTATGATCTTATAACGATTTGTTTGCGAATCAAAACATTTAAATGTGTTTGCCTTAAAGCTGCTATTTTGCAGGTACTGCATTTAGGGTTACAATGGCAGAATAATACAAGTAGTCATTTTGAAAATGAAATTAGTTAGATATTGGTTGACTGGTAGAGAATGCCGAAGGCATTAAGTCCACCTTTGTGCCTTATTTTTGTGCAAAAAGATTAAATAAATAAATATTTGCATACAAGAGGCAATTCTCGCAATTTTAAGAACAGAACGTTTACAGTCTGATCTCAGTCTCAATCTATCAAAAATACCTCTAATTTCCCTACATTTTGACAAATTTTTGACATTTGTTTGTCGCCGAGGTGAGGTTTCTGTTTAGGTAGGATAATTAAAGCTTAAAGAACTTCAAAAGTATTGCGGTGGCATGGGGTACTACCATCACCTCAAGTATTACCCGTATTCAAACAAATTAAAGATTTGATTTGATTACATGAGTGACTCGTTTCAATAATGGCACAGCCAAGTGTGGAACTCTCTGCCGGCATCTGTATTCCCTCCCTCATTTAACCCATCTGCCTTCAAAGCAAAAGTGAACAGCCATCTTCTGGACACGCTCGTTGCATCATAGACCTCATCCATCGCTTTCCATTAGGCGTGATCGAGGTCAAGAGCAGGCCTATTTAGAAATAATAAAAAAATTAAGAAGTGTTTTTTTTTTTTTTAGATAAATCTAACAATTCCACCAGCAGTATTGTCAAGCTTACAAAAAAATATAGAATCTATTAAAAAGATAGCTAAAGACTGTCATATAAAAATACAACCACCCAAAAGCATGAATTTGGTTAAATTAAAACATGAAAAATCTGACTATTCCTATGATGTGACAGAATTAGATTTTCAACCTATAAACATAAACAACTTTGTAAAGTTGCGTAGAGAATCAAGTTCATCAGACGGACCAAGCACTTCTTCTAACTATAAGCAAGCTGATGAGGCTATGGAAGCAACAGAGGAATCTAAAGTGCAAACTGAACAAGGTAAAGAAAATACTAAAGCTGAACTAACAGTTGTTGATGTAGAAATGGAACACTCTAGTCATAAATCTGGTGAAAGACAGCAAGATTCTCTCAGAGGAGCTGGCGATTACAAGTATGGATATGAAGACATCATCACAGGAACTTTTGAAGAAAAACTGGATAAGTGCCTCTCTGAGGGGATTATTATATCTATGGAGAGTCTATCACATGAGACATTAAATAATACTCTTTATGAAAACTATAAAACCATGATACAATCAAATACATACAAAAAAATGAAATCATTCCGTGAAATCTTACCAACATATAAGAAATCAAAAGAATTATTGGAAGTGATAAACAAAAACCAAGTGATTGTAATTAGTGGTGAGACTGGATGTGGAAAGTCTACACAGGTAATTTAATTTATTTATTTATCCTCACACTGGAACGCCAAATGGCAATTATACCAATGGAGCAAAAAATCACTTTATGTGCTGCTTTCAATCCATCCTGTGCGCGGTGGACATCGAACGAGTGGTGATGGATCAGATTCTTTATAATCAATTATAGCACTGTGTGACCTAAACCCACACTGAAGTCTTGCTTTTCTGACTTAAGTAGTCCATTTGCAAGTCCAGAGCTATCAACGACCTTCAAACTCAGATTAATGTGTTTACATGTTGTTTGAGTGAATTCGCAAGGGTTATTATTACTATTTATATTATGTTACAAGTTCTTAATAATTCTTAATTTTTCTTTCTTAATGAAGTAAAGTATGTTTGCGTTTATGTTTGTACTATGTGATGTAAGTAATTATGTTAAACTATGTTTTGTGTTTTTAATGGTGTAATAATTTAATAATGTTGTTAGTTTTAATTTTTCTAATTTGGTTATTGTAAGCTTTGGTTTCAGTTCTTAACTGTTGCATCAGGGTAATCCCTGTAATGATAGTTTAAGCTGTTATAAAAAATAAATAAACAAATTTTTACTCAGAAAACCGTGACTTAAGTGCGGGTTTAGGTCACACGAGCTATAACATAGTATACAATACGTGTGACTTAAGTATTCTATTAACGCTTCATATCCAGAACGCAGATCCACGAGACAGTGGATTTTTAATTGTGTCTGTAATTATGGTATTCAACGGGTTAATGACCAATAATCATAGTAACCAATCTTATTTTACAAAAAGAATACTTTATCATAGAACTAAAAACTTCACCTACTCTGTTTTTAGACCTTGTTGTCTAATAACTTTTAACTTCGTCTTCATGAAATTGATATTGAGATCTAACAAAGTCGTAGAACTACAAGATAATATAACTAAAGTTTACTATTTTCAGATTCCACAGATAATTTTAGATGATGCAATTGTCAATAAAAGAGGTGCTAATATACATATTCTAGTCACACAGCCGCGACGTATCGCAGCTTCTTCGTTGGCTATGAGAGTTGCGGAAGAAAGATCTGAACCACTTGGCGTTTCCGTAGGATATGCTGTTAGATTGGAATGGTAAGATTTATGATTTTAAGTTTCATACATACAAACCGTGCCTCGGAAAGCACGTTAAGCCGTTGGTCCTCGCTATCATTCGAGGATCTTTGACAGTGGTTACGGGTCGTCAGAAGCCCGAAAGTCGGACAACCAGTCTTAGCAATGGGGGTGTCGTATCACGGGTATATTGGATTGGAGAGGCCAGATAGGCACAAGCTCCATGTAAAATACTGGTTTTTAGCTGCATCCCGACAGCCGACCCCAAAATACTTGGTAAAAGGCTAGGCAGATGATGAAATACTATTTTTTTCCTATTGGTATTCAGCTGCATCTGGTTAGACTGGAAGCCGACCCCAACATAGTTGGGAAAACGCTAGGCAGATGATGGTTGGATCTTTACCCCTTTTCGCTCATATGCTTTTAGGTAAACAGATTTCAATTACCACAATAACTACTAGCGCATCTATCCTTAGACTTTTGATACTGATGACCACAGCAAACTTATCAGTAAACTACTACCTGCAGAATTTGTGAACATGATAACAATCTTTCTTTTTGTTATTAACTTCAAAGGCGACAAAGTGTGTGTAACTGTTTGAAAAACTGGGTAAATTTTTTTTTGGATCACTCACTATTTAAATTAGGTGTGCCCCAAGGCTCGATTCTTGGCCCTTTCCTGAATGAGTTACTTATAAATCTTCTTTTTTCTCCGATGTTTAACATACTCATTTATTGTTAACTAGTGACTGCCCGTGCTTCGCAAGGCCAGTCAAGGCAGGCTATGTCAATCAAGATTTCTGTGCTATATCTAAGTTCAATAATAATGTATTGTACACATAATACATTGTGTATAATAAATTAATATGAAAAAAATGTTCTAATTAATAATGAGAAAAGCGACTTTATTTTATACTATGTATAGATGATCTTCCCCACTAACATACTACACTCACTATCAAATCCCAATACTTTGCAGTGTGGAGCCAAGGCAACGTGGTAGCATTAAGTTTTGTACAACGGGTATTTTACTATCTGAGATGGAAACTAATCAGGGTTTGACTAACTACAGTCATGTGATACTTGACGAGGTGCATGAAAGAGACTGCCATATTGACATATCTATGTTGATGTTGAGACAGGTAAAAAAAAAACAAATGAAAGTAGTATATTGAGTTTTATAGAAGTGATCCACAATTAAATGCAATTTTTGTAGGTAGTTAAACAGCGCAAAGACCTCAAACTAATTCTAATGAGTGCTACAATAGATGCTGAGAAATTGACGTCTTATTTCAATGACTGTCCAATAATGCACATTCAAGGTCTGGCTTACCCTGTGAAGGATGTTTACTTGGAAGAGATCTTGCACATGACTCAGTATATTCCATCCTTTGATCGTGACATACAAAAGGTTAAGAAATGGCATACCCACAAAAAACATAAAAAAGAAGCTGAAATGCAGAAGGATATACAATATAAAGCCGAAATTGGTAAGAGTAACTGAAAGTTTTCTTTTTAATTTAATTTTCTGGAGATTTTCGTGTACAAATACTATTATTATTGTTTCAGCTCCATGGCTTGAATCTATAAAGAAAGAAATAAGTCGAGATGTCTACACAGCACTCAAAGACGCTAGAATTGAAGATTTGAATGTCCAACTAATTTACGAACTCTTGGTGTATATTTCAAAAGGGGGCCCCGGCGCCATTCTCGTTTTTTTACCAGGCATCGGCGAGATAACAAAGTTATTAAAAAAAATCACTGAAAGTAGTTTCTTCCCGAAATCCCACTATGACATCTATCCTCTACATTCAAAATTGCCGTCTTTGGAGCAGCACAAAATATTTAAGCGGCCTCCAGAACATGTAAGGAAGATAATACTGGCTACAAATATTGCGGAAACATCTATAACTATAGATGATATTGTATACGTCATTGACTCTGGTAAAATAAAATACAGTGGACTTAATATAGAAGATAATGTACCCACTTTACAAACTGAATGGGTTTCTCAGGCAAACTTGCGGCAACGGTAAGCCTACGACTGCATATATTATACTCTTTTGGATGACAGTATACCTTGTTTCTTAAATTATTAGCATAGGAGAAAACATTATGTTCAATATGTTAAAGCACTTTTTTATTTGCAGACGAGGCCGTGCCGGTCGCTGCCAGCCAGGCGTTTGTTACCATCTAGTGACGTCATACCGAGCCAGTAAGCTCGAGGAGCGCCTGAAGCCAGAGATACAAAGAAACTCTCTATCGGAGCCTGTGCTGACTATAAAGAGACTGCGATTAGGCAAGGCCGGTGAAGCTATGAGGAAGATGCCGTCGCCGCCCGCTGAAACTACTGTAAACCGAGCTGTTAAACATTTATCTCAGTATGTATGGCCTCCTGTTCGATTTATAATGTGACAGTCAGTAGATTTAGCGTTCACATTATTCAAAGTACATTCCTACAGGAATGTACTTTGAATAATGTGAACGCTTTAGGTACGGATTAGGCCAATTCAGATGGAGCTCAACAAGGTGAAGTTGTGAATCGGCTTTGCTGAATTTAGTAGTATCGTGCTCTCGGTTTTTTTGATACATTGTGTATTGGAATCAGCAAGAAACACCCCACATACAACCATAATAAACTTGAACAAAATCCGTTAATCAATTTTTTTTAGTCTATCGCGTTATACCTCTGATATAAAAACAAAAAAATATTTTTTCTTAACAGATTGGGTGCGCTGGACAGCGATGAGAAGCTGACCCCGCTAGGCTGGCACTTGGCCCGGCTGCCGGTCCACCCGGCGGCGGGCAAACTGTTACTGCTGGGGACCATGTTCGGCTGCCTCAACCGCGCCGCCAGTGTCGCTGCCGTTTGGGGATTTAAAGACCCCTTCCAGCTTGTTATTGGTAAGTAAGGTGCTACATGGATCTGTTGGCGCCTGAATGACATTGACAGGGTGGCGTTATTGGTATTTGTTTTGTGAAATGTCACTAGACATATATTCAAACAACAAGATGATGGTGGTGTTAGTTCCGATTTTGGCCACGCGCCGCAAAAATCTTGTAGCGCTTTACACTCGAAAGTGCGAATTGCAAAAGAACTTTTCTTGTAAGCGATGGTTCTGATATAACAACTTCTTGGATCCAGAATTATATGGCTTAAACTTGCAGACACCTGTATCCTATGATCTTGCTAGTTTGCCTACTGTAGTATTCATTGTATGTCACTACACTGGAGTTACTGACCACTGTATTTATTCATTTATTTATACTTTATTGTATACCAGAAAATACATAGCAAAAAATACGATTATCACTAAGACTTACTGTAGTGACACCTCGTGTCTTGACGATTTATCGCTTTAATAAATCCATTTATTTTATTTCAGGAAAAGAAAAAGAAATAGACGAAGTGAAACGCACGCTAGCACTAGGAGAACCGAGTGATCACGTCGCTATATCGGAAGCCATCATACAATTTGAGAACTGCCATTCATACCAACAAAAACGCAATTTCGCCTACGATAACTTCCTAGCATTCAACACTTTGGAACTCCTGTCAGATATGAAGAAACAATTCGGTGATAATCTGCAGCAGATGGGCTTCTTGCAAAGTGGTGAAATTACGTCTGCTTGGGAGAATCGGAACGAAGATAATATGAGCCTCTTTAAAGCCATCATAGCGGCATCGTTGTATCCTAATATTGCTACTGTGAAGTAAGATTTCTTTCTTTATGCTTACTTACAAATATTGGCAATTCTCTTTTTTTTTGGGTGATTCTCGTGAATGCTCTCGGATCATTTTATGTGAAGATGGTCGCCCATCCCCGGAACAACCGCGGCAAGCGTAGCTTAACCTGATCGATCGACCCGTACGGCTGTTATTACATAGCCACAAGCCCTTCACTATTTCCAACAATTATTGTTTGAATAATACTATCAAATTACAATTAAAAAATCATCAACAATTTAGTATATAAAATTCAATCCAAAGCACTAAATTTTGTAAGTGGCACTACAAATTGGCATCCACAGGTACGGTTTCTAATCCATTTGTGCTAATAAAAAATCCTTTTTAGATGGAAACATATGAACCGTCACGGCTCATTCTCACAACCGAAGCTCAAAACGAGAACACCGGAAGATGGCCCAATAACTTTACACCCTAGCAGTGTAATGGCTTTCAAAATGTACCCGGGACGAAAGTTCCCATTAGTACCTACGTGTGCTACGCCGGGGGCCAACTGGCTGGTCTACTGGCTGAAGCAACGGTCTACAGACCTCTTCCTGATTGATGTCACCCTGGTATACACGCTGCCGTTCCTATTTTTCGGGGAATTAGTTCTATCTGAATGTAAGTGTTGTTTGCTATAAACGGTTTAACTATCCATGCCATCTATAGGTTCAATATTGTGACGTGAGATGGGATGAACGTGAAGATTGAGACTAGTCTTTAAAGACAAACGTTTCAGAAAGCTATAATATGTATGAGGCTTATGTCCTAAGCTACTAAGGTCGAGTCGTCAATGACCAAAAAGACCGGGCAAGTGCGATCATATCTACCTAGTACCTAGGGCAAGTCATCCAGCTCGGTCAACAAGCTTTGAGTAAGAAGCCGACAGAAAGGATCTAGTAGGGTTGAACAGCGTTTGGAAAACTTCGTCAAGTCTTCTCGTCGCCTATCCCGCAATGTTTAAAGACGGTTTTCAACCAGGGCATTCTGACCGTTATAACATACGATGCCGAAACGTGGACAATTATGGGTCGCTCAGCGCGCTAAGGAGCTATGCTCGAAGTTTCTTTGAAAGATAAAATCAGAAACGAAATTATTCGGAAAAGAACCGGAGTTACCGACTGGTTCCAGAGTAAGCAAACTAAAGTGGCAGCGGGCTGGCCATGTTTGTCGAAGGACTTGTTTGTGGAGTAGACGAGTACAGGAGTGGAGACCGCGGCCGCGTTTCGGCAAGCGTAGCGTAGGACGCCCCCTAGCTAAATGGGCCAACGAACTTAAGAAGATGGCTTAACCTTAAGGTTGTGGCGCAGGCTGGGACAGACCTATGTCCAGCAGTGGACTGTGATAGGTTGAATTGATTGAAGAGCGATCGATGTGTTATGGTCACATAATAACACCGATTTTAATCGATTATTTTAGACAAGCCCAACAATTTACAAAAATAAGTTACAATCGTTTTACTGTGCGATATACATATGAGACTGAGTAGACTGACACGTAACTAACAACAAGAAAATGGTTTTTTTATAGCGCAAGATACATCAAACTACTGCATCCTAATATCGAGCGTCAAAGTAAGCTGCGACAAGGTGACCATGGATCTACTGTGGCAAATGCGATCTCTATTAGACCAAGTGTTAGCATCGAAGATCGGGGAAAAAAACAAACATGGAACTCATTTCTCACCTTTTGAAAATGAAGTTTTGGAGTGAGTATAAATTTAATTACTGTACATACAATACATGCATGAAGTCTGCGAATATTTATATCAAGAAGGTCATTGATGACATAAGCAACCTTGGTAGTTGTAGGCCGTGGCCTTAGTTGCGAGGCCGACCGTGTGCGAGGTCGTGATCAAGGTTATAAGAAGGCTAACAGTGTGGCACAGTGTCCCATCTAATGATTAATTTGATTAAAATTCAAAAAATAACGCTGTATTTCGATATGACAACACTAACGCACAAAATTCGCAACATTACGGACAGGAATTCCTTGTAATAAAAATTTATTCAGCCTAGCAACTCTTAAAACTACAATTACTTTGAAATCAACTCGCTTATCTTATCAAAGCATTAAGAACGCCTGTTAAATTAACACAATATTTTAAAAATATTACACGATAGGTGCTGACGTTAATTATTCTGAAATAAACTAGTTAATTACTGTTATAAACGCGTAATTCATTTGTTTCAGTGCTGTCAAGGAGTTGATAACTGCAGAAGACGAACGCTCTGAATTCATCGGCGACTATGATTCCGAATCAGATAATTCCGAATTTGAATCACGTAGACCTTGGCGACGCTAAATATATTATGTTGAAGTTTTTTTTTATTTTTTTTTTTTATCTTGGTTCTTTAGTTTTTTATTCTGCTAACCCTATAATGACAGCTCAATATGTCAAATTGATAACATTTTGTTTTGTAAAGACCATTTTATTTGGGAACCTAATTATTTAGGAGTTTATGCGTTACCAGGTTTTATTTTACCTTACTTCTTTTTTTTTTCTCTGTTAACCCTACAATGACAGCTCAATGTGATAACAACTTGTTTTGATAAAAAGTATAACATTTAATTTGGTTATAAACTTAATTGTTTGGAAGTCTATTACTAGATTGTACTAAAAAGTCTGAGATTTAATCTTGTATTTAATAAAAAAACAATCTAGTGAAGAAAAATGTTAGTTCCCTTTCAGGTGGGTTGAAATTGAGACTAAAAGTTTACACTTATATTTTATATTAAGTACACTGATATTTTGGACTGATTATACCTAAAATCATCTGAGTATTTTACTTACTTGTGTGTCTATTTAATGGATAACGATTTTATATTAATAAAGCGATTAGAACACAGACTGTGTTCAGATAATAATGTTAAAAATAAGATTGTTTCAAATGTGAACAGGGTTAAACTTTGAATTACTCTGTTATTAGTCCTACTAAGTAAGATATTATTTGTGCCACTTGGCCCCTTAAAAGGTATAAAATCACTTAGCTTATAAGATATGTTAAATTTAGGACCCGATTCCCGAGACATGATTTCAAAAGCTTAGGCTGACCTTAGTCAACTGGTCGAAGCAAAACTGTGACTTTTTATTTTTAATTTTGTATGCTTATTGATGCGCTGCTTTCCGATAGTTAAATATGGACGTTCATTTCACTTTTTGCCGTAATTATGGAAGTTCATATCTGTAGAAGTGACTGTACGGGCCGTGGCAACTAGGTATATTGCCACCATAATTTCCATTTTTTTTTTAAACTTCGTTCTGGTCAGTAAATTTGATACACCTACCACTTTAATTTAGGTAAAAATTGATATCATCTTTAGTTTATTTCCTCGGCCTCGGATCTTTAGTTTATAAAGACTCGATTCCCGAGTTTCGATACATGAGTTTAACTCTAGCGGAAAGCTTTAGCTTGCCTTTGTTGGCTGGTCGAAGTGAAACTGTAAAAGTTGCTAGAGTGATTTTTAAAATGTGCTTTCTGCCTGGAACTCTAAATACCCAAAATTCAAGAGCTAGCACTGCTTTCCAATACTATAAAGAGTAGATATTGTTAACTCCCCATTTCTCACCCTTAGCAGTTTTTGAGTGAAATCGCACAGATCAGCATTTCACCCTTAGCCTGTAGTGTGATAAGGACTTATCGCATCTACCTACCTACTAACTAGTCTAATAATAAGTCGACTTATTTAAACTATTCTGGGAAATATGTAGGGGTTTGCAAAACTAAGTAGTTAAATTTTAATAATCTCAATGTCTAAATAAGTAACCAATCCATGTCATCTTTTTACATTTTTCTCTCGATTTTTGGGCGTAACTGATTGTCTTGTATTTTTCAGAATAAGTGTTTAAGACCTTTGTCTGTGTATAGCCGGGCTTTACATAGCCAATACCTAACCACAAATGAAAGTAATGGAACACGAGAAATTACTCTCAACCATGAGAAAACAAAGTTTGTATTAATGATAAAAAATTAAATTGTTAGTTTATCAAGATTATTAATTAAGAATTGCTATTACTTGTGCCATTTTTGTGTAGAAACTCACTGTCGTTGGAAATGATGAAATACCTTATAGAAGCGATTAATTCGAATAAGGATGACAAATCTTTGAGGGCTATAGTTTTGAGTGCCAAAGGAAATGTATTTTCAGCCGGTCATAATTTGAAAGAATTGGTAAGTTCGTAAAAGGAATCCTCCACGGTCCCCCCATTTCTGGAAGGCTCATCAAGCCTCAACTCAATAAAGCTGCCAAATTAAAAATATCCTGTGATTCTTTGACCATCATAATTTTAAGTCTTCAATAATTTAAAGGAAAAAAAAACAACTGAATATTATGTCAATTGAATAGTAAATAGGCTCGCCCTTATATGAGCCCCCTGAAACAACTGAAGAAATGTAGGTTTTAGATGTACACCCCTGTCTAACCCTTCACGGAATACAAGCCAGATGTTATAGTTCAATAGTCTTTCTGGAAATGGGGGCTACTGTAAGTTCATAAGATGTGCAAATAACTGCAAAACTAACGGATGTTTCTAATTTATAGCAGTCGAATACTGGCGTAGATCAGCACAAACTGATATTTAGTAGAGCAAGCGAATTAATGAAGTCCATAATTCAAAGTCCCGTGCCCGTTATCGCTAAGGTATATGTTTGTAGAATTAATTATGTACTATCAATACTAATAAATACATTTAACACAAGTCCTATATTTATCTGTTAACCCGAATTAATCTATACTAACGGCTCGATGTTTCAGCTAGTACTTACCTACGTTTTGAGGACCGGCGCAGATCTGGCGAAGCGCGATTTTCACTGCCAAACAAATATCGACCTTGCACTGTTGAAATTAACTTGCTTTAGTCAGAGACCGAACTGAGGAGCGCGTTTGAAGTTTATTTTAAGAAGTGGAATTTTGATATTTGCTTGGCAGGGAAACCCTACTGCGTTTCGCTTGGCCTTTACGCCGGCCCTTTAGACATTGGTTTAAAAGATGATAGAGCAAGATAGCTCTATGTGCCAGCTTATCTAATACACCTGAGTGCCACAGCTAATTAATGTACCACTTACCTGTACATTGTGTATCCCCCTGGTTTTGTACCCCAACTGTTTATTCCTATTGCTTTGTTTTAACGCTGCTTAATTCCAATTCTGCTGATCATCTTAACTCGCTAGTTTCAAATGAATAGTCTAATATACTTAACGGTATCTTTTGGTGACTATCTTCCATTTATCTCAAGTACTACGACTGGATGTCCCTATCTACAGTTATAAAGAGTGTTATGAAATAAAATAATTTATTTGCTATGAATGTAGGTGCAAAAGTATGGTGTTAAGTAAGAGAAGGATTCAGTACCTACATTCTACCGTGAGGCATGCAAAATGTTTTTATAGTAGAATTAATTATGAAATAATCTTAAAAAATCAAATATTTAACGAGTATCAAGTTAGTATTGGCATTGTATCTACATATATTAGAAACCAGCATTGGTACCTAATTAATTGGTGCATTTTCCTCAAATGGCCAGTTACCTAGCTTGTCTAATCAGTTCGGTCTTATATTATGTACTGTATTATTTTGTAGGTAAATGGTTTCGCAATGGCAGCAGGGTGTCAGTTGGTTGCTACTTGCGATATGATAGTATGTTCAGACATCAGTAAATTTTCAACACCTGGGTAAATAACGTTGTGAAGACTTTTACGATGATAACCTTTATGTATTGATAAATAATGTTTTTTTATTTTATTTTCTATACTATATATATTTTCAAAACAACTGAACAATTTCAGAGCTAACTTTGGCATATTTTGTTCAACTCCTGGAATAGCCGTTGGAAGATGTGTTCCGAAATCTAGAGCTACGTATATGCTGTTTACAGGTTTGTTATTGGCCCACTATTTACTACAACAGTGATTGAAGTGGCGAGTCGTTATCGCGTTATCAGTTTCGTTTCACGCCATTATTGACAAACGCGTGCATAATAACAACGACCTATACTAAAAGCCGCACGTCATAGCTACCAACCTACCTATATGACAATGAAAATTCTGTAGGCATATTTTTATTATTCATAACCACTACTATTTAATCAAGGACAGTCGTGAAAGATGATGCGCCGATCAATCGAATAAATTGGGGTAAGGGCAGGAGAAATGATGAGTCCCGAAACACTATAAAGCATTTCATCTCATCAACACTGGCCTGACGCTCGAGCCGAGTTGAGCGCTCTACCGGGGCGATTATGTCTCGTTTGCAGACAGTTTTGTAGGTATGTAGAATGTTCCTATAAAAAATATTCTGTGCTATGGCTACGTCAATCACCCAGTAGCGGCAGGAGAGCACTATATGCAATGACAGACGTTGGGTTTGAATACGAGATGACGAAAGGTAATTGATATTTCCTCTATAACATTTAATTTTTACATGGCAATCATTGTTTCAGGTGAGCCTATAACTGCTCAAGAGGCTTATGAAAGTGGGCTCGTGACGAAAGTAGTCCCAGCGAGCGAACTAGACAATGAAGTTAATAAAATCTCAGAGAAAATCAAACACAAAAGCCGAAGCGTTATCGCGCTAGGCAAAGAATTCTACTACAAACAAATTGATCTAAGCCTGATGGAAGCTTACAAGTTAGGAGAAGATGTCATGGTCAAGAACAGCAACTCAAATGATGGACAAGAAGGTATCAAGAGTTTTGTTGAAAAACGAAAAGCAGTTTGGAGTCATGAGTAGATGTTATCACGAATGTTCTAGAAGAACATTAATATTACTTACACATAATGTGTATTTTTATCTATAACAATGTTACCTACTGATAAAGACTAAGTTTCATAATAAATGAAACATTTTAAAGTCATTTACAAGTTTCTGGCAAGGTTAATGTGTAAGTACTGCACTCTTATTACTAGGTGTGGCCAATTTTTATGTAAAAATAAAAACATTTTTTATTTACACCTAACCTTTATTGCCACTATCATAATATACTTTAACAAAACCGCGAAGCATAAATTATAACGTTAAAGCATACAACATGACATGACACAGGACATTAAAATATTTTTGGCCGATTCATCTTATATTATTTACATATTGTAATATTTTACCTTTATAAATCAAGATGGATCACAAAAAAAGTTGTTAATTGTTATTATTCAGTGCACACATATTTCACAAATACAAAACTTGTAAATAATAAACTTATTCACTAAATGAAATTTTAAAAAGATAATGATAAGTATATCTAAAGTTAATATAAAGTATAATAATTTACGTTACATGCTCTGCTGGATCCTCCAAAGTAAAATGTTCTATTATTGTCAGCAACACTGCATAGTTATTGTGCAAGCTATATTAATACTTCATAAGGGAATTAGATATTTTAGATATCCATTTTAACAGAACAAAACAGTTTTTAAAGATAACTCTTTTAAATTTAAATTAAGACACAGTAGGATTATTACAAACATTAAAAGTACTACAATTATTGCATCATACATTTACAAGTCAAAATTACGAGAATATGATCAACATGTTCTCACTAATACTTGCATATTACCAAACAAAAGAATGATGTGAAAATCTAATCTATAGACAATAATTATAGAAAACTGATCAAACTATACTTTGCATGATTATAATATAGACCATTATTTATTATATAACTATATGGGGCCATTTTCACAATATCATTTATATGGCTAGCTAAATTATAAATAACTGCTTCGGCAAAACATTGCGAAAAGAGCCTTCAGCCTAGTAGTATTAAAAAGACATTACTTGTATAATTACATAGAAATTTTCATAGTCTTTTAGGTTTTTGTAGATTGAACAACAATCACAAGCTGAAAGTTGTCAGTCATTACGGGAATGTTTGTAGTCTGTTCCCAGTGACCGTAAGCCAAATTGATTCTCACTTCTTTGCTAGTTCGTTGGAGAGCCAGTCTAGACCCTCGTACAGTCCCTGGCCTTGCGTTGCACATGTTGCCTGGATGTACCACTGCCAAGAAACATTGTTAATTTAGAACAGGACTGTTTGAACATCCGTTAACCAAATACTAATAATGATATGATGAATAATAATGATGAGCTACAATACAATTTGGTGGTTTGGTTTGGTTGGGGTTTGGACATTGTAAAGGAGAGAATTCAATACTCTTTCGTAGATATGACACCCCCAGCTAGATGGACTGACTACTTCAGGACTGATGGAGAAGAATACTACAGTGATTTAAGTTTGAAACTTTTGCTGGCAGGTAAATTTAGACAAAGTTAATAAATATGAATAGACATGTCTACTTACACGGCGATTCCTCAAGTTACTTAGGTTGAGGGCATTTGTAAGTTCAGCTGCAGTCATAGCATTGGGCATATCTTGTTTGTTGGCAAACACAAGGATAACAGCATCCCTCAATTCATCTTCTTTTAGCTAAAACCAATAGTTATGTTATAATGCAAGAAGTAATAGCAATCACAAATGTTAATTGAAAAATATTAAGCATATTATTATACTTTTTTTGGTAAAGGGTGCTGTTCTGCTAATTATACTAAAAATCCAGTGTAAACTATGTTAAATTAGTGTGTGAAGGAATAATACAAAAGAATAAACTGGCAATTTGACAGATATAAGACCTGAAACAGGATAAACTTGTTATAAAAACATGAACAGCTAAAGAGCGATAGCAACAATGGTTGCTTACCATATTAGCCAGCTCATTTTCGGCTTCTGCTATTCTCTTTGTGTCGCTAGAGTCCACGACGAAGATCAACCCCTGCGTGTTCTGGTAGTAGTGGCGCCACAGTGGTCTGATCTTGTCCTGGCCGCCGACGTCCCATACGGTAAAACTGATGTTTTTGTACTCTACGGTTTCCACGTTAAAACCGATCGTCGGTATTGTGGTCACAATCTCGCCCAACTTAAGCTTATAAAGTATAGTAGTTTTTCCAGCGGCGTCCAGCCCAACTGCAACAATGAGGTTTATATTAGAGCATCAAGAGACAATCATCACGCGAAAACAATGACGATGGCGTAAAAATGTAGAAATTCTACGCAATCTTCGACCGATGAGCTGTCATGTCACTTACCCATAAGGATACGCATTTGTTTTTTGCCAAAAAGCTTGGTAAAAACACTTGAAATTGTTAAACCCATCTTGGATTTTGGTGTAAGATAACAGTATCAATTGAATATTAAACTAAATTCCTAAACTTGAAATCAAAAACACAAATTCTAGGGAAATAAAAACTGATGACCACACGCACGTCAACGTTTCCAATTTTTTTTTCATCCGCAATCCGCATAGTGACGTTACCGCTTCTTATTTTTTGCGTTTAGTTTCACCTACAATGCTGCCGATATTGGAAACCAACTTCAAGTAAATATTTTTTTAAATAGATTCGTAAGGTTATTTTTTTTTTTTTTTTGTATACTTTATGTTATATTATACGTACCGTAACTAACGTGTTTGTATCTTTAACTAATGTCCTTTACCAGTGTGGCCACCTTTCTGTAGGGACGTGGCACGAGCGCCCGGTGTCTTTCCGAAATTCCGAGCATGCCCTCTGAATGTCAGACACGCTATACGACCCGAACGCACGGAATGAATTCCGAAACGAACGTGGGGTTTTTTTTCCGTTCGGAAATAGTAAGGACGTGTGCGCCTTGTTGAACATTTTGTATGTAAATGAAGCATTCAGGTTTCCGAATCTGAATTCCTGATCCGGAAACCGAATCAGGAAACCGAGCGTATGCGCCCAGCCTTATAGTCCAATACTCCACCAAGCAGCATAGCATGTTCTTAGTGAGCATAGACAAAGATGAGAGTTTGAATGTGATGGTCATTATGGATAGTTGTTCGGATTTATACCGGGCGTAAGCGTCCGGGTTGCTCAGAAAGTGAATGATGCAGAAATTCAGAAATTGTAACCATAATGTTCAGAATTGTATCCTATTTCATAAATAAATGTTCTGTTCTGAATTTCCGGATCATTCTAATGCGGACGTTTTTTCTAGGACTTTATACAGGGCTACAGCATAGTAAATAGAAGTAAAAAATCTCTATGGTACATTCTGACGGCTTGAATTTGACAATCAGTCAGTGTTTGACATTGAAATTTTGACATCCAATAGGAATCCAAATAGAGTTTTGCTGTCATGCGTCGTCATAGAAACGATTTATTTTAGAAACTTTTCATTTTTTTTGGTCGGTAGCGACATGGAGATTTACGAAGGTGAGTTTTTTAGAATATTATTTTATGTAAACCCGATTTTACCAATAACCGAGAGAGTATAACATTAGGGCCATTATTTAAAATTATTTAAAAACAAAAACAGGTTCTAAGCGAAGGACCTTTTTGTGAAGCTTGCTATTATGATCACTTGACGCTGCCTACATTCCAAAACGAAGTCCTTTTCTATGTTAATGCATGAAGCGATCAATTCCTGTTACAAAATATAGGCTTTCGGTTTAAATCTAAATATTAGATTTAAATCGGTAAGGTACACCTTAAAATTTTCTACACCACCCATCGTTTTAGCGGAATAAATAATTATTCGTGAATGTCTGGCCATAACAGGTACAGACCCTTGGCTCCTGGTTAAATTAGGTGCGGTTAATTACGACACATTCTTTAATTAATAATACTAATAGTGGCGACAGTTTTAAAACCATAAAGTTCTTAGGAAGCTGGTAACAGTGCTTCGTGTTTTCATGCTCTATCCTATGAAATATTTTTTTTATTATTTTCATCGTTTTCGATGATAGGCTAACATCAATTCAGCGAAGAGACATAATGATAATTAAATCGAGGAAAATAAACTTTGTGGATAAATAAAGCTGAGGCAACAGCGTAAACCTCGGGCGGCATGTTTTTGCAGCACTCGAATCAGCAAATCAAGTTCACCTTGCAACTACGAGAAGTTCAGTGTAATGATGACGATTTGCGGCATTCACGTATTTCGTATGTCGATTAGACGAGTGATGAAAAAAAATAGAGACAGAAGAATAATCCTGGCACAACAACCTTTCTTCATGCTAGGGTAGACTTTAACAAGACTGCTACAACTAGCTTTCGTGTTAAGCTTTCAATAGTATTTCGGCGAAAGTGTAGAGAATTCAGTTCAGTCTGACTGAAAGCGGCAATAGGCATTCACTAAGCACAGAGTAATCTGGCGACAAAGAAAATGACTTAAACTCTACTTCAGAAGCTTCCACATTTTGATTCACCATCTTTGTTTACATCATCGACCCTATCTTAGTTCTACAGACATCTATTCAATCAACGCAATAGTAATTTGTACAGCAATCAGCAAGATTCCCTCGTTTCAATTGGATCCAATTACGTAAACTTTTAGCATAGGTAACAACAAATAATACCTAACATGACGCCAAATCGTGTAGATAAAACACTTGTTCTAAACGCCGTGGAATAAACCTTCATTGTTCTCATTCCGCTTACCCACCTATACATACCTATGTCAACAACACAAATATGGCTAGTCAGTGTTTTATCGCTCTTGGTTTCTATGGACAGTAAATATGCAATGGCGCGCAATAGGCCCCATTACGTCATGTGTACAATACCAATCGAGCTTAGACATCTCTAATTAAAACTTTACAGCCACTTGTTTTGCCGTTTGTCTGCGAGTTTTTTAACGTCTCGTAATTAATTTATTGGCAAGATATTATGAACCTGTTAAAATCGAAGGCTATACGTGCTCTAGTTTCCGATTGCCATTACAAACAGCTTTGCATATGTTTGTATTGCGGTCTACCTACTTCGAAAAGTGTAAGATTTCAGTCTCACGTTAATTTTACCTACGACTTTATAGACAGACATAATCATTTATATTTTTGCATCTCATATGTCAAGCGGAATAGGTTCCAATTTCCGATATATTAAGTTGCGTGACTGTGCGACTAATATTACAAGTTTGTTGTAATGGCTAATTTTATATCATTATTTTTTTATACCTAATCATCAAATTAACCTATCATGGTTCACTGCTGGACATGGGGTTCTAGCTTACAACTGTCAGTGTTCGCTTTCCAAGTCAAATCCACGTCCAATTAGGTAGGTAGATACCTAAATATTCTCTCGTCTGCAAAACGCAACCATTTCGGCCTTCGTGTAACTAATGCCAAAGAAATGAATAGTTCCTCTTAGAACATTATTTATTATACAACAAAAGATTTAAGGTTAAATAAGGCAGATATTATGTCGGCAAAGTAATATTATGTATAGGTCTTAATGGGGTGGTCAGCCGTAATTGCAAACCACGGCTGTTGATCGCGTGTGCGACTTGTACCTATAAGAATAATGTTTAATAATAGAAACTTGGTAACGTTCTTTTACATAAGCAACAAATATTAAAAGTCCTGGATTTCAACAGAAATCAAATCTTCAATTATTTTGGCAAATATGTGGTAGGGTAGGTTTGATAGACATGAGATCGAAAATCACAGAGAATCATTCTCTTAATAAAGGTAGTAAAATACCATGAGGAAATGAGGCAAGTTGCACTTTGTAAGTAAGGTACTGTATGTGGATAAGTAAATTAAAATCTTAATTTCTAGAGTATAATCCAAAGCAGATATCCCGCCGTCATCCATCATCTTGAAAAAATATTCGGTAACTCACCTAATCTAAAATCCTTAAATCACTCGTTAAGTTGTATTCCGAGTCGGCGTAATTCGCATTTGAATACTTATTAATATTACATCTCCTATCATTATCATTGGAATTCCTATATTATTATTATTGGCCGAACTTTGCACCTTTCAGAGGCATCGTCCTTTTGCAAAACCAGTATTTTAGTAGGTATTTATTCTATATCATTCCATAAAACTTGAAATTCTCATAAGAAATAACTTCTGTTTTATTCGGTGTTCGACACCATTTCAACTCCTAATAATTTCATGGATTATCTATCTAACGTACTCATAGACACTTATTATTTCTATGAGGTAACTAATTACAATTTTGAATATTATTTTTGTGAAAATGAAAGTTCTTTAATTCCAACATCGCCGTGCAAAATTGTCAAAGTTGCCAAAATAATGACGCACGTCTATCATTCATTTGAGCTATCGGCATAATGGACATAATTTGTGTTAAATGGTGTACCTTTCAGCCTAGTTCGTCTTCCATTTATCGCAATTAACGAGGTTTGTCTTCTCTCGTTTTCTTTTTTAAACAATAAGTGTAAATAGGCAGCAGTTCTTTGGCTCGGTGTACTTACCTATTGCACTTTAACACAACACCTAGCTACTTTACCAAAACTTTGCCTACTACCTATATCCGCTCCCGGTGTTCAATTTTAAAAGGGTTAGAAAAAATGTATTATTATTTCGATTTATTCTATGTATTTCATTTACTTTACTAGTTTCGTAAACCATAAAAAAATTATAAATCTATTTCTGAGAACTGTATAGAAAAAAAATCAACAGTAATATAATAACATTTTTGATTTTGATCTCCATTATGCTGACAAACGGTACTACATACATATTACATAAAAATTTTCGATCCATTTTATCGTCGATCATTTGCCGCGTTTATTTTTTCTTAATCTCACAAATATCATCTAGATCTTTCTTTGATACAGTCGAAGCAACTTTCAATTTACTTTCTTATTTCAAGCTTTACACTGTTACATCCAACTACAATTTCCTACTTCTGTCAAATTAAAGACTATTATGTAGATCTCTATCAAAGTGTTTAGTTAACTGGCCAGGCATGGTTGTAAGGTTGCGTAAATATTAAATGCGTATTCCAGCCAGATTTAAGCAAGTCATATTTTTGTTCAAATAAATGTCTCAACAAAGGAATGAATTTCATTAATCGTAAGTGAAAGTGTTACAATCAGGCAAATCTCTGAATGCAGACTGTCTGGTTCTTTGTATGAGATCATATTGTCACTAGCCATAGCCTAATCGGATGTAAAGCCAAAATGTAAAGAGACGCGCGAACAACAAATATTTTTGTACGTAGGCTCCATGGCGCTCGCCCACTCAAAGGCGGAGTCGATCCGGCTTTTTGTATTGTGGTCGTCGTTCTTTAATGTATCGAAGTCATCGAAGGTCGTGATACTCGTTTTTAGTGGCCATAAAAATACTTCATTCATATCGTTATCAAAAGAAACGGCGTTTATAAAGACGATTTTGTCAGTTGACATCAAACACGTGTGTTTCATATGTGTGTTTGCTGAAGATTAACTCCCCGCTATTAATATTTATTATTGTTATGATTCGTGAGTTAATTTCGCCATCTGTTTGCAGATGTGAATCAATCATTTGTATTTAAACTACAGCTATTGAGTCCATACTCCGATGCGAGTGCTGGCAATTGAAAAAGTCTCGCATCATTCCGCTAATAAACAGTACAATGACACCGCAATAGCTCTTATCAAGTATTGTTTAATTATAGTGTTTTCTTTCTCAGTATTAGCTGAATAAATTAAATATTGTATTGATAGTGTAATTCTCCCTCATATGTTTAAACGTAAAAACTCTGGTTTAGCCATGTAGCCATCTAAAAGTGAAAAGCTTGAGTCAATTTGAAAAACAGCTTTTAGTATCTAATACTTTATTTCACAATGTTCCCCTCTATCTTCTATTTAAATAGGTAGGTTACTCCTTTTATTGCTCAAATAAGATTGAGCTAAGTGCTTGCGATCTACTTACGCAAATAAAAGCATGCCGATGCCGATCAATAGGAAATTAGCATCATCAATCATGCATTCCCTTCTTTTGACCGACATTCCCTTCCGTGAGCCGTCCCTATTCTCATTCTTTATTACGAGTTATTTTTATAAGTAGTAGTACTTCATGAAATCAAGGTTGCACATTTTTCTAAACCTGACTGGGTAACTTCAAGCTTGAAACTTTAAACTTGACTATCTACCTACATATTCTATACCGATAAATTATTTCACGCCGAAAGTTTATTTTGTGCAATCATCGATCCCGACAGGCAGATAATTAATGAATTCGTCCTTCGGTAATCATTACTAACCATATCAGAGGGGCAATTCTCGTAATTTTAAGAACGTTCACAGTGATCTCAGTCTCAATCTGTCAAAAAATACTTCTCATTTCCCTATATTTTGACAAGTTTTTGACGTTTCTTTGTCGCCAAGATGAGACTGCGACTAGATTTTGAACGTTTTAAATTACGAGAATTGGCCTTCGGATATTTAATGGATAATGAATATTAACCCCAATATGAAAATATTATTGCCATGCATTGCTTGTTTATAAGTCTGATTGTTACTAACCTAATATGGACCTACTACAGTCTGAAATAAATGATATTTATTATTTATTTATTATTTATTGCCATGCATTGCATAGCCATGCAAGTAATCCAAGATTTTGATAACGTACAAGTATTCGAAACCAAAGTGAATCAATCTTGACAGGCTTAGATTGGGTCTATCTGACACAGTTCGGAATTATTTTGGAGTAACTACAGCTGTAGTATACCTAGGATTTTATGTTTTATCATCATGGATGGATGGAAAGCAGCACATGAAGTGAATTTTTGCTCCATTGGTGTAATTGCTGTATGGCGTTCCAGTGTGAGGGTAAATAAATAAATCATTATTCAGCCGAATTTTGTCTACTGCTAGTCCTTTCCAAAGCATCGCCACATGTACTGGCCATGAGCTGCTCATGTCCATATTATGTTTACAATCAGTCATATAAAGCATAAGCATTTCTGATATTTGGCTGAATTTTCTCATATTAATTCGGACATATTCATTCATACACGTACTAACATACTATATGATTGCTTAAAGAAACACATTTATGATTATGGCTCTAAATTCAATAAAAAAATGTGTGGGATTACGATTGCGATGTCAAAGTCAACACTTTGTATTTGCTAACATTATTCGTAGACTGGCAGTCTACCTACAGTTGATATCTTCATTCATGTAACATTTCGTTAAATGCATTCGACGCTTACTCGCTGCCATGTTTCGATCTCTAATCGAATATTTATTGCAATGGATACAATGCAGCTTGTCACTTCGCAAATAGAAGTCACGTCTACGCCATTATCGGCATGGTTGCGAGTCATCTGTACACGAAGCATGATAAACTTAACTGTTTCTATTTGTCAGTCAATTTGTCCATTTGAAAACATTTCGCTGTTTCTATTACTTACTTGTCTCTTTTAGACATGTCATCTACCTGTACGTACATTGACGATATTTACGAAATAAATATTGCTTGTCGTTTTGTATACTTAAAACAGAAGTGTCGCCCACACACGTTCCAAATAGTTTTGGACACCTGTTGCAGTGACTACATTTGAGTAAATTAATTCTGTTACCACATCATTCATGTTAACTTTGTCATGCCCTTCAACATAATGTGCTCCAAGTGCTCCAACTTATGTCGTTTTATTGGCTTGCACACTTAATTTATTTAATTCAATATTATAATCTTAGCCTCTCCTATCCTTCATCGAAGGCACGTCGGTCGTGTTCAGATTATCCTATAAAGTATGTATTAACATATTCGATGCAGGCATCAACCTTGGAATATGCTTAGATTAGGTGAATATTGTTATAGCACATTTACAAATCCTATACGTTGTGTAAACTGGCCTCTCATTCTAAAACACTGCATATCAATAGAGACAACGTATTATGCGCATGACAAGTTATACAATCACTTAACATAACACCTACTTGTAGTTGTAACGAGATGCAAAGATAAAGCCTATTTTCCTTGTCACATGCAGTATTGGAGCTCCAGCTTTACTAGCATGAATAAACTTAGCGATTTCTAAGAATAGAGTCATCTAAAATAAGGTTGCTATATTTAACCTCGTTGCTACTTTCCCAGTGATCCTTGTCAATCTAGCCGTCGTATTTTTAACATCTCTTATATAACCAGTCGATACGAAAGTCGGATCGGCTTCGGGTTCATTGTGAAACGAGTCTATTGTTTTATACTGGACTTAAAAGCTGGCTAGCGTGTGAGTCAGTTACGTCAGTTCCTTGTTTTGAGTATCAAATGACAATAATGGGTCATAAACAGGTTTAGTGAGGCCTGCTCGTATTACGCCGAGTTCTCGTTTCGGGCATGTGAATCAACTGAATGGACCGTTTAGGCACATGTTCCTCCCGTGCTCCTAGCCTTTGTTACCACAACAACTAGGACAGAGAATATGACTAGGAGGAACATGTGCCTTAACGTGTATGTATGATGTCATAATCGTAACCGGCACGTAAGTTGGCCAAAGATTTTGTAGTGGGGGAAGTTCGCGTACACACAATTTAGTACATTTTTACATACCGCGAACTTCCCCCACTATAAAATCTTTTGCCAACTTACGTGCCGGTAACTCAGAGCCAGGACAAGATTCGCACGAATTTACTCGCCCGAAACGTGCGAATCGTCACTTTTAAATAGTATTATTTTTTGTATAGGCGACTCACACCAAGTTAATTTATTTGTGGAATTTTATGCAATAAAGTGTGGGAAAAAGGACACTAGCGCACAGAAGTGATAAGAGTTAAATATTATAAAACGTGTACCTTGCATAAAATTCAAAATGTACCAATTACCTAAAACATATTTCTGGAGTTGTCGGCTCGCTCACAAATAAATTAACTTAGTACGAGTCGCTTATACAAAAAATATATTATTTAAAAGTGACGATTCGTCCTTTTCGGGCGAGCAAATTCGTTTGAATCGATTAACTTGGCTTTCAGGCCGGATCTTTCTAATTCGTCTCATTTATTAATCTCGTCAAAAATACTATTTTCTATTTGTACTTTATTTTCTTCATAATTTCTTTACTTGTTTTTATTTATTTTATTGCTTCTACTAACAGCATATGTTTTGAAGCATCGCATTTTGTGTTGAATAAATGATACTTCCTACATCTTCTATTTAAATACAATGTGACATGTTACAGTTATGTCTTCAAACTTGATCTGATTTCGGCTCATGTTACATATCAAATTCGTTTGTTTCACTTGGTTGCAGACTGCAGTCTAATGTCTATAATCAAGGAAGTGAACTTTTCAATATGGTTGATTTATAGGACTGCAATTTATACCCGTAAATCACGCAAACATTTGATACGCGTTTAGGAGTTGCGAGATAACGAGAGTATTAATTGATGTCTTATGTTAGGAACATGTATTTTTGTTTCTTGCTTTCTAATGTGCTTATTTACGAATATACCTTTTACTTTTGTCTGATTTGTATAGCCATCAGAGGCTTCCAAAAATATGCATATGTATCAGGATGCGCATCCAAGTGTGAGACAGTGGTTGGACGCGCACCATTGCGTGCGATTGTTCGAGCATCATGCTCACAGAAATCGGCAATGAATTTATTATACTCTCTCCCTCCTTTTCTCTCGTCAAGCCTAGCGTGGTTGACCTATTCCGTGGTCTACCAAGCATGATAGAATAATAACCTATTATCATTCCTGTAGCTGGCTTGGCTTCGTTCATATTAATTAGAACTATTTGATTTAGTATACTTAAAGCAGTTTCAAAATTAACTTATTTTTCTGTCGTAAGTTTCAGTGAGTCAGATAGCAATTTCGTCCATGGTTACCCTTTTATTAATACTTGGAACTTCCTTGTATCGGAATTGGAGCTACTACTATGTTGCCACATCAAAAGGAAATTCATAAATGTTCGTAACCATGTCTAAAATACGATATTGCTCTTATGTAAAGAAAATATTATGTAGTAAACTGATTCTTCACGTTCCCTATGCTGTAATACAATTTCATTGTTATCCACTTGAGTACAGTATCATGTCGAATGTGGTTTGCAAATTGTTTTAAAGTGTGAACATCATTTCGTAAGTGGCATTCCTCGTTGGTTGGATGAAGTAAACCTAAACAAACTCTGAAATGCTAACTGTGTCACAACTATGTATGATTCGTTTACGACTTGGCATATTTCACGGCATAAACAACCATGTTTGTTTCGCGAAATGGGAGTCTGGACAAACAAGGCGGGTTTAGTGAATGTTCTGCGCCTATGTCGCTAATTGCAAAAACTTTGACATGTGTTGCTGTTGACGATATTGTGCTCTGTGTAGAGTCGATGTCCTTATTAGCAGTTAAAAAGGGGGATCTATTTTGCAAGTAAAACTTTCTGCCTAGTTGTGTCTGCTGAAATCTCAAGTTCCCTATAATTCTATTAGTTCTACGTCGAAAATAAGGAAGCAATTTTCAACAGGACTAATTTAGTTGGCGGTTCAAAGAGGATGCATTATGTTTCCGTTAACGATGCCGCTTCTAAAGTGGTAGTAATTATGGACCGGACTCTGTAGACGAAAAGTATCCTTATAGGTATATCCTTAAACCTGTCATTACTCCCCAATGTTTAAAATTGCAGTTTTAGTTATATCTTTAACTGAATTGATTTTCGTCATATCTAAATGTTCATCCTTATTGAAAATTTTAAACAGTATTGCAAAGTTCCCACAAATCACACTATATTCTTTCCATGTGAGCTTTAAATTCCTCAATTTTTTTGCTTCTTTTGTCCCGCTTCCCCTGCTCGATCCTTTTATATGTTTATTCCCTTCGCACCCCTTGGTGATTTATACGTAGTCCGAGCCCATTATCCAGATTTGAATCGTCGCTCTTCCCGAAAGTGCCATTCGTTAAGTTCCATTTTTAAAAAGTAGTCGGCGGATACGTTGCCTCCGGTGTTGTCACCACTGCGTCGCCGGTATATCCAAATATTGCTAACGAGTTCCATACATTACTCCGGTTGATTGAATTGCGACGGAAATGGGATTCTGTGAGCGGAAGGGGACTCAAAGTTTGTCAATTTTTGTGTCAGTGTAGCGTATACCGGTCAAGCTCTCTATTATTCTCGTGTGTTGCGCGTGCGCCGCTGCGTGTTTAGTTGCGTTCGTAGCACGACCAAGAATAGGCGTCACAGTGATGGTTCCTGCCTGAAAGGTTTATCTAGTTCGGTGTCTGAATCGTTACTACTCGTGAGCGGCCAGCGAGTTGTGCAACTCTGTTGTTTTTCTTCGAATTTGATACGCCCATCGCAACATATTATCTTGTTCGAGAGGAATCATAATAAAATTCAGTATTTCACTAGAGCCTCGGCAGTAAACTCGTGCGCGTAATTTATATTTAATTCTTATTTCACACGTTATCACTTGACGTGGGCCTATATTGATAGTAACTGATAAGCATAGTTACGAGATAACCAAAAACAGGCAATGGATGTGTTTGTTTTGGCTAAAATTGGCCGTCTCACATGAGTTCGTGTTAAATAGTGTAATTTTCTCTGCCGTAAGCTTTTATGCTTGACTGAAAAGATTCATTAAGTGAAGAGTTTCGTGTTAAAACGTAATATACGTATGAGTGATGCGTCTGCGCGGCGGTGCAAGTGTTGCGTTAGGACTATTTTCGTAGCACGGAAATAAGAGCGGCAAAAGGAGCAAAAAGTCGAGATTGTCTGAAAAACTTTAGGACGTAGTGTCGAATGTATTTCTGTCGGTTGTAAACCGATGTCTACAACACATGTGGTTGAAATTGGTGTAATACTGTAAAAAGTATTCACTCAAAATGAAGAAGAGGACCATATCAAAGCTCAAGTCGATTTTCGGCTCCAAAAAAGGTAAATTTCAATTTTTTTTTTACAAAACATATCCCTTGGCTTAATTATTAACATACAAACCTTTATGATGATTATTTTTTGTAAGTAACAGAAAAAGGTTTCCCCGAGTTCTCAAGTCCTGTCTAAGGTAAATTTAATTCGTGCACTCACTACTTAAAATACGAAAAGCATGCAACAACCGTAATTATATCATACATCAATATTCATTCAATTGTACCAATTGTTTTTTCTTACTCTGCTTTGAATTTCTAATTACGTTCTCTCTAAATCCATAATGATCATTTCGATTAAACAGAGATTTTTTATTAAGTACATTTAATTAAAGCTATACTTTCATCATTAACTGTGTGTCTTTTAGTCTGTGCTAAATAAATGTTATAACTTTCTTTATTTTCTTTCTTTCTTAATCAGTGATCTCATTTTGTTAAGTCTTGGCGCTAAAAGAGTAGCTCGGAATAGTGTCAGTCAGCCGACATTTCTTAACGCAAGTACGCAGCTGGAGCAACTGTCACATTTTTTTATTGCATTCGGTGTGACCCTGTTTGCGATGTACAGCTGCTGCTCTTTGATTTTTAACAACAAGCGAGCCGGCTTTATATGAAAAGTCTCGTAATATCTTGCCGCGGTAGGGTGAGAGATGGGCGGTGCATTTAATAATTTTGTAACGGTCGCTGTCTGCCTCAACCTCAACTTTGCCCTTTCAAGATGGTTCACTTGGGAAGTTTCAAAGCTTTTATTAGATGACACACTTGCTCAAATAGTCTTAAAGAGGATAACTTCAATATCTTTACTGATCTGTTATTTTAGTTTGGAACTACCCACAGTGAATTCATCACTTACGTCAGTTTGATCTTTGATCATTAACAAAAACACGCGTCAATTAATGTTGCTCAAACAAGTTCATAAAACATTCTTCTTTGACCACAATATTGTAAGAAGATGATAAAAACAAGTTAAATGTACTCATCCGTTCAAAATAAAATAAAAACCTTGAACACAGCCAGTGAGTTAACACTTGTAAGTTGTGTAGGTACTATTGGTCTAGGCACAATACTGATAAGCACGTGGTGCCACCCGTACTGTGAACACTGAAACCTACTGCTTACTGTGTGTTTTAAGTTCAGTGTTTAAGATAATGTTCTCAGTGTAACTTGTTTGTGTGAATATTATCGCGGTTAAAATTGTATTCATCATGCTTTGCGGTTTTAGGATCCGCCGCAAAAAAAGTAAGTCTTCCTAAACTATTCCGTTACATCTGGAGTCAATTTGGTGTATTTACTTTGTGATTCAACGGCAGGTTACTACACAATATTGCTTCTTAATAGTAACTGTTCTCCTACGTAATCATAGTAATCAAAGAACAATTTCGTGCGCTGCCTTTTGTTATATTGATTCATTTTCGTCAGGTTGTTCCACCGCGCTCCAACGACACTTCATTAATCACTTCTGACTCTGACATCCGCTGTGTTTATAGTACTCGTAGTCGTAGGATGACTTATTTAGTAAAAACTGTCCCGCCTTTCCATTGTTTTATTTACCTTGGATTACGTTAGCTTCCGTGGGATTTTCAGTAAGCGCGTTTTCCTCGACAAATTGTTTGATATGATCTAGCTCCCATATATTTAAGATTGTCTCCATGCATGTTTCACACATGTGAGTGTTCGCAAACGAGATCACTTTCTTAATTATTTTGATAAGTTTTCAATGTACCTATTAAGATGAAATCCGTTGATTGTCTTTTATGTTTTATAGAAACTACTGGCCAGCCATGACATTGCGGTGACTTTGTCTTGTGGGTAATTAAATAACTGGCTCTGTCCTAATGATCATTGCTTTTAACTTCTACAGGCATGCGGGTCAAATGTCAGTTGTCGCTACGTCATCCTATTGTTGTTAAACTCTTGAAATGTTTATTTTTCTTAAGAAGGAACAAGGCAAGCAAAAAAATATTTATAAGTAACATACCTACTTCAACGGAATGTGTACTGGCCCAGAGCCCACGCTTAAGACATACTTACCTTACGAATTTACAATCTATAAAATTCAATTGCTTAAAGTATTATGTCTTCGTTAGACTTCACGGTACGATGATCAAATGAGTCGGCTCCGAGAATTCATGCACATAGTTCAATAAAACGCGATTGTGAAACCTTAATTCGGAATATAATATTTGCGCTGAAACGCAACGATATCACCGGCCACCGCATTGGAACAATTCCGTCAAGATATTTGAGATCACGATATTAGTTTTCATCAGCGTCTATGATACGGAATCGGAGCAACGCAACGGCGCTACTCAGCGTGAAGATAGAACAGATTTCCATTTGTTTATTGATGCAATGACTTTAGAAATATCATTCATTATAATTATACTTTCACTGATTGCTCCTAATTGTAACTTGACCAAACGGCCAAATAGGCATCCTTAATCATTCAATCACACAAGGTGATCTCTCTCACTCAATTCTCTCATAAAAAGTAGGTACAGCATGTAAATGTGATCTCATGATATGCGCTGAAAATACGAATCATATCGAGTTAAGTAGTATTAAGTAGGTAAGTATGAGCCCTTACATTTTGGGAATTTGACCACTACTTTTGACATCAGTAAAAACTTAAAAAATTTAGATAACTTTACGAACTTAACGTTCTCCTTTCGGAGATTGCCGTCATAACGTCATGTGCCGAACTTGCGTGACCTTTATTTACGTAAGAGGCGTGAACAAACCGAGTAAACTCACGATGTTATCTCGTACAGGTACCTTATATATACGTCCAGTTGTTTGCATATGTTCGTTCTCACGACTACAATATAACCTTTCGTATGAAAGTGTCTGATATTCTCTAAAGCTAAGCTCGTAATATTTCTTTCATGTAACACTGCGGTCACTTTCGTTCCCATGTCAAGCAAGTTCGTGAGTCGACGCTGCAAATTAATGAACAATGCGTTGATGGGAACCTATCAAACTGGACTACTATTCATTTATTTGTTCAGCATTACGACACTAATGGCAGACAGGCTTTGATTTCTCCTGAATTTTATAGCATGACTATAAAATCGCCGAAGTCACAAACATACTTGTCGCTTTCATATTGAGATATTCGTGTACACAATTGGATAGTCTTAACTACCATACCATACATACCATCAATCATTGATTCTCTTCGCATACCACAACATTTTCCAAAGTACGAAGCTGTAGGTGTAAATGATCTCGTGATGACACGATAATTTTGATCGAAGCAGTAATGGTAAAAAGTCTATTCTTCCATGTAAGTAATCTTCGACCGCAATGTTTGCTCAGATAGGAAGTAATTTCGTGCTTTATTGCATTCTTCACGCGATTTGTGGCTCATAATTAAAGTTCATAGCATAGACACGCTTTCTTCTCTAATGAAAATTATTACTTTATATCTAATATTTTGTTTCTAACTGTTGTAATTTCATTGTTATGTTTGAACACTTTTAATTTCATAATTTATTCATGTGTATCCTGTAACGTGTCAAAAGATACACGATAACATTAGCGTTACTTAAATATTTTATTCTGTTGAACGTTATCCGGTTTGTTGGTCCTTCTGAATATTAATAAATTTATTATACCTCTTCCAAAAAGATCACGTGTAAAATTACGGACTTCCAATATAATAATCGTCATACCAGGATTATGTCGAATAATAACATTTCCAAACCATATAATATGGTACGTACGTGTTCCTTTACAAATTCACGTGCTACATGCCTTTAGTTCGTGTGCTTGCACTATAAAGTTAATTAGTCGTTCGTTATCCAACATTCTATTTATAGAAGGCGCACAGTAATCCGGATCTATTTCTGGAAATCTTATATCTTACACACATTGCTTTACAGTGAACTTGAAAACATTCAAGTTTTTACCAAGACGATGACCCTCCATAGAAGCTCCTCCGGATTCCGTGCTTGAAATTCTGTGCCAGGCACTGACGAGTACATGTCACCCTAACCCTCACTCGACACGTTCGCTACCTATGTTCTACCCTCCAATAAATGAGACTTATAGGCCGTGTTGGGGCTCTAATTGGTGTTTAATATTACAAGTGAATCTAAAATCCAGAATTTATGTCGAAGATGGTTACTTAATAACGCAAATGGGGAACTGTCGTACACATAAATTTCGTTTATGATCTCATTAACATGGCTAGTTACACAAAAAAGTGATTGGGGTGGTTAGCAACTTAATACAAAATCAAACATATTTATGTGATCTGGTTCCTCCTGAGCCGCGATAGTGGAAGGTATTCAGGTCGGCTCGCGTCGCGCTTGCAATTATATTTGCCGTACAAGATGTAGATTAGCGTGACATTTTATACATAACGTTAAGCCTATTTTAGGTATTCTATGTTTAGTATTGCGTTGTACATAACTGGCATTGTACACTGACTTATCATTGTTCCTGGTTTTCCATGCAGCCAGTGCCATCGTTCTAGAAACTATTTTATTTACAGCTGCAAATAGTTTTGCCGCATTCCTTATCGAAGTTCATCAGTTGCTTTCCGCTCATTACTTGCACTGAATCCAGTGCGTGTGTGTACGATGCCGGCAGACAGCGGTCCGCTTGTTAACAGCCTCAGCGTTAAATAAAACCTGTATCAATTTGTGTTCATGGCACGCGTGAGCGATGTACCGCGTACCGCATATATAGGATTTACGCTCTTTAATATTGGGAACAGCGAACATCTTCTCGGAAAGGTTAAAATTGGTGAAATCCTTTGATGGGCTCTGAATTTTAAGTAGCGTTCTTTTTATTTTTTCGCGACTTAATTAACCTTGGTATTGAGCCATTCAGGATGTAAGAATCGTCTCGTCTGTATTATGGCTCTGTATGTTAATTATAAACAATTGTACCTTTATGACTTACACTGTATCAATCTGCATTGTTTTTGCAAGATTGCTTGAGACTGCAGTTAATTAGCATTATTTTCTTTATTGTATATGCGTTGTATGCTCTCTTTATCAGTACGTGTTCATAATTTCAATATTATTTACATTCGCATGTGTTCTGGGGCTTCATATTGTGTAAATTAAAATTAGGTTTTGTTCTCTCGTTCGGTCTCTCGGTGAAACGTATGGTTTCAAATGGTCTCAAAACTAAAGATATGTAGTTGAATCGGGCCGCATTCATCCGGTTTCTCCTAAACTATCAAGATGTTCCTATTTTAAACTAGAGAACTGTTTTACCGAGACCGACTTAAGTCAATTAGTAGTCGAGTCATGCGTGCTACTTGAACGCCCTCGAACGGGATGCGCCTGCGCTGCGAGTTCAGCCACCCGACCGCGCACAACCCGCCGTCTTATCGATGGTATTTATGATTTATTGCACATAAAATGCACCTTTTGTTTGTGTTAACATGGTTAGATTAAAAGTTGTTTATTTATACCACTTTTTCTGATTTGTTATTACTACTAATGTACATCACATTATCTCTATACTTTATTTATAAGAGCATCCGCACTCCAACGGAATAGATAATACAATAAGCTGTGCTTTAATCCCATCACGTGTTTAAGTTAAAATATTACTGCAGGCAACCGTGGTTGATGTACAGTCACCAAAAGAGATAAGTAACCAGGGTCGTAGGATATAGTAAGAAACCGATGGATGTTTTTGAATTAAATTAATTTTCGTAAATGAACTGTTTGTTTTCTAATAATTAAATTAAAATTTTCTAATAATTAAATTAAACATTCGAAAACATCCATCGGTTTCTTATTAAACTTCAACTATATCCGACGGCCCTGGTTACTTATGTCCTTTGGTGACTGTACACCAGTAATCATAACCCATGTGTTATGATTACAGGGAGTAGCATCATAATTGTTAATTACTAATCATCACATCAGCTACACTACACTATTGGAACTGGTTTCCCACGTGACGTGATTCAACTATTTATTTATTGCCCATAATATATTATTATGACATTTACTGTACTAATACGTGGAAATATCTATTGGCTGATGATGAGTGATGCATTCGAATTACAACTCTATCTACTTTTGTGTTACATCTTGTATTGTATAAGCTATGAGCTAATAATATAGCCCGTAATTAACAATCGACAGTTGAATGGCAAGGAGTTATTTTAAAGCCATTGGTCTGGTCTCTCCTCCGGTTTGTAAAAGATATGTCCTCTATGGATTACATAAAACTTCAATACCGGTTGATGTATCAATGAAACCGGAATATTAATCGTTTACAAATATTATTACGACAGGAAGCGGCCGTTTAAACATACACGTATTAGAATAAATTAATAGCCTGAGTGATCTTGAACACGATGCCTTGGCCCGATGGGTAGAGTTGTTAGATCCTCATATCTACATGTTTGCAAATGATATTATTGGACGATACAATAGTTGAATGAAATCGCTTCATCCTATCCTTTATCTCTGTTGTTTGAGGTCAAGTGTCCCCCTCTTCATTATCGCCCGCCTACACTACTTTTAACCGTTGCGTTTGTCAAGTAATTTGCGCTTTTGTTATTCCCAACTTCTGTTCAAGCCGCAAGTTCACAACTGTGGCCACATTTAGGGAACATTTTTATTTAGCTGGAGGTTGCGTGACCTAGGTAGTAACTTAACTAATCAATACAATAGAGGTTGTGGTCGCTGGCTTGCGTCATGTTTACATGCAACCTTGCATGAGTTTGGCGATGAATGAAGGCATTTTTTTGGTATTAAATTTTCAAATAACCACTCCACGAGCCACGGCTACACAGGCTACACTCAAGGAATATTCGGTGTAGCCTTGAAATGGACCTACCGCTTATGTCACGAACCTAGCATAGGAATGTTTTGTGAAGAATCTTTTTGTATAGCGATTCGTTATGGGTGGAGCGTGCTCGGATTTGATTCGCGCTGGATGTGATTGAAATCTTAACGTCCATATTCGCAATCTACTATTGACTAGGAATATCTGGGAATTTATCCTAGTAGAATGTTAAAACCGTAGCCACAGGAAATTTCTAATGATAAACTTATGGTTGAGGTAATTTTTCTTCCATTTACCTCAATGAAGATGCTTTGTGGTGATTATGGTATAAGCAAAGGTAAAGGTGAAGTGGAATTATGGTTAGGTAAGTACCAACATACCAGTGGGTGCCGCACTAAGGGATAATCGATCAATAGGTCTTTAAGTGCAACAAAGTTGTCATTTACGTGAAAGCTATGAAAGATTACTATAATGATGTTAAGTATGAACTGTTGAAGAAAGAACCCTTTCGATATTATTATATTATTGTGAAAACTCATCAAAGGTACCTAAAAGTGGGAAAAAATATTTGCACTTGCAGAAGTTCTAAGCATATTTAAATTAGGTATTAAATTCAGCCATTTTGTCGTGTAAGTGGCACATCGACCCGCTCGCTGACAATACGTCGTTTATTTCTGATTTCGCTGATGTCATACAACTAAAGCGGGTACTGTATTAGTCTCTACAGCCTTAAAAGTGCTGTTAAAGCATTAAGGGATTTAATCTTCATTATCGTTAGTACTTAATCGTCATATAGGTACTAACTACAATGAACTCTTGTGCGTTTAGCTGCTTAGACATTGCCGGAGATCATTGACCTTCCTTAAGCGGTAACCTACCCGTATACCTAACAGTATATTTTTATCTACCTACCTATCCTATCAGATCTGAGTTGTCTTCAAGAATGATCGTTGTACCGTAGTTTCAAACTGCCTTCTGTACCTCGCCTTCACAACCGAACTATCTGACCTTATGAAAATCTTAAAGTAAGACCGAAGACTTCACACTACAGTCTTCGAATGATCACTAGGACTATTTTAGTCAAAATTAAGGGTTTTCACTGGGATTTAACCTCACAGTTCACCGTAAAATCTGATGACACGTAGTCATTAGTAGCCACAATCTCTTTATAATGAACTTGAAGGACAATTTATCGAATGTCGACTAACAAAGACATTAAGAACTCTTAAGAAAAGGCAAAAGAGGACACTTTTCTATCTCTAAAATGAATTGCTCATTTCGATGCCTACAAACCTTCAAGACGTGAGATGAAACAAAAATCCTGCTTACCAGTAATTAAATGTAATCCTCGTCTTTCCAGGCAAACGGCAACAAGAGCATTCTTCGAAGAATTCACGTTCGCCGTCGCCGGAGCAGCCGCACGGGGCGGCCTCCCCGGTTCCCAGTGATGATGCGTTCCGGCCCATCCAGAGATCTCCGCAGCCAAACCGGGCCGTGCCGCCGCCCTCGCCACCAGTTCCCACGCACCCCGTGGCCCCCGTCGCTCCACAACCTGCCGGACCACTGCCTCTTCTTCCATGTGCCGTCTGCGGACGGACATTCGTGCCAGTATCACTAGCCAAACACGTGAAGATATGTGAAAAGATGATGGTGAAGAAAAGAAAAACTTTTGACTCTTCCAGACAAAGGCGAGAAGGTGTGTTTCCTTTTCTTTTTAATCTGCATAATTTATCCAAGTTATGTCCTCTAAGTATCCCGTGTAGGAGAATATAAATTGACCTTGCAACAGTTAAGAATTGGGACGATCCTAGGACTATGTCAATAGATATATATATAATAGGTATGGTCAATAGATAAAACTTGACAAATCAAGATAGAATTATTATTATGTAACAGCACACACTGTACCTACTTGTATTCTACCTAAGTATACAAAGGCATACATAATCGAAGATCCATTAGGACTTTATGAGAGAATTTTTGACTCGACCTAAACCTTAACGACTTAAATATAAAAGTTAGGTGTTTTACTGTTTTGATCTCATGTATGTAGTGTGGATGGATTTCTTTTAGTAGTGTAGCTCATCAGTTTGTTAATATACTGAAGGTGTGGGTTGACTAACTCATTTTTCGTTTCTTGCCCATAGTCTTGCGTTTTATTTTGAATCGAAATATTGCAGATTTTGCATGTTCCCAACATTCAGTTTTGATTTTGTTATTTATTTTTATTAGTAAGTATTATATATCATTGTTTTGACATTTGGCATGATTTATATTTAGTATGTTTATTGACGTTTCCTTTGTTGTTGTGGGTAATAAGGGCTGACCGCGGCGAACGGTGCTAATTCCGGTGAGTGGGTGAACGGTTTACATATTCCCTGCCATTCATTTAACTGTGACTCCTTACCATTGTATGTGAACGTTTTACTAACACAGACACTCACGTCCTACTGCGTTATAAATGCTCGTGGCACTTTGCGTACGGTTTCAAACAAAACATTGTGTTTTCAGTTTTTTGACTGTAGGTAGATTTCCCCAGATGAGACAAAAATGAGTCCTTTGAGGAAAGGCAGGTATCCTAGAGGTTTGTCAGAGTATAAATTTCTCTCGTCCATCATCAGCATGTGCATTATTGCATCGTTAGAGTACCTTTACATGTTCATTAATGTTTTGGCCATTTCAAATTCGTGAGTTCATAAAGTCACGTTCTATCTTGAAAACGAACATTACGTAATAAAATTACTCGTTTCTGCAATAACATGACAAAATTAACGGATGGGACTTAACGAATAATAGCTACTTATTTATTTTAATTGCGCCTACTATTTTGAATGAAAATTTTCCGTTTGTACAGACGCCAGCACATCAAGCTACTACAATCTATCAAATTTCTTTAATAGATTTACAACTTTATCGCTAAAGCATTACGGTTCAAGGTTGATTGGGAAAATTTTACAGTTTCGGGTAGCTTGACCTGCTGGCGTCTGTACAGTTAAAAACCTGCATAATAATATGCAATTATTTATTTCAAGCAAGATAAACGATTTACCTTCAAAGTCCCTTAACCCGTCAAAAAGTGAAGCAGTAAAAATATTTATGTTAATGTTGATTGTATTGTATTGCATTGACAACATGACATCCTACGGAGACTCTAACGAGGTCTGAATTAGCATATTAGTTTGTATACGTTGGGCATACGTTTAGCAACTCCGCCCTCGCAAAGAAACCGTCATCGTCATTATATTACCTATACTAAGCACCGCGGCTCGTGTTTCTAATGAAGTCTTTAGAAATGCATGGGATGTCTGCCACGGCTTGTTACTGAACATCTGGTGACATTACAAGTGTTTGTTCTACAAATTAGTGAAGTGTGTCCAATGAATTTTGTTAGTTTTAATTGTATGTGTGGAGTAATGTGCACGTTTGTTTGTGTGTGTCGGACTTAGAGGTAAACGTGTGTTGTTCCAAGTAGTAATACTGAGTGGTGTTTAAATGTTTATCTACTACATTTATCTCTGTGACATGAGCACCGTGTGTAGAAAGTAACATTGCATAATGGATTTTTTAATTCACTGCTAGACAGAGTAACCAACTTACAAGATCTCTGGGTACGGCAAGGCTGGGAGCATGCTTTTAATTACTAATCAAGGTTTGCGCATGCTATACGTCACTCCGTCTATGTCAGTGGGTTGACACATGCCCAATCACACCTATACGTATGCTTTTTTGGTCACATTATAGGCACAGACCTGGAGCAATACTTGCCAAAGAACTTCGGTCTTCCTGAAAACAGTCCGTTCCTAGAGAAAAGTCCGCCGGCCACCGCCAAACCGACGCCGAAGCCGAAGCCACACGCGGTCAGAAACGCTATAACGAAGGTAATCTTTAATCTATATTATATTGTAGTAGATGGTTAAGTAATTAGAAATAAAAACTGGGCTGTAAATCTATTCTTAACAGTACATGCATTTCTTTTAAATGATCGCGTGCAGTGCACGGTATGATTGAGGGGAACACTTTTTTTATGTTCATGTAAGTTCTAGCAAGATGAAATACCTAACTTTGAGAAATTGGAGTTTTAGTTACAAAGAACTTACCTAACTACTGCGGAAAAAATCGTGTCGCTCATTTGTAAATGTCACATGAAGAAAGTCCCGTAAAAAAAATAGAAAGACATGGTAACGAAGAATATAAGAAAGCCCAGGATGATAATAAAGGTTCATTTAAATAAGGAATGATCGAACCTTTTATATCAACATCAAGCTGTAGATAGGATTTTCTCAATAAGGACTAAAGGGCTGGTCATTAGAAGCTTTGAAAAAATCGAGTTTTAGTCACAAAGAAGGTTTAGTTATAACTACTGCGGAAAAAGTCGTGTCGCTCATTTGTAAATGTCACATGAAGAAAAACCGTCTAAACGGAATAGAAAATAAGCACATATGTAGTAAAGTCCTTACTTATTCAAGTCTTTTCACTTCTAGTGCTAATGGCCGCGTCGTTGGAGCAACGCCACTCTGTCATGTTAATATTTAACTTAGAAGTCATAATGAACCTTCTACTCAGTTACCATTTTGGTTTACAAAGCAGGAATAGAAATTAAGTATTTGGAGCATTTAGAGAAAACGCATAGACACCTTATAGCACATATAATGCATACATAACAGGAAAAGAAACTTCTTGGAAAGCGTCTAGTTTAGAATTTTGGTGGATTTAAAGAAGAGGATAAAATTATATGACCAGCTTTGTTTATTGTTAAACAAATTACTTCTTGTTTCGTCACTTGGTGCTAGTCGACATGAGTTTGATTTTCACAATTTGTAAATTATTTCATGTTTAATTATCAATTTTCATAACCCCATAAATTATAATTTCGTTTCCAGCCAATGACCGAACTCCAAAGATGTCCACACTGCCATCGTGCGTTCGGCGTGCGCGCATTCGAGCGTCACGTCGAGTGGTGTGCGGATAAAGCGAAGATCCTGCCCGCGGCGCCTGCGCAGCCGCCGCAGCACATCGCCGACGCCAAGCATCGGCTCAACGCGCGCACGCAGTACAAAGCGCCGCTAGTGCGCGGACGACGGTCAGTAGCTATCTAATCAAAAATCTTAAATTCACTGACACAACGCACAGCCTAAACGGTCTAGAAGTAGGTAGGTAGGTAGTAGAAGCATGAAATTTTGCATAAGCGTTCCTTATATAATGAAAGATGTTCACTAAGAAAGGATTTTTGAAAATATATCTCGAGGTTTAATGGGGGAGTAAAAACACAACAGCTGTTTCATAGAAAAGTGCAATACCTGCGCAGTCAAAATGTATGGAACAGCAATTTTGTTTTTTTTAAGCCGACAAATTTCAACGTAATGTGTTCAGAATTATGTACTGAAACCATGGTAACAGGTCGCGCGCCGATGTCATGCCACCCTTAATAAAACACTATTTGATCACGACAACGTAACCTAACCGTGGATTGATTGATGTGCGCACTAGCCGTTTAGTCAAGACTTCAAGAGCTCCGCTAGCTCAGACGTCGGTCATCGTCATTAGTTATAATAACCTGTCATTACCCTTTTTTACTGAGACTTTGTATTATGGCGGCTGTGAACTAAGACATTACTACATTTAATATTTTGCATTACCTACCTACGTGATCTGTTTCGTTTGTTATTGTTGTAGGAATGGAAATATTACTGATCAACTTTTGAATATTGGTCTTCTATTGAAATTAATTGAAATGCTTTATTCTATAAATAGGATATCGGAATCACTTTCACACGTCATATTATAAAAAATAAATAAGCTAGATGAGGTTGGCGTTTCCTATATGACTACTCTGAGAAGAAAAGCCGAAACAAACTCAGGTAGTATGGTCTACAGTCTCTTTTAAAATCCAGACATAATCTTGGTCAGAGGGGTAATTCTCGTAATTTTAAGAACGTTCAGTCTGAAGGCCAATTCTCGTAATTTAAAACGTTAAAAATCTAGTCGCAGTCTCATCTTGGCGACAAACAAATGTCAAAAACTTGTCAAAATGTAGGGAAACACATCATAATCACTGATAAAAGACCTGAATATTCCATCAAAACCAACCGTCACGACGATTTAGTGGAACCCGTGTGATAATGTTAGGTTATTAAAATTGAAATGATTCACTGCTGGTTTTAATTCCTAATATCTAAGCTGCCATCGAAAAATAGATTATGAAACAGCTTGCTATAAAACAGTACGCAATATAACTGAAATCTTCTTTCTTTAGGTCATCGCAAACGCGCGAGAAGTCCTCAAACAGCCGATCAACGTCTGTGGAATCGTCGCGTGGGGTGTCCCCTCCACAACCACGTGAATATGGCGACTACAAGCTTGGACGCACCAGAGCCTCAGGTAACATCTTTTTTCTACATACAATCCAAACGACGCAAAAAAGGAAATAAATTCCCGACGATGTCAATAAATAACAGAATCTCATTTTTTTTTTGTCTATCTTACAGAATCGGTCTCTAGTAATGACTGCCACGATGAGACTTCTCCACACATGCCAGTGATACGAAACTCTCGGAATTCACAAAATAGTTCGTCAGGCGACGCTCATGTCAAGGCAAGGCAAGCACGACTTGCCAGGGATCTAAGCAGCTCCAGGTACGAACGATATATTAATCACCCAAAAGTTTGTAAATTAATTGTTCGAACATGCCTATAACCTCATACACACATTTTTTTAAAATAAATTGAGATTTGTAATAAATAAGGGGAAAGGAAGGATCTCGATTTTTGTTTAATATTTTTTTAAATTATGATATAGCTAAACGGATTTAGTTCCTGTCTCCTTGTTTGTTACTATCTAGAGAACGAAAGACCTTACCCTTCCTTTCCCCTTCCATAGAAAAAAACAAGAACCCCACCTATCCTCTGCCAACCAAAGTAATACTGATCCTAATATCAAGAAAAACCAACAAAATAGTACTGAACCAGGTACCAAGAAAAACAAAAAAATATATATTGAACCAAATACTAAGAAAAGCCAACAAAATAAAACTGAATCAAGTGTCAAGAAAAATCAAAGTAAAACTGAGCCAAATAGCAAAACAGTGGAACTGAGTGTTATTGATCCTCATATCAAGAAGAACCAGCGAAGTAATACTAATTCAGCTATCAAGAAAAACCAACAAGTGAATGTGGATTCAAGTATCAAGAAAAGTCAACAAGGTAATACTGATACAAGTATCAAGAAAAGCCAGAAAGGTAATACTAGTACAAGTATCAAGAAAGGCCAACAAGATAATACTGATTTAAATGTCAAAGATATACACCAAAATAGTACAGATCCAAATGCCAAAAACACCCGACAAAGCAGTACTGAACCAAATATCAAAAGAACTGTATCGCAAAACAAACTCCACAAGATAAATGTGAGAAAGCAACAACAATTACAGAAATTAGAAGAAATCGTCCACAAGTTTAACAAAAAAAGCCAAAACACTTCCGATGATATGAAGAAATCATCGAAGATTCTATGTGATAAAAGTCAAATACCCGTTCCAAATCAGTTGAATGTTAAAAAGACGAAGAAAGTATTAAATAATAGCGATATTGATCAGTTAATTAGCGAGGATATTAGAGATATGAATTCTTCAGAAATAAGTAGTGAAAAGGTTAAAATACATTCAGCTAAAACACCATCTGAAGCGTCTGAAACGAATAAAAAAAATAAGGATAAGAAGAAGATCAAGATGTTAAAAGAAATAAGTATGAGTCTAGATAGTCTTGAAGATAGTCCCACAACTTCTGCTGGTAGTAATAAAATTCGTGACGGTCAATCAATTGGCATTGATATGCTCTCATGTATTCCGTGTGTCATACACGGTAACCCGGAAAAGAAAAAACCCAACAGGAAAAATAAGAGCAATAAAATAGACAAGAAAAGTGCTAACGAACTTGAAAATGATGCAATCTCCGAACCAAAAGTAGAGTTACTTTATAAAAATCCAATTATATTAAACTCTGTGGATTTTATGTACGATAGAGATCCATACATAAAAATTGTTACAAAGGAATCAATCATTTCAAATTTTGATAACTCCACAGTGTCTCCTAGTACTTCTGAAAACTATATTCGCGATGAAATTGAAGCTATAACAGACTTCGATAACCAGGAAATTACTGACAATAATTTAAATTCACCCACAGAAGAAGATGCAGATAATGAAATATCAAATCAAAATATTTGTGAGTCAAACAGGGACTCGATTAGTGAAAAAGTTGACGAAGTTATTCACAATCTGACTGAAGTACAGTTTGAAGAAAACTATGAGCGGGATAGTGTGGAACTATCTTGTGAGTTTGAGGAAAACAAGTTTGACGATGATAATGTCATGGAAGTCGATGAAATCGAGTGCCGACATGGAAGCGGGGAGACGTATACAAAATTTACGGAAGACCCAGCAGACCTAGAAGAATTCATGAATATTACTGATAAATTATTAAGTAATGATTTCTCTGAAAGAGAATGTTCCAATATTGCCAAAGACGTCAATAGTTTGCATACACCAACAGCGAATTCCATTGAAGCAATAAATCAACAAATTTCGGATATTGCTATCAATGAATCTCCTAAACATCAGTTCTCTGATACATTTCAAGAACTAAAAATTCATCTGAGAGAATTGCTCGAAGGTGCTGGCAATACAGTAAGCGAAAAGTTAAAGAAAACAGACGAAACAAATAAAGATACAGAATCTAACAATATACCCGACGTCAATAGAATTTCTTGTGACATGGAACACATAACTGTTTATCAACTACAATTTTATGAAAAAACGGCTGCTGCAGATGTACGGAATGATGCGGACGATGAACCTCCTCGTTTGAAATTGCCTTCAATAACAGAATCAAATAAACCAGGCGATAAATTAGAATGTAACAAGAAAAGAATAAAAAACATATACAAACCAAAAAGAAATTTCAAAATGTTGGGCGAACAAACTAGATCTAATAAAGAATATCAAACGTTTATCGTTAATCAAAATTCAAATGATAATAGCGACGGACAATCAGAGGCGTCTGAGCCAGAGTTGAAGCTGCCCCGAATTGAAAATAAAAGGTTAGATTACTTTGTTTGCCCAGTTCCCATTCAACCCTGTTTCCTTCACCACTACCATTTCCGACCAATTTTATTTCTAGTGATTATCATGGTATGCTTTAATGTTGAATAATTATTTTAAAAATATATATTATAGATCCTCGTAACGAGACAAGATTTGTGTTTTTTATGAGAGCACTTTCGCTCGCTCGCTACCTTCTGCAAACATGCAAAGCTTGTCTCGTTGCGAGAACTGTTGTTACTACTATCTTACAAGACCGCTAAATTATAAAAATAATAATATCTATATTTATTATTACATTTTACAGGCTTGACGACACTTACGACCCATTTGTATCAGCTGCTAGGCAAATGAAAGAACTTATGTCCTCAGACACAAACATTCCTAAAAAAATACAAACTCCGAAAGACCATAGCAGAACCCTTCCCGCTCTCCAACCCACTAAAGATAAAGGCTCTTCCTCGTATCTACGATCTGATAACAGTAAAATGATAAAAGATACACTAAATAAAACTTACCAGAAAACACCAACATTGCAAAGAATGAAATCTTTCGGCAGCACAAACAATGAAAACAGTAGTAACACGTTCGGCGGTCGATGTAGCTCATTTAGATTAAATAGAAATGACAAAAAACCTAGTCAAAAATTAAATACAACCTTTACAAAATCCAGTAAAGAAAACATTAGTACAGTAGAAAAGAATTATTTTAATCGAAATAGCAATCTGAATAGATCGTTTTCTAGTTACACAGCTTCAAGTTACAGTACACCAAAACCTAAAGAAAAAATCCCTAAAATTGCAACTTCTATGTATCATAGTTTCCAGCGCACGACTATAAAGCAACCTGTCAAATTAGATAAAATAGAGAGCCTCGATGTAAAGAAAGATTTCGTCAATCTCGATGCCATACTCGCTGATGACAATTCTTCAATGACTGATAGTAACTATATTGATCCAAGGCTCATCAACGAAAATGACAATCTGCCCATTAATGTTAATACCATATTAAATAACCCTGATATCATTAGTAGCATGGAATCTCTTCTCACTACGGAAAACTTACCAAAAAGATTCGAATCATTTAACACTGTTAATCAAAACAACAACAAAAACTTAAATAATAATATAACTGCTTTAGGCAATAAAACCCCAAAAAACGAGCCTAATAATAACATTAGCAAAACGACTGCACCAACAAATGATGACTTGAGCATGCAGTATGATAAACTTATGTATTCTTTAGAACAAAGTATAGCTTCAAAGACCTCTACTAGAGATGACGATTCTCTCTGCGAGGACTTCGATCTTGAAGATTTTATGACATCTTTTGATGAAGAAATACATAAACAGAAAGTAGAAAACAAACGCACTTGTAGCTCCACCACTAGGATAGTTAAACAGTCCGAGCTTGCTGACAGCAACAGGACATCAGAATTGAATAGTATTAGTTCTTCTCCCAAAGTTATCAATGGTATGCACCCTGTTAACAAATCCATGTCTCTCAATTTTAGCAGTAACAATGTGACTGAGAGCCTTTTCCCATCCTCTGTGAAACGTTCCACCTCCCTCCTTGATTCCATCCAAAGGAAGCATACACCGAAGATCGACAGTGGGAAGAGCCGCCATAAATCCGATCAAGTGGAACAAGACCTCATGCAGTCTCTAAAGGATTTTGACAAATTCTACGAAAATGAGAAGAACGAAAATCAGTCGAGTAAAGAGATTACTAACTTTAATGGCACGACAAAAAGAGATACTCGAATGAAGACTGAACGAAAAATCAAGAAAATTGAAAATATTTCCAATGGCAGCCACACGCCAACTGGAAAGCAGAGTAATGATTCAGCTTATAGCAGGTTAGTCAGGTAATTGTTTTCATTTCACGCAGGAACAGCTATTGAATTCGTCGAAGAACATTAATATAATTGTTTGCATTATAGATTGAAATAGTAATCGGATTTAACTTTTCAGTCTGAACAGAATATCTCCGTCGAAACTGTCAGTATGTACTTCGAAGGAGCCGAGCAATGGGTTGACGTCTCTAGAACAGATCCCGGCGGGGTCGGACACGAGCGGCAGCAACAAGGATGACGCGCGCTCAAACTCCAGCGACGAGTTTCTCGCCATGGAGCGCTCGGCCGAGCTCGAAGAACCTCTGCCGCCTCCAGACCTACTCTATAAGGAAAAAGACAATCATGGCAGCGGTAAGTGTTGAAAGATGCTTCTCATGGTTCTGATGGTCCACCGTAATAAAATCACTAATATAAGTTTGGTATGTTCATGTTTGACGTTTTGTGCACAGAGAAGCGCGCGAGCTCCCGAGCGTCCTGGCGCGCGCACGGCTCGCTGAGCTCGTCGGGCTCGGAGGCGTCGCTGGCGCGGCGCCGCGAGCCCGCGCCGCGCGCCTGCCGCCTGTCGCGCTTCTGCCACGAGTGCGGCAACAAGTTCCCCGTCGACAGCGCCAAGTTCTGCATCGAGTGCGGCGTCAAGAGACTCGTCGTCTAGCGCCAAGGGGACATCAGTGAGCGACTTCTAGTCTTTTAAGTAGTGCCTGTTTTGTGGAGGCGTACTGGTGATTAGTACTTAGCGCCCAGGCGACGGACGTTGCGCATTCTGCCGCAATTTTTTCATACACAGCATATGATGTTGACGAAATACCAGTTAAAGTATTGATATCATGAAATACGTATCACTAATGAACAAAAAGTTCAATTTGTACAGATGTCGCGAGACGTTTTTTGTAGGATACCAAACAAAAATGTGTTCTGTAATTATTTGCGTGCTGAAAACGTTTTATATGAGTTTATTGTTGATGACCAAATGGTGCATCGCCATGATAAGAATTGATGTAGCATTGCGAGGAATTGAAAGATACATTATGTATTTACACATTGCATACGGAATCTGTTTTTAAATCTGATGATTATTTATTATACCTTAGATTTACCTCAAATATGAAAAGTATATTTTTATACTTACTAAAAATGTATGGTATGTATTTGCACAAATCAATAATCTTGGACCACTACTTAGATGTAAATTGAGAACTTGTCTTAAAGTAATGTGTAACCCTACCTTTAAAGTAATAACGTAATATTATTTACAAAACGTTACCAAATTGCTATAATTTATAAACTAATTTGTGCCTTCACAATTAACTAGATTGTAATGACCTGTATTCTGTTGGTGTAATCTCTGTTATTATGTTTGCGAGGTTTTAATTTCTGTTGCAACTTTTATCAAATGAAAACTGGCCGGGTAGCCTTGGAAATTGTAATATCTGTGATACACGAAAAACACTGGTAGATCAAAATTGTTGTCACGGAAGGATGCATGAATTCAATAATTACTGTTTAGTGCCAATTTGTTTATGTAATTTGGGTTTTGAATGGAATTTTTTGTACAGTCACCAAAGGAGATAAGTAACCAGGGTGGTCGGATATAGTTGAAGTTTAGTAAGAAACTGATGGATGTTTTCGAATGAAATTTTATTTGATAAATTTACTGTTTGTTTTCTATTAATTACATTAAATTTTATACGAAAACATCCATCGGACTCTTACTAAACTTCAACTATATCCGACGACCCTGGTTACTTATCTCCTTTGGTGACCGTACATCATTGATTTTCGATTTGCTTTTGTTAGCGAATACCATTTTATTTTTGTAATAACCCTTCCAAGGATTTCCATGAATGTCTCTTGTCCACAACATAGTTGGCCATTTTAACAAGACTGATTTTATTTTCAAAGTTTTCGAACTTGATTAATCCTTAGTTACTGTTGTATATTGTTTTTAATAAAATAACGATTTTATCATGTAATAAATTAACATTTTAATAATGATAACCTGTTGTTTTGTCTCACCTCACAACCCCTTTATTGCTTTAAAATAATATTAAGGAAAGCCTGCCTTTTTTTAAATATTAAATTTAATTTAAACACAAAGATTAAAAAATTGCTTTTTCTAGTGAACATGAAAGACATTATTATCTATCATCTAATGATTATGTAAAATAATGACACAATATTTCTTGTTTCAGCTATATTGTAACTAGAATTCTAATTGCGTAACACACCAATTCAATCTGAATCATTTTGAAGGTTATTATTGCTAACCCATTACTTGATATGTTTGAAAAATTTGTCTGCTCTAAATCAAAATCAATCAGGCTCTCAGCCTAATTTAAATAAATGACTTTTGGTTTTGATTCATCAGCACTTTTCGAACGTCAAAATTACAAAAGACAGTCCCCCAAAAACGCCCGCCATTCACCACTTCCTAGTGCTACCGCTGGGAACAATGTAAATAACGTTATGAATGTTGTTGAACTGTCAAAATTAAAGACATTGCTACTGTAATGTGTTACGCAATTAGGGTGCAGTTAACATAGGGAATTTTAGTATACTAATAAAACATAATATTATATTTACAACATCATCATATTCCAATTATTAAAAAAAATAGAAAAATTTTGTTATTTGTTTTATACTTAATTTTTAAAGATTACAGTAAAGTCTTAGCATTAAGGTTTTTGTAACGAAATAAGGTGCCTAAAGTCTTAACATACTCTTATGTCCCTTTCTGGTTGCTATAGCGCCTCTTACCCGCAACCTGCGGAGGGCCTCCCGAAGGTGTTTGGGTTGGAGTGGCCCCGCTTCACCTGACTTCTCCAATACTTCAAGAGCTGAAAAGAAAAATTACTTCTGTTCATAACGTTTCGACAAACCACAATTATCATCACGTGTGTTAGCTGGATTAAGATAATTATCAAATATTATCTTTATAACAAAATTAGGATGGTTTCATAAACTTTTGGTTAGTTATCATGTACAATTTCGAGTGTTTGAACTAAAGTCAAGCAAGCGTCTGAGAATCCTTAGGAATGAACACCACTATGCTATTTTTGCCACATGCAAAGGGCAATTCTCGTAATTTTAAGAACGTTCACAGTCTGATCTCAGTCTGAATCTGTCAAAAAATATTTCCCTACATTTTCATTTGTTTGTCGCCGAGATGAGACTGCGACTAGATTTTGAACGCTTTAAATTACGAGAATTGGCCTTCAAGTTCCTGCGCGGTAAACGAGGCACAGTAGAAGTTTTATTGTTATGACAGCTATAGCCGTATAGTGCCCTGGAAAGTGAGTAATGATTTTTACAAGGATTAGGAGTAAATATGTGCTTACCTTCTTCCACAACTTCTCCTACAAATACTTTGGCAATACCAGACATGGCTATCACAACATTCTGGCCAACTGAACAACCAGTGATGGTCTGCATCAGCCTCTTTATAGCAGCCTTGGGGAAAGCAGCTCGGCGGTACATCTCATACCTATTCAACTGCTCTTCTGTGAAGTTGGAGACTAGAACTCTGCAAAACAAGATTGTTTATTGTGAATACAAAAACTTGTTTGTTTGTTTGTTAGATGTGCTAATCTCTGAAACAACAAGAAGTTGAAGATATACTGAATCAGGACTTTCAATTGCGTTTGCCTATTAGACCAACATCACCCAAAGAAATCGCGAATACCTGGCTGCAAAAATGGCGTATCTGCGCCAGTGCTCTAAAATCAAGTCACTTTACCTTCACTAACCTGTTAGGGTTAATGGATGAACACCAAGAAAAGGCTTGTGATAAGGATTTATATAATACGTTTATTATCCTTTCATATTTGTATATTGGAAGGTGTGTTTACTAACAGATTTATTGCTATTTCTAGCCATAATCCATCCAGGCTCAGATCTCACTGGCCTATTTGATAAGAATTTAATCTCATCCATAACCACGAAGAGGCAACTGTCCCACAGTAACATTAGGGGATACAACTCTACCACACACAGATTGTGTTCAATATCTCAGTTTTTACTTGGACAAAAAGCTCACCTGGAAGACGCATATAAAACAGAAAAGAGAACAACAAAACGCCAAATATAAAAACTTGTATTGGTTGATAGGTCATAACTCAGTCCTATCTTTGGACAACAAACTCCTGCTGTACAATTCTCTACTGAAACCTATATGGTCATACGGCATCCAACTATGGGGAGCAGCCAGCAAAAGTAACATAATGTGCCTCCAAAGAGCTCAAAATGCCATCTTGAGGAATATTGTAAATGCACCATGGTTTACACAGAATGAAGAAATCCATTATTATCTCAACACTGCTACCATTCTTGAGGAAATTAATAAACATAAAAGGCGTTATGCTGATCGTCTAGCCACCCACCCAAATTCCCTGGCTGTTCAATTGCTGGATAGCAGTGAATCTGTCAATCGACTTAAGAGAAGTCAAGTAATATGAAGAGGTAGCAGTGGGCAATGGCCCCTGCACCTGAAACGCCACTTTATTCACGCAACGAAACTGATAATAGTCCAGAAAGGACTGATGACAGTTATAGAAAAAAAAAAAATCTGAAACGACTAGTCGGATTTGAAAAATTATATATGCATTTGATAGTCAAATTCTTGAGGAAGCCTACTTCTTTTGATCAACATCACGCTAGGACCCTTAGAAGCCGAGCATAAAACAAAAAAAGCCAGGAAGAATGCTAAGCGAAAACAAATAGTACAGGCAGGCAATGCGATGCAACGGGCGGACAGAAGCTAGCACAACTACAAATGTTGGCCTAAAAATCCTTGCAAATATTCATTTTAAATCTGCACGAGTTTAACTTACTGCATCTTTTCACGCTCCTCTTCCTCCAATTCCTTCTTACTCTTCTTTTCTCGTTCCCTCTCATTTATGAGCATTTCTTCTGTTATTTGAGATTCATATTCAACTGATTCACCCTGCTGGAACTCATTCATGTTGGGAACAATAGTGTTATCCCTATTATCTTCTTCCAATTTGTCATATTTATCATCAGTGATATCTACTGGTTGCTGGTCCATGTTTGAGTGATCAAATGAGTATTCATTAATGTATGGTTCATACTGGTCAGTTAGATTGTCTGGCTGTGAACTAACAAACGTGTCCGAGTTGTCAGTGTATATGTTACCAAGTTCGTCAGCTCTGTGAATAGTCTCCACATTCTGAGAGCTATCAGAATAAGTTTCAATCACTTCACTATCTAGGTTTGCATTTTGTGTACTCTCTCCATAGTTTACCAGAGTTGTGTCTGAAAAAGTAAAGGATATGAGTTAAAAATGGGTTACAAGTCTAGCGAATTTTTCTGAGGCAGAATAAAATGTAAAAATGTGAAGAAAGGTCCATAGAATGGATAATGAAGTCTATATTTCTACATTTGAGTACGAGAGAAACTCCACTTTTGGAGGTAATCTCTGAAAATACTTTTCTGTCTTCAACAGCTGACTTAGCTTATAATACCACACCACAATCACTGCAAGTTGGTTATGCTGAAATTTTATCTAACCTCCCAGCAGGCTGAACATAGTATTTCTTACAGCTGGAGTACCTGATTATTAGTGTCCGTCAGTATTTTTAAGGTAAGGTCAGTACTACATAGATTTTCACGGATACCTACATTATCTTATGTTACCTCCAAATTGAGCTTACTGTTATGTGCAATTAATGAGAGCTAACTAATTTAGGACAGGAGCTAAGGATAAGGAATATGAGTATTGAATAGGATAAGCATGATACTTACATTCTGGTTCATCTTTCAACAACTTTTCTTCGATTTCTAATGATATCTCTTGTGAATCTTCTTCATTGGAATCACTGTGTTCCAATTCTTGAGCCAATTCGTCCTCTGAAAACAAAATTTCAAGTTACTTTTTAAGAAGACCGGCCCTTTAAATGGAAAGCAGATCAACCTTTTCTAACACCCACCTCTTAATCTTTCAGCTTCCGAAAGACCGTCGCTGCTAGGATTGTCAGCCATTCTGACACGATCACGACTAGTTACGCCTAATGTATAATCAATGTAAGTGAGAATTTGATGAGAATGTTATCAACGTTACAAAATATTTACGCATTTTGTAATTTTAGAAAGACGGCCTCGAGCCTTCACATCACACAACCTATTATTTACACTTTTTTGCAGTACGTACGTTACGTACTTGCAGCAATGTTCAATTATTAAGCACACAAGTATTGTTTGGCTAGTGTTATTTTATATTGCTACCTCGTTCCAGTTTTCTCATGCTAAAAATGTTTACTCATCACTGCAATGTCAAGTATGAGCGACCTATAGACAAGTAAAGTTTGACATCTGAAAGTTTTAACTGCACCTTTCTAGCAGGTAAAGGTATAATGGTAATCGTTATTATCAATAATTTAATCAAGCATCGAGTATTTATTTATTATTTATTTATTTAAACTTTTCGCACAAAAAGGTACAAAGGCGGACTTAATGCCTTAGGCATAAGGAATATCGGAGAGGGAGTATCTTTTGGAAGTTAAAATGGTCTAAGATTAGAAACCACGGGAGAAAAATAAACCATTGGGCAATGCCAGCTGCACCGTAAATGCTTGTGTATTTGGCCGAAATTATTTTGTGTGGACCCTACATTTATCCGCGGCATCATCACTATTTTTAAGCAGCAGCAATTAACCGGCATGCCACATGATGCCACATGTCAGAATGACAGACGATGAGACGATCAATGGGCCAAACTGACGACCCAGTGGGTCCCTCATAATGGCAAGCAATACCCCGGCAGGCAGACGGAGAGTCGGAGATGAACAAAAGAAAACTTATGATTAAAATTAGGAAAATTACCATCCTCTTTATTTTACTCACTTTATTACTACTACTATAAATAAGTAGGTATAATCTAAGCACAGAAAAAGTAAATAAGAAAAATAGTCGGTAAAACCTTGATAAAAGCGAATTGTGATAAATAATAATAACTACGGTCCCGAGAAATGCCAAGAGACGTAAAATAATATTAATTTAATTCAGATAAGAATAATTCATAGAGTTAAGAGATACACATACTTGATAAGAAACCGGGCTAACTGATAGTAAGTTTATCAAAAGCTCCTGGTATTTGTTATCAAACTTCTTACAATGAGCATAAGATGTATAAGATGAATGAAAGCTATTTTATACATTTTTTAAAGAAGAATACTTCTTCTCTATAAGATTCTACCTTGCATTTATTAGCAGCTTGCAGTAGAGAGTGGAGCGGAGCGGAGCATATAAACCGTTTTCGTTGGAGACATCAGTCTGTGCATAGGTACTGATGGGTAACCGCCTCTTTTTCCAAACGACACACGTCAAGATTGTTGGTGAAACAATAGTCAGGCTGCAGAAGAACTCGGCAGCACTTTTCCCGGTATGCATCCGTACTTATTGGCAAGGATGGTCACTCGCTGAATAGGGACGTCTTAGGGAATCCCCAAAAAAAAGTCGGTTATAGCTGTCTGTCTGTCTGCGTCTGTTGGTTATTCTGGCTGTATGGCACTGTCCTGCAAAAATATCCAAATGGCATAGAAATATCCAAATGGCATTAAGGCAAAAATCACAAAAAAAAATAGAGTTCTTTCCCCAACTGTGGGACTCTAGACTAGGCTAACAAAGAATAATTGAGTACTGCAGTAGCAGCAGAAAGGACGTCATCACACACATATAAAGGGCAAGAAAAGCTGTGACGAAAACGCGAGCGAGAAAAGCGCGTCAATCGATTGATACCGTTGATACGTCACTAACGTCAACTTTTGTCACTTGTGACGGCTTGCTGAGGAAAGTAGTGTTCGTGAATGTGATTTCTGATTGCCGAAAAACAATAAAATTGTATTCGTGGTGCGGACAGAGAGTTCCATCATGAGTGCATTAATGAAAGTAGCCGTTTCTCGAAGCCCAGCTTCATTGGTGAGTTCCTTTATCGATGTTATTGACAATATTCGTGATAACGTTATGTAATCGGTAAAAAAATGTTTTGAACATTCCACTGAAATAGTCCTAACCATGCTCGCATGGTAATTTAAAAAGGCTCAGAATGTTATTATGTAAACATTTACGAAATTCTAAACCAGCTTTTTGCATGATAGCAAATTTGGAAAATCTGGAACTTACACAAATAAATATTGAGTAATATTTTGTATTAGGCACGTTGCTTTCATTATGTCACCCGAAAATCTACGCATTAAGAAAGTCAAAATACCATAGGTTATCTTGCAAAAAAAAACACATTTAATATATTTCCCTTGTACCCAACTATCTATTTGGTATTATTTATGCTCTAAACTTCTAAAGAATAAAATAGTACTTGAATATGCAAGCACTACTTTACATATGCTAATGCATAAATTGTGTTAAATAGTATTTTTATAAAAATGTTCCATTTTTTTGGAAGCTGACCTCAATGTAGTTGGGAAAAGTAAGGAAGAAGATGAAGTACAGTTCCATTTTCAACAGCTATATATTTCCATTGTTTCAGGCTTCATATTTATACCGAAACCTGCATTTATCAGTAGGGGGTGCTACTCCAATCAAAGATGCCTCGGCAAACTCAAATACGTCAAAGGCCTACACGGTTATAGATCACAAGCATGATGCTTTAGTGATAGGAGCCGGTGGGGCTGGCCTACGTGCCGCCTTTGGTCTCGTGCAGGAGGGCTTCAAGACTGCTGTTGTCACCAAACTGTTTCCTACTAGGTCCCACACTGTTGCTGCTCAGGGAGGAATCAATGCTGCATTAGGTAATTTCCATATTCCTTAAACAATATTTCTGTAGTTTTTATCTTAAGTCACAAAATCAAACACATGAACATGATTTTCTTAAATATGTGTGACGTCTATTTGCTTAGAAATAGAATATACAAAAAAATTGTGACAGAAATTCAAGTTTAAGTCATGAACTTTTTTTTGTGACAACTTTCTGAACTTTTTTTAATCTATAAGGACTCATAGGGCCATATTACAGAACCTTACTCTAGACTCAAGCATTACTTAACACTAGTTTCAACCAATCAAATGGCGTTAAACGAGTTTTAAGTAATGGTTGAGTTTTGAGTTCTGTAATATGGAAGATAATACCTTGGTGTCTAACATTACATAATCTTTCAGGTAACATGGAGGAAGATAACTGGCTCTGGCACATGTATGACACAGTCAAGGGTTCTGATTGGCTAGGAGATCAGGTAAACAAACAATAATACTACAATATTTATTTCAACTGGTAGAAAATCAGTTTGCAAGCAGGAAACTGAACGACACAACATTCTTTTACAAACCATACAAAAAACTATGCTTCTCACAATACTACCTCTATTAGGAACTTAATCACTATTAGTATATTTTGTTATTTTTGCAGTAAATTCAGACTTTGCGTCTATTTATACATCAGTGATAGACAAGCACTATCCAAATTATGTTTGCACACCAATTACCAAAGCTCTATGAGTCAATTGTCAATATTGGCCAAGCAAATATGCTCAGATATTTGCGTAACATTCTTATAGTTAGATCTTAAACATTTTTCAATACATAGAAACATTGTTTAAGGATCATTATGCGGTTCCTTATTTTTGAATTAGTATTCACCTCCTGTTAATCACTGAAGAAAATTATTTCATTCATTATTAAACACACATCATTATTTTATTTCGGATACATTTTGCACACTAGGCTATCTTCAGATTGACAGATAGTCTCTAAACAAAATACTTAAAACTGCTGTAAATAGTAAAAGCCACACCCAAAGATTAGTACTTAATTTGGATCTCTAAAACATAACAAGAATGTAATTTCATTTAAGATACTAATATTCAAGCATCTTGAAAATATGAGATGTTGGTCAATCCTGTTTCTTGGCCAAAGAATTAGCATCGCCATACAACGTGGCAATGCTGCCAGCCTTTTGGGCACTGTTCCTGTTGACAGCGATGCGGATAAATTTTTTGATGCCCTATATTTCTTTTTTTTCCACTTGTACATATGTATTATTATTTTAGACTTAATTTGATTTCTAGAACGTTCACATTTTAATTCTGGATTTCTACCTGATGAATGGCAGAAATCTCCAGAGAGTAATCAAAGGATATAACTTTTTAATGATGGCCTGGAAAAACAAAGACAAAATTGTGTGAAAAAGAGGGAGGGAGGCCTTTGTCCTGCACGGAGACAATATAGCCTGTATTGTCCCCGTGCAGTTAGATAGATAGGTTTAGATGGAAAAAAAAATCTGAGAGTTTTCCATCTGAAGACATTGGATTACTTGACATACAGAAAATGTATGTTTTTGTGCTGTTATAATTACCATAATAATATGTGACTTACACATACGTTAAAACTATATGGACAACCATATAAAATTGTTTCATGCAGTCCATATTGAATGACATTTTGTACCTATAAGTTATGTAACATTAACTTAACAGAATAGCTACATGTGCAGTGATCTTTTGAAAGAGCATCCTCATGATACAGGTTTTCTAACAAAATTAACGAGTCTTCTCACTTTTACTCTCACAGTAATAAACAACATGATGAGGAATGTGTTTACAGACAGCACCCTAATTGCGTAACATACTATCAATCTTTACAGAATCATTTTGAAGGAGATCGCTAATACATTGCTTCATATGTTCGAAAAATTTGTCTGCTCACCAATTTAAATAACGCAATGAATGTTGTTGAACTGTCAAAATGAAAATCATTGCTACATTTGCTACTGATAGTGTGTTACGCAACTACCCCGCTAGTCTCGCTTATCGATATTTTGACGTCATTTCTCCATTGCATGTCATTTATTTGAGGGCACGGGCACGGCCTTACCGACTCCCCTGTGTAGACGCGCGGTCGTCAGCGTTGCGCAGGTAGTAGAGGCGAATGAACACAAATTGACACGAATGGTCCACCTGAAGGACTAAGTGCGGAAACCAAACCCGTAATATAGAACACAAATTGTCTCTGTGAAGACGGCCAGTACTACGGAAACGAAGTTTGAATGCACAGATCTTTTTCGTATAATGAGAAAGAAGAAAGAATATACATTTACTAGCTGCGCCCCGCGGTTTCACCCGCATAAGTTTCGATCCCGTGGGAATATCGGAATAAAAAGTACCCTATATGTTAATCCTGGTTATAAACCATCTGTGCGCCAAATTTCATCCAAATCCGTTCAGTAATTTTTGCATGAAAGAGTAACAAACATCCACCCATCCATCCATCCATACATACAAACGTTTACGTTTATAATATTAATAGGTAGTAGGATTTAGCACAGACTAAAAGGCACACAATATAATATACATCAGATAGCAAAAAAACACAAAATCATTTAAAAAGTGTAACATGCAAGGCACCACATACATATTTAGACATACATTTTCATGACTGAAAAACTAAATCGATTAACCATAAAATATTTAAATCAAGATGGCTCTTCCCATCTTCACACCTTTTTATTGTTGCAATGGAAAGTCCAGCAGGTTATAGTAGATACAGTTATAGGTATTCAAGGAAGGAAACATCTATTTTACATGCTTTTATTTAGTATCACCTGTCCCGGTGACTGGAATCCAATCTTGCAAGTTAATTTTTTTACAATTTGATGTATCCTAGAAGGAATTTTATTATTAAATCTTTAATTTCCCTATTTACACCAATTATACCTGAGAGGTATGATTAGGATAAGACACCTCAAAGTACCAACTGTTTATTTACCAAAATGTTTGTTGCAGGACGCCATCCACTACATGACCCGGGAGGCACCACACGCTGTCATCGAGCTGGACAACTACGGCATGCCTTTCTCTCGCACCCCCGAGGGCAGGATCTACCAGAGAGCCTTCGGAGGACAGTCCCTCAAGTTCGGCAAGGGAGGCCAGGCGCATAGGTGTTGTGCTGTCGCTGACAGGTATATACTATTTCTATTATTAATTATCTACTACACTTACTTGATATAATTGTTTAGCAGCGACCTGTGGGCAGATGAGTTGATCACATAATAGTACTGGGTGTCTTTAAATGAGCAGTTTTGAGTCTTAGTTCAGGTTAAAAAAGATTCATTAAGTCAAATATATAAGATTGATGTATATGCCAAATCTAACTAAGATGATTGTTAAACAATTTACTGAATCATTTCACAGATTTATGGTCTCGTAAGATTCAAAGAATTCAGTTTCTAGTATTAAAGCAATAAATGCAACTCATAAAATACAATTTTTGTCTTTACCCCCACCAAAACTTGATTTATGGTAGCTTTTGTTTTGATATAATTGTTTTAAATCATTTCATAAACTTCATTCTAAAATCATCCTCTAATAATATATCACTACTAGTACATCATATTAATCTTAACATTCCATAAAAGCACTAGCTGTTGACATCTTATCTTATGTAATCAAGCTACTTTGTAAATGCTTGCAAAGTAGTTTGATTACATAAAATAAATGCTTATTTAATCTGTGTTTGCTATTGAATGTATGGTTCCAAATGCACATTGTTACTATTCCGATGCAAAAGCCAATGGTTTCCGTCACAATATTCAGGAACTTGGTCCTATAGGTACTATTTTACTTGAAACATTCACTATATTCTTCTTGTTCTGTCGCCTAGAACCGGACATTCACTCCTGCACACCCTCTACGGCCAGTCTCTTCGATACGACTGCGAGTACTTCATCGAATACTTCGCACTGGACTTGCTAATGGAAGATGGAATGTGCAAGGGATGCATCGCTATCAACCTTGAAGATGGAACACTGCACAGGTATGGTTATTAATAATAATTGTACTATAGCTTGCCGCGACTTACGAGTTGTAGGTCATAGGTCCGAACACAGACAGGCGCTTTACTTTGTGTAAATTATTTCATCAGCACTGCTTTCAAAATGGTGAAGGAGAACATAGTGAGGAAATCGGCATGTCCTAGAACCAAAAGTTTGAAAACATGGGACAGATACCAAACCGCTCAGGTGGTGGATTACAGTCCGTCTCACCGCGAGCAGGCCTGTGTCCCAGCGGTGGGAACATTATAGGCTATGTTTTGTTATAGCTTGCTCAGATCAACAAAAGAATTTGCTAAACAGACAAGAAATGAAAATCTTTGCACTAGCTGGCAATATTCGTTATTATAGGCTGGGTGCGATTAACATAGCCACCTACTGGGCCTAAGTAATTTGACAAGATGTAGCATAGATACGGAACAAGAAGATTGCATGGATCATAACTTTATAAACATTAACACAGCAGACGAGAGACAAGGATTATCTGCTAGGCACACACACAACATGGTTTTGCTTTTCTTTTTTGATGCCTGTAAAAGTCGCTATATTTAAAGTCGGTTGATGAACTTAGGTTCATTCCTCTCGCTCCACTTACCCTGCTTAAAAAAATACAAACCAAAGAATGGCGTCCTAGATATCAAGCAATCCCATTGTTTGTTGAGCTGGCCTATTAGGCTACCAATAGTGAATTGCACCGGGCGTAGTGTCGATTTTAGAGACGACGAATATGTGCTTCCCTGTCCAACGCAATACATGAAATGGCTATGAAAAGTATGTGAGTAGCACGCAAGTAACAAAGCCAGATAACGGTACGGTCAGACTATTGTTGTCTCAGAGACTAGGCTTTTCAGTGCCAATTAGTATGAAAACCATTTCAATCTCGGTCATTGAACCAGACAGAAAACTGGGCCAATTTAAAAACAATCTTTTAAGTATATTTGTTAATAGCAACAATGCAGAAAGTATACATGATATTAGGATCCTTATTCAGAATGCAAGTAGGTTAAATAATTATTGAAAAGTTTTTTTTTTTTTTATTAAATTAAAATTCATTTATTTCGGACAACAGTGATCCATATTTTGTTAGTATTTATGTCACTTTTTTTTTTTTTTTTTTGTTGTGAATTTGAAACATGGTTAAAACTGGGCACACTGACGCGACGTGTGAAACTTATTTGTTTCAAAGCAAGACACGCCTTTTAATAATCAATTACACACAAATCAATAAAATAAATGAAGTACTTAATTAAAACGAACATAAAACAATTATTCTACATTATATCATACTAATGTCGTGACGAATTTTCTTCTTTTTTCCATAAAATAAATAAGAATTTATGGGGTTTTAGTTTTCTTGCTGACTGTATGTTAATGATCCGGACCAATCGGTAATAGGGGTCTCTTAATCGATCTTAAACACAAACGTGACTGCTCCACATTCTTATCGTTCGAATTCTAAGTACAATGAACTTTAAGTAATTTATTACACTTAGAATACCGTAAACATAGGGAATGTCGCAAGTCTGTTTGAATAAATACTACAGACTGAATTCGATTGTCACACAGGGAAAATTTCTTGTATGTATTCATTGAATTAATAAACCTCGTTTGCAAACAGATATCTTCGAGGAAAGGGCTAGGCAGATGATGAGTTAAACTCAATTGTTAAAAATGGGTAACTAATAGTTAAATTTTTGCAAAATGTGTTTTTTGATCAATTTTTAGTTTATCTAATGTTATAATATCATTGCTAATGATCAAATAATTAACTATTAGTTAAAAATTAACCATTAGATAAAGTAACAATTGATCAAAAAACACATCTATCCAAAGATTGTCTAGAAAAGATCGCCATCTGCGATATGAACGCCCTATGTGCATTATCAACTTACCTTACACCAAGTCTTGCTGGCCGCTCTTGACGAGCTGGGGTGGATCAAATGGTCAGTTTTCCCACCCGTACGTAAGAAAACGCGCTTGGACGTGGAGTTGCGGACACCAGCCCGTTATGCAACTATGGTGTAGGAATAAAGAGTAAATTAACAAAGAATGTTCAGAATACTATACTACAGCTTGTTTTCCATAGGTTCCAAGCTAAGAACACAATCCTGGCAACAGGCGGCACCGGTCGCTCGTACTTCAGCTGCACGTCTGCCCACACCTGCACAGGCGACGGCACGGCCATGGCGGCGCGTGCTGGTCTGCAGAACGAAGACATGGAGTTCGTGCAGTTCCACCCTACTGGTAAGTCGATAGCCTATCACAAATTCGCAAAAGAAAACGACAAAAAAACGCAATTGATAACAAATGAAAACAATGTTCGTTATCTAAAACCGACCGTATTTTTTAATAATAGGCGATGATCATTTTTGGTCAGGATAAGAGCTAAGACAAGGTTGCACATGACGTCATAATGCAAACGCGATATCACGAAACCCGCCTCTGATAAAAAACCTAATCGATAACAATGTATGCCCAGTTATCGTTGGTTTAAAAGTTTGGTGCTTTCATAGAGTCTGGGAGCAGTATTGTTAAGATTCTTAGATTTAGTTATAAATACAGATTAATCAATCGTAGCGCGATTGATAAATCTGTATTTATAACTAAATCTAACAACGATGAATACTAATAAAATATACCGTGATGTCAAACTATGCTGATGTTTAATGAACTATATAATCTCCATAGTCATTTGCATTTTGAAGTGAAAAGTTAAGACCAGGCACTCTGAAATAATTTCCACGCAAGCTCCGCCCCATGCGCCCCGCCACGCCGCGCTTCGCTTCCGCGAGCGAGCCGAAGGTCGCCCCGTCGACGCAAAATTCTAACTTTACGTATTTTGATTTTAGAATAGCGAACATGGATGGAATAGAAACACCTTTATATTATTATATATATTTTATTTTATGAAATATAATAGTTTATTTAATACTAACTACTACATTACTAAAAACATGGTCAAATTAAATTAGCTAGAGAAACTCCGCAGTTTAAAATCGACAAATTAAAAAGATTGGAATTGATGATTGTTTGTTTTTTGGAGTCAATGACCACTGGTGGTGTTACTTGAAGTATGAGTTGAGAAATCTGTTTTTTTTTATCGTGTTTAGATATCAATATCCATCACGTCTGTTAAACAACACAAAACAAAATGTTTTTTAAACTGGTACAAAAACAACATTTCCAATAATAAAAGTAACGAGGTAAGAATAAGGCTCATATTTGATACAGAAGTATTCGTTGCCAGCTCGAGATGCTTAAAGTCAAAAACAGCTTATCGGAATAGTTCAGATATCTACTTACTTTTACGGCTGAAACTTCATTTCTTTTCAACTGGAAGACGTATTATTGATATACGATTTTTTATGATAAGTTGCAAGTGGTTGCTGATCATAAATCTCTTTTTTAACTGGGGATTAAACTCGATTCAATTGGTTTCTGAACACCAAAATTTGACTTTTTTCTCGGCTAAATTTGCAGTGCATGATGTGCAATAAGAAATTCAAAAGAGGCATCGGAACAGAACATAAAGACGCTGTAGCTGGAATACAAGCAAGTGGTGGTAGTCATGCTCAGTTGAAACAATTTAGTAAAAAAAAGTAATGATGCATTTGTCAAAAAAGTGGAAATGCTATAAAAGACCATATACGAGGGTGACACTGAAAATTATATCTTTTCAAAATAGTGTCCATTTACATCAATACATCGCTGCATCCGATGGAACCACTGAGAAAAGCAATTTGCCCACTCGTCCGTAGGGGTCTCTTTGACGGCATTTTGAAATGCAGCCACTGCTTCCTCGGCGTCCATAAAACGTTTTCCTCGAAGTTTTTCTTTTATTTTCGGAAATAATTATGAGGTATCCACCGGGCACAAAGCTTTCTGGCCGCTAAATGTTCATGTTTTGTTTTAAAAAAAAAAAAAAAAAAAAATGTATATAAGTAGTTTATCAGCCATCTTGTTACCATAACACAAGCATTAGGTTGCTTAGCTTGGGACTAGATGGCGCTGTGTAAAATGTCCAGGGATATTATTATATTATTATTATTTTTTTGAGTGTTTTCTCTTCTCAGCTCTTTGGCTGGTTTTTGCAACATTTACGGACCGAAGTCAAGTAAATGCAGCGTGTGGTGTGTCAAGGTGTGTTGTGATGAGGACCTAGTTCGTTTTCATCTATTTGCATGAACTTTCTGACAATGCGACATGTATTTAATATTGCAGCTTTTTGTAGGGTGATATACAGGGTTTCTTTAAGGTTTAGTAATTTAAGACTATGGAGAAGGTGATTTGGGATGACGCCTGTTGTGGAGAGGACTATAGGGACCACGTAAACTTTTTGTTGGCGCCATATTCTAGCTACTTCATCTTTGAGTTCTGCGTATTTACTAATTTTTTCAGATATTGTCTTCTGAATGTTGTGGGTGTTGGGAACGGCAATATCTATTAGGTAAGTTACTTTATTTATTTTATCCTGTAGGGTTATATCCGGTCTATTATAGTGAATTGTCCTGTCGGTGAGAATGGCGCGATCGTAGTAAAGTTTATGTGTGTCATTTTCTAAGATAGTTTGAGGTGTGTAATTGTAGTAAGGAATGTTAGGGTCTTGAATGAGTGTGTATATGAGTGCTAATTTTTGATGAATTACATTTGCTACCTGATTGTGCCTATGCGTGTAGTCTGTCTGCGTGAGAGTTGTGCACGCTCCTGTTATGTGCTGAATTGTTTCTGGTTGAATGTGACACTTGCGACATTTATCATTTGTTACTGATGGATCTTTGATAATAAATTTTCTGTAATTTTTTGTGTTAATAATCTGGTCTTGTATCGCAATTATAAATCCTTCAGTTTCTGGGAATAAATTGCCTATTTTAAGAAACTTATTTGAAGCTACTTGGTTTACATGGGATTGTTCTAGGTCATGAGGATGTCGGCCATGAAGAACCTTTTTCTTCCAGTTCTCAATTTTTTGTTTTTGCGGGTCATCGCTAGTATTTTGTGGAGTATCTAGCTGTTCATTTAAGTTAAGTGGAGTGTAGTTAAAATCATTTTGAACTATGGCTTTATGAATATTACTAGTGCGAGATTTTGACTGAAAGAATGTTTTTAGTCGAGAGACTTGTTTACGCCAAAGGTGCTGGATGTCTATTAGGCCTCTTCCTCCGCTTTGCCTTTTGATAGTAAGCCTTTCTACTGCAGATTTAGGGTGTAAATTGTTATGTTTTGTAAGAGTGGTGCGAGTGGTTCGTTCTAATTGTTCTGTGTCTGTTTTTGTCCATTTAATAACTCCGAATGAGTATGTTAGTATGGGGATGGCAAATGTATTAATGGCCTTGATGAGATTTTTACTAGAAAGTTGTGTTTTACATATGGCATTAAGTCTCCTTTTGTATTCTATAGTAAGTGTTTCTTTTATCCTACCATGATCTAGCCCCTTTAGTTGCGTGTACCCTAAATATTTATATAAGTCGGCCGGCTCCATTGCTGTTATGGTGTCTGTGTTGTTTACGACATAGTTATTATTATTATTATTATTATTATGGATGATGTTGTGCACTTGACTCATACCGATGCCTAAGCTTGTCCGAATCTGCTGATAAGTCACTCTTTTGTCAGTATCTATCATACGCCGCACAAAACTGATGTTATCTTCAGTCGTCACCGTAAAAGGCCGTCCCTCACGCAGATCATCGGTGAGATTAGTGCGACCACGTTTAAACGCATTAAACAAGTTGTAAACAGTGGCGCGAGATGGCATTTCATCGTAAAAGGCCAATCGAAGTCAATCATAACTTTCTTGTTGACTTAAATGACATCGAAAGTCATAAAAAATCATTGTACGAAATTTTTCTCGCGTTAAATTCATGCTGACGTGACGCAGACAATTTTCAATTTGCCGCCAAATTGTAAACAAATGACAAATGAATAAAATTCTGTCTGTAAATTGCATGTAAGTCCAATGCATCCTCTAAATATTTCTTTGTAAACAGATTTTATACATTTTTAGGTCCATTTCTATACAATAAATTAAATAGGAAAAAAAGTATTTATAAATTAAATAATTGCGACTGTAAAAAGGTTATTCTGCAATTTTTACTTAGCATATCACACAGTGAGACAGAGGATTTACTCGTTGTCTGTAAATAAAACATGTTAGTCTTTTAAGGTAATATTAATTTTTAATTAGTCTTCTCAGTTGTTAATTTTTTTTTGCACCTTTCTAGCCTGAAACAGGTTCCACCTAGTTCAGGCAAATGAGCAACTGTGTCCTCTATATTTTTTTTAAGATAAGTTATAGTAAATCTGCAGCATGTTTATAAATAAACGTTATTATTATTATATAAAATACATACACAATAAAATTGGCAGAGTTCCATTTTCAAAATTTGAACTTATTTCTTTATTATATCCTTTACAAGTGGCCGGTTCTAAAAACTTTCAGTGTCGCCCTCGTATGTTACAAAAATTATGACGTCCCATCTACAGGCATGGAAGCAACAATCATAGCAGGTTTAAAAAAATCGATTGAAATGCACAACATTATTTATGGACGATTTATAGCAGATGGCGATAGCAGTACCTACACAAAAATTATTGAGTCACGGCCCTACGCAAACATTACAGTCGAAAAGATTAACTGTAGAAATCATATTTTGCGCCGATTTTGTAATAACATGCAGAAACTCATGACCGACACACGTTACCCTATAAAAGACAGAAAGCTTTTTTGTAAAATAAAAATTTTATCAGCTCGCAAATACATCTGTGACGCCATCAGAATCACGACATCATCGACGAAAATAACAAGCCAGACAAAAACTGCAACAACTTGCATCATGATTTCGCAGGAACAGAAACTAAATTATGCAACTGAGAAGGCGTCTCCAATAAGTTTCCTGGTTCCGGATGACATTTAAATTCGGGAAATTTGCCTTAATTTTTTTTCCTAAGAGAGTATATACTTATTAGTCATTATTCGGATAAAACATCTTCAACAATTTATATATAAGCATAAACAACATAATTGTTATACTACTTATAATATTGTTATATAGGTACTTAATACAATCAAATCGCCTCCATAGCTTCCTATGTTCTCACAATCTCCAACACAACTGTAACAATCTGGCCTTGAACCCACGCGCTAGGTTGTAGTTGCATGCAATAATAATTATTAGCAGTAGTTATGATATAGGGCGGCTGCAATCAAATCAAATTTATCTGATCATCATAGAGATATCTATATTTAAATTTTATTTGTTTCAAATTGACGTTATTTCAAGTTAAAGGAATATCAACTTTATTGTAATGGTAATTAAGTTCATTTCAGAGTGACTAGCACTATTGAAAAAGTTATAAAAATGTGTGAAGTTGTAGCGTAAACTAAACTTTATTGTGTAGAAATTAAAATTATTTTTCCATAAACTCATATTTGTTTACATTTTTGGCGAAGTTCAGACAGCGGAAAAATCTTCGCGGAATTTACTGGCTCCGTTGAAAATAGGACCGTATTACCATAGCCTAAAGTATAAAATTGTATGAATATCGATCGACTGTCATACAATTTTATACTTTAGATTAGACGTTTCGTCAAAATAATATATACGTATTTAAAAAAAAATACTAATAAAAAAATACTGCTTTGCTTCTCATGATTCTTGCAATATTTTTTAAGCTTTCGTCTTTCTTTCTCTTCTGTTCATGACGTCTTTTATTGTGTTTGTTTCCCATTGTATAGGTAGCGTTATAATGTGAATTTTATTAAAATAACTCCCAAATAAAATACGTATTGAACGCGCGCGCGAGCGATACACCCTCTCACGATGGCGCACAGCGCGGCACTGACGAACCGGCTGGCCGTTAGGCGGGTTAGGCCGCTAACACATCAGTAATAAAGTTGAATACCGCGTGCACTCCTTGATCGCGTTGGAGCTCGAAACTAAATGTCGTAAGTCTCAATTCTTATTTCGTTTATAACTAAAGTAATAATTGATCTAGAGAAAAAATGTCTTATGGGTCGATAGTAAAGTATATTTTCTTACTGTGAACATTTATTTTAGACATAAAGGCTGAGCCATCTTGAAAAAAAATGCAATAATCCTTAAAAAACACATGATTTTCGAATAAATAATGAATCGGGCGAAAATGTTACAATTACGTTTCTGTCTTATACATGCAAAGATAAAAGATCCATTATATTATCTAATAAAGTTCAATTTTGATTGCATGTGTGACTGTCCCAGAATATTAGTTCAAATTTACATGAAATTAGGGAGCCTCCTCTTAAACAAAGAGATACTAATAGGTACACAACCAGTGAACGAAAAATACACAACTTGTTGACGTATCGGTTTCCTGTTTAGTAATACATAGAATTCTACTTTGAAACAATTTTGCTAATCTGACGTCACAGTCCATGTGACTTTTTCTTTGCATGAATACGCCAAGTGTTCACTTGGCCATGTACCAATTAGATAATCTGTAAAAAATATAGGACGATCATAAACATAATAGACATTATAAAATACTAGCTTCAGCCCGCGACTTCGTCTGCGTGAAAATTCTTATCCCCGATCCACCCCGTCGCATCGCATCGCCTACCCACGCTATTTCGTCTTGCTCGACTTCAAAGGGTCCTAGCGTGATGTAGTAGCCTTCAAATCCGACGGTAATTTCAGAGTTTAGCGCATTCAAACAAACAAATTATTCAGCTTAGAAGAATAGATAGATATCTAAAATAATAATGCCGTGTTAAAAATGACCATATTTCTGCATACTAAAAAGTAAATAAAAGAAAAACATTTTGAACATGACATTAACTATTTAATCACTTATGTGGGCTATAAATATCGTGCGTACTAGTCTACATATTTTAGTGAAGCTCGTTAAGATAAACTGTAATAATGATGCATGTTGTGTTAGTATCGGCATTATTTTTATGTAGTAAGAGACTGCCTACGTGTGTAATTTCAAGTAAATATATACTTAAAAATAAAGGAATGATATGAAGATTCGAGTGACGTTACTGCGACGCACGCTATTTCGAAAAACTTTACGAGTGGTACGCCAGTTCGAAAACACATTGGGTCGAAAACCGTAATATCGAATGACGCTGTCGCGAAGACGCGGATTCGAAAAACTGTTTGAATGGTACGCTAGTGCGAAAGTCTTGGCATCGTGGAGTTTCTTGCCGGCTCTTCTCCATAGGAAACGACCAATTGGTACCGTGCACCTAGCTTCTGACGTTTCATAAGTGCCCATGTTGGTTTATGTGAAATAAAATATTTTGATTTTTAATTGATCGAATTCCACTGTCGCGAATAGCATATTCCAATATGAATTTGTCTGGGGATCGAACTCGCGACCCCGATAAAGCCTTATTTTTGGTTTGGGATTTGTAAATTCAATAGTGCACATTGTGTTTTGACGTAAACAATATAAAATATATATTGTTTCCACCTAGTTTCTGGACCGCTGAAAGAAACCAGAAACTAGGCGGAACACATTCGTGATATTATGATTTTTCCATCTGACAAGCGAGATTTTAATTGACCCAGAACGTTATTATTGAATTTATAAGAGCAGTGTAGCCTTCAATACTAGTCTATATTGAGTTTAATCTACCTAAGTTACTTTTGATAATGAGTACCACCTATAATTTTGATTTGTTGATCACTATACGATCAATCAAAAATCAAAATACTTATTTTATTTCACACAAACTAACATGAGTACTTATGAAACGTCAGAAGCTAGGTGCACGGTTCCAATTGGTCGTTTCCTATTGAAAAGAGCCGGCAAGAAACTCCACGATACCAAGACTTTCGCACTAGCGTACCACTCAAATAGTTTTTCGAATCCGCGTGTTCGCGACATCGTCATTCGATAATACGGTTTTCGACCCACTGTGTTTTCGAACTGGCGTACCACTCATAAAGTTTTTCGAAATAGCGTAAGTCGCAATAACGTCATTCGAATCTTCATATCACTCCCAAAAATAAACTTGTCTATGTTTTATGTAAAAATATTTTTGGCATCAAGCGCCTATAATAGACGAAATAGCGAAATTGATCAAACAAACACTTACCTACATACACATTTGGCAGGCGCCCAAAAAAATCTAAGCGAGCTTTAATGGGGACTTCTTGATTGCTTAAAATCTTAATTACATGATTTCATTTAACTTGCCTCAAATCGGTGAAGGAAAAAACTGTGAGGAAACCGGCATGTCCTAGAACCAAAAATTCGAAGACATGTGACATCCGTCAACCTGCACTGGACCCGAGTGGTGGATTATGCCACTCCTTCTCACAGAGAGGAGACCCCACTGCTGGGACACAGAGAGCAGCCTCACACCCAACAGAGCGGGTAGGCGATGCGATGCGACAGGGTGAGATAGGGGAGCAAGAAAGCACGACACAGACGGAGTCGCGAGCAGAAGCTAGTAATATAACATTATGAAGAGGTAAAGTTCGTAACTTGGATGTTGGAAGCAATATTCGAAACTAAAAGCTACTTACTCGTCTGATTTAAAAAAAATCACAGATAGAAGACTACGCTATTGCCGAGGGGCATAGGATATGTTTTACGTTTAATCACGTAGACGAAGCCGCGGACAGAAGCTAGTGACGCATAAACATAATTATGTAACATGTTTTTTCAAACACCAGGTATCTACGGCGCTGGTTGCCTGATTACGGAGGGTTGCCGCGGTGAGGGCGGATTCCTCGTGAACGCGAAGGGCGAGCGCTTCATGGAACGTTACGCACCCGTCGCTAAGGACTTGGCCAGTCGCGACGTCGTCTCCAGGGCTATGACCGTCGAGATCATGGAAGGTAAGAACCTTGAAATATTTATAGATATTTAATCGAGAGTTTTAGTACTCCTATAACACAGGTTTGATCTGGAATACCCTTGAACAAATATGAAAGAAGTAGTGACTAAATAAAAACGCAAATTGCGGGGCGAAAAAAAAAACTGCTCTTGTTGCACCCGCTCTCATGTCTTCTTAAATAATGCTGCTACTGGCAATAGAGAAAAGATACTGTTATTTTTTTTTAATAAAGTTGTTACAATACCTCACTAACGCGATCAATCAATAATTATTATTACATTATGACGTTAAAAGAGGAAATGGGAGTGGTCCTCAATGTTTACGTAAATATAAGGACATTGTATGTTCCGCATTGCGGAAAATTTCTTCAGAACAACGTTATAAAAGGTTGTATGGATAAAACCCACCTGTACATAGCAAACAGTAAATACTACTTCACTTTAATGACGGTAAATATAAACAGTTTAATGACTTGCGCTAACCGCGTGCCCATATAACTTAACGTCGTTCAGCCGCAGTTACATAACCCGCAAGGTTATGCAGATAAAACAATAGTTCAATTGCCAACTTTATGTGGAAGGTTGTTTCTTTACACCTGCTTGTAACTATTCATCACCTAATAAAGTCAGTTCTCGACGTGATTTATTAGATATTAAACAATCGTTAAACAAAGCATTTATTATAGTATCATGCTATAAGCAGGATTTATATTTTGTCAGTAATAAATTCGTAAAAAATAATAGAACAAGTAATTTATTTTCGACCAAACACTTGCATAGATTTTTTAAACCTGGGTGGGTTTATAAAATGTATGCAAATGCACACCAGGCTGCGTAACATTTTGTCGGCGGGATTAGCGCTCGTCTTAATACATTTGGTTTAAGTACAATCAAATTAATCACCTTAGTAGAACAGTGTAGGCTAAATCGTGTGTAGAAAAAATGCTTAAGGAAAAAAAACTGCTTCATCACTTTCGTACATTTTCTATGAACCAAAGCACACTACAGGCGGGCCGCACCGCACTTGAATTAAATCTTGAATGAAAATGCATTGCGCTGCAGCTATATGCCCGTTGCAGTTATAATGTGCGGACAGTAAGAACATTGTATGTCTTTCACCCCTAATAAAACCACGTCCCTGCCAGGTCGCGGCTGCGGTCCCGAGAAGGACCATGTGCACTTACAGCTGCATCACTTGCCCCCGGAACAGCTGAAGCAGCGTCTGCCCGGCATCTCGGAGACGGCCATGATCTTTGCAGGAGTGGACGTCACTAAGGAACCTATCCCTGTGTTGCCCACCGTGCATTACAACATGGGAGGCACGCCCACTAACTTCCGTGGAGAGGTCAGTATACATAATGCTTATTATTTTTTCCGCGTTTAGACCAAGGAATAAAATATGTATTCTACATGTTGTGTCTACTGTTACTTATCGTTTACACCTTAAAAAAACAATGTATGCTGTAATGTCAAGGAGGTAAACAAAATAGTGAACACGATATGTTTGAAACGCCGTACTCAATACATGTACAGTCAACAGCAAAAGTAGATGATCAAAATCAGAAATTCAATACTAATGAACGGAGTTCGCGTCAGAACTGTGTGGCGTCGAAGTGATTCAAAATTATGTGATTTTAAATTAGACCAATTGTTTACCACTAGTACAGCTGCCATATAGCTGCGAACTCCGTTCATTAGTATTGAATTTCTGATTTTGATCATCTACTTTTGCTGTTGACTGTACCTACAATGAGTTTGCGCAATAGGATGGAATCAGTCCATGCACCCAAACGATCCATTATCTTCACACGATCACATTGACGGCCCATAAGCTTCTGTTTGGGAGGTGTGTTCTTCCCGCACGTGTGCGCTGGATTGGAGGAGACCGCCGTGTTCAATAAAACTCCTGGTTGATTGAAGTCTATTTATTTCCTTGTTGTTCATGCGAAGTCTTGATTTTTACTGATTACAAATTTTCGAAATCACTCTACTAATATACAATTTTACGTGGGCGCAAGTAGTGGCAGGGGCTATTACTTTTACAATTCAAAAAATCAATCATAATCATCTTCGATCGTGCTCCACTATCGATCCACCAATCACGATCGTTTGCCTGTATGCAGGTTCAAGACAGGTTTCGACAGGTTCGAACCTGTCGATAGTGGAACACGATCGTACAAAAACGTAAGTACAAATCACAACTAAGATAAACTTATACGCTATTTACATGTTATCTTATAATTATGACGTTATGTGTGTGGACGTCCTGCACATTCCTCCCGCCGTGCGTCGTCATCTGCTGCTGGCGTCGCAGTCGTAGATGGTGCAGGATCGTCGCTCTCGATTGGTAGCACTATTATCTTCTTCACTGGACGTCGTAGGGTGCCTCCTTTCGTGGTGACGTCCACCGTACGCACAACTCCATCTGGGCCGGGAAACGTGGCACAGATGCGTCCTCTGACCCACATGTTTCGTGGGAGGTTGCCGTCCACGATGAGCACTAAGTCGCCAACTTTGGGGATCTGGCCTTTGGTGTGCGGTTCTCTGCGGTTCCGTAATTCTGGAAGATATTCCTTAAGCCATCTGGCCCAGAATATATCGGCGAGTCTCTGAGCTGCACGCCAACTGGCTCGTAGATGTAGGTCACTGTCGCAGAATTCTCCTGGTGCCGCGACGCGACCGGGACCACCCAGAATGAAGTGATTGGGTGTTAGAGCTTCAGGATCTTCGGGGTTCACGGACACGTGGGTAAGTGGCCGGCTGTTTACTGTGTGTTCGGCTTCGGTGAGGAGTGTGTGAAGCACTTCCTCGCTCGGGAATCGCTCATTTAAGGTGGCGGCGAGTGCGTTCTTTACGGATCTCACCATGCGTTCCCAGGCGCCTCCCATGAATGGGGCACCAGGTGGAATGAATCGCCAGTCGATCATGCTTTTTGAGGCTTCTTCTGCTGTGGCTGCGAAGATGGCGACTCGTAGTTCCTTTTCAGCGCCGTGAAAATTAGTCCCGTTGTCGGACCACAATTGTGTTGGGCATCCTCTGCGTGCTATCATGCGGCGCAGTGCCATGATCGCCGAGTCTGTGTTGAGCGAGGCTACAAGTTCCAGGTGAATAGCTCGCGTCGTGAGACAGGTGAACAGGGCAACATATCTCTTTTGATGGCTTCGTCCCGACGTGATGGTCAACGGCCCGAAGTAGTCCAGTCCAACGAAGGTGAATGCTCTCTGATGGTGTGCTAGTCGACAGGAAGGGAGGTCTCCTGTCATTGGCTGTGCTGGAGAGGCTGCTCTTATACGGCACCGTAGACATTTGCTGATTATGTTCTTGACTGTTGGTCGTAGACGGAGTACCCAGTGTTGCTGGCGGCATTCGTTGACTGTTGTCTCGGTGTTCGCGTGATGCAATTGGCGGTGGATATATTCGATCCACAATCGCGTCGCAAGGTGATCTCCGTCAAGAACCATTGGATTTTTCAGGTTCTCTGTGATGTCTGTCATGGCGGTTATTCTGCTTTTCAGGCGAATCTCTCCCTCTGAGAGTTGTATGCTGATTGCGTGCAGGCGACTGCTTCTAGGTAAGGTCTTCTTGTTTTTCAGAGCTTCTATTTCTTCCTGGAAAGATTGCTCCTGTGAAGCTCGTAGGATCAGGTTCTCGGCCTTACGTAGAAACTCAGCGGTGAGAGGAAGGTAATTGTTCGTGGTTTCTCGCCTCTCTTTCGCTTTAATTGGCGGTGTTTGTTTGTTCTTTCTCCAATCAGGGTCTGCGCTGCTATTTCTTTTAGTTCTTTTGTAGTTGACGTTGTGCCTTGATTGATGGCAGAGGTGTAAAAACTGCAGGATTCGCGCAGTAGCTCGCAAGTATCTCTCCCAGCGTGAGAATCTATTGACGTTTGGTATTGCTTCGCTGATTTGTTCGCTCTGGATTTTGGTAGTTACGCTACAGGTTCTCTCTTCCCCTGTGATTATGACAGGGTTCTTCTCATCGGCTGGCCATGTGTCTGGGGGTCCGAGTAGGAAGTCTGGACCTTTGAACCATCGATGATGTTGACTGTAATTCTCTGGAACATCTCTTGTAGCGTCATCTGCTGGGTTCAATTTGGTCGGTAGCCAGCGCCATTCGTTGGTCGAGCTGTGCTCTTCGATTGCTGCGATGCGATGAGCGACGTATGGCTTGTAGGATCTGGCTCCGGTTCTGATCCACGACAGTGTAGTTCTGCTGTCGGTCCAGAATGTAGTTGACTCTGGCGTTCGTTCGTGTTCTTCTTTGACTGCTGATGCCATGCGTGCGCCAAGTACTGCCGCTTGTAGTTCCAAGCGTGGGATTGACATTAGCTTCAGCGGGGCCACCTTGGCTTTGGCAGTGATTAGGCAGACGTTGACTCTTCCATCTTTCGTGACTGTTCGCCAATAGATTGCAGCTGCGTACGCGGACTCACTCGCGTCTGTGAACACGTGCAGCTGTAATGATTCTGCAGCACTGAAGTCTGGGTAGGTTCGTGGAATGGACATGTGTTCCAACTCTCTGAGGTGGGTGAGCCATTTCCTCCAGCTTGCGGCTAGGTCGCTGTCCAGGGCTTCATCCCATGATGTTCCACGTCGCCAAACTTCTTGTAGTATTTGTTTAGCTCTGATGGTGATCGGTGATACGAGTCCCAATGGGTCAAACAGGGACATTACTATTCTGAGAGCTTCTCTCTTGGTAGGCGTGTCGTTCTGTAGAATGTTCTGAGGTACGCGCGCCAGGTTCAGATTGAAGGCAAGCGAGTCTATTGTCGGCTTCCAGATTAGGCCGAGGACTCGTTCTGTCTTGACACTGTCTTCTAGTTCGATTGAATCTTCGGTCTTGGTATCTTCCCCTAGTGCTTCAAGAAGGGCGGTAGAGTTAGATGACCACTTCTTGAGTTCAAAATGTGCTTCTCTGTGAATGTCGCGCACGGCTTGTGAGACTTTCACTGCTTCTTCTATGGTGTCGAAACTGTTTAAATAGTCGTCCATGTAGTGTTTTCTTTTGATGGCTGTGACTGCTTCTGGATGTTCATGTTGGAATCTCTCGGCGTTCGTGTCTTTCACGTATATTGCCGTGGCTGGTGAGCAAGAAGCTCCGAAGATCAGTGACTTCATGCGGTATTGTTCCGGTGGCTGGTCGTCTCTTCGGTCGCCTCGCCACAGGTAGCGAAGGGCGTCTCGATCTTCGGGTCGTAGTTCTATTTGCAGGAACATTTCGGTGATGTCAGCGGTCACGGCGATTGAGTGTTGACGGAAACGCATTATTACTCCTGGCAGTGATTGTAATAGGTCTGGGCCAGTGAGTAGTTGGTCGTTCAAAGAGATTCCTCTAGTCTTGGCCGCAGCGTCGCAGACGATTCTCAGTTTCTCTGGTTTCATGGGGTTGAAAACCGCGAAATGAGGCAGGTACCATGTTCGATGCTTTGATGTCGTGACTGGAGCTGGTTCGGCGTATCCTTTCGATACTAGTGCTTCCATTTGTTCAGCGTACCTCTTCTTTAGTTCGGGTTCTTTGTCTATCTTCTTCTCTACGCTCATGAGTCTGTTCAGAGCGCTGTCATAGTTGTCTGGCATCATGACGTTTTTGTCTCGCCACAATAAGGCAGTTTGATATCTTCCTTCTGGAGTTCTATTTGTGTATTGCTGAAGGATGCGAAGTGCCTTCTCCTCAGGATCATTGATGGGTTTCTTTGGATTGATTTGCATGTTGTCCATCGTGATGTATTCCTTCACCAGTTCATGTAGGTCGTTGTCTGTGTTGGCATGTCTGATGAAGTTCACTCTGTGGCCAAGTGTTCGTGTGTGGCTACCATGCAGGACCCAACCTAGTGGTGTTAGTGAGGCCACTGGTTGGTTCTTCTTTCCTGTTCTGATCTCTGTTGCGATGAGTAGGTCCCAATTGTCTTGGCCAATCAGAAGCTTTGGTCTTGCATCTTCAGTTACTATGTCTCTGGCGATGTCATGAAGATGTTCACAGTCCTTGACTGCTTCTCCAGGGATCTTCTGTGCAGCCAGTTCTAGCTGCTTGATCGTTCTTGCATGTAGCTTGCGTTCAGATGTGTGAAGTCCTTTGATGAAGAAGTTCACTCGTTGAGATGACACGTCGACTGTGGGTTCGCCGTCGAAGGATGCTATTCGAAGTGGTTCATAGGATCCTTCTGCTCCTATTTGCTTGGCTAGGCTCTCGTCGATTAGTGTTACGGTGGAGCCGTCGTCCAAGAGTGCGTAGGTGTCTGCAGCTCCCGCCGGTCCAGAGAGGTGCACCGGTATTATCTTGAGGAATGATACCTTTGGTGTCCACATCGAATGGACCTTCTCTTGTTCTGGTTTGGGGCTGTCGGCTTCTTCTTTCTTCTTTGTTGCTGCACCAGTAGCGTGTAGCATTTTGTGATGTAAATGCACACAGTTGTCTATCTCGCATTTCTTTGGTTTACAGCTGTGTTGTTTCGTTCGGAATTTGAGGCAACGAAAACACAGGCGATGCTTCTTTGCGATGTCCCATCTTGCGTCAGTAGTCGCCTTCTTGAATTGATCGCATTCTACGATGCCGTGTCCTTGTTGTTCACATAAACCACACTTTGATTTGTTTGCTTCTTGTGTGGCATGTACCCGCTGCTGACGTCGCTGCGTGTTCTGATTGGTTTGAGTTGTTGCAGCGATGTTCTCAGGCAGTGCATACGGGCTGCAAATCTCTGCTTCGATCTTGATGAATCGGGTAAATTTCAGAAGATCAGGTTCTGTTCTGGATTGTGCTGCCGAGAACTGGTACCACTGTCTTTTCAATGTTGGTGTGAGTTTTTCAACAATGGCTTTTGTGACCTCTGGATTGAAGAGGTAATGTTCGCAGTTGAGTGCTTGCAAAGTCCCAACGATGTTTTCCACTTTGGTAGCGAAGGTGCAAACATCACGCGGAGATTCTGTGAGGCGTGGTAGGGTTCGTAGTCGCTCTATTTCAGCCATTGCGATGGAGTCTGGTCGGCCGAAGCGTAGTTCGAGTGTCTTCATGACTTCGGTCGGGTCTGCGTTCACGATTAATAGACCCTGTACAGCCTCTTTTGCTGTACCTCGAAGGCTTCTTCTAAGTCTTGACATGTTCTCCACTGTTGTTAATCGATGCGCTGTTTCACAGTAGGCGGCCCGGAACGTGAGCCAATCTTGATGAGCTCCGTTGAAACAGGGTAGTTCTGTGTATTTCATGGGCTGCTGATACTGTGCGGCGTGCACAGCTTGCGTGATTGCGGCAGCAAGTTCCTTCATGTCTGTCCTTGTTTCTTGGACAGCCAGTGTTGTGGGCTGTTGCATGACATGGGCTGTTGTTGTAGACGGCGGCACCCAGGGCGCGGCGGTAGTTCTCGTAGGGTAGCTGTGATGCGGCGCCGTAGTGTAGATCGGTTGCCATGCTGTGTTCGATGCCATGTTCATAGAGTTCTGTGGCCAGGATTCGCTGTAGTTCACCGGTGCTGGCGTCTGTTGCGGCTGTGCAGGCGCGGAGTTCTGTTGCCAGGCGGCGATTACTGGCGGCGGCTTCGGGTGCGGCTGTTCAGTCGCAAGGTTCGGCTGCCAGGGGGCGGGGGTGCTCACTGGCAGCGTAATGTTCATGGGTTCAGGTTCGGTGTTCAGGTTTTCAGGTGGCGGGTCCATGGTGCTGACTCCCGCCGGTAAGGTCGCTGGGATGTCCCAGGCTATGGCGGCGCTGGTTACAGGAACTGCTGGTTTGCTTGACGACTTCACCTCGGATTGATAAGGTCTGTTGGCAATGGCGAGTAATTGACTTGATTGGAGCCAAGTAGTTACTCGTTGATCGTTTCCGTTTTCCGAGGCGACGGAGGATACATCTTCATCTGTAGATTCAGCTTCAATTTCGGCGAGGCGTGCGGCCGCTAACTCTGCTAATCGTTTTGCTAGCTCTGCCTTAGCCTTGGCTATGCGGCGCGCTTTTGAAGTTTTATCACTCTTCTGTGACGTAGGTTTGCTACGGCGACCACTTTCTTTGCGATCAGTTGTGACGTCTTGTTGTGGTGCGGCACGTTTGACTGTAGACGTGGTAGTAGCTGGTGCTTCTGAAGTCGCTGCTGTAGTCGTCTCTGTGGTAGCTGTCGTTCCAGTAGCTTCCGTAGTACTCGTGTCGGTCGTAGTCTCTGTAGCGGTTTCCGTAGCAGTTTCTGTTCGTTCTGTAGCCGTAGTCGATGCCTGGCCACCCCTTTTACCCGTAGACCTCGTTACCGGCATTGTTTCGGTAAATAATTCTTCTAAATATTCTTCAATAAGTTCGCTGGAGTCTTCTTAATAGTGATCTTCCTCGAATCCGGCTCTCGAAGGACCAATGTTTGGGAGGTGTGTTCTTCCCGCACGTGTGCGCTGGATTGGAGGAGACCGCCGTGTTCAATAAAACTCCTGGTTGATTGAAGTCTATTTATTTCCTTGTTGTTCATGCGAAGTCTTGATTTTTACTGATTACAAATTTTCGAAATCACTCTACTAATATACAATTTTACGTGGGCGCAAGTAGTGGCAGGGGCTATTACTTTTACAATTCAAAAAATCAATCATAATCATCTTCGATCGTGCTCCACTATCGATCCACCAATCACGATCGTTTGCCTGTATGCAGGTTCAAGACAGGTTTCGACAGGTTCGAACCTGTCGATAGTGGAACACGATCGTACAAAAACGTAAGTACAAATCACAACTAAGATAAACTTATACGCTATTTACATGTTATCTTATAATTATGACGTTATGTGTGTGGACGTCCTGCACAGCTTCAATGTGTTCGCGTGAGCAAGCCCTGCGGAATACTTATCCTACATGATGCAAGAAAAATGAAACTCGCTCAAACTTTTATTTTATTTTATTCTATTCGGGAAACTTACAGCTAATATAATCAGTGTTCTTAAATACTATTATGCATTTGAAGGCCATTTACAAGTTTCCATTGATAAACACTTGAAACAAAAAAGACAACAATCATTACACAATCTTTATTATTAACCCTAAAAGGCTAAAACGAAACGGTCAAAAACATTGCGCAATTCGTGATATTATGCAATATAATTGATCGTTTAGGGCCCGACTTACACACGACATGTTTTTGACAAGTCTTTTTATTTTAAGCCTTGTTGAAAACAAGTATCAATCATTTCTTGCATATGGGTGTAAACTCGCGGTTAGACTGGCTCGTTAGTCCAGTGGTCGCAAATACGACTACTGGCCATGGAGTCCTGGGGCTGCAGTCTCAACATTCATAGCGATCGCTTTACGGCCGAATTCGATCGCAAAGTCCTGTCACTCCATACATAACACCTGTCAATCCGGTTTTCGACCGTATTCGGTCGTAAACCGATCGCTATGAATGTCGAGACTGCTGGGGCTGGGTTAAATTTCCAGGTCAAGAAAAGTATTATTGGGATTAAACATAACGACACAGCTACTTTAAAAAAGATCACTTATAGCTAATTGGTGAGTGAGCACAACATTTAAAAACGACGGACGATGACTCTCTGAGATAACAGTAACTAGCCAAAGCATATTTAAATAATGAAAACCCAAGTAAACCATAAAAATAAATAAACAAAGGAATATATTTGGCACTTTTTTTGTGCCTACCTTTTAGCAGTTAAAAATGCATTATTCTCTTATTACTGTGGTCCACTATCAGGATATGGATGAACGACTTGTATGACGTCACACGATATAGGCGCAGATACGTATAGAATTATAGGAGTACTCCTTATCACCCTGAGGTCAGCTTTATGAGTGTTCCCTTTGAGTTTATTAAACAAATAATAAATTCATTTGACTCCTGTGTCATACATAATGATTAATTGAACTATCAACCCTTTGGCGCGTTCCACAAAGAACATTACAGCTTCATTTAACTTGTTATAGAGGGCAAACGTACTTATTGACGATAAGTATTTTAATACACACAATAATTTCATCGTACAAAAATATTGAACAGGAAAAATGAAAAATAAATAAGTAATACCTAGTATCTGTGGGTATCTCCGTTTAAATATTGTGGTAAAAACACCGTAATCTAATAAAAGCGGAGTTTCTTTTTGTGCAAAGAGAAGTTACCTTACTAGTTTTGCACTTAACCGGACGCAAATCATGAAATGTCTGCTGTTCCAAAAGTACCTGATGAAAGTGCAAACAAACCCTATTCAAGTTAAATCCTTATAAGCAACACATTCATCTGTAATAAGAAGTTTTCAATTATATGTCTCAAAACTTTATCCAATAATTGTTGTTAACGTTATTAAATTGTAATTGGAAAATCTCAATTGTCAAATGTAAAACATCTTTACAGTGATTTAAAATAAAAAAAATTGGGGTGAAGTATTCAAATAAACAAGTCAAAGCTCTATCTGTAAGTGGCACTACAAATTGGCATCATGATAGATTGTTTTCTGATCCATTTTCGTCACATACTTTTAGAACAGACGACTGTCAAACGCTACTTACAATGTGTATAGAATATTTGAATCTTTATTAGTAATGTTTACGAATTTAATTAAAATTTCATACTAACTATGGATTTCGGGTTTGTGATTAATTTCGATCTCAAATGAACGCGGAAACGTGAATGAACACGTCTCACGAAAGTTGAAAATAAAAATATGTGTTAATAACAAGTATGTTTTGCCACACAGGTAATTTCCCACTACGACGGCGTAGACCGCGTCGTCCCCGGCCTGTTGGCCGCGGGCGAGGCGTCTTGCGCGTCGGTGCACGGCGCCAACCGCCTCGGCGCCAACTCGCTGCTCGACATCGTCGTGTTCGGCCGCGCGTGTGCTCTCACCGTCGCCGAGACCAGCAAGCCGGGTGACGCACAGGCACCGCTTAAAGACGTAAGTCAAGCATTATGTAGGGACACAAAACGAAAAGGTTATGGGGTCGCACTAACATAACCCGCAAAATTAAAAATTTCTAACATTTTTTACAATTTGTCAGAGTAAAAATATTTATAATTTCCATAGCTACCCTGGCGCTTTAGCCTTCAGCAATTTTTAAAACTCACAGATTTCCTGTCTTGCTGAAACTTGCCTTGGGTGACAAGGCAATGCCTGGAACTGCCACTTTCATTCATAATAATAAGTCAAGAAATAATTTATCTAAATGTGCTTACCCTTTTCATTCTCCAACAGTACATATTATAGTAGGCGTTATTGCATTATTCCACTCAATAAATAAGTGACACTACAAATCTGCATTACGTTTCACCGTTACGTTATTTGATCCTTTGTTTACATTTTCATCAGGTACTTTTTGAACAGATCATACATTAGTACTTAACGAAGTAAGTGACAAAACAACAAGGGGCCACATGTGATGTTGTATCTGTTACTGTCCAATTAGACTAGATGGCGCCGGGGTCTCGTATCTGACAAACACTGGTATAAAAACTCAGAGGTCAAGGTCTCTTTTTTTAAGCCCAAATATATTGAACTAAGTCTTGTATATTACCACAATGGAACTTACTCGAATGACTCCAGTTATATTGTTGAAAGAGCCTTTTTGGTAGAAATTATTGGCCCGGTCATCTCAAATAACAAAGTTGGACCTAAAAGGTGTTTGTGTTTATTCCTTGCAAGTAAAAAGTTCAGCACTGGAACTTCACAATCACAACATCTCGTATCACAATTATACTTAATATACGGTAACGCTGGACCAAAGAATATAACTCCTTTAAATATAACTAATTCTTAAGTTACACAATTATTAACCTTTGACACAAATAAGACACAAGATTGGTAACATGCCTCTATATTATGTTAACATAATATTGAACTTATACCTTAATCAAGTCACAACATCAATTTTAGTTACTTGGCAACAGTATAAATAAAAACTTTATTTGCGGTTTATATTATCAACCGTGTTTTGTTTCGGTTCCTGTATCCTTATTCTAGCTAGATGGTTCTCTAAAAAAATCTATATGATTGAAAGTAACAGCCGTTTCAATAAATTAAATAAATAACATAAATGATAAATAGCGTAGGAGTTGTCATTGACGCGCTCTATATTATGGATGTCATAAGATCTGTCGTCGTGTCCGCATCACGGAATATTTTGAGACACACCCATCGATGATTTCATCTGACAACATAAACAGGGAAATTAAAAACAATTTACTTACAGTGTCAATATTATGTATATTGTAATTAAAAAAAATAAATAAAATAAATAATTATTTATTTTGAACCAAATACGTGTATACATTTTATAAACCTTCCAAACTGCGTGCCAATTGAGTATTACATTGCGAAATCATGTCGCTGACTAAGAGATATACATATAATTTTTATTCCCCTCTTGTATCAGCATGAATTACATAAATGGAAACAGGTAGCTCATGCCATGGTCAAAATACTCCTGAAATACAGGTACTCTAACCTAGCTCTGAAGCCGGGGTCTCAAATTTTTCTTCAGCCTGTTTTTATGGCAATAAAGAAATTTAGCATTATTAATCTTTTTGTTAATAAGCAGTACAGTACCATTCTTTTATGCCAAAAATGGACATTATTGGCATAAACCTTGAACCTAATACTTTAGCGATAAAGTTGAAAATCTATTAAAGGAATTTGACAGATTGTAGTAGCTTGATGTGCTGGCGTCTGTACGTAGATACAAAATTATTCCTGCCAAGACGGTTGGCGTCGCGTCGCAATTATTCCACCTCGTGTGGCACCGGTTCTTGTTTTTATATAATCCGCGTATAATAAAAGGAGCGTTAAGATAAAGGCGTTCTCGTTTGGGATCGATATTTTTTTAGTCTTCACCTTTAATATCGTGTTGTTACGCATAGATCGATACAGAACTAATGTGCTTTGGCAATAAATTTTGCTGTTGTTGCCATTAAAATTAAAGCGGCAAAGGTAGGCCATCGTTTATAATGAGGTTGAGCTAGAAGTGTTCGTTTGTTCCCCATACGATGAGCTATTGATGCGGACCCTTGGTTTTAATAGGTTTTTATATTTTATTTATCCAAAAGCCAATTATTTTAAAAGAGTACCTAACCGTGGAGTTTCTTGTCAGCTCTTCTCCATAGGAAACGACCAATTGGAACCGTGCACCTAGCTTCTGACGTTTCATAAGTGCCCATGTAGGTTTATGTGAAATATAATATTTTGATTTTGACCCATTTCTAGCATCAGAATCTTGAGCTTATCTAGCGAATCACAGAACAATAAAGATATCTAGGAAACAAAAAAACAACAACTCAAAAAGAAGTCGATGCCCAAAGCAGAAGGCTCGCATTCATTGCCTTTCAGGAATAAAGAACAATATATTCGTACTCCATAGTACATACTCTGCGCTTATCTTCTCGCGCCAGTAAAACAGTCGACAAAAGGAAAAGACAGACATATCATAAACCATATAACCTCACTTTATCTCTACTACAGTTTGACCTTCTGTACTCTTTCGCAGAATTACGCACTTAGATTACTCGTATAGTGGACAAATTGAACCCGACACTAATATTGTCTACTAAGAACATCAGAGATCAGTGTTTTCAGCACACAAAAGTAGTTTTTTTTTTTTTATTGACAATAGGCTAGTGTAGATAAAGTGGCTGACTGACTGTTTTTTTAATGACATGCTGCTAACCAACATGTATTGGTACATGGTTACTTTAAAGTGGTTCAAAGGATCTCCGTTCAAAATATCCTTATATATTTCTTTATCCTCTAGGGTGTAAGGGACACGACGCGCAAAATTTTACCATGATTTCAACGCATGATTCGCATGATTCATGATCCATGATTCTATAATTTTTCGTGGTAACAGTTTGAGCGTGGATGTCCCTAATGCCCTGTATAGGTATAGGGAATAATGGAAAGGGTGAAAGTCTTCATAGGCCTTGATACCATGTGTGAATATATATTTTTTATATTATCTTACTTATTCTTCACCATTTTAATCGTAAACATATTCGCACAGTCTTCCGGCGAGGCGAGTATCGCGAATCTGGACAAGGTGAGAAACGCGAACGGCACCATCTCCACGGCCGACCTGCGCCTGCGCATGCAGAAGTGCATGCAGACCAACGCCGCTGTGTTCAGGCAGAAGAGCACGCTTGAGGAAGGTCTGTAGCTCTTTAATCAATACAGGGTGTTATGGAACTTTGTCTTTTTATAGAGTATCATTGTAAAAATCTTAAGTAAAGTGATATAAATTTAAGCTTATTAAGTTAAATTTAAGTTACACCTGACATCGAACCTCACTTTTTAACAATTCAGCTTCACACATTTACAACCATCTCCTATTTCATAGATACACCCATCTTCCACCACAAAACGCAGCAACATATCCAATCATCATCTTCCTGTCCTTGTCCCATGTTACTTGTGGTCGGCGCAACACGTTTCTTCTTCCATTCTTCCTTGTCAACCGTCACGCTCTCATTCACTCCCTTTTCTTTCATATCATTCCTCTTACAATCCATCCATTTTTTTTGCCTGCAACATAGGTACACACAGCTACATATCAAGCTATACATTTGCAGTTTTACCTGACCGCGCATTGTATAGGTTTTTCGTACAATCAGAAGTCAGCTTATACTGGTCAAGTGTAGCTGTGCGTGCATACATAAACTCACGCCCTCTTCCTATGGGGGAAGGAAAAACTATAGAACGCCACCTGCTACGATCCTTGCGTACTCCTTTTGCTTCGTACCTGCAACATATCCAATAAAATGCTTTTATTGCCAGGTGAACGCCTCATCCAAGACATCTACAAGCAGATCAAGGACGTTAAAGTCTCGGATCGATCCCTCATCTGGAACAGCGATCTCATCGAGACCCTGGAGCTACAGAACCTGCTCATTAACTCCGTGCAGATCGTGGAGGGAGCACTCGCGCGGGAGGAGTCGCGCGGTGCGCACGCGCGTGAAGACTTCAAGACGCGTCGCGATGAACTTGACTATGCCAAGCCTTTAGATGGACAGGTACGGTATTTCTTTCAACTATTTATTTATTAATTGAATCGGAGAGAAGCTACACAATTACATGCAAGTATACAACAATCAGAATAAATATTAGTGTGCCCTTTGAATTACAGGAGACCACATCGTTCAGTTATAAATTTGGGTAGGGACAATAAGTTTGACAAGCTCCCTATCACAAACTACCTAATCTGCATTCGGGATTTATTTGCCAAAAATGTAAACAAATATGAGTTTATGGAAAACTAACTTTAAATTCTACACAATAAAGTTCAGTTTACGCTACAATTTCAGATATTTTTATAGTTTTTTCAATAGTGCTAGTCACTCTAAAATAAACTTAATGACCATTAAAATAAAGTTGATATTTGTTTAACTGGAAATAACATCAATTTGAAACATTAGTTTGAATAGACTATCTTATACAGGATATTTTTTTAAATTTCACAGACGAGACATTACCCGTAGATCCATACATTGTACAATCAACCACACGTCTGTGGGCACAATCTAATCACGAAAACGGCTTTGTTGCTAGGGTACAAAGACACTGTCGATGTAAAATTGTCACTATGGGCATACGGTTGACAGTACAAAGCACCGGGTTGGTGACCGTTAGTAATATGATTAGTAAACCGCGACATTAAATTATCTGGAGATGATATAATAATGCCACAAACACGCTCGACCCTCGTGATCCGTCTGATTATTATAATCGATTGTCGAAATATAGCGCCATCTAAATAGGACACCATATTTAGTTACAAACCTGTATCGCTCGGCATCGCCCGCGGTTCATTTATTAATTGTCTGACCCAAGGTCTTTGAATTTCATCGTAACTGGTTTTGTGGAGATACGAAACACAGCCGGAGTAAATTTTTTCCGCATAATATTATAATATTAAGGGAGGCCTTTGCCGTGGAGGAAGACAACACAAGGTTATAATAATAATAATTATAATATTATACACAACAAACATCCATTATAATATATCCATATCAATCATATATCATCCATATCCATATTCATTATCATTTTTATCATCCATTTTAATTTTATTTTCTTGTCTATAAGTCCACTACTGGACATAAGATAACCATGCCACAGAGCAATTATATCAAGTTCACAAATTTATAATAAAATAATTTTCCTAACAAAAAAAAACGCTTGTATTTGACTACTGTAATATTGCAACTTATTTAAGGCTCCCGCAGACAGACGCGACGCGACTCTAGTAGAACAATTTCTATGAAAACTTAATGGAAATGTTCTACCAGAATCGCGTCGCTCCGTCGCGTCGCGCCTGTCTGTGGGGGCTGTTAAACCTTACATTAATTCGTAAGTGACCATTATTCTTATAAAATGTAAATAAATCTTTCACCCCAAATAGACTAAACTTCCCTTCGAGAAGCACTGGAGGAAGCACACGCTGGCTAAGACCGACGTAGAGACAGGCAAGACCGAGCTGACGTACCGACCCGTCATCGACGACACGCTGAACGCGCAAGAGTGCAAGACGGTGCCGCCCGTCATCAGGACCTACTAGATACCTTAAGTTCACGTAACGTAAGTATAACACAGGAGTTTGTTATTTATAGGTACTTCAAATAAACCGTGTGCCCGATTGGATATTCCATCGGCAAAAATAACCAACTACCATACAAACTGGCATCCTCTCTTTGCCCCTTTAGGAAGTGTATTTTCAAAAAGAAGTAGTTTGTATGTTTGGAAAGGAAATTCTTTGGAAATACTGATCCGGTCACGAATTTTTTTTAAATTTTTCTCTATCCGTAACATGAATTATTATATTGATTCGTAGAAAACGATTGTTACGGTTGTCACAAAACGGCATCCCATTAAAGTTTGTTATATACGGTCGAGTATGTATGTACTAATATTACGTTTTATTTTCAGGTAATAGTTATAATTTTCTCAACATGGGTGCTGATTGAGCTCCTCAGTATTGTCAACGCGCGACGCTGCCCTATCCACATAGTGTTCATTTAACGCCACTATTTATATCATTATTTATTTTTAGCGTAGCATGGTATTAAGCGTAACAATCTGTAACAGAAAGAATACTCTCTTAATTATACAAACATTAATAATAATTATGAGTAACAATCAATCACAGTCCCTAAGTTGTTTTTGTCTACAGTACAAATGAAATAGTGCCAGATGTTATGTTCCTGTTGATATTGTAACATTAATGCGCTCGTTTTTTTAATCATGGACAAAAATATTGTTATATATTTTGTTAATAATAATAATAAATATCAGCATTTATTATGATTTTATATTATTTATACTGGCTTCAGCAGCCCCAGGGTACTTAAGAAATTTGTTGATAGATACGATTTAAATACCGACCGACGCGTCCGTCGATGTCAACGTGTCTCTTGGTCTACTGTTGCACGAGACCTATGATATATTATTGAAACAATCACTAAATCTGGTAGTTTGTGTTATATGTGATATGTTTCTCTGTGGGTGTTATTTAGTTACGAGAATCATCTTCATTTCTATTAACACATTTTACGAATCTTGAGCTCAATAACAATCCTGTTTTGTCTCAAACTTTTTAAGTTTCATATAGTGTTTGTAATGGTTAGTGTCTTTGTAAAGCATTTTAAGATAACGAAATAAATTAAATAATGTTACATTAGTTGTGGTAATTTTATTTCATGTTCAGTATTACAGTGAAATTAAAATACAATTATGAATTACAACAATGTGTAGATGTAAGACAAAGATGTAAAATATTGAATATAAATAATAATAAAACAAACAGCACCATTTATTTTTTGTTTTTTTTTTGTCCTTTAAAAGGGGGCTAGGACACCCAAAGCGGTGAATGCTTATCCGAATCCCGCACCCCTGGCCATAGGCAGAGGTGGAACACCGCGGTGGTTTTAGCCGGTAAGAGTCCGGCATGCCCCTCTTCACCCCCATTATGGAGAAAGTCCATGAGGATTTCCACCGCGAAACCAAAAAAATAAAAAGGACACCCAAAGCTATGGACTGCTCTTCGAATAACTAATAACTATGCACAAATAATAAATATTCAGAAGTTTGCATATATTAAGGAAAATACGGTGTATAGATACGTATTAACTACCTACAGCCTTGCCTTGGCAGCTGGGGTAAATAAATCGAATTTTAACTATGTAAAGACGCAATCGTACTCATTAAAACGTAATAAAAATAAATTATACGTCTGTGACGCGGAAAGGTTTACTATTTCCTTATATTTTAGAGGTAGTATATTTGTTAGTGTACGTAGTGACCGTAGGTTATTTTATAATACTGTTAGGTAGGATTAGTCATTCGTATAGATATTAGTTTTTAGGGATTTTGCTTATTTATTGAGTTTAGATTAGTTATCATCAGAAATAGGTTTATTTAGGTAGGGTATTTTTTTTTAATTAGGTAGGTACTTAGGTAAAGATATCATATAGGTTTCTTAATCACCACTAATGAGACACAATTGCTTTTCTATTGTAATTAGCCACAAAGGGCCCGCGAGATGGATGGCATCCTGGGGAAGCACATACATTTTATCCTGTTAGCACGTTCCCGTGGGATAATTTCCGACATCCACGCGGGCGAAGCCGCGGGCAGAAGCTAGTAATAAATACATACACAACTATGATGAAGTGGACAGATAGTGTTCTTTCAATAAACTGCAATAGTTTGGCAGTCCCTAATATCAGGTGGTAGTGAATTCCACAATCGCACTGCGTGCACTGTGAAGAAGTAGGAGTAGAAGTCGGTGGAGTGGGGAGTGGACTTGAGAAGGTTTTTAAGATGCGACCTGCAAGGTGCATCTGAAGAACGGGCGTAGGAAAAACGCTCCCGCAGATAGGATGTTGGTGGATTGTGAAGGAGATTGTTGAATAACGGACACAATATCCGAGAGTTCCTGCGAAGTCGAATGGGGAGCCACTTGAGTATCCTGCGAAAGTTGGAGACATGATCAAACTTTTTAAGGTTAAAAACAAAACTAATACAGAAATTTTGCAAACGCTCAAGTTTACTTAAAAGCTCCTCCGTGATATCCAAGTAACAGGCATCAGCGTAATCAATAATGGGCTGAATGAGGGTTTGAGCAAGAGAGATTTTGGTGTTCAAGGGCAAGAAGCCCTGGAGACATTTCAAGGAATGGAAAGTATAGTGCACTTTGCGACTGACTTGAGCAACATGAGCAGTCCACGACACGTAGGAGTCCATGGTCACCCCCACAGGTTTTTAACCGTTTGTGCGTATTCAATCTGAACTCCATTCAGACAGAGTGGAGACAGTGATGCTACATCGAGCCTATTCCGATGCCTATTTATAATTAATGTTGATTAAAGTTAAGAGATGTGTAAACGTCAAAATGGATGGTGGTCGCTAATCATTACTTAACTTGAAACAGCGTTTATAAATAAAGGGGCCTATAATGTCGTCGCGTCCTAATCGAAAGCAATAGCCGCGCGGATACGCGTTTGAGTTCGCAGAGTAAATTGAACGCTACGATCGCTTATTTATATGTATTAGGACAATATTTCAATAATATTTCGCTTATAGATACTTATGTATTTGGATAATACTTCTGAATTTTTGATACATGCAGGATCAGCCTATAATGTTCCCACCAAAGAAGGCCAAAGCAGTTTTATCGTCCAATAAAGTGAGGGCTACAGTTTTTTGGATGCACGTGGGGTAATTCATACTGACTACCTAGAGAAGGGTAAAACTATTAATGGCGCTTATTATGCCGATTTACTGGACCAATTTGACAAAATTTTACGTGAAAACGACCGCATTTGGCTAAGAAGAAAATCCTCTTCTACCAAGACAACCCACGAGTGCACACCTGCGCGATTGCCATTGCCAAACTTCATGAGTTGCGCTATGAGTTGCTTTCGCACCCACCGTATTCGCCAGATTTAGCCCCTTGCAACTATTTTCTGTTTCCGAATTTAAAAAAAAATCGCTTGGTGGGAAAAGATTTGGCTCCAACGAAGAGATCATGCACGAAACTAATGCCTATTTCGAAGGGTTACCTAAGTCGTACTTTATGGAAGGGATCGAAAAGCTAGAGAAACGCTGGATGAAGTGCATTGAGTTGCAAGGAAACTACGTTGAAAAATAAAAAATAATAATTAAATAAAATTGACTCCTTGTTTAATTTTTACCAGACTTACCTATCACTCCGCCCTCGTAGTTATTATGTACGAGGGCGGAGTGATAAGTCTGGTAAAAATTAAACAAGGAGTCAATTTTATTTAATTATTATTTTTTATTTTTCAACGTAGTTTCCTTGCAACAACAACAAAAACAAGGAGTATTATTATTACGATGAGTTCAGAATTATTTTTATGTTATACCTACCTACCTACATAAAAAAATCTAAAATGGATCGTTGTTTATCTACTTTGTCGAGAGATATGAATGGACAACTTCTGATGTTTGTAATCTTCCGCGCTAACTGACGATAGAAAGTAGCTAGGTAAACTAATGTAGGTATTTAAAACAAGTTACGTACATAAAAAATACCTACCTCATAAAAAATAATGGACGGCGCCGCCGCCGCCGCGCCGCCGAGGTTGGCCCAAAAAGCGGTAGCGAGATAACCTAGAAGTGTGCCGCGAGCCCTACTTGGAGTTGGCGCAGGAAAAGGGACTTGGGGGAGGAGGCCTTTACCCAGCTGTGGGACAGTACCCTATAGGCTAAACAAAACAAAAACTCATCTCTGGTATCATAAGCTAGTTTTTTTTTTTAAAGTTAAGCTTTTTCTGAACGTTCCTATGTGTAGAAAACGTTGAGTAATAGTCATGAACTTAATTCATCTACCTACCTACGTAATTGTCTCAGGGCGAAAGTCAAACCCCGCACTTTGTCTTTATTTTGCTAAGTAAACGAATATGAACGCTATATTTATATACTTAAGGTTCATATTCGTATGAAACACTAACTTTATTTAGCGAAGATAAAATACGGTCTGTGAACTTTGCCCTTAGGTTTCAATCCCATCAAATGGACAATGTTCACCGTCAGTCTCCACTTAGGCGATGAGGCTTTTGTGACAAAACTAGACATTTGCCCTTAGTGAACCCACAAAGGTTAGGTCCCTACGCAACTCTCGACGAATGCAACTAACTTGCACTTAGTTTTTGTTCGTAAAGTTAGCAAAACATTGAAGCAACCCTGTTTAAAAAATACCTACTTGTTGTAAAGCTTACAATTCCTCAAAATATTTACTTCAAATCGCGTCGTTATCTTGAAAAGACTTGGACATTCGGTACATACCTATTATAATGATGCATTACGTCGCTGGCTCGCTAGCAACTGATAACTTCCTCAGGGGTCATGTCGCAGCCATTTTGAGTAGTCACATCTTTGACGTCTTGTGATTCAGTCGAATCCCAGTGCTCTGTGTTTCTTTTCTTCCTCTCCTTTTGAAAACTTTACCGAGATTACATGGTGCTGTTTGGCACTGTAAAACTAACGAACACGTACGGTGTGTGCAGGGGGCCTGTTATTAGCGGCCTCAAGATTGAAGCTCTCAATAATTTGACGCTCGGGACCATTTTCTTCAACTTGTGTAAAGGTAACAAACATTTACTTTATTGTAGGTTATTTTATCTTTCATGGCTGGCGTCTTTGTGTAGTTTTTGAGTTCATAAAAAGTCTATAAGAAAACTATATACCAACACTTTACCTAGTTATTTGGGGCACGACGGGATCGTCGCCGTTACCATTAGTACCGACTCGTTATTCTCTAAGCAATTTCAAGTAATAAAAAGGTCTCACTTCATACTAAGTAAATATAACATACGCCTGTAAATTCCAGAAGGGTTAGGCAGAGGTTTACCTATAGTAACCCATAATTCGGCAGTTATTGTAATAGGGGGCCCGAGCCTATTGCCATCAATCGGACACAAATCCAGACTTCAGGCTGCTGCTGAGAAATCCCTAATGGATCCAATAACACTGCCCGACCTGGGAATTGAACCCAGGACCTCATGCGCAGCAGTAGCGCTTGCGACCACTAGACCAACGAGGCAGTCAAGTATCCTAGGTATCGCAATGCCAACAAAAATTCATTATTTGCCCACTGAGTTACAAGTTCACCAATCTTAAAAACGCCGAAATAGTTTTTGGCCTATGGAGACACAGGACAAAGAAAACTAATACTTTCTTACCTACTTCACAAAGTTCTTGCAAAACAATTCATACCTTTTGAGGGGCTCGATCGATTAGGTTAAGCTACGTTTGCTGAGGCCAGTCCCTGGATGTATGATCATCTTTACATACCGAGTCTCCTGCGTGCCTCGTAAAATACTTAATTATTCCGTTGGTCCCGACTGTCTGTCGTGCAACTTTGAGTCATTACGGGTCGTCATAACCCCGATAGTCTGACAACCAGTCTTACCAAGGCACAAGAGGGTATCGTGTTACCTAGTAACTGGATTGTGGAGGTCAGATAGATATAGTCACACCATGTAAAATACTGGTATTCAGCTGCATCCTAGGTTAGGCAGATGATGATCCCTACCTGCTATGTGAGATCCGGACGGACGGACATGACGCCTATCTAATCAAACTATAGACACGTGAGGAATAGGGTGTAAAGTTCACTCATACTCTATAGAAAAGGGAGGATCCTCCGATCAGGCGGGTGTTGTGTCTGGCGGGCAATTGTAAATTCGGCAATCGGATGTCGTACAGCGCCGGGTTGAGGCTGGCTGCTTCGTCGACGAAAGTGCGAAAGTGCAGTGTGTTGTGCCAAGGTTGCTGATGAGGCTGAGGGTGATGACCAGGAATACGCGAACGCTGCATGCTGGTGGTCAGGATACCCGTTGAAGCCGTGGATGCTGGCTGGCTGGGTGACTCACCGCTAAAGCTTGCGGAAGTGATGATGATGACGTCACGCTGAAGTATTTCCACGAAGGCTGCGCTGACGTTCATACTCGGGGTCATCACCAGTATAGAGAAATGAGGAACAAAGTGTAATAAGTTCACTCATCCTCCATAGAAAAGGGAGGATCCTCCCTTTTCTATAGAGTATGAGTGAACTTTATTGAGTGCAGCTATTAATAATAACTGTAACTCATTGTTCACTATTCACTCACTGTGTTTCGGAATGCAGCAAAAGGCAACGATCATTCCCAAAAAATGTTTCTTCAATTTCATTTTGTTTTCATGGGATTATAATGTCGACTATCGACGGTACCGTAGTTAAGGTATAGGTTTACTTACTTTACTACCTACGAATAATTATTTTTTAATTCATTTCAGCCTGTCAAATCAAGAGCATGGCATCAATCCCGCCCTCCGCCTTCTCTGCCGGCCGTATCCGCGAGACGCAGCGTGATATGAAGATATCAAATAACACCAAAGGGAACGAGCCCACCAAATTCTTTAACACTACAAGTAAGTCAAATATTAATTACAAGCCGTGCGCCCTATGGGATTTCCCATCGGCAAAAATGACGAACTTCCATACAAACTTTCATCCTAGATAGCTTAGGTACTAATATTATAAACGTGAAAGTTTGTATAGATGAATCGATGTTTGTTACTCTTTCACGCAAAAAACACTGGACGGATATGGATGAAATTTGGCACACAGGTGGTTTATAAGCAGGATCAACAATAGGATAGGTACTTTTTATCCCGATATTCCCACGGGAACGAAATTTATGCGGGTGAAACCGCGGGGCGCAGCTAGCGATTTTTTTTAAATCATTAGATTTAAAAATAATCTTTCCTTAGTGTTCACTTCTGACGAAAGGAACTCTTGTCCAAAATTATACGCTTCTAGACCCAGCGGTTTGGGCTATTCTTTGTCATTTGATAAATTTTAAAAAATTGTACGCCTCGTCAGGCAAAACATGGACGGACTTATTACCTATATTTAAGATCTTGCATGCTTAATTTGTATGTAAACGCATGTTTAACAAATAAATGATCTTTATCGATGGATTTAAGATTTTTATTAAGTAGATACTTACTTTCTAGTTATCATTTATCAACTTGTTACTTGTCTCCCTTACGTGGAAAATATCCACATCATAAGACGCAACTGGAAATCACGTGTGAAACACTTGAATTACAAAAACCACCCTGAATAGTCGTGACCACATGTGACTGTTCCTAAATTACCTACGCTGATAAAATTTTCTTTTTTCCTTATTGTGTTTATTTTGGTGTTAAGATCGGCTTTCCAAATTGTTACCGACCATGGACGTGCTGAGGTACCTACCTACAGTTAACCTGGTACGATTTGTTTGTGTAAGGTGCAAATTGTAATGGGTAGGTACTAGATTATAAGGCGCCCATTAGTTACACGGTCAATCTCAAACGCGATTATTGGTTTTGATCAGAATACATAAGTACCAAAAAGTCTTTAACAAACGCTTTTTTTTTTCTTTCCAGCCATTGAATTATCTCCGCTGAAGTACAACAGCAAGTTAATGAACAGCATCTGGGGCCTGTACAACAGATATTCGCCGCATAACGTGAAGAAGATCAACGATGCTCACACATCTACTGCGGAGTTGCAGCAGTAAGTAAACTTACCACTAATTTACAGTCAACCGCACATTAGTGGTAATATTGGCACTACGAAAATCGTTTTTACTGGTACTCAGTTATTTTACCTCTGATTATACATCACTGTCAAAATCACAGTAAGTAATCCTAATTCTCGATGCAATATTTAAGAAAGGCAATTCTCGTAGTCTGACGAGCAATTCTGGTAAAAAGAACGTTCACGGTCTGATCTGTCGCAATCTGTCAAAAATACGTCAAATTTCCCTTCAAAAATACGACAAGTTTTTGACGCCGAGATCGACTAGATTTTGATCATTTTAAATTACGAGAATTGGCCTGCTGATCTGTCTCAAACAGTCAAAAATAGGTACCTACCTACCTCTAATTTCCCTACATTTTTTATGTTTTTAATTACGGGAGTTGATCTTCAGGTTGCTGCCACTGACAAGTCAGTCAAAATCAGTGATCTTTATTCTCGCTACACTAAGGTTGCTGTTGGGTAAAAAATAACTGTAAAAGGACTGTACGTACTACCTAAAGGCGCTGTTATTGTCAAATTGTTACCACTGATGTGCACTGATGGCTGAATGTACAGACGCCAGCAGGTCAAGCTACCCGAAACTGTCAAATTTTCCCAATCAATCTTGAACCTTAATACTTTAGCGATAAAGTTGAAAATCTATTAAAGAAATTTGACAGATTGTAGTAGCTTGATGTGCTGGCGTCTGTACATGTACCCACAGAACAGATATTTATCTGTTCTGTGCATGTACCTGTGTGATATACCTAACAGTAGGTATTAGGCATTCTATTCTAAAAGCACTTAGGTACTTCTTTAATATTACATCACGCCTGAATTCCCCGAATAGATAGGCAGAGTTATATTATACCCACATGTTCATGTCGAATGTTATGTTATAAGCACAGACGCAAGCTGGTCAAGCTACTCGAAACTGTCAAATTTTCCCTATCAACCTTGAACCTTAATACTTTAGCTATGAAGTTGAAAATCTATTAAAGTTTGACGGATTGTACTAGCTTAACGTCCAGCACATTAAGCTTCTGTACAGTAGAGGGCGAACGTATTTGTATTCTTACTTTTTGGCGTTTTTATTAATCTTTTTTTAATTTTCATTTCAGAACGGCTGCTAACTCCAATAAGAACGAACCTGTGATCAGTTTGCCTTCAACCAAGCTCGACAACGTTTGGGCTTCTATAAACATTTCAAAACACTAAAACAAATGCTTACTCATTTGGACAAAATGTTTTGTCAGTTTAAAATATTTACTTACTCAATACTTATAAATATTGTTTGGTAATATATAGCTTAAATACATGGCTTTCTTATAACATTATTTTTTTTTATTTCCATCTCTAACTGCGATGCGTAAAAAAAAAAGTTTACCTATTCGTCCCGTGAAGAAAAAGCGTTATGCCCCCTCCAGGCAACTTTCTCTCTCTGTCTCTTTCTATTCTATTATATATATATATATATAGGTATACGAGTGTGCGTGTGCGTGTGAATATCGCATAATAAGGAACTTCGTTCCTGACGAGGGAACCAAATGGCAACGGAACCCTTATGGATTCGTCATGTCTGTCTGTCTGTCCGTCCGTATGTCACAGCCGCTTTTTTCCGAAATTATAAGAGCTATACTGTTGAAACTTGGTAAGTAGATGTATTCTGTGAACCGCATTAAAATTTTCACACAAAAATAGAAAAAAAACAATAAATTTTGGGGGTCCCCATACTTAGAACTGAAACTCAAATTTTTTTTTTTCATCAATCCCATACGTGTGGGGTATCTATGGATAGGTCTTCAAAAATGATATTGAGGTTCTAATATCATTTTTTTCTAAACTGAATAGTTTGCGCGAGAGACACTTCCAAAGTGGTAAAATGTGTGTCCCCCCCCCTGTAACTTCTAAAATAAGAGAATGATAAAACTAAAAAAAAATATATGATGTACATTACCATATAAACTTCCACCGAAAATTGGTTTGAACGAGATCTAGTGAGTAGTTTTTTTTTAATACGTCATAAATCGTAACGTAACGGAACCCTTCATGGGCGAGTCCGACTCGCACTTGGCCGGTTTTTATTTATTGATTACTCTAATCTATAGTTAAACTAAAAGAAACAATAAGGATTTTTTATTAGGTAGGTACCTACTTCAGCAGATTGCTGGCTGTAGTCACAACAACCGTTTAAATGAGTACGTGTCGGACGGACGCGGACCACCCATAATAAAGGGTTCCGTAGTTGGGATATATGTATGTATATTTATTATTTACACAATCTTAGAGTTATTTTATATAATGTATTTCTCCATAAAACTATGAAAATAAATTTATTTCTGCGTTTGAAACCGAAACTGAAAATTTGGTTCAGAAAGCAGAAAAACTCAACAGATCTATGGGGTGTGATTGTGACTCATGGAATCAAAATTGAAATGGATATACAGAGATGGATCGGATTATAGAGTTAGATTTATCACCTACAAAGAAATAGCATTATCTCAATACCGTGTACATTTCAATGTACAACCGCCGCCCGCGCGAGTCCTGAAAACCTTCGGAAGAATCGTGCTTATGGCGGTAGGCCTAACCTGTATAATGTAAAACGTTGGTCGCTGTGACAAAGTCGCGGTCGTTGTCGCCCAGTGCCTCTATTACTCTGCTTTTAACTTTGCCGTTGTCCGGTAAAAACTGTGAAGTAAATGCATAGGTACACTTAGGAAATGAGTTAACATTTCGCCAAATAAATATATATTTTTAATTACTTTTGCATGATATTTATTAAGATATTAAAATTTGTTGTAACAATACTACGTAGGTATGCTATTATAAAACATTCCCCATTACATTGTTATTTATTATCACAGACAAACTCAATTAATCCATATCTACCAAGCTTCTATTAGCAGCACAGAAAACTAAGAGATCTTAGTAGGTAAGTCAGCAACAAACGTCGATTAATTTTGATAGCTTAGCTTTTCAGCATTTCATGTGTGTAATAGCTACGAGTTAATACTCCTCAAAGGGGATTAACATTCAAAGTTGACCACATGAGATCCAAATTTTTTGAAGTTGTTTACATCTTTTTGCATTGATGTTTGAAAACTTTAAGCATTTAGAGTGATTATTTCAAACATCTATGCAAATATAGTGCTTTTGAACTTGTGTAAGATGTATTTACACAAGTTCAAAAAGTATGGATGTCCTGTGATCAACTTTCAACATTGATATCACAGAACGTGACACTTTAGGGGGTTTGGTCTTATCATGTTTTCTGTTGAGACATCTGAGCTGACATCAATGCATGGTCGATTTATACATATAGGTTCCATGCATGTTCACCATTTTGAAAAAAAAAAAAAAGATGCCACTAAATCAGTTTAGATGTTTTTGGAATAGTTTGCTCAATATTACGATTAAAAACTGAATGACTGTTTTAATTGACTTTTGACTTTTTGCTGACCTTACAAAACTCAAATCAAAGAAAAATTATTTAACCATAAGGGGTGTCCACATTGCTAAAACATTCAACTTATTCTACTGTTACAAAATAACACAAATAATAATTCTGTAATCAAACACAAGGAGACTAGACAACTCTTCTTAAAATCATAGCCGTTGCAAACTGTATTAGACCAGTAGGTGAATAATTTACAAATGTAGTCCGAAAGGGCATTTACCATTGCAAATTAAAGTCATAGACAAGTTGAAGAATCTTAACTCAAGAAAATAATAAAAGGGTGAAAAATCTAAACAATATTTTTAAATACAATTTTGTTTGTTGATTGCAAATATTACAAGGTATACCTAAAACATGGAATTTCATGAATCTCCATATTGAGTTTATGGAAATACATTAAAAACTGAATTAATTTTCAGAAGGAAATATAAGGCACTAAAATTCTTTAGATAAAAAATAAAAATTATGGCAAATCTAAGGCTACATATGCACTGACAGGTGGCTTGCTTAGCACCTAGAGCCTAACGCACCACCTTGCGAGTAGCGAGGTGAAACAAATGCTCTAGAATTTTCGTAACCGGCTGCACTGTGCCCTTGGGGCCTTCGCTAGTCGCCTAGCGTGTATCAAAGGATGTCAATAGGCTCTAGGTGCTCAGCAAGCCACTTGTCAGTGTTTACATAGCCTTGAGGATTTCCTCCATTCAATTGTGACATTTTTTTCAACAGAATCTATCATTACTTTTGAAAATGAGAAGAGCAATGGTGTGCAACTTGGCCCATGACCAGCAGTGGACATCTATACATAGATAGCCTGACGATGATATTAATTATTTTGTATCAACTACCACTTATTTGTATACTAGCTTTTGCTGCAGCTTCGCCCGCATGGAGGTCAGAAATTATCCCTTAGGCGTTTCCACTGGATAATTTCCAACCTTATACAGAGATAGCAAGTCTCTAATCAATTTTTATTGAAAAGCTAGCACCACATGAACACCCTAATTCAGCATTAGGATTCTGCATTATCCTAAATGCAGATCTAATTAGCTCAGTCTGATAGTCCACAGTGGCTCCTTTGATGTAATCCAAGGAGGTCTCATCAATAACCACTTTTACACCATCTTTTTCAAATATTCTGAAAAAATAAAAGTAAACATAGAACATTATCAATATTCATTTTATTTCACAATACCAAATGCATACCATCTCTCCATTTAGAGACCCACTTTTAAGGCCTGATAAGTGAGGCTCAGTAGCCCAATATTATTTAAAGACTCGCTGTATTCAGCTGCATCGTATTAGACTGGAAGCCGATCCCAAAATAGTTGAGAAAGGCTAGGTACTCTATCCAGATGATGATTTAAATATAGGAGTCAAAATTACAGTCAGAGAATTGGGTCAGTGGGTAGCCTTAGGGGTGACTTATGGATAGTACTTTGAATCACAACACTGTGTTAATAGTTTGACTGTTGATTGGTAGTTTATATTATTGCTATTATTTATGTGTAGGTAGTAATGAAAACACTTAATCATGAGATTAATGCAGATAATGGTAATTTATAGTATAATTTATTAAGAAGATGTACATACTTGTCATCGTCAGCAACTTTGGTATCCAAATCAAATTTATACTGGAATCCAGAGCACCCACCACTTTCCACACACACTCTTAGGAAATTATCATCATCGCCACATAATTGTTTTAATTTTTGTACGCAATTGTCACTAATTGTTATTCCATCAGTTGAAACAGGTGCTACTGCCTTCTGCGTTCCATAGAGGTTATTGCCTAATCGGCAATAGTTATGATATCCAAGTCTAAAAACCTGTCTAGGTTTCAAAAACATTTCGCTAATTATCAATTAGATAATTAGACCTTTTTTTTTCTCGTACGACGAACACAAATCACAATCGCACTAAGTTATGTTCTCCTCACGTCTGAGTCTGACAGTGACACTTTCTAAAAGTCAATGTCCAATACCAATAATAGACTGTCTAATCTATGGTCAATGTTGAGTTATGGTCAATGTTGTCAATAATATCACGATACCTACCGTGGTAATATTGATCATGTGTATTAGGCCGTATCGCGGTATCGTGATAATATCACAGATTATTCGGAAATCTTGAAATCCGCGCTACTCAGGGGGCGTGGCTTCAATATTATTGAAGTGCAAGCGCATCGAGATATTTCTTCTGTGAGTATTCGCTATATCGCAAGTACCTATTATTGCTATAGCTGCCTTTCTACTATTATCCATGATTTATTTCGGATTTATTAAATTTTAATCTTGTACGAAACACTACTTTATTCTAATATTTTCAACTGCGTACTGATGATGATATTATTGACTATATAATAGCCCCTTTCAATACTTGCGATATCGCGATATTAGGATCGTGACAATATTGACAAATGTAACATGCCCCAATGTGAAATTTTACTCGGCACATCTCAAATACGATTCGTACGATTCGTGTTCTTCACCCGAAACTGTCCTTAAACATATTGTAATCTTTGCACGAAACTACCTCTACACTCCATACACGAAACGAATGCGAGGAATAGGAATTGTGGAAGGAACTTGGAAACAATGCTAATACCACAAATTATAAAATTCTCGGTCTAAATCTGCTCGCCAATCAGCCAGCTAGACATAAGGCATATTTTTAAAAGAACATATTGTATGCGCACTAGGTATTTGTCTGGATTAGGCCGCACCTAGTACTACGACGCATGAGGTGTGAAATACATACATCGAGTATTTTCTAGCAAAAAACTATGAATGACTAAGAATTTAATCAATAACGTTATAAGTTATAAAATGTCAACACACATTTTTCGTGCATGAAATACCTGCACCCTAATTGCGTATCACACCATCAATCACAATCTGAATAATTTTGAAGGATATTATTATTATAGCTAATCCATAGTTTCAAAAAAATTGTCTGCTCTATGACGTAAATAACGCAATGAATGTTGTTGAACTGTCAAAATGAAAGCCATTCCTACTGTTAGTGTATTACCTACGCAATTACCCCGCTGCTTTACCTAAAAACTACCCTGTTTATTATTTAGGTATCCAACACGTTTTTATGTTTCAGGAGGACATTTATTTACACTCAGGACGGAGGCATCTGTTAAATCTACCTAAAAACAACATACGTGCTTTTTTTTATTTTTTATAAAAGATAATATTATTATGGTGCCAATGATGTTTATTGGATGGCTCGACGTCGCACTATGGTTCGCGTAGAACAAGCTAACTGGACAAAATTATTTGTTTCGATTTTTATTCTTAAATGAGGTTATTAAGCATAGATATGGGGGTCTTAATACTTTTTTGAGGACCATTGGTCGTTTGAGCAGGTATAGTCTAATAAAAACATAATATTTTTTTAAACAATTTTTAAAAAATATTTTTTCCATTAATGTACTTAACTATAAAATCTAATAACAGCCGATCGATTCTGTAAAAATCTCACCGTGAAAAATTAGATAAAGTGAGCTTAGAGTGAGCTGTCAATAGTGTTAATCCCTAGCATTAGTTGGAATGACATCTCGCTCCACGCTCACTTCACCTAAATTTTTACGGTGAGATGGTTACAGAATTACACTGCAGATACTTACATAAATAAAATACTTAATGACTAAATCTATCACTCATTATCATGACTATCGTCAGATGAATCATCCATTGAATAGTCATGATCATGAGTGGCAGAACTATGGAAACTAGAAATTATATTAACATTTTGTACCTTCCAGCTAGGTTGAACTATTAAAATTAGAACTTCGGTAGGGAACGAACCTAATTTCTTCCGGGGAACTTCTCTTAAAGTCTTAAACCATTACAGGGTCTGCAGTGCGATTCTGTAACCATCTCACAGTGAAAACTTAGGTGAAGCGAGCGTGGAGTGAGCTGTCATTCCAACTAATGCTAAGGGATTGGCACTATTGTCAGCTCACTCTAAGCTCACTTCACCTAACTTCTCACGGTGAGATTTTTACAGAATTGATCGGCAGATGTTATCAATAACATATTAAGTAAATCTCTATTCGTAGGAATTCGTTTTCGTGTGTTGTGTTCACGAAATCTTTTGCAGTCCTTATTCCGAGCTTCCTGTGCTTCCTCGGAAAGCTGGCCGATAGGCAGAAGTAATGATTTAATTATATCACCACTGTGCAGAAGTATTTTGTGAACAGTCGCGGGCATAAAATACCATGGATAGATATTTACGTAAAGTTGTCTGGTTTCCTGAACTAAAGGCTTCAAATTTTTTCAATATTTATATCATATCCTGATGATAAAGCACGAAGCAATATGCCAAACAAGTTTATTGAAGGGTCACCAGTTACATCTTTGATTTGACGTGCTACACTTCTACGACCCGACATACGCGCTGGTACCTCAGCAGCGTAAATTAATTCTCTAGCACTCCTGCAGTGCGATTCTGTAACCATCTCACCGTGACAACTTAGGTGAAGTGAGCGTGGAGTGAGCTGTCATTCCAAATAATGCTAGGGATTGACGCTAGTGACAACTCACATCAAGCTCACTTCACTTGAGTTTTCACGGTGATATTTTTACAGAATCGACCGGCTGGACTGTAAGAGGTCATCTACGCTTCGTCTTTTCGTTTTGAGACTGGAATCATCAAACTCTTTAGAGAGTCTTCCAGGTCTCGATTCTGTAGATGTACTTGGCATAAGTACATAAATAAACGGACACATCGAAAGATATGTCAACTGCCTTCTGCCACGTCGAATTCTTCTCTAGGAACCGCTCTCGATTTCTTCCACAGCTGCTCCACTTTTCAGCTAATTTTGACGAATATTTTGAGACCTTGACATCTCTCAGGGACTGCTCCGTAACTGCTTCAAAATCATGTCTCAAAGATATAAACCGAAACAGCTCCTCATTCCGCGTTTCATTTGGGTGTTTTAGCCATTCTTCGAAAAAATCCATTTTTGAGACGGTGAAAACTGTTTACCTAATGAAAAAAAAAAGAAAAAAAATAGTTGTGCAAATAATTCGCAATTTTTTTTTTTTTACTAATTACTACTAGATACTTGTGAAAATCATATGAAATAGATTCTACAGAGTTGACATGGGTGGACATGTAATTTTTTGACCATTGAAATCAAAAATATGGGTGAAAAAGTCCACTTTTATCTAAACAATTAATTTAATAAAATTATACATAGGTACAGTAGAATGAAGTTCCTGTGATAAAAATGAATTAAAACAAAAATACTTACCCTTATGTACAGACGCCAGCAGGTCAAGCTACCCGAAACTGTCAAATTTTTCCAATCAACTTTGAACCTTAATGCTTTAGCGATAAAGTTGAAAATCTATTAAAGAAATTGACAGATTGTAGTAGCTTGATGTGCTGGCGTCTGTACACAATCCATTACAAAAACACTATTACAAATTTCTTTTAGTTAGTTACTTAAATAATCTTATCAATGATGGTGTAAAAAAGCAAATGAATGCACTTTGAATTATCAATTCTTTATATACTTACCCTATTGACAGTCCTAATGAGGGTAGTTACGAAAGTTAATAGGTGTATTCCTTAATGTATAGGGCTAATGAGTTCATATTAGTAATCTCAGCACAGCCTCTCCTTAAACCGTTCGCCAGTGACTGGGATGACACACATTAAAAAGCTGCCGCGGCTTTTTAGCCTATTGACACGAGGTTGTTATCGTGCAAAGGGTGTCGTGTGTCGGAAACCGTCTTGGCTCTTTCTCTTGCGCTTGCCACCGCTCTGCGAACAGACAGATGATGAACAGGATAAATTAAATTTATTATTATGTACAGTTTATGCACACATGCACTGCTCTGCTCCTGCTACACATGATACACAATCGTAATACTCTGCTTCTTTCGATTGTATTTGAGCAGTTTTACAAAATGATTATCAATTTTCAACACAAATTATTTCAAATTGTTAAATATTCCTCCGTAATATGACAAAAATCATTTTAAACATTCCTTATTATCGTCATTGAATCCTATTTACTGGCTTTTACGGTTCAGAGAGAGGACTCCCCAACCAGCAAAACAGTCTCAGAACCCACACTTTATAAGACGCTTTAAGCGAGGCTTTAAGCGCTCTTATAATTGTTTTGGAACATGCCATCGATCCTATATTACTTTTAGACAAGCCGGTATGACCTCAAGAACGCTCAGTCTCATAACCAAGTCTTAGATATGTATATAAGAGTATATAACTATGCTATTGTAAGCCACATACTCCTATAATAGTATTTACTAAGACTAATTACACTTGACAAAACTTGCTCTTATATGCATATTTTCTAAGCTCGTTTTTTGATTCTATAATAGACTTGCCAAATGCTATTGTAAGAATGTCAGACTAATATCAGCATTGCATAAGAGCACTGTAAGGACGCGCATTTCCGATCTTATTTGAAACTATTATAAGATCAATAGCACTTGATAAGTATGATATTAGAGTGATTTTAAACAATCTTACAATAGTCTAATAGTGCGCTTGTAAAATGCAGCTATGCTAATGGCGACACTATCAATACAAAATAACAAAAAAATAATTAAACGAGAACAGGAAATACCATATTTATTAAGGCGCATGAATTTTGAAGCGTAAAGCAAGGTCTACTTAACAGTAAATAATTTTTCCAATACGAATACTTACCGTAAAACTTAAATACACGCACTTGATAATAACGGCACTTTAGTATAAAGATTAACTTCACAACAAATTTAATTGTTTTCATTTATTAATTGTTTTTTTCTTCCGTTGTAACTTTGAAACACACGAACTTTTAAGTTTGATCTCACGTAAAATCATAATGAGCTTGTTTTGCCTCAAAAGATTCTAAGCCTAGACCAATATAAGCCTATGCAGGCTTACAAGATACTAACGTAAAAGCAATATTAGCCTCAGTCGGCTGAATTTAATTTTGGCTAGATTACTGTAAGTGCAAAGAGCATTCAATTAGACTGATATTAGAACGATATTAAACTAAATATGCTTATAATTGGTGTGGTGCCCAAACCCAGGCCTACACGATTATATAGGAGTGATGTAAGAGCAAAAATCAGTAGTCTTGGGATTATTATAAGCCTAGTTTTTGCTGGTTGGGTCGCCTTCTTATTTCTGGATCAAAACTCCTAGTAACGCACGCACCATACCACACCGTTTTTTTTTTTTAATGATGTAAACTAGTTCTTGACTGCGATCCCCTGATGGAAAGCAGTGATGCAATCGTTAATGGTAAAGCGCACTAATTTATTATGAGCCTATTCGCTCTAGCCTTGAAGACACTTCAATTATAATCGGACGGGAAGACCGCTGCAAATTGTTCCAGTCCTTCGATGTACAGACGCCAGCACATCAAGCTACTACAATCTGTCAAATTTCTTTAATAAATTTTCCAATTTATCGCTAAAGTATTAAGTTTCAAGGTTGATTGGGAAAATTTGACAGTTTCGGGTAGCTTGACTTGCTGGCGTTTGTACAGTCACGAGCAAAAGTATGTATACACTCGTCTTTATTCAAAAGCGCTTTACTCCTTTATTTTTTAATGAAATGTTATGTTGTTACGAACATAGCATTTTCGAACCCATAGGTTTATGTAATGTGTCTTATTTCAACGTTGCATTCGTTATTTCATGAAAAAATCGCAATTGAAAGTTGCCAAGTGTTGACATATTGGTGCTCGTGACTGTACGCGGTATAAACGACGAGGCGAAACGCTTCGTCCGGATCGTAGCGGTGTGGTAGCGGTAAGGGTGGACACTCGCCATACGTCATACGACGGGTTGTCCGACGATGGAAAGGTGATGGCGGAATTAAGTCATGCACATACCAACAACAAGAACAACTTACAGGCAAAACTCCTACAGGATTAGGGCGAGCCGTATGTATAACCTGCCAGGAAGTTTACATAGATCTCTTTAATACTAGTATGCCCAAATTGAAGAAGGCTTTTCGCAATCGCTTCTTCGACAAGATAACATAGTCCTTGCATTATAATTATACGAATATGAAGTATGCGAAAGTAACACTGTCTGCTACCTAGTACATAGTTAGTTGTTATTCTATGTGTGAAAACTTGTAATTGGCCATCATCATGTTAAAAACTTAGTAACTATTGTGTCTGATTAGCTGTAAGTTTTCCAAAAAATAATAAAATAAAATGTTATTCCCGCGCACACTCTCCAGAATGCAAACTATAGAATACCGAATGGTTGGTTACGCCTGGCTTTGTAGATTGGTCTTAACCAAATCTGGATCACCAATTAGCCTCTTCGCACGCCTCTCCACTGAGTCCAAAGCTGCTAGACGGCATTTTGCAGCACCAGCACATATATGACTGCAGTACCTACTCCATACACGATCAGACCTGCGCTTTGTATATAGAAGCTGTCCCGGTGTGAAGTACCGCCGGACCTTTGCAAGAACGCTAAGTTTCCTAGCAGCCATCTTGGTTTTGGACCCAATGAACCGCCTAAAGTTTAGGTTTGAGGAAATTTCAACTCCCAAGAGCAGAAGGCAGTCGGTGCACTCCAAGGATACATTCTGAAAAGCAGGAGCCAAGGTGAATGGGCTCCTTTTGGCAATGAACAGACGCGCTTGTTGTTTGGCGGTGTTGAAACCCACAAGGTTGGCTTCGCCCCACTTGGAGACTGCCTGAAGTGCGACATTCGTACGCTCTACCATAGCCTCTCTTTCGGACCGGATTACTTCCTTACAAGCCCGAGCACTCGCCCGAGCCCGAGTACCACAGTTAGGGCCCTAAAATTTGTATAAAATGTCTATGGAGGGTACTTCACGTATCCGCTTGGTTGTTCAACCAACCATATATTTTTGACAGGTGCAACCATGGTTAGCCTAAAGGTGCACCCTATATATCATAATTATCAACCACATACAAGAACACGAAGTAATTTACTTCGTGGGTAGGGATTTATTATTTGTTTACTCACATAGGTAACTACATTTAAAACAAGTAACTATTTACACTAGGTAGATACTAAATGAAATTACTAACTTACTTCGTGGGTAAGATGCACTAGGTAAAGACTGGTAAGGTGGCAGACAACATAAGAACTCCTTCACAACTCCGAGCACCGACCCTAGTTGTCCTCGGCAATACGTTTGACATGACATACTGTTCTCAAAATTTATGCTGCGGCCTGAGGCCCACATAACACTTACAGCTTAGGTTTTCTAAAAGCTAAGGTTTCCTAAGAAGCTCTTCATGTGGCAGCTGCCGCTTTCTTAAGAAACCTAAGCATAAGATTGTGCAGAATTTAGTCCAACTTTTCCAGTGCTTCCGCCATTATGCCAATGATCATAATGTGAGATGTGCTCGCCGCTCATCGTATACCACGTCCTGTGCAGTCTGGTGTCTTAAAAACATCCTACAAGGCATTGGTGAAAACTCTTGGCAGAGTAAGACAGGGGAATGTGATTTATCTAGGTATCACATGCACATCCCTCTGTCATTTAGTCCTCTACTCTGTAAAATGGGGTTGATGTTGACTATTATCCTTTTTTTTTTTTTTTTTTGAGGATGGGAAATCATCAAATGACCCCTCCCGCTCTGGGTGGAGCAGAAGGGAGTGTCAGACTCTAACTGACTAAAACCCACGCGTGTTCCTTCCTTAGCCCTTTATGTTCCAGGGCAGCGGTAACCCTTTCGGACAATCCCGCTACCCCGGACAATCCCGCTACCGCAATCCCGCTACCGCAATGACTATTGTCCTTGACCTAGAAAGTTTCTACATTCCTTCAAAAGATGCAATGATGATACTCTATAAATCTATAAAGTATCATTGCATCTTTGCTGATGCGATTAAAAGACAGGATGTAATTTTCATTAGTTAGAGTAGGTACCAAAATACCGATAAAGGCAAGGCTAAAAAAAAAATGTTTTACAGCAGTTTTAAAATGAAATAAAAAGTTGTCTGTATCATCCGAATATTTAGGGTATTTTCCCACCAGAGCCCACTCAAACTTTCCATCTGTATATCAAACGGGCTTACGAAATGTCAAATACCAGAGTAACAATAAGTATTAAGAATAATCACATGCTATATAGGAAAATAACACCGATAGACAAAAATCAAAACACCTCATAAAACAGGATTTTTCCTTAAGTTGCAACACAGATGTTTTTAATCCATTAGTTAGAACGAGAACGATATAGAGAAATCTGAAAGAGAGAGGCAACCGACTTGGGGAAAGCTGGCCAGCGGACCGCTGCATCAACACGTTTGTTCAAAGTTTGTTTATTTTTATTTTTCAAAGTGAATACTACGATGTTCAGAAATTTATTATAAGAGTATGTAAATAACAAAGGGTTGATAAAGACACATATCTAAGATGAAATAATAAAGGATATTACAATCAAAGTGACGGTTATTTGCAATTTTAGATGGGATATTTTTATTTCAATGTAATGTTTGAATTAATTAGAAAATACACGTAACTCGTAAAATTCTAAAACAATTGTTTCAGTACAACTAAATAGCATTAAAAACATTAGAATTGTGCATTATTTTAATAAATTCACTGGGCACCCTACTCCACTTTGCGCGGCAGCGGTCAGAAGGCGGAGCTTATCGGCAAACTCGCGTCGAAGCTGGCTTCACTGTCAATTCGAGAGCCGCGAAGAGTACGCTCGCGTCTATTACGTGGTGTGTTTATAGTGAAGTGGATTTTGTGATGAGATTATCGAATGTCGTGAAGTGAAAGATAGTGTTGTTTTATCAAAAAGTGCAACTCGTGGGCTGTACAATGTTTATGGTTCACTTATAGTGAATAATCAAAATGTGTGAATCACGATTGTGTGCAAAATTGATTTATGCCACGTAGTGACGCGAACGGGTAATGATTCCTAATGTGGAGTTCGAAGCAAGATGGTTAGAGAGACTCGGCACCTGTGGGTTGGAAATTTACCCGATAACATTCGTGAAGACCGAATAAGGGAGCACTTCAAACGGTAATATTACTTTTACTTATTATTATCTTAACTTTCAGAGAACACTGGCCTGTTGAAACAATGAATTTGTTAATCCCAAGTCCCAAAGCCTGTAGGGTTGATAAGTCTCGAAAAACTATGAATTAGGTCTCCACGGACTTGCTGTAAGACGTGTGGCAGTTGCACTAAAAGCACTAAACAACATAATTATACAGTACCTAATGTTTGGAATGTATAACTCTTGTATTTTTAATTACGTAAAGAATTGACTTCACCCAATACTTATTCATAATCGTAAAAGACCAACAGACGGTCGTAACCAATTGTTAGGAAGTACTTCGAATGTAGGTGATTATTTTCATAATGAGAAATGAAGTCTAACGCGGTTTAATATATTTAAATACCTAGTAGGTATTTGTGAAATAAACAATAACTTAAAATGAGGTGTCTAAAAATGTACACTTCTTCAACTAAAGGTATAATTTGTCACCAAGTTACGACTCGTCTCAAAGTCGTTAGCCTTCCATTGGACGGACTTGCTTTGCTTTGTGCTATTTGTATTACGTATTAGCCTTGCAGGCTGAATTATTTACGTTCACTGTGTAGTGTTTTTCTGTAGGGTTTATTGGTAGGTACCTACCTACAATGTACATAGTACGCTAATATTTTTACAATCAAAACTTGAATGTCGTAGATTCCTACAGATTGATGGTTTTCAAGAGATACTTATCTACGTAGGGTTAGACTCGTTTTTCTTCACTTGACGATTTCTCTTCCTAGACGATAAAACACGTGTAAGGTTCCTTGCAAAAACACAAACCAAAAGTTAATTATTCTAGGGGATAATTGGCGATTCTTTTGAAAAGTCATTTTCAAATAAAACGTAACACAGTTTATCACTCATGGTAAATAATGTGGCCTTTACCAGGACGTAAAGGCCACATTATGTAATTTTGAAACTTTCTAAGGAAAATATCTAAGGATATTTTGATCAATAAAATTCATCCTGAAATATTTTTATATAAAACGAATCTATTTGATAAAAAAGAACAACCATTGTTTATGCACTTTTTTAAATCCCTAAATCCTAATAATATTTAATGGCCTTTACCAGGTCGTAAAGGCCACATTATGTAATTTTGAAACTTTTATTAACAGCCCCCTGTATCTGATGAAGTAATGAGTTTGTCACAGGGCAAACCTCTGCACAGAAAAAATATTCCAGGATGAAATTGATCAAAATATACATAAAAACAAATGTATTTGAAAAAAAAAACTTGTTTGTTTTTAAGTCTAAATCCTAATAATGATTATAAATTAAATTCATCTGGTTATGGATTATTAAAAATTAATGCATAACCAGATGTAATAATAATAATATCCCTGGACATTTCACACAGATGTGTGTAGAATTTTAATGTAAAACAATTATTATTTAGACCTATTTTCTAAACTTAAGTAATAATATCCTTAGGTAAGTCATGGGTAGGGTAGGTTGGTTAAAACTCTAGGTCTAATACAAATAAGCTGTCTCACTACAAATTGTGTTAAACTTGGGTTTTAATTGGATCTGGCCACCTCATACATAAGACTAGGTCTCAACTCTTACTGGCTTGAATCAGAACTTGTTAAAAAAAAATTTGCTCTCCCAAAACCTTCTTCCTTTTTCTAATAGGTACATTGCTGAGATTGCAAAACTAGGGGCAGGCTGAAATTAAGAGCAAAGATAAAGCGAAGTTTATTTTATAACCTTTTTTATATAACAATAAAATATTGCTCTAAAACCAGTCTAAACCTGAGTTTATAGTCAGGTTTCACGCAACTTTTGTAATAAGTTGAATGAGTACAGTTTGTTTGTTTATGAGGTTTAATATGGGGCAAGTAATATCTTTAAGCAGCTGATTAAACCCACGAGCAAGTATTCGTACTGGAGGTAACGACTGACATAATATGAGCGACGACCTATAAATACGCGTCGGTACCTACTTGTTCATGCCTCTAATCACCAATGTCGATGGTAAACTATACATATTGCATAATTATGTATGTATACACATTCCGAAATTCACGCTGACGATGTCGCATTTCTTCAGCGTGAATTTTGGATTGAATTATTATTAGAGAAAGTCCATACAATAACACAAAATTGACAAACTTCATTTTACTGTGAACTATAAACTGGTAACCACCTAATGTGGCCATAATTCCAATGGTGTCAATGTGATGTTAGTTTCGATTGAATCATGCCTGCGCTGCGGTAACGCGGCGTTATATATACACAGTAGGCACAGTAGTGCCTTCGCATTTTTTTTACGTTGAAGAAGCTACTCATTTAATTGAACAAGACAATGACCACGACTGAGGTGTATTTTGCTTTGAAGCTCGTAGATTAACGGGCATTCATTTTGTACTCATAGCATAGCAATGTTTCAATTAGATGCTTACGCCACAAGATGACAAGATGCGTTAACCGTCCGCAGGAACATTTCATACCATCGAAATGATTTACATTAACCTTTTGTATTATACAGGCAGGGACAATGACATGTTTCATAAAATTTGCAATACCTACGCGGTCAAAAGTACGGAAACTCTTTTTTTTAATAACTGACGAAAAATTTCGACGCAAGGGGGGTTCAAAATCATGTACTAAATCCATGGTAACAGGTTGGGCGTCGATGTCATGCCACCCCTGTATTATTTTATGTATCTTCATTAATGTAAGTGTCGATGGCCCATGTTAATGCCTCGCCTCTGATGCACAAGTGTGGGTTCAAATCGGGGCAAATACCAATGCGACTTTTTCAATTCATACCTGTGTACAACCGTGTAAAATGGTAGTTGACTACTTTTCAACCAGATTACTCAGGGAGAAAAGTAGTCAACCACCATTGTCAACGTTTGTACTTTCTAAGTTTCTCTTAGACATCACTGACATCGGTTAGGGATGAGATTGGGAAATAAAAATGAAATGCTGTTCGTTAGTAAGCGTATCACTTGAGAACGACTGAACCGATTTGCCTATTTTTTCTTGTAACATGTTCGTAATAGGCCGAATTAGGTTTTTTTGGAAAGATGAATGAGAAAAGCTTTCAGGAAATTACCAAATTACGGAAAAACTGAAAGTAAGTACTTTTATTGTATGGGGAATAGAGGATAAGATGAAATATGTCGGGGCAGCAAGTCATAAATCTGAAATCGCTAATCTGCCTTGAGCAAGCATGGTGTACGAGCTATATACTTCCAGGATTGTGGCTAAAATCCGGGTCCCTTGATAGGGCGAAACGAAACTTGTACAGCGACTGACTATCCAGTTAGTCGCTGTACAAGTTTCGTTTTTAAAAGAAAAGTTTTAGTTAAAAGAAAATTCGACCTTAAAGTATTCGTTTCTGCCCTATAAAGGGTTGAATAACCTGAAGTGAAGCCTGAACAACCACTCGCGCATTGAACGGTGATTGACTGATATGAACGTTAGTCATTGACGAATGCGCTGATTGGCAAACAGTTATCAGATTCCAGCCATGTTCCGACTATCCAAATGTTTTAAATAATTGACTCTTAGCCAATCCAGGGTTCAGGATTCAATCGTCCTGAAAACTGGGATTTGTGCAATGATCCTGATAATAGCTCGCTGCTTGTATGATTAAAAATCTTTCTTAGATTCCAAATATTTTCGGTCCTTTGCAATCGTCAAAAGAGCCGATATTTTTGGTTATTCTACGACATTTATGTAAGTAAAGTACCTTATTACGCAATGTTATGGCCCATAAAACTGTGAGAAACCGTACATAATATATTAAGTGTGTATTTTTTGAAGAAACCCCAACCAAACACCAATTAAATATATTCATTTTAGCGACCCGCGCCTGCTTCGCACGGTGTAGTGGCGGAATTACAAAACATCAAGATTTGTGCTAATGTTAATAATCATATACAGGGTGGCGATTAGGTTATCACATTAAATTGTACAGCAGGTATTACAAGTTGTTATCAGTCCGTTAAAATAATAAAATAAATAATTTTACTAAAATTAAGAAAATGCATTTTTCAAACAAAATAAATGGAGTTATAGTTGGTAAAAAATAAATCATCCTTTATAATATTAGTTTACTGACCTGTAAAAGCGGCAACGCCGCAGCGTCGCGCCGGCGGAGCACGCGCCGTACCTACGCGAGGTACGAGTACGAGTACCTACTTGTGGATGTAGGCACGCGCGCGTGGTGCGTGCGACAGTAATTCAACATTTTCACAACATACTTACGATATTGTTTTATGAAATAATCACAAATTAACTTCAAAAATCTCCACATAAATGCTCAATTATTACGTACTTTAATTTTTACGTTTTCAAAATGTCCACCGTTCTTCTGTACACACAAATGACATCGTCTTACGATATTATTTCGGACTCTTCAGAGTAGGCTTCGCGGCTAAAATTTTTAAATTGTCCAAGGCCCCAATTATTCGAGATTTTAAATCGTCCATAGTCGTCACTTCAGTAGCGTATACCTCATTCTTTAAATGTCCATTGCCCGAACTCCAAATCATATCGGTGTACACCGGCGATGCGAAATTGATTCGAGATATCTTGTTGGAAACAATAACACAATGAAAATAGCTACCTAACAATAATTATTATTTAAGCGTTTGATTTCGCATAAACTGTCACACACACCACCTTCACTAACCTATCCTATTCCTATTATTAAAATAAAGTTAACACAAAACAATGTCCACAAAATAAAAACAATAACAATACTACGAAGGGCGCGTGCGCCAATCGTCAACTATTCCTCAAGGATTTTGGCGGCGGACTACGTGACTCATTCGTCGCACGCGCCAAAGAAATGCCTACAAGCACACCCCCGTACCCCGTAGCATTTCGCGCATAGAAATTTATACCTTAAGTCGTCAACCGTAAGAATATTTTTGCATATTTTTTTCATACCTCTCATGCGGTCCCTTTTCATCTTTTAATTTTGCGCACAAAAAACGCCCTCAACTATTAGCCGTAAGTAGGCGGTAAGGACATTTTTCGCTTGAATTTTTTACGTTTCTTGTAATAATAGTTTGTAAAATGGTAGTTTAGTAGTGCTTGTAGGTAATTCGGAATGGCAACGTTTGAAGTTTTGAACTATCTTCACCGGCCACGGGTCTTTGACCTACTTTTATTGGTCAGCTGATTATGTTTATGCAATACATGATGTTGTGAAATATTAAAATGAAAAAAAGGGTCCTGCGGCTATAATATTGTTTATTATTAAATTATTTTAATTAAATATGATAATATACCTAATATAGAGCACGTGGTTTCAATTAATGTGATAACCTAATCGCCACCCTGTATACTGGGCATTACCGACTGGCAGTTCCAGAGAATAGCGCGTTCAAACAAACAAACTCTTCGCCTTTATTATTGGTATAGATTGTAACACAGTCCATTTTAAGGAGGGACGTGTCGTGCTCAGATTCGTGTTCAATATCACGTGACCAATGGCTTTATTTTTTATGCGATAATTTGTCTATAATATTAATAAATCTAAAATCATTTTCGGAATCATGTTGAACACACAACAAGATAACATTACCCCGTAATCCCTGAAGGATTAGACAGAGATGTATGTACCTACACCGCACCCACATTTCACCAGTTATATTTAAAGTAAGTTGTGTTTTTAGATGTTTTATTTAGTTCAGATTGGTTCTGAACTAAAAATCTAAAAACACAACTTACTTCTACAAAACAAAATTCATGAAGTATTTTCTTACTGACCTATCATCCGTTGACATTATACATCATAAATAATACACAATAATCGTTCAATTACCCCGCAGTAGTAGGAACTTCTGTGGAAATGTATAGGTAAAACTACATTCATAAATTAATTTAAAAATAAATGACTAAGGGCTGAATTTTTCCATCGCCAGATAATTTTTATACGAGGAACAAAATTGACGTTAGACAGTTTTTGTATAAAATAACTGTCAAAATGATTCCTCGAATAAAGTTATCAGACACCACTTAACGCGCTAGGCTCCCCCTCCCTCCCTGATTACGAATTTCCGATCTCTATAAGCGAGTTTTTCTATTTTATTCGAAAATTCCAAAGTGACCTCGGTTCATTTTTTCAGTTTCGTTAGTCTATCTAATAAAGCAACCAAAGTACCTACTTTAAAAATACATGCATAGTCAACCGCACGCCAGTGGTTGATAACATTTTGACCTTAAGCTGGCCAAGCGTACGTACTATGGCGTTTCAGTAGTATAAGAGGTCATCTTATACCTACTGGTTTTGTTACCACTGACGTGCGGACTCCATTACAAGTTGTTTTTTATTTTTTAAAGAATACTGTGGTTCTATGTTATTTTTTTTTTAATTCGAAAAACTCATTTAATTATGTAAGTCGTAGGGTTTCGTAGTCAATGGCAAAAACGGAATCCATGTAGTTTCGTCATGTCCGCCTGACCGTCCGTTCGGATGTTACACAGCCGTTTTACTCGGAGATTATTTGCACTTTATCAATACAAATTGGAAAGAAGGCGTATTATGTGCACCCCTAAACAATGGCGTAGTGAAACACGCACTATGGTCCACCTGAAGGACTAAGTGCGGAAACCAAACCCTTAATATACATAGAACATAGACATTTAACTCTTTTCTATACATATACATACGCATAACTGAGGCATGAAAAAAAAACTCATAATTAAAAATATTACGATGTTAAACGGATTTTTATTATTGAAATCAACCGTTTTTGAGATTTTTGGGATATTTTCAACTGCTATAATGTTTTTTTTTTCTTCGAGAAATACTATTAAAAAAAAATTAAAATTAAAATTCATTTATTTCAGATAACTAATTGATCCATAATTCCATACAGTCCGACTTAAAAATAAAAATAAATAAATAAATATAAGATTAAATTAAATAAAAAATTACAAATGAAAGATTAAAAATAAAAGAGATTAAAAATTAACAAAATAAATTAAAAATCAAAAATTACAAAATTACATTAAATTAAAATTAAAAATTAAATTAAAATACATTTAAATTACTCGCTTAATAAAGGATCTCCATATCGGAGAAGAGATCCTATCTGCTACAGTCTTCAGAATTCCGTTGCAGCTGCCACGCATTCTGCAGATCAGGGATACAGTTTTCTTGCGGATGACTGCATGAAAGCCATCCGTGCGATACAGCGCAAACATCCCCGATGCACTACAGAAGCGAGGCAGCCCCAACATCATCCTGAATATGTTATTATACTGGATGCGCAGGATATCCAGCGACCTTTTGGTGTGGCTGACCCACAGATTTCCCGTATAAAAGCTTTGACAATACGCCTTGAACAAGGTTATCTTTACTTGTTCAGAGCAGCGGGAAAATCTGCGGGCCAGCATGTTACCTCTGATCGCTAAAGCCCTGCGCTCCCTCTCTATATCCAGATCGTCTTCAAGACCTTCGGTAATTAGGTGCCCCAAGTATTTAAATTTCGTTACACGATTTATGCACAAGCCATTTAGGGTTATATTATGTGAATACTCGGGGCATCCACCGGTGGCCCTAAAGATCATATATTCCGTTTTTTGGACATTGTATACAAGGCCATGTGCACCAGCATATGCCTCACATACTCGTAACAACTCTCTGAGACCCCTGACCGTCGGGCTCAGCAGCACCATGTCGTCCGCGTAGCTAATGTTGTTGACGCAAACGCCATCTATTGAACAACCGACACGCTTGCTACTGAGCTCGACGATGAGGTCATTTATGTATAGGTTGAAAAGCTTGGGTGACGTCAATCCTCCCTGTCTCACCCCGCTTTCCAACCTATAAGCCTCAGAGAGTGTATTATTCCACCTCACAAAATTTGTTTAGTGAAAATACCAGTATTTAAGCATATTCAGCACCCCCACCGGTACACCCGCGCTCCCCAACTTTCTCCAGAGCACATCGTAAGAGACAAGGTCAAAGGCTCTGGAGAGGTCAAGGAAACACGCATATACCGGTGTCCTGCGGTCCATGTAGTATTGGACAGTATGCTTGAGACCTACGATGGCAGCTTCAGTGGATAGCCCAGGTCTAAACCCAAACTGCGCATCATGTAGTTGAATGTATTTATCCAGGCAGGAATCAAGCATACCGTCCAGCACTTTAGCAACTATCGTTGCTAGAGATATGGGCCGGTAGTTCCCCCTGTCCGAGATATCCCCAGTCCTGTTCTTCACAATAGGCACTACGATGGTTTTCATTAAGTCATGTGGTAAGTATGAGTGACTCATGCACATCGTGAAAAACATGGCCAGGACCCTCGGCAGGTGAACCCCCGCATGCCGCAGATGCTCCACACTAAGCCCATCGTGACCGGGAGATTTACCGCCTGTCATTCTCTTTAAAACGCATCTTACATGACTAGCCGTAAAATGTACAGTCGACTCCTCCCCCTCATATCCGGGCTCAGACCTAATAAATGACGCTGAAGGGCCCAACGGGGAGCGCACCTTAAAATGTTCCCTGAACATATTCGCAATAAGGACTGGTTCGCTTTTTCCATTTACACTCACCGGGAGGCCAGGCTTAACTTCGTGCTTTCCAGTAGCTTTCCAGAAATTAGAGAAGTCCTTTGCCGACCTGTGTTTAGCCAGGATGTCCATTTTTAGCTGCTCTTGATTATTCTGGCACCACTTCAAGCGACTTTTGAACACTTTACGCGACTCGAGCATTTCGTCATAAATAATGCCCGAAGTGGGCCGGTTGCATGCTATCCACGTTTCGAACTTAAGTCTGGCCACCCTATGTGCTTCACGGACATGTTCATTCCAGCCACATAGGTGCCTACCTTTATTTAATTTTATGTCACGCCTCCCGCTAGACCCAACAGCGGCATTACTCAGGGTTTCCACAATATTGTTATACAACCTATCCAATACAATTTTGTGGTCATCCAAGCTGCATGACCCACGACTGCACTCCGTGAATTCGGTGGGAAAATCAATGGCTCGAAAAGCGGTGTTACATAGCTTATGGTAAGTCTTTATCTGAGTTTCATCTCTCCCACCCCATACAACCGAGTCACGTCGCACGTCGCTCGTCACCAACTTAGGCCTTACCACAGTTATGTCACAACTAACAAGTAAAGGTAAGTGACTATGCTTCTTTACTTTAATTATCGACAGAAACAAAATATCCGTAAATATTTATCACAACTACGGAACCCTTCACTGTGCGTGGTCCGACACGCACTTGGCAGGACTTTACTAGCTAGCCCCAAAGATCCGCCCGAAATGCATGTGCTTTACTTGCCAAGGTCATTGATGTTCCCTTACGTCAATCAATAGGCGTAAACAATATGGTTTAAAAAAAAAGAACAATAGTATTTTATACTTGATTTTAAGAAGTAGATACCCGGCAAAATGAAAGAAAGAATACGTTTTATTTGCGGTAAACATAACGCAGAGAAAGACCACAAACACAAAAAAGAACAAGTTGGGGGAAAATATTCGTCACATCCACGCAAAACGGCCATCGCTCAGCCCAATGCTACGACCCTATGCGAAACAGCCCCAGCGCTGGTTTTCAGCGACAGCCAGTGTTGACGTGATAACGTCAACCGGTTCAGCATACGATGCGATGTAAATAAGGAAAATTCGGAATCTAAGACAACCTGAAAAGGGCTTTGAAGGTCCGTGGCTCAGATCGAAATTAGAAAATTCCTAAAGAAGCAAAGTAACAAAAGTAAAAAGAATTTTTCAAATCTGACTGGTAGTTCCAGAGATTAGCGCGTTCAAACAAACAAACTATTCATCTTTATTATTAGTATGGACATATATGTAGATATAGATTTTCTTGCGGAGTTATTTTAAAATTCTGATATCTCCTAAGATGTGATTGAAATCAGGTGATTTCAAGGGCAATTTTGTTCACAATTAAATACTTGTGATGAAAAATATTTATTTGGATAAGGATTAATATCATGTTGATAAAACACCTTCGCAAATAATGCATTAATTTCGAACAAATTTGATTACCATAAAAAAGGTTATAGTGAGTCAATCTTAAAAGATAGACATATGTTATCCCGAACTTTTGTTTAGAACTTTTAAAGAGGAACAATTCCATCATACATGATTTTTGCGTAACTTAAATCGTTTACGCAGCGCACGCAACGGAAGCTTTAAAAAAGGAATCATTTTTCCTGTTTTTGCAACATTTTCCATTGATGCTCCGCTCCTATTTTGGTCGCAACGTGATGTTAAATAGCCTAAATCTTTCCTCGATAAATGGACTTTCCTATATAAAAATATTTTTTCAATTTGAACCAGTAGTTCCTGAGATTAGCGTGTTCAACCAAACAAACTTTTCCGTTTAGATAAATCGAGAGGGTCATCAATCGGTGGCAAGTCTTAACACCGCAATTCAGAAACATTTTTTTTTTTTCTGAATTGAAGTATTTGCACAACGCCATCTATGGGTGAATGGATAAAACGTCTGCACAAAGCATGTGCACGCGATGAATGAAAGCTGTATTTGTGAATGTTTTAGCGGCATTTTGCGTTTTTAGTAATTTTATATTATCTCCGAAACTATATAACCAATTGACGTACTGTTAAGGGCAAATCTTATCTCCTTGATATCCTTGTGATCATAAAATAATTTATTTTGATAAGGATTCATATTTAAAATATTATATTGTCGTCCAAACGTAAGCATGCAGAAATATACTTTTCGAAAACATAAAAGCGATATTAAAAGATAGAAGAAGAGAAATATGGTGTCGCGGACTTTTTTGTAGAACTATTTAAGGCGGACTAGATTGCCATACATTGTTTTTAGTTATACATATACAACGGCAGCGCATGCAAATAATTCTGTTTTAAGAGGTATTTCTTCCGACTTGCTAGACAAAAGTTGTGACAGCCCAGCTAAAATGCATGATGTACACATAATTTATAGCCTATAGCACTCACACATAACGTAGCTTTCTACCAGTGAAAACATTTTTAGAATTGGATCATCAACTCCGGAGATTACCTCCTACATACATACAAACAAATTTTACCTCGTTATAATATTAGTATAGATGAGGCAAACAAAGCGCGAACAGAAGTTCGCGCTGTGCCTCATCTATACTAATATGATTTTTTTTCTTTGGGTAGAAACCCAAAGAAAAAAAATCTTCCAAGTAGGTTCAGGGAACACGGAGTAATCTTTCCCATTTAAAACTCGTCGATTGCGTAACTGCCTCTATTAAAACGTTCGCTGACAGTACATCGTTAGGCGGTTCATCATCATTATCCTTGATGGATGGAGAGGGAGAGGAAGGCCGAAAAAAATGGATGGATTGTGTGAGGAATGATATATGAAAGAGAAGGGAGTGAATGATAGCGTGACGGTTCACAGGTGAGAATGGAAGAAAACGTGTTGCTCCGACCCCCAGTAACATGGGATAAGGGCAGGAAGATGATGATGATTATCCTTTCAGCCCAGAATCTTTTTTTTGCCATACCTACTTCCCGATTATGTATGTCCTAAGCTGGTAAAAAAAATAATAACATTGATACGACGGAACTGCAATGCAAGTAAGCAACATTCTGACAAATGCGCTGACAGAAAGAAACTAGCTATTGCATTAATAGCACTCTATCGCCCCACCACAGTTTTGCAATGTCGCGCTCCAAAAGCAGCTTAGGTGCGCGGGCGGGGACCGCCAGGTCGATGAACCCGTCACGGGCAAGAATAACCAACATTAAAAGCTATCATTTAGTTTTGAATCTTTATTTCATGTCGATGTCGACCTTACTTTACGTTACTACGCTTTGGGAAGAAATGGTGTCGATTGGTTTTGAAATGCGGCAAGATATAGTTTCACATGAAAGTATATGTAGGTATAAAATGTAGATAGGGTTACCCTTAACCGACATATAACATGATCTGGTGTAGCTTAACCGTTTCTAACCCCATGAATTGTAATCCCAATTATAAGTTACAGTTTCAATGGGTTACCTTATTAATTATTCTGGTAACAAATTCAACGGCTCAACCCATTGAGCCTTTACAAATCCTTTCGAAAAAAAAAAGGTTTTGCAAATGCTCTCTACGCAAGCAATAAGTACTAAACAATTTTATTTTACTGTAGAAATACCTATTTCTTTACTCGAAATTTCGAAAAGAATTACGACTTTCATTTTGCTTTTTTTTGACATAACATTTCATAATTTTGTATAAACTATATAAAATAATTAAAAAAACCATAACTGGCCAAATGTGGGTATGTATACATCTCTGCCTAACCCTTCGGGAGAAACAGGCGTGATGTTATGTTATGTCATATAAACAAATGATACAAACATAAAAAATCCAAGGGAAAACATTCAAGCAACATAAAAGTTAAAACATCTGTGTTACATAGTTAAAATAATTCAGTAAAATTTATCAGTCAACAATGAGCCGCGCGCGCCTCAAACAACCAGATACGAATGTGCCGTGTTCGCACTGCTCGCCTCGCCTTGGGTAGATGTATAGAGGTAGTGTAGTGACGATGGCGCCCGGCGAGAGATCTGGCAACGTCGCATATTCGTGTTTTGTACTTGCGCGCGGACAGACAACGTTTGTACGTAACTACGCAGGGTATCTAAAATATCCAACTCGCCTCAGTGCCTTCACTGTGTTGCGATAATAATGATTTTTACTGCTGTATTTTTTTTTTTTTGTAATATATTTGCCAACGTACATTCGCCAAAGGATATAAGTAACCAAGGTCGTCGGATATATCTGAAGTTTAGTAAGAAACCGATGTATTTTTTTAATTAAATTTAGTTTGATAAAAGAACTGTCTGTTTTCTATTAATTAATCTAAATTTTATTAGAAAACATCCATCGGCTTCTTGCAAAACTTCAACTAAATCCGACGACCCTGGTTACTTATCTCCTTTGGTGACCGTACATTAATACATTATAAAAATTATCATTTTTTGCTTTTGTTCAGCACGGGGACATTAAAGGATAATAAAAAATAAATATTTTGGTGCAGGTCGCTCTTGCTATCCATACAACATAGATAAATCATAAAATGCGCAAGTAACTTGTGTCTGTGTTACCTTTTCACGCTTAATCGGCTGATTCGATTTAGATGAAATTCTTATGAAATAACGTCCAAAACCGAGTAGTTTTCTCAATAAAGGTTTTCGGTCGAGAGGTGATTTTTCCAAAACAATAATCGGCCTTATTACAAAACAAGTTTTTATCTTTAGACCCTGGTTTAAACCACCTAGCCATTTTTAAATATTAGTTTTATAATCCGACAGAGTTAAAGTTCTTATAACAAAAACTGACGTTAAACGAGTCTAAGTTGGCAATTATGCATTAGGAACTTTACATTCGTCGGAATAAAGTTTACAGTACAGTGATCGTCACGTAGGTTTCGGCTATATCTAAAGTTAGAACTCGTTTTTTTAATAAGAATAAGTTTGATAACTCCAAGAACAATGAAATTTAAATCCCACGCTATCGGGTCGTTGATAATTAGCTCTAATATAATCCATTTCAAGGAATGCGCCCAATTACCAATACCCTTTATATCAAAGTCAAATAATTTAATTTCAATTTTGTACATAAAAGGCACTTCTTTACGTATAAAATAGAATTGATTCTAGATGTCTCTTCCAAAAGGTAGTTTCGCATGGAGAAGAATGAGCCAGAAACTCAGTCACTCTTTTAAAATATTATACAATATTTTGTACACATGTCTTTTTTTGTATATATTGGCAAAATTTCCAACGAAAATAGCTCATACAGTCATACCTAAATAATCAGTCTGAAAAAATTTCGGAATCTGATATTTAAAGTCCTTTAAATTCGTTTTTAAGCCAAAGACAAACATATTACCAGCAAAAAGAATTATTTTTTTTAAGAATACAGAAGCAACATTTGTGTTGTAACCTGCTAGTATGTTCAGAAACTGGTAACATCAACAGCGATTATAAAAACATCTTATGCTACGAGCGGAAACGGAAGAACGGTGCTGAGGTTTCGTGATTTCGTGAAGTAATCTTGGTCGCAGGACGCAGTCTGCTGCGATCGATGCCAGCCAGCCGGTCCTACGCCATGAAAAGGGGGTGAGGAGTAGTGCGCACAACTTCATTGCGCCGACTAACGTGAAAGCGGGCGCGGCGCGGGCTATTTGTACATAATTCATTATCTATAAATGATCTCAGATCGTATTGCAACGTAGGTCCAAAATTGCATAAATTGTTAAATTAAAATGATTTTTATACCAAATAAAGAAAATTAATTTCCTTTTTAACTGTTTATATTAGGATGCCCACCCTATTCCATAATTTATTATTTTCGATGAATAAAAACTAGAATTTAGAACTGCATAAAACAATAGTCTGAGACAAAATATGTATTTGAACTTTCCTGTTTTTTATGAACTAAGTAGGTACTAGCTTTTGCCCGCAGCGCGCCAAGAGCTTGGTTTTACCCACTAGAAAGCTTCTCAGACGTGCGCACAACAACTTGCCAAAGTTTCAACGCAATCGGATGAATACTATTCATCAGAAGAAACTCAGTTGGAAACGCAGAAGGGACAAAGAAAGATATATTTGATTTAAATTTATATTACATAGATATAAAAGACAGCAAATGCTAGAGGATTCATTTCTGACATTCAAAGTGCTCGTTATTGAACTTCCGTTATTACTAACAGGTCATTTAAACTTCGTAAATTGTCTCTGGAAATAAAATGCCGAAAAGAATTTAGTATATTAGAATTTCATTTTAACATTTTCAGAAATATCTCTTAATGTTTGTCCAAACATTATACTTGGAAAACCTACGAAATGAACGAAATCTATCGAATTATGCGAAAGAAATACACGATATTATGCTTTTGGATTAGTGTTTGTTCGGTTTCCGGATAAGGCAAGGAAGTTGTCAAAAATAATTTAATGCACTTATGATAATGTTAAAAATTTAAGGAATGTTCCATTTGAATTTAAGCAATTATCAATATGTAACTTTCCTATCCTGTGTATTGAAAAATGTATTCTCCTCTTTCCTTATTTTTTTTTGAATATCAAGGAAAGCATTTTAATTTATCGTACACTCAAAGAATAATAAGTTCGAGCACTTTAAGTTCTAAAGTTGCTTGCAGTTATAACATTACAAAGTACGCTCTGCTAAAAGTACGAATGAAAACAATTTAAAAATACATACGAACAAAGCAAGTTAATAATAAGCTTGTATAAATAGATTATATTAAGTATGTAATGTAAGTGATGGTTTTATGTAATAAATAAGAAACGTACTTTCATCTATTTTTATGCGGCGGGACACCCACCGGGTGTTCCTAGTGTAGGTAGTATGATGCAGAGGGGGGACCGATAGTGGTGGTGGTGTGGACTAGGTGTTGTAACATTATTATGCAATGCAAAAGTTGCTGCCTGGTGACGGGTCCATAGGGTGAGGGCGAAGGCACCACCCCACAGAATATAGCTCTGCTCCACCCACGCCCCCCGCTCTATCGACCTGCGCAAGCATCCGGCCCGTTACTGCTAGGGGCTCGTCGACCGATCCAACCGAATTGTACTTTTCTATCCCCTCCTATCGCACATCAACTCATTTTATTCAATTCGCCTTTTTGATGTCGCATAATCGCATTAACGCATAAAACAAGAAAAATAATAAATTGAAACTCGTTACAATTTATTTGTTTGGCAACTAAGTACTTACCTATATTTTGTTTATTGTATTACGAGACAAATACATGTCTGAATACATAATAAAACCAAGGTTTTATTGGTTGTTGTAACAGATGACTAATGTTAGCGTAAGTGAAGCTACAAATAAATAATCAGTTTCATGTTAGATTTGTAATTCATTTCTGTGCACCGATGCGCAGTGCGTACCCCAGTTTGTTGCTGCAAACATAAATTACATGACCCATTGGTAAATTTGCGAAATAACGTTGCAAAGAGTTACATGGTGAAAGTTGGTATACTCCGATTCCTTTCTGGACCAGTATTAAGAAACTTGCTTGGAAAAGTGAACATCACCCTTTTTTTTAATTTGTTTTTTTTTTCTTGTTGTAAACAACATTTGGTTAAAGAACAGAGAGCACATTAAATGTCCCCAGGACTGTAGGACTTTCCCTCATACACATCAAACGATAAGTAACTTTTTTTCACATTTTTCAATAATATTCGGTTCGGCCATGTGTCGGTCCGATCCGAACATTCGCACTTTGCACTTCGGAGTAGGCTTCCAGGTGTTTTTTCGTTTTACGTACCGTTTCCTTAAGTCAGGAGTCAGGATAGCCATATAATTTTACCAGCATACTTTGAATTGTTAGAAAGTTTTTTCATTCTAGTTATAGACTATATTCTAAATTCGTCTTTAATTGTCTAACAGTTGTATGGACATGTCCGTAAACGTTAGCTAACGTGAGCTAAGCTTATCACGGGGTCGAACACGTTTGCCGGCTGACGAATGCGTTGTCGGCAAGACCACCACAATGCCTTTGGCCGTTGTCAAGTACCCTGAAAACGGCCAAAGGTTTCGTGGTAGACCCAGGCATACATGGCAGAACGAGCTTGACGTCAAAAAGCCGGGATTGGTACATATTGGCTCAGGATCGAGTTGAATGGCGAAAACAGAGAGGCCTTTGCCCTGCAGCGGGACATCAGCGTGCGATCGATGAGCAGGGGCTGCAGTCTCGACATTCATAGCTATCGCTTTACGACCGAATTCGGTCGCAAAGTCCTGTCACTCCGTACATTACACCTGTCAATCCGGGACTTTGCGACCGAATTCGGTCGTAAAGCGATCGCTATGAATGTCGAGACTGCAGCCCCTGGACTGGTACTGGACGTAAATTCTAGGCTCAACCAATGATCATGAAACACCCTTCGTTCGGTATTAATGCTGCTGGTTAGGAGAAAGGTTGTTGTGGCCTGTCTGCTAGTCCGCCGTAAGGGTATGATGTTGTGACCATGCCACCAACCTAGCCCATTCATTGAACATTTCTTTTTTGGAAATAGAAGTTTTGGGTAGAAAGAAAGACAGCAAAAGTATAAAATCTGTCACACTCAGCAATGAAAGACTAAAAAAATCTGTACGAGTCTAAAAAAGGCTCCAAGCCTAAGCTCTGCATAGAGGCGAAATAAAAAAAAATAGTAATAATAATATTTTATTCAGTATTCAATTGGTAAAATATTTACATAGTCTTAGAAATAACTTACAAAGGTATAATAATGTTAGATGCCTGTACTAGGATAACCTTGCATCACAGACGGCATGAGCATACTTTATGGTAATTGTTAACAATATTTAACATTAGAAGTCTTGATATAATTACAAAAAAATATTAATTAGTTATTTTATACCTAGTTTACTTAAATACTATTTACTTTAAAGATCAAAATAACAAAAAGTCTTATACATACGTAATTATTTAGTTTGCGTAAAATAGTTTCTTGCACTTTATAACCTAGGTATGATTTTACACACATGGTATGATTTTTTTTATTTGATTTAAAAAAGAATAACAATGAAAGTGTCGCAACACTGGTATTCATATAATTATCAGTGTTAGTTGTGATAGTAGTGCTACTGGTAGTGACGGAAAATCACTTCTTCAACCTTCAAAATAAAGGACCAATAAAACCGTTGGCACGCTCGACAGATCTGAAGACGATAACGCATGTTGAGATAAACTGGGAAGACAAGAACAAAGAAATTGTGCCAGCTGACAGCAAGACGAGGCTACACTAAAGTACAGACGCCAGCAGGTCAAGCTACCCGAAACTGTCAGATTTTCCCAATCAATCTTGAACCTTAATGCTTTAGCGATAAAGTTGAAAATCTATTAAAGAAATTTGACAGATTGTAGTAGCTTGATGTGCTGGCATCTGTACAAAGGGTACCAGACTACTCGTTTGGAAAAAAGAATCAGCCGTTTAAACAATATTAAACTTTGTCTATATCAGTAGAAAAGTGATAATTCTCCTTTAAAGATTTTTCGATAAGTCTAGTAAAATTATGATTTACGTTCGTTTCTAATATCGTCATTGTAAATATTTCTCGCTATTCTAAATAACGGAATGTTAACCTAATTTTGTAGACCCCGTCCGACAGTTACTTCAACGGTATCTATACAAGTATCATTATTTCGTACGAAACCACGAGTGTTTGGAGACGTGAGATGAAAACAATAAATTCCTTTTAAAAATGAAATTTTATTAAATTCATGAAATAACGTCAAAAACATAATATCACAATTTTATTATAATGCTATTAATTCTTAACGTGCATAATTGCATGTAGGTACGCAATTTAAGATGAAGCCAAGTACCGTTGAAAGAGTTTTCATGTTCAACTTCGTGCGGAAACCACCCTGGCTGCAGGCAGCTGTAGCCAAAGACTGAGAAAGATTTTCAGTATATGAAGGCAGTTCAGTACGTTTAATTAAAATCCATGCAGCAATTTAAAAAAGCATATGGGTGTCTTTTCAGATATAAGTATTTTCATTTAACATTATTAATTATGTAAATTATGCCTACCTGTCCTTCTAAAATTGATTTATTTGTGTTCTTGTTTTTAATATCAACACATTCATCGGGTTTTACCGGGTTCCCCGCTTAACTCTTCATTTAATCCACTCATTGTACTCAATAAATAACCCTTGTTAGAAAATGATAATGAAATCTCTCTGTTAGCTATTTTTCACTGTCCCAAGTAACATAATTATAATTATGAATTTTACTGATTAACATTAGGTTGTAGTGTCAGTTTTATTTCAGAGAATAAAATTCCATAACAGGTACAGAAAGCAAAGTGTGTTGAAATAAATAAAAAAACTTTTAAAATAGATTATAATATTAAGCATAGTGCTTTTGGCGAAAAAGTTGTGGGACTTAATAATGGCCTTGACTCTTACCTTTACATAAATAAGTAATTCAATTACCTGATGACTAACAGAGTTAACAGAATTTATTGGTTAATGATTTTTCTTTTCATCCTGAGGTAGGTATAACAGTAACCAAGCAATGCTGTTTTTGTACTAGAAAATAAAAATATTATTGTATCTACTAGGTAATACAATTTATCACAAATTCAAAATAGTAGAATGCCCTACATAATATTATGCAACTTAAAAATGTCTTACTTCAATTGTTACAAGTTTACCTAACTTGTAAACAAAATTTTAAAAAGAATTACAAAAGGCACAACGATTGATTGAAGTAGCAGCTATTCAGAAAGTAGATGACGTCACCGACCCGGTATCTCCCTTCCCCTCCCATCCCGCACCACAACGCTCATTTTTCCTTGCCTGACTCGCCAGCCAGTGCTACTTACTTCGCCTCGGACCCCGCGCCTCCCCTCATCGCCCGTTTGCCTGCGTGTGCTATCACAAACACGCGCGCAGTGTGTTGAGTCGAGTTTCACACGGAAACCGGCTACGGCATCGACTGCGGCCATGTTGTAAGAACCATAAAACTGGCAACGTCGCACCAGACATCGACCGATTTAATCTTGTTTTAATCAATTTCTCAAAAGATAGTAGGTAGGTAGTAAATAAATTTACAAATAAAGGTTTAATGTGATGGCAATGAATTGTCATAGAACATTTTTTTCTGCACTTTTGTGTAATAAATTTACCTAAAAACTAAAATAAGACAACAAGAATTTACCTAGATGAAAACTTATCAAATCTATTAATTACCTTCCTACTTTTATACTAAACGGAATTTGAACAACGAGTTTTTGACATTATTATTATTGTAGTTAAAACTAGCGAGTCTAGCGACCCGCACATGCTTCGCACGGGTGCAAACTACTGTGGCGTCATGTCAAAATATCGTGATTTTTTGCTATCGTCGTTAAATATTAATGTAACACATACATAGTAAACCTTTTGGAATAAATTCTCTAAAACATTGTGAAAACCGCATCAAAATCCATTGCGTAGCTTGAAGAACTAAGCGGCCATTCAAGTTGCTTTCTTTTATTTGTATGTATAGAATAAATAGATTATAGAGGCTTATACAAGTCATAAGTACCACGAACATCACTACATTCGCATTTAACTAAGTACCTACTTTAAGTAGGTATATTTTATTTAGAATTGTAAAATGTATTATTTTGAATGTGGTGTTGGTGTAGCGTGATAAAATAATAATAACAGTGAACTTGTCGTCTATATTATTTATACATAATGAATCGTGTTCGCGACTATAGTACCTACGATAGAGAGAATGGGGAGGCAAACGGCGCGACGGTATGGCAACAACGCTTATCTTTTATATGCCTATTGTGAACCGTGATCAGAGCGGCAACAGCGCGTTTTATAGCTGCTGGCCTGCTCACTCTCGTGACATGCCGACGCGCACCGCTGCTCGTCCGGTTAGTTGTTTATTTTTTAAATAATGTTGCCTCTTCATTATACTGCCATTTTAAGTTTTGTATTGATGCTAAAAACAGTAATATGATTATCTACTTTTGCATGACGATTTAGATAGATACGTACCTTCCTATAGATGCATTTCGACATCTGTGTTGTTTTCCCATATTAAAAATAATACTTATGTTAAAGTAAAATATAGTATTGTTTAAAGCGCGTCACAGACGTAGCTATAATATTTATATGTTGTGCTATAATATACATTATAGCAAGTTAGAAGTTAAGAGTTACCTTATACGGAGAAGATGATGTAATATATATTTTCCCTTCATTTCATTGGTGGTCGATGCAATAATATAAATTACAGTATAGGTTGGTGAAATCATAGAAATACATATGTATAGCTGCGTGTTCGGTAATATTGAAAATATGTATATCGTATTATGCCTAGCTATGATTTATATTTATGCATATAATATTTTTAAAGCTCAGAAACGGTGTATTAGATCTATGTCAAGTCTAATGCACAGACAGCTGTGAACCTGTGATTCGGTCTCTGAAGATACTGACTTTTCCATGTTTGTACATATTGGAGATCGCAATTTTTGTGAAAACGAATTTTCAACTTATTTCTCGCTGATAGAAAAACACGTCCAGGCCCTTTGAGGTCCTTACTCCTTATACAAAAACTTTTTGCGCTCAGGTAATTACAAAGCAGCACTGCTAAGAAAAAATTTAATGACAATGGGACCTGTTATTTTAATAAAATACCTCATGGTTTTAAGGACTCTATTCTGTTCACATTTTTAAATCTAAGGTAACTGCACTACTTAAGAAAATGTTGCTACTCAGTACAAGACTTTAAATGATGTGATAGAAAATTACTTTTGTAATTACCTAGTACATATTATTGCGAATTTATTAATTAAACGACATGAAATAAATTGTAACGTTTCTTATAATTTCTTGACTACTTATCTGTTTTTTTTTTTTGTTTCTCTGATTATTAATTATAATAATAATAATAATATCCCTGGACATTTCACACAGCGCCATCTAGTCCCAAGCTAAGCAACCTAATGCTTGTGTTATGGTAACAAGATGGCTGATAAACTACTTATATACATTTTTTTTTTGTAAATACATACATATTATATATTTATTGATTGATTTTTTTATTGATTATTAATTCTATTGTATTGTTGACATTTTCTTGTTATTTGTGTAATTAATGTAATGATTTTCATGCCGTAAGGTAAAATGTAGCTAATCTCATTTATTTATGTTGTTTATCTTATACTGTACTACATTTAGAGCAAATAAAATTCTGATTCTGATAAAATCGTATCGAAGTCAAAACTGTACACTTGTACAGACGCCAGCACATCAAGCTACTACGATCTGTCACATTAATAGATTTTCAACTATATCGCTAAAGCATTAAGGTTCAAGGTTGATTGGGAAAATTTGACGGTTTCGGGTAGCTTGACCTGCTGGCGTCTGTACATTGATTATAGGTACATTGAAAATAAGTCATAGCTACGTCTGGGGTCAATTCTAAAGCCGATAAGTATAGTTTTTAAAAATGTTTGTCTGTTTATTTGAATGCATGTTTCAGCATCACGCAAATACTGACGGATAGACTCTGTTCAAATAAAAAAATTAAAATGCTATAATTGCTATGATGCAAACGCGCAGCTAGATGGACGGACGACCTTAAGAAGGTTGCTGGTACTGACTGGATGTGGAAGGCGGAGGAGGACAGGGTGTTGTGGCGCACCCTGGGAGAGGCCTATGTCCAGCAGTGGACTGTAATAGACTGAGTTGATTACGTCTAAACGTCGTCGCTCGGTAGCAGTTTTGTTAAACGTAACGCAATTACCAATCAGCTGAAAGTGGTGCAGTTGTTTTACATAACTGAGCTGTTTTGTACAACAGCTAATTCGACAATCCTTCTGCGACATAATTATGTAGTGCCCATTGTGTCGCCCTTTGTAAAATTTCTACACTTACATGGTGTACAATTTAGGGGTCGCAATACCGAATCATTTAAGCAAAACCGGTATTTTCGGTATTGGCTCCAGACCAATACCGATAGTCCGGTATTTTCGATATTTCCGGGATTAAGCTAAAGTTAGCAAATTCAGTATAATAAAGTTAGTTTGCGGAGGAATAGTAAGTAGGTACTTAACCTAAATGAATTTATCTTCTAAATAAAACAAAATATTCATTGACACAAGGTTTATTATTTGATATGTTGGTAATTGGTAATCAATCAGTTAGTTCTTAGCGATAATTTACTAATACTAAATGCGCGTTTATTCCTTTATTAAAATAACTTATGTTACTGGTTAACTAGTTTAAATACTTTAATTGAATGTAGTGTTTGACTAGGACGTAGGTTTCCTACTAGGAATCAGTTCTAAAATTAAAATGTTTATCAAACTTAAACATCTCCCAACAGTCTCAACATAAACAAAACGAACAACGAACCAACAAAATGCGCTTCTAATTAATTCTCATAAAACATAAAAATAATTAATTCTCATAAAACATAAAATTAACTCTTAGTATGGTTTACTAATCATCAAATAATATTCTAATTAACAAAATAACAAAAATGCTTAAATTAAATTCAGTCCAACTCCAAATCAAATTGAGTTATAAAGAGGTAATCAAAATATTATTAAATCTCCATTAAATTTTTGGTTGAGCCTTGTAATGAGATCGTAGAAACAGTAAAGTATCTAAACTTTTATCACTCAATCTTGATCGCAAATGATAACACAAGTAACCCGATGAAGATAAAGCTCTCTCTGACTCTACACTAGTTGGTGGAATACTTATTAAATTGTTGAAGGCCATACTCAAATATTTTCCTCTAGACCCACCACCGTTTTCGTAGAGCCATTTCTATTTTGATTAAAGTGTCAAAGTCAGGTGCAGTTTCTATTGATGTGCTGTTCTGATTTAGCATTTGATTTTTCACTGCCATTTCTGTTTCTTTAGAATCTGAATTAAATGGCGCGTAACTTTTTCTATTTGTATTTGTTTTTTATTTATTTTACTAAAACCGAAAATACCGAATATCCCGGTTTTTGTGAAATGAATACCGGTATTAATTAGACCTAAATTTGGCCCGGTATTCCGGTATTTTCGAAATTCGGTATCCCGGTTTGCGACCCCTAGTACAATTGCACATAATAAAGAGTAGTCTACCGGGTCAAATTAAATTAGCTGGCGAAACTCCGCAGAGTGATGAGTATCGATATCTAAAAATTAAATGATTGATATTTTTCTTAGGAGTCTACGACCGCTGGTGGTACTGGTGTTACTCAAATTATGAATTGAGAAAATGTGCTTTATCGTTTTTAGATATCGATACCAATCATGTCTGTGAAGTTTACGCAAACAAAAATTTTCGACTCCCAAAGAATTTTAAGCACGTAATAACGTATCAAATCACGTTAACTAATATCTGTCTTATTAAGTGGCGTCCCCACTAGGGCCGCGCGGCTCCATGAATGAGGTCGAGCCTCGTGAGTCCTTATAATGGGGACGCGTTGCCTATACATGCGTCGAATGCGCCGTGTAGAATCACAAATACTGCATTCAAAAGGGTGACTGGTTACCAGTAATCCTAACGAAATAACTTTTGTAGTATCTACTTAACAAATTCTGGAGCTGAAGCACAATAAAGTAGCCACCTCGTTCGTGCTATTTTTACCCGACTACGGTAAAGCTAAAGGGAGAGTTATGATTGTAACAGCCTATGTATGTATTTTCATCCTTTGTTCTCTATTGACTCCTAAAATAATAGGCGTATTTTTTTAAAATGAGGTATCGATGTAAGCGTGATGTTGTTCCGCGGGTTAAAGGCTATATGACGTCCCATGTAATTCTACATGGCGGCTACAAGTTTACAACGTATGCAGTTACCGAAAAAAATAAATGCGTGTTTGGTATCTAATGAAAGGGCTTTCTGAAAATGGAATCTAGCCTTAACCTTTTCTAATATTCAAACAACATTTATACAATTTCTCTGTATTTGGGGCGTGCCCCACTGTTTTGAGAACCCATGCGTTAGAATACGGGCAAAGCAGGGCCCTAATTCACTATGACCATTTAACGATTCCTTACTCGAGACCAAGCCAATTCCTTAGCTAATCTCACGTTCATTTCGCGCGGTTTCGTTTATTGTGTCGGGAGAATAAGGCCCCAATGGGGTGATTTGGTGACATCGCTCACGTTTCCTCATGTATTTATTATTCACCTTATTAAATGGAAAGGTCCAACTTTAAGAGAATTCAATTGTCAAATATGAATCGACAGGGCCGTTTTCGGGAAACTACGTAATTACCTTCTCGTTCCAAGAAAAAGGGCATTTTAACAAATTTAGGGAAATAACTAAGTATTTTTCTTTAAATGTGTTATATTCACCTAAGGGCGCGTTCCCACTATGTCGTGACGATTAATTTATCGTTCGAGGGCTGTCGTATCAAGCTGTTCCCATTATATCGACTGCTTATCGCCACTTTGTCGTCGAAATATTTTATCATTGAACGATTGTCGCATCCAGCTGTTCCCATTGGAACGTGACGACATTTTTACTGTTCACGGCAGTCGCCTTGTCGTTTGCGCATCAGTTGCCTCTACGTTCTTTTGGTAGCTACGACACATAGTCGCAGTAACGACACATCATTTGCCGTCATTTTTTTATCGTTTAATAACTGTCGTGCTAGCCGTTCATATTGACTTGACAATCTGTCGTCACTGCAAAAAAAAACGTGAACGACAGTTAATCGTGTCGTTCTATATGTGAACACCTTCATTTAAACATATAAGCCACGACACTTAAAACTACACGATTATCTGTCGTCACGACAAAGTGGGAACGCGCCTTAAGGTCCTTTAAAATACATAATTCGTCGACTTTTTTTTAATAATTAGGTACATATCGCAAAAAAAAAAAAAACTCCAAGTGAACCGCGGGTACGGTACGGTCAACTTTCCAGCAGGTAGCAGCACACCTACCTGCGTTCACACTATGCAAAAAACAAGGCGTTGGGGCTCGTCCTGCGTCTCTTCGGGTTGCGCACGTGAACGACGACTAAGGCCCGATTTTTTGATCCGTAGTTAAACTAAGAAGCCGACCCCAACATAGTTGGGAAAAGGCTAGGCAGATGATGATGATGATGAGTTAAACTCGACCAATTGTTAAAAATGGTAACTAATGGTGAAATTTTTGCAAAATGAGTTTTTTTGTTAAATTTTTAGTTTGTCTAATGATATAATAAAAAAAAAAAAAAAAAAAATCTTTATTGACATAAAAATATTACAACCATACATGTGAAACCCCTGACTCCTGTGCTAGGCGAACCTGTGTTACAGGAATCAGTGACCTCCGCCTTAGATCAATACACATTTAAACTTTTATGTAATAAAAAACAAATAGTATGTAACACTAGTAGGTATTGAGGCAGTAAAATTAAACAAAAAAGAAACAAAGCGGGCGTGTGATTGCGTGTGTGTATGTGAGTAGGGGTGTGGGGGTATATAACATCATTGCTAATGGTCAAATAATTACCTCATCTGCCTAGCCTTTTCCCAACTTAGTTGGGGTTGGCTTCCAGTCTAACCGGATTCAGCTGAATACCAGTATTTTACATGGAGCAATTGCCTATCTGACCACAACCCAGTAGGTACTGGGTAATTAATACGATACCCCTTGGTAAGACTGGTTGTCAGGCTCGGGCTTCTGACTACCCGTAACGACTGTCAAAGATCCACGTATGACAGCCGGAACCAACGGTTTAACGTGCTTTCCGAGGCACGGAGAGGTCTCGGGATGTAAAGATGGTCACCCATCCACAGACAAACCGTGGCAAGCATAGCTTAACTTGATCGATCAACCTGTGCGGCTGTTAATATTTAGCCACGGGCCCCTATTAGTTAAAAATAACCATTAGATAAACTAAAAATTGATAAAAAAAATACATTTTGCAAAAATTTAACCATTAGTAACTGTTTTTAACAATTGGTTGAGTTTGACTACGAATAACAAAATCGGCCCAGCCGGTTAGCCCACAGGGGTTATAGGATAATCCATACATCGTAATCTCCGACTGAAATGAGAACACATCCATGTAAAGCAAAACAAACAAACAGGATAGTATCCTGTGTGTTGTTTTACTTTATAGTGCTTTCTGGGGATACTAAATTAGTATTTTCACAAAAAAGCATCAATACCTGTAGATACATCGAAAATGCTTTAATTTCGTGTACACTACTTGCACTTGTAAATACTAAGGATAATAAGGGCCCCTTGGAAGGAACTTTTAGTTTTTTAAACCTTTACTTCGCGGACTGTGAAAGTGTTAAAAAGGTTCACCAAACTCATTTCCAAAAGTGCACAAAATCCATACTAATATTATAAATTCAAAAGTAATTCTGTCTATATGTTATCTTTCACGCTTAAACCTCTGAACGGATTTCTATAAATGTTGATGGCATCCTGGGGAAGGACATAGGCTACTTTTTGTCCCAGTAGCACGTTACCATGAAATAATTTCCGATAACCACGCGGGCGAAGCAGCGGTCAGAACCTTGTGATTTTATAAAATTTTGGACATTAAGGTAATTAAGGAGTAAAATGACCAAAAAAAATTTTTTGACGTATTTTTAATTTATTCGACAAATTTTTTTCATGTTGTTAATTGCAAAAATATGTTCAAAGCGAGTTTCTCGTGGATCCCCGGTTTAATTGTTGAAATATAATACAATTCGTTAAAGTATGTGTGCGAAGTTGCTGAAGTGTGTACGTACATGCACAGCATCTCATAATTCCAATCCTTCTAGAAAAAAATTGTTGAGTCTCGCTAGGTACATATTTTTTGACCTTGTTTCTTGATCTGGGAAATCCATAAAATTTAAAAAACATGATAAAAATAAATTTACGAGTCCGTTTTGAGTCGGGATGTCATTGAAATAAGCGAGGAGGTAAAAAGTTGTGATGACACAAATTAATCATCTTTACGAATATATGTATACTTATGAATTCTATTATCGTTGCTTAATGTCTGCTATCCCTTTATTCAGTTTGTTGTCGTAGTTCAGTAAAAGTTCTAGAAGTTAAAATTATGGACGTTTGTGTGGTAAGACTTGGGATAAAACTTAATCAAAATGGGTGGTGGAAGTTGTCAAAGTTAGATTATTGATATGTCAAAGTATTTTTCTTTTCACAGCTATGGCCGAGTCCAGAATGTCAAATTGTTGGGTCGGGCAGACAAAATTGCCACTGGTGTCAATGCTGGAGGTGCCAGTGGCGTTTGTGCCACAGTTGCCTTTATGGACATTAAGTCTGCATCAAAGGCACACAATGCAGAGCACGTGCTGGACGAACGCACGCTTACCACCGAGTATTATGAACCGGCTGCGATACCCTCGGCAGCGGGTGCGCCCTCGGCCGGCTCATCCCCTGCCGGTTCTGGCTACTCAGGTTCTTCGTCCTCCGTGAATTCTACCCCTGCTCCCGCTTCCGTGTCACGCTACCACCTGTCGTGAGTACCAGTTTTACTGGGCTTTATTCTTTTCCACCATCAGTGATCTATTTTTGTATAATTTATTTACATTGAATGAAATGTTGAAGACTAGACCAGTCATAATTTGGGATCACTACCTATACTCAAATTGATCACTGTGTTTCTACATGGCTTGAACCCACTAATTCACAAAGATTTGTTTTCGAGGACAACTTGGATATTTTTTACTGTATATCTTAAATCGACTGATTAATATGTTCACAGTTTCACACTAAACATTAAAAAATGATCGAATGGTTATTGTACCAGAACTTTTATGACATAGTGGATTTACGCCTGTAGTTAAATATGCTTGGCCTTGACATAGATGTTGTTTATTTTTTCATAATAGTTAAATCAATAAACATTGTATGTTAAGGCGCTTGTGTTTTATATGGAGCGATTGTAGATTAATAATTGTGCTTTTTATTATGGTATAATCTTTAAGTGGCATGTAAAACCTACGTTCATGCACGATTACGGTGCCGCCGCCGCCGCCGTTGACAGTGACAGCCTTCGTTGTTAATTAAGGATTGCAGTGAATCATTTGGATTGCAGTGCGGAATTTCCCGGAGAAGTGAGATGTGCAGTGTTTATAATTGTGTCAGTGAGTGTTTAAGTGATGGAGTGCAGTGAAACCTTTACGTTAGTGGCACTTGAAAATAAAGTTCACTGTGGCTGGCGGCGGCCCCTTAATTTATACCTGCACCTTGTTATTAACTCTGTGTGTTTTAGTAATATTTTGAATGACTTTAATGTGCCTAACCTGCCAAATTGTGTTTTTGTTTGTAGGGTCTTATTTTAGTTGTTCGAGGGCTCTAATCCGAAATATAATTGACTAAATGTAAGCCTTACAGCGTTTGTCCACCACCACTGTCGACGAGAAACGAGATTATTCGAACCGAACGTGACGTCCTTTGACGGACGTGCGGTGGACACGCGGCCATATTAAATGTATGTATCGGTCCTTCGACGCCGTCATCTCGTTCTCGTTGATGTCCCGTTGACGTGGCGGTGGACATATCGGCCTTAGACCCAAAAACGTGTGCCTTTTGTGCTATATTATATTTAAATAATATTATTGAGCTAATTTGTTATTAGGTTAGATTTATTTGAATTGTAAATGACAGGAACAGGTCTAGTATGAATGTATTTTGTCTCAGTGGGTACTGTATCACTTAAGTCAAAAGTAGACAAGTATTGGATTTATCTGTGTGGAGTTAAGCAATTAAATATACCCTCCCTCTTACCTTCAAGGTTTTACATTACATGGACAGGTACGCAATTATCGAAAATAGATATGGCACCGCGGCCTAACGCCAGTTTACACCGCGGCTGTTCTTCGTTACAAGAGATGTACTTGGAATCACCCACCGGGCCCACCTGTGTAGATAAAATCAGACATTTTTTATTTCAAAGGTTTTTTTGTATCGTCTCTTGAGATTTTTATTAGGTAAATTAATATATTTGCGATGATAGCGGCCATATTACCGCGTATTCCGCAAAACCGGCCAAATCCGTGTCAGACCTCGTACAGTCAACGAGTTACGTAGTCTATTATTAATAATATTTGTATGGATTTTAACGGCAGCAAAATAGGTTTGTATTTCATAGCAATTCTTCATGAAACTGAAAAACTAGGTTATTTGTGGTTGCTTAAATCAAAACAGCTGTAACCGATAATATCCGAATCACGAACATATATATATACACTCCCGGACTCGTAAATGAAATGGTTTAGTCCCATCTCGACACCCGTGCATTTATTTTTCATTCCCACGTAACATCCCCATCTCGGCACCCTGCCATTAATCACTGTTAGGTACACAGCCATCAAAAAATGGATACACAGTATCAGTATAGTGCGTAAATCAACTTGATTATTTATTAAATCAAAATAAATATTTTTCAAAAGTTACCGTTTATAAAATTAGATAACAGTACCAGTATAATCGGGACATAGGCAAGTATGGGCGTCCATACTTTGAGGGCTTTCATACTGGTACTGAATGATACGGTTGATTACGCGTTCACTGTACATTCATTTTCAGTGTCACTTATCGTTGTTTTCAATTATCACATTAATCAGAATTGTATATTTCTACACGTCATTAGTACTTAATAATATCAAAATATCTGAAATAATAAAATCACAGCAACTTAGTTACTCTTCATACAAAAAACAAAGTGGTCATAATTACTAACTATTAATAAAAAAACAGTACACTAATCATTATCAACAGTAATAAATTATTTTTTAATCTTCTATCACATTAAGGTCTTTGCACACCGCGTTTCCATGTCTGAATCGCTCAACATCTTTTTTGATGAAAGAAAGGCGCGGCAGGACGGGACGCTATCGCGCCCGCAGTGTGAACACTACCATAATAAAAGCAAACAAGTAGAACATCTTCATACATTCGCACCGCGCACGGTTTGTATGAGAGCGCGCTCGTACGTATGCGTCGTCGCACGCACACACTGACAAAATTCATCGCTGCTAAAGGTGCGCCAGTCGTGGCTGTGACGCCGTACGGTAATATCGCCCGCGCCCGCGCATGCTTCGCCGCTGCCCTGCTGCTCGTAATAAATAATTTGTACGTGTACCTACCTACCTCCTTTAACTACAAAGATGGATACAAATTCGAGTAGTTATTGCTAAAGTTATTTGTAAGAATGAGGATATATTTTACATTGACCTCAAATAATAAGGCATTTCGTACTTGTCGAAACAGACGAAAATTTTTTTCTGTATCAAATGTGTAATTTTGTTATAAAATCACAAAGGATATATTTAATTTTGTATAGAGCAAATGCCTACACCATTTTCATGGTAAGTAAATGAAAAAGTAAAAAATACTTTATAGTGTAAAAAATACAACTTCATAATCATTTCATTTTATTTGAATAAATACATGATTCAGTAAAACCACGTTTTTATTAATCATATTTCGATCGTAATTTTTCAAATAACTAAACAGATAACATGACGTAGGCAATGAAAAAAATGTAGTCAGCTCCTGGTCTATGTAGAAAAAATAATTTAAAAAAACTTTGTATTAAAGGTCCCTGATGCTTACCCTACAGGGGAACATTGTTTTTTGTATAGAGATTGACTATGCATTTTTGACGATTGAATAAAGTATAGTGACAGCCCTACGAGTTTAGGCTATTATCGCTCGCTCGGGGCTTGAGTTGACCTACTTGTTTGCTTTTACTATGACACTACCGCCGCGCCAGCGCCGCGTCGCCGTCCCGTCCCGCCCCGCCCCGCCCGCTGTGTGCAACTGTGCAGAGACCTAATCAACATTGTATAGACGCCAGCAGATCAAGCTACCCGAAACTGTCAAACTTTCCCAATCAACTTTGAACTTATCGGACATGTCTTGCGTTATAAATATCTGCCTACTCAATTCAGTTTAGAAGAATGTGATACCTCGTTGTGATAAAAAATGTCTGACATCACTTTAGCAGCTTAAAAATCTGACAGAAAAAATGTTTCGAACCGTTTTCTTCTATATCGCAACCAGTGCCGCTAATACAGTTAATACTGCAAAAATATGTGACTTCCCATTCATTGGCAGCATAAACATCCAACATATAATGTTTCGAGCCGTGTTCTTCTTTATAGCAACGAGTACCGCTCATATTGCAAAAATATGTAATATACCACTGGCAACAAAAATATCTGACTAGTATGCTGATTTGTCAAGTTATTTTACAGATCCTGCCTAGACATGATTATTACATAATCTTGAATAGTTTGGATATATACAACAACAATAGTATTATTTATTACGTTTTTGACATTTCTCGGGACTTCGGGGTCCTGGACTTTATAAAAGCGTACAGGGCTTTAATTCATGATAAATTAAATTCACTAAAACTTTGACTGTTGACTTGGTTTTTGTGAAATATAACTGGTGACAAGCGACTTGAGAAACCGCTGCCGTATTTAGTTTACAACATAGAAACTATATATGGTAGCTCACCCTAGAATGTATTTAGTGTTAAATAACATATTAAAGACTAAAATAAAAAACAGTTTAGAAAAAAATGATATTAGAAACCTCAATATCATTTTTGAAGACCTATCCATAGATACCCACACGTATGGGTTTGATGAAAAAAAAAAATTTTGAGTTTCAGTTCTAAGTATGGGGACCCCCAAAATTTATTGTTTTTTTTTCTATTTTTGTGTGAAAATCTTAATGCGGTTCACAGAATACATCTACTTACCAAGTTTCAACAGTATAGCTCTTATAGTTTCGGAAAAAAGCGGCTGTGACATACGGACGGACAGACAGACAGACATGACGAATCCATAAGGGTTCCGTTGCCAACAAGTTTGAAATATTTTGTGTTCGTCTGATAATTAAAAAAACGTGACTGATTATTTGATTAGTTTTGTTAAAATTACTTTAAGTAAATAAATATTTAATTAAAATTGTATATTTGAAACTTTTATTTTAGACAATATTTTATTACCTACTTGTATATGTTGGTCACTCGGCTCGTTATTGGGCTAAATCTCTAAAGCTCTCACAATATGTATCTAGTATATTCTGAGATCAAAGTAACTATCGTATTTCTCAAGGTCAATGACACCTTCGGCTTCGGCTTCGGCTTCGGCCGAAGGTTTTGGTGAATACCGATTAATCGGCTTCGGCTTCGGCCAGAATTGCACCTTCGGTCGGACACTAGTTGTCATATCCTTCATTTGTAAGTTGGTTTACATGATACCCCCTTTTTTTTTGGGTGGGTAATCATCAAATGAACTCTCCCGCTCCGGGCTGAGCAGAAGGGCGTGTCAGACTTTTACTGACTAAAACCCACCCGTGTTCCTTCAGTTGCCTGTGCCAGGGGCCACGGTATCTCTTTCGAACAGCCTGCGGCCCTGGCAGGCATTGGCCCTAGCGGACCCCGATAGTTCGTGCTGACATCTCTTTGAGGCGCGCGTGGAACACAACGCACCGTCGACCCGGGCTTGTTCCTTACCGGGCGGCGAGCTGCCCATTGCTCGCCGCCCGCCGCCCGCAACTCTCGCTCCGTAGCATGGCCTGGACCAGGGCCGGACGCGAGAGATTGCCACCGCCGATCGCCGCCACGAGGACGCGGCGGTGCTCCGCCCAAGCCGGGCAGACCTCCACCGTGTCCTCCGGGTGATCCACACAGTGGTGACACCCTGGCGTTTCCTCCAGCTTTATCCTGAACAGGAACCTCCCGAAACAACCGAGTCCGGTGAAGACCTGTGTCAGGCGGAAGGTGAGGGCGCCGCCGCAATTGTGGCGTGCCCTTAGCTTCCTGTAAATACTTTAAGATTTGTTCATAGCATTTGGTGCGCACACGTGGCTTAATATACTTAAATTCCTCCGCCACTAATTTTCCGAATAGCTCATTTCTTTTGTCTTCTCCCTCTCCATACAAAGCACATTTTGAACAGTTAGACTTTGCGTTGCGTGCGGTGCGTTGTCTTTAATCCTTTAACGAAGAAGGCAAACAGAAAATTCTGACAGCAGCAGCTGAAAGGCGCGAAATTTCCATTAGACCAATTCATTTGGCAGCGTATATGCTGGACCCTTCAGCTCAGGGTGTTGAATTTACTCAAGATGAAGAATTTCAGGCTATGGAGTTCATCCACGATTTAGGCCAGCAACTAAGTTTACATAATGTAATGACCGAACTGGCTTGTTACAAAGCTAAAGAAAACTTTTGGGCCAGACAATTTATATGGAATTCACTGCATAGCATTGAGCCCATTGTGTGGTGGAACGGAATCTGTAGTTCGACTGAGCTAAGCAAAGTAGCGGTACGTATCCTGTCAGCTCCGTGTACAACAGCAGTAACGGAGCGTTCCTTCAGTATTCAAGGATATAGGTATACATAATAACAAAAGAAATAGACTTTCGACGGAAAGAGCCGCAAAAATTTCATATATTTGTTACAACTGGAATCTTAAACATAAACTTAACATTCAATTAGATGAAGAAAATGAAGACGAAAACATAATAGAGAATTTTATAGACCAACTTAATGAGAGCTATCAGTTAAAACGAAGAAAATGAAAACGGAATAGAGAGTTCTATAGACCAGAAGGCCAATTCTCGTAATTTAAAACGTTCAATACTAAATTCTAAAGAAAACGAAGTCTCATCTCGGCGACAAACAAATGTCAAAAACTTGTCAAAATGTAGGGAAATTTGAAGTATTTTTTGACAGATTGAGACTGAGATCAGACTGTGAACGTTCTTAAAATTACGAGAATTGCCCCTCCGATGTTAATGGACGACTACAACGAACCTACACCTTCAACTTCAGGGGAACACAGACAACCTTTACATTTTGTCGTCTGTGACGATTATAATGGAGAATCCGATAGTGATTGATTGTTAAGTAGGTACTTTCTCCCGTATTATTATTATACTCTTTGGGTACTTTGTTCAGGGAAAGGTCTTTTCTTGCATTATTTGATTTCACCTAATTATGTTATAAAATTTAAATAAAAGAATAATAATTAAAAACTAAAGGTTATTTATATAAAAAAATCATTTACACCCGAAATTTGGGTGGAAATCGGGTGTTTATCCAAAAACACCCAAAACACCCGGCTTATTCCCACCTGGGTTTAAACCCGGGTGGGTGGTTTGCCCATCTATAATCGTGATAGATCGTTTAGTTTAAAAGTTATACTGATTTGTCTACGCAGGGGTACAAAAAAACTAAAACGAAATTTTAAATTTAACAGCCACATCGAATGCTAAGTCGAATTAACATAATCCACATTATACAATAATAAAATTAGGGTTAATAAAAACAAAGTCGTATTAATTGTAACATTACTGAAAATAATCATTCGTATAATACATATACTTAATATCGACATTGTTTACAATTTGGTACAACACTATCGATGCGCATAGATTTCCCTGAATAGATGCTTTGGCTCGACACACGCGACGTTCGCAGTGAACGCAATACATTGCGCGTCCGCTCACGTCGTACAAGATCGTACCCATGTATTGCAAGCAATGTATAATTTTGCATCTGAATGCGATTTTATCGTTTTTGTCTACTAACTACATAATACTTTTGCAATAATTACAAATATCACTCGTATTTTAAGGTTTTTGGATTTACCGGTGATAAGAAATCCCTCCTCGGGCCACATTACACCCCTGACTTCTTTTCCGACACTTTATAATAGCGCAAGACGGCATAATTATTTTTTTCCGCGGAGTTTCGAACGCTGTCACAACAAGAGCGCGATTGTTGAGCAGTGATTCAAATTTCGGTTGACTTTGAGCGTCTGATCAACATTGCGGCGCGCCTGCCCCGCCCACACCTCTTTTATCTGTTCTGTGTGTGCACATTATGAAGACTCACACTGTATGCAACATATCTAGCTAAGAAAAAACAACGTAAACGGAAATGGGTGTATGAAATAAATCCATAACGCGTTCGGGTCCCGCCACGCCCCGCCCCGCCGCTTCTGACTTGTATTCCCGTTCGGCGCGGCGGCGGCGGGGCGGGGCGCGACGGTTACCGTCGCGTCGAGCGGGGCGGCTCTGTGTAGCGTCATCCGTAATATCTAGTACATTACAACTGCTCAGCGTCGCGTCGCCGTCCCGTCCCGCCGCGCCTCGCCCGCTGTTTACAGAGACCTTAACAAATTCAGTTAAATTGCAGAAAAAAGTTACCTCAGCGGTGAAATAAGGTCTGAGAGGCCGTTGCAGAACTTAACATCGATCTTACTTACCGATTTGGGCCTGGCCAACGCAGTTATCCTCCTCTACGGCGTGGGCGCACCTAAACTAGAAGCTTCTCAGGTGGTCAAACGAAAAGGTGTGAAAAGATGGTTTCGCTAACGCCTGTCGACCCGTGAGACCGCACGTCATCAGTTTGTGTTCACGTTCGTTTTAATTCGATTTTCTGTGGACCACATATTGTTTTTTTTTATACTGGCACAATAGTCGACATCGGCTAAATTGATAAAAAGGAAAAAAAATCTTTTTATTGACAATTAAACTTCCAAAACCCTGTCAGCAGATATTTATCCTTCCAGTCGGATGTCACATTTTTGTAATGTAATAATTTTTATTACTGTTATTGAAACATTAGGGAGGTTAATTATGATCAGTTGAAAAAATAACGGGCAGTAATTTTTCGGCGTTTTGTAAATTAGTGAGACAGAAACAAGTGAACAAAAAAAAAATAAAATTGAAAATGAAACAGATAACATGAAAAGAAAATTGGTCGGCTATTTCATCGTAAAAAGTCAGTACAAAAAAATACTCAAGTAGTGTAATAAATTAATTACCAGTAAAAATAAATAGTTCGGCAGTCCATAGGTTAGGTTGGAACTGTGACCAAATTCGCGCTACCCGAATTGGTCGTAGTAACTAAGCCAGGGGGTCTACTCCGAAGTGCAAAGTGCGAATGTTCGGATCGGACCGACACATGGCCGAACCGAATATTTTTTAAAAATACGAAAAAAAGTTTGGGTCGGCTCAGTTGGGTCGGGACCATAATCAATATTCGAAAGAGTGTAGGGAGTGGAGGATCGGAACCGACCGAACCAAATAGTGACATCGTAGCAGGAAACGGCCGATACTACTTCGTAGTAGACCCCCTGGGCACCCGACCAAATGAGTAATGGTGGGTGTCCACACGACTACATGCTCGATGAGCATGTTTCATCCGAGCATGGCTATCTACAAATATGCTCGACCCTGCGTCTACACGTAAAAAGCTTGCTCGAAGAACATGTTTAGTGTGCGTTGAAAGTCTTCGAGCAATTGACGATTCGTTGTTGTTTGGTGGGCATCGCCTGCTACATTTATTGTGGGGAAAAATCTACGCGAAGAATATTTTTATTAATTCATAAGCTGCGTTTGTTTTACCCTTATCACTATATTATTTTAACGTAGTTTTCCACTAGCACTCTTCCTCCCAATACATATTTATAAATTGTTCCAAAAAATCCCGAGAAAATGAACGAAAGTCCGACATTTTAGCTGCGTACTCACACCCTCTTCATAAAAATTTCAATAACGACTAACATGCTCGAAGGCACGGCTACACGTAGAAACATATTTGCTCCGAACATCGAGCAAGAATTATGGACGTTTAAATCTTGTTCGAATCGAACATTTTGGTTGGCTTCGAGCATTTGTCTTGAGACGTGCATGGTACACGCGTTCGTACTTGCTCGAGATCGAACAAGTTTATCGAGCATGTACATATGTGTGTACTCATCATTATGTTGGAACTGTGACCAACCACGCGCGAGCCGAGCGAGCGTTGCCGGAGAGTGCTATGTATTACCAAGTTAGATTTCCGATTTGTAAACTGCCCACACGCAACTGCCAGTTCAGTCATTTTACTGCTTAATTATTCATTTAATTACTCATTTAAATATTTGTTACGACTCATTTTTATTTAGTTAACTGCTCAGTTTTTACTGCCGAACTTATTAATTAACATGCATTTTGTCATTTTTAATTTACCAAAACTATTATAAACTGCCGCTTTAAATCAGTGCCTTTTATAAACTCTTTGCTGTGCTGCAGTACTCACCATGCTCCTGTACATTTTCCGGTTGGACCCACAGACATCGGGGAGATAAGCTCCTCCAGTGCATAACCAGGAGGAGCCAATGTCAAATCGGTGCGAGGTGCAGGTTCCCGCGAGGCAGAAGACTGTCTTCTTTAGTTTAGATTTATGGCCGGCAGGAGTTTTGTACAGACATTAAAGGGAAGCACGACGAAAATCAAGCTCCCAAGTGTAATGTGTTCTGTTTTTGTGGTTTTATAATTATGTATGTTAGTCTATAAGGTACCTATGTAGTTATGGGTCTTTATTGCCTAAATTAAATGATTTATTATTGTCTCTTGACATTTCTCGGAGCCCTGAGGTCCTGGACTTTTGAAAGGCATTCAAGGGGCCGAAGCTAAGAAGCAAAGGCCCGTTAGACGTTTTTATGAAATGAGGCACCAACCGACGATTATCCTTGTTCGCACTATGCAAGTGCGCACTCAAGGACAATTCCCGGTTGGTGTAGGACTATTGCAGGATATGGAAACAAATATATTGGATAACGGGTTTGTGTGGCTAGAGGGCACTGGTTATTCAGGACTCATTATCATCTGCCTAGCCTTTTTCCAAATATGTTGGGGTCGGCTTCCAGTCTAACCAGATGCAGCTGAGTACCAGTATTTTTACATGGAGCGACTGCCTGTCTGACCTACTATGGAAAGACTATTAAGACTACCTCTGCCTGACCAATGTTTTATAAAATAACTCAGATAAATTGGCAGATGGTGACTTGCACATTTAATAATGGGGGTCGTGGGGCTTTTGGGACCGGGACCGCGGTCCCGAATGCCACTTATAAATGCAATAATTAGTTTTGATTGGTATTTTGGGACCACGAAACAAAAGAAGTTAAAGTACAGTTAACAAAAAAGCTGATATAATATTTTGATCAACAATTAAATGAATTATCAGTACCGGTACAAAGGAAAGGGTAATATTTATTTAGTTGCACATATAGACAGATAGTTGTAGTTATAAAATAAAATAACAATATATCAATCATGTATAAGAGAAGACAGATAGATAGATTATATGGCGTCGGGTTGCCATTTGACCAATCACACCCCTTTGTCAAGGTCCATGGATTCTAATAACGGCAGACCGGCAGTGCTTATCTAAATGTGCAGTTTTGCGATGCATCTTGAAGAGCAAGAGTGAAAAACAGGGTAGTGTAATATTTAGTGCTGTAGTGTTTTATATATAAAGGTAAGAGTAATTACTTTTTACTTTAGTAATAAATTCTTTTTCTTTATCAAGCTAAATTAAAATAAGCTTTATAATAAATTCAATCATACGTTTGCTAATTACCAATTTGTTAATTTTCCTTTTTAAACTTTCGTGATTTATATACATCATACAGTAATATGGAACGGGTCTTAATCGCGTATATATTGTTAAAAGTTTTATACCTTTTATAATAAAGAAGTATTTATATACCTCTTTATTATAAATATGATATGGTCACCAACGACATGTGGTTTCAACTGGACGGCGCTATGTGTCACATAGCTCATGCCACATTGGACCTTCTGCACGAGCGATTTGAGAACATGGTAATCTCACGTGGAGGTGATGTGAATTAGCCACAGAGATCGAGATTACTGAAAGACCCGGAATCGCTGAATAATCAGCAGGGACGAGTTATCGACCAGGGAGATAACCCCCATAGCCTTGGTCCTGGAGAACTGATAGACGGTTTCCCCCTGCATAAATTCCCTCTTCCGCTCCTCAACCGTTTATTTTAAAATTTTCCTAATGTTGAGACTGTTGATTATAATCTAATAATTGTTATAATCCATGTGAGACTGATTATATATAATTTAATTAATTTGATGTATCAGTCAGTCAGTCAGGACTTTGAATTTTATATACATAGATTATTATAAAATTTTATTGTTTTTTATGTTGGTTGATTATTTTTATATGCAATTGTGTAGATTTCAGGGATAATAAGCAAAAATGTTTTAAATTAAACTGTTTTAATTTGTGAGTACGTTTTGTTATTTTTTGTTAAGTTTAATTCCAATATTCTGCCATTTTTTAAATAAAAGAAATATTTTATCGTTTTGTATAAATAGTTTTAGTTGTGTAACTTCTAAATTTGGTTGACCGTACTTTCCCAAGACATTACTTTGTTTATTTTATTTGTGGTCCCAAAATACCACTCAAAATAATTATTATATTTATAGGGGGAAACCGGGACCGCGGTCCCGGTCCCGAAAGCCCCCCGACCCAATAATGGGCTCCCGAAAACGGTCGCTAGAACATAGCGTCGTAGCTACAAGGGGGCAACATTTCCTGAGGTGCTTACGAGAAGTGGAGAGATAGATATCAGGACAATCCGGGAAGTACGGTCCAGATCCCTACCAGCATCTTACTGCAATACTTCCTTCCTCCGAGCACGTTTGCTCTTGCGAGTCTCCAGTCAAGCCGGTCAATAACCATGGTCCGGGGCGAGAGGGAGTGGGAGGCAGTCACCTCCTTCTGCGAAGCAGTCATGCTAGCGAAGGAGGTGGCGGGGTGGGCGAGGGAACGCACCTCACGCCTCAGCCGCCGCGGGAGACGCTCCGGGCGTCGGGAGCCGCGTGACGACTCCCGGCCATCGTAGGCGCGGGCCTGCGGGCGGAGAGTAATGGATAACTCACCGTCCGATCAGGACCAGGCCCGTGCCGGACGGCGCGTATGTGTTCCACGCGCGCCTCAAAGAGATGTCAGCAAGATTGACGGGGCCCGATAGGGCCGAAGCCTGCCAGGGTAGCGGGATCGTCCGAAAGGGTTACCGCTACCCTGGAACATAAAGGGCTAAGGAAGGAACACGGGTGGGTTTTAGTCAGTAAGAGTCTGACACTCCCTCCGCTCCACCCAGAGAGCGGGTAGTATTTCTCTAAAAAAAAAACGGTGAAAAAGAAATATATTTTTGCGGTCGTAATAAAAAATATTCCATAACCTAAAAACTATTCACTTAAATAGCTTAGGCACTTAGAAAAATAATAATCTTTTTTTCTTTTTCAGAAAAATCATATTTTTTATATAATTGACAAAAGAAAAAATACGGATTCAATATTTTTTGATAATCTAACTGACGGACTAATTTGATTTTTTTTAGGAAAATAGCCTATTATGAAATCCAACAATATACACACTTTATAAAAAAAACAAGAGTCATTCCTACAAATTATGTTGAGAATTAGCACTTTTTGACAGTCAAAGTTGCATAATACGAGTCCCCCAAAACTCCCGCCTTTACCATTTCCTAGTGTTTTCAACTACGAATATGAAATCGCACAATTAACTCCGCAGCAACACATCTGTCTCTTAAGTTAAAAGAACTTGATTCTAAATAAGGGGTATTTATTCATACACGAAATATTTTGAGAAATTCACCTATAGCTGGTAAACAAGCAAACTGAATGATTTTTGGAATGAAGTTCCTTATCGCTCGTTGCGAAAGGGGTTAGACGGAAAAAATTAAGACCAAAAGTTGTAACGACACTTTTTGCTTTAGTTGTAAGCAAAAAGTGTTTTGTAATTTTATTACAATTCCTTCACTAATTAATCGAAAGGAACTTCGTTCCATCCAGGTGTCCCTTGACACCTCTCAAGTTTTTTTTTAATTTAAATATTTGTTATTTTACGTTATTATTATAATTTTAAAACTGCTTGAGACATTTTGCATAAAACCTTTAGGTGGGTCGCCCATACTAGCTAGAGTCGAGGCGGCGCGGCGTCAAGGCCCGGGCGTACAAGCGGCGGGCTCGCCGCTTCTACGTTTTCTTTAGGAATAAATGACAGTGCGCTCACATACTAGAATCGCGGCACAGGCAAGGTGAAGGCGGCGCGGGCGCTGTGCCTCACTGCGACGCGACTCCACCGCTATTTTGTCATTTTTTTCGGGCGTAGACGTATTTACACAGTTAAAATGTATGAAGGATGCATAGCCGCCTGCGCCTTAGTATTTCAATACACTGTTCAAAAAGGCGTACCTAGGTCGTACAAAGGCCCTGGTGCTACGGGTTTGGCAGTGATTTTTTAAAGAGATCCTTGGATGCTGCAGCGAGCTAAGCGACATCGAAAATCTTAACGACCCACCTCATTTGCATATGTTAGATTTCCTTTTGACCATTTGTGTAGAAATAGAAGCACTTTTCATACAAACCAGGCGGGTAACCGTTTACTCGCTCTACGATACAAATGACGTATAGGAACTGACGGCTTTGAACGCTGCCCAGCAGGGCGAACATGACAAGCACGAGAACGCTATCTCGATTTGTCGAAATTTGTCTCGATTCTGAAGTTATCTTAATATCTAACATGACCGTTAAGCTCGAGTAAACTCGAAAAAAGCACTTTGACACATCTTTTTCTCGCGACGAGAGACCGTTGTAGCAAGTTATTAAAATAAAATTAAACCTTTTTCTTTGACATCCCAAAATTAAAATACAAAACGACAGGAATGAAAATTAGTGGCACATAATGTACTCACTAATTACCACACATGACAAATAGCGACATCACATACGGACAAAGCGAATGTTAATATTGTAATAATCACCATTAAACTCATGGTTATCGGAAAGGGCTTTGAACGTCCGTGGCATACCTACTGTCCGCCATTTTGTTATTTCTTTTTCAAAATGGCGGCCGCGCTTTAAGCCTATATAAATCGTTAGCTGATATCAATGCAAACAGAAAACGTAACAAGGTTAACCCCGTAAAGTGACACGTTTCCGAAATATTAACGTTCAAAGTTAGTCACGTGAGAACCGTATTTTTTTTAACTTTCATGAGAGCGACCCGCCGACTCCAATCCTCGCTACTCTCTTTTCAGTTATAAAGCTATTAAATACAATTAAGACTATGCATAGATAGAGAAATCTATCTCTGGTTTTAACGTCCCGATAATCTATCATAGATTAACGAATCTTATCAGCCCACACTTACTATCGATCGCGGGAGGGTCTATCGATAACGGATGGTTATTTGTGTGAAAAATCCAAAGTGCCAATAACGCGTGAAAAGCTAGTTGTTTGACAGGACAGTTACTAAAGATTGGTCTAACTGCCGAATTGCAGGGATAAACGTATCTATTGTTTATTTCAGAACTTTATAATCATACTAGCTGCGACCCGCGGTTTCAACCGCATAAGTTTCGATCCCGTGGGAATATCGGGATAAAAAGTATCCTATATGTTAATCCTGGTAATAAACCATCTGTGTGTTTTTTTGAAATATTCTTAAAAGAATAAAAATGTTTATTAAATACAAATTTGTTTATTTTTTAAACTTTCAATCATTGACTACTACCCAGTTGGTTCAGTTACCTGTTTTCTTTTGTGTTGAGAGTAATAAAAAACCGGCCAAGTGCGAGTCGGACTCGCCCATGAAGGGTTCCGTTACGTTACGATTTATGACGTACTAAAAAAAAACTACTCACTAGATCTCGTTCAAACCAATTTTCGGTGGAAGTTTATATGGTAATGTACATCATATATTTTTTTTAGTTTTATCATTCTCTTATTTTAGAAGTTACAGGCGGGGGGACACACATTTTACCACTTTGGAAGTGTCTCTCGCGCAAACTATTCAGTTTAGAAAAAAATGATATTAGAAACCTCAATATCATTTTTGAAGGCCTATCCATAGATACCCCACACGTATGGGTTTGATGAAAAAAAAATTTTTGAGTTTCAGTTCTAAGTATGGGGACCCCCAAAATTTATTGTTTTTTTTCTATTTTTGTGTGAAAATCTTAATGCGGTTCACAGAATACATCTACTTACCAAGTTTCAACAGTATAGCTCTTATAGTTTCGGATAAAAGCGGCTGTGACATACGGGCGGACAGACAGACAGACAGACAGACATGACGAATCCATAAGGGTTCCGTTGCCATTTGGCTACGGAACCCTAACAAACTAATCTACTACACGAAAATAGCAAAAACATTGTAATTAGGGGCACAAAATCCGAAAAAAAGGACAATTATACAAAAAATCTTCATTTTATTTAAAAAAAATAATCAAGATCCAATATGTCAATATGGGTTAGGTTTGGGGTGGGGTGTTTCATAGTCAAATCAGCTAGGAATGATGAAAACTCTCTCTCCTCTTAAAGGATCTAGATCGACTTAACCTGTAACCCTGTATAATATTAGGGGGTAAAGTATGAAATTGCAGATTTGTACTGAAAAATTGAATTCGTTTTTTTTAATTCAACACATTTATTTAATCAAAATAATTACCATTATTATCTATACATTGCTGCCATCTAATAGGAAGGTCATTTATGCCTTTGCGATAGAACTCTCGTAATCTAGATTCGACAAACTGTGTGAAAGCGTTTTGTACTGCCTCCTGAGAAAACTTTTTATCACGTAGAAAATTGTCCAAATCACGAAAAAAATGGTAGTCCGTTGCGAGTAAGGTCTGGCGATTACGGAGGGTGACGAATGGTTTCTAATTGCAGTTCCTGTAGAGTTAAAACTGTTTCTCGTGCTGTATTAGGTCTCGCGTTATCATGGAGCAATAATGGTAAAGATCGATTCATGAGTCGGGGCTGTTTCACTGCTAGTTTTGCTATCATTGTTCGGAGTTCGGCACAGTAGACATCTGCCGTTATTACTTGACCAGATCGAAGAAAGCTATAGTGAATATGAATAACACCATGCTGAGACCACCAAACAGTTACCATTACCTTTTTATTGGTAAGCTTTGCTTTAGGACACTGTTGCACTGTTTGACCTGGGCCCGTATTCCCGTAATTTAAAACGTTAAAAATCTAGTCGCAGTCTCAACTCGGCGACAAACAAATGTCAAAAACTTGTCAAAATGTAGGGAAATTAGACGTATTTTTGACAGATTGAGACTGAGATCAGACTGTGAATGTTCTTAAAATTACGAGAATTACCCCTCTGGGGTCAGCCGTTGCATTTTTCGCTTACGGTTATCGTAAAGAATTCACTTTTCATCACATGTCACAATTCGGTCCAATATTCCTTCATTTCTGTATCGATTCAACAAGGCAACACAAGTTTCAACACGCGTTTCTTTCTGCAGATCAATCAAATCATAGGCACCCATTTCTCATATTTTTTAACAGACTTCTAAAAAAGGAGGAGGTTCTCAATTCGGATTTGTATTTTTTTTTTTTTGTTTTAAATGTTTGTTCGCGCATAACTCCGTCGCTTGCCAACCAATTTGAAAAATTTTTGTTGGAAAGGGTATACTTCCCAAATGGTCCCATAAAAAATTCATCAAAAACGGTTCAGTAGTTTGGTTTTTAAACCAAAATTACTGGTAAAAATTACAACTTAAAAGTGAAAAAAAAATAACTTTCAATTTCGGAAGTCGGTGTCGTTGGGTTCGCATTTTCGTTGTTTGCCACCGACTTCCGAAATTAAAGTTATTTTTCACTTTGTAGTGTCGTTTTTGGAAGTCGGTTGTTTTTCTTTTTCAAAAAGTTTTTTATTTTATTCTTTGACGCAAATGAGTCAATATTGTTGGTAAGGTAACTTTAAACCATGCCGCTAATTCCTGGGTAGTTTGGCTCGGATCGGCTTCCACCATCTCTTTCAATTCATTGTTATTCACCTGTGTGGGCGGTCTTCCACGTGGTTCGTTCTTCAAATCAAAGTTTCCATCACGAAAGCGTTTAAACCAAAATCGCACGGTGCGTTCATTAGCAGTCCCCTCTCCAAACGCATCATTGATATTGCGAGCTGTTTCTGCCGCGTTAGTTCCGCGTCGGAACTTGTATTAAAAAATAACTCGAATTTTCGAAGTATCCACCGTTCTTGTCTAAGCTGAATAAAAAAAAACAACTGAAAGTCTATAATCGAATGTAGTACATTTTTTAAAAGAAGAACTTCATAGACGTACCGGTAAAACGGGGTGAATAGGGATGCAGGGTTGAATCGGGACGAAACTTTAAAATGGATTTGTACTTTAAAATAATATAGTTGGTTGCTAACAAGGACACGTAATCTTTAGTTAAAAAACAGAAAACACATTAGAGTCTTTTCTGGCAACAAACTATATTAATTTAACGTTAAAATCCATTTTAAAGTTTCGTCCCGAATCACCCCTGCATCCCGATTCACCCCGTTTTACGGTACCATGTGAAAAAAGTTTCACTCAAAAATCTCAAACCATGAAGGTTCTGTCAATTCGAAGTACCTATTACAATAAAACGGCAATTTCATACTTTAACCCCTATTATTAATAGGAAGTAGGATAAAACGTCCGATTTCAATTAAAGTGATAAGTATTTAAAATGTGGGTTATGCGACTGGAAAAGTGATTTTGAGGTTCTCAATCACGTTACGAGCAAATTAAGTTATGAATTGAAGTCGGTTAAAAAAGACGCTTAATGAAGCCAAGAGTTACTTGTATTCCCCGTCATAGTGATCATATTTTTGTACTGGACCATACCTGGAAACAGGGTTGCCAAACGTCTCGCGGCGTGAGGCGGGACGTCCCGTTTCCACGGCTCCCGTCCCGCTTTATGGTAAATCTGGCCCAGATTAGGCAGAAATCCCATTCAAATACAGGACGCGCACGCGCGGTCTATGAAGCTTGGCATGAACTATTTCAGCATTCGAATATAACAAACTTTTGGTTCATACAGATAAAATTTTGTACAAAACAAATAATGTAAAACACGACTTCTAAGCAGTATCAAACATGAATAACTGAAGATTGGTACAAAAAAATACAAAAACAAATCAATCAATATTTACTATTTTACCAGCTACGAAGTAAGACCCTTTCCTGATTTGTCGGTGAGGCGCCTTCATTACCGGATCGGCGCGTTTTCGTTTCAATACCGAATCTGTACAGATTCTTTACTAGGTTAGCATGCCGAGTGCATGTAATTAAATGAGAGCTTCCTCACTGAGTAATTTCAGTACAGATTCTTTACTGAGCGCATACACACGCATCTGTACCGAGTAATACCGAACCATTCGACTCGCCCGTCCCGTCACTCCCGCCGCACCCCGCAGTTCACTTAAGGTCTCTGCACATAGCGGGCGGGGCGGGGCGGGACGGCACGGGACGGCGACGCGGCGCTGTGCAGTTGTAATGTATGTCTAGATTTTATGGACGACGCCACACAGAGCCGCCTCGCTTTACCGTCACGCCCCGCCGCCGCCGCGCCGAGCGGGAATACAAGTCAGAAGCGGCGGGGCGGGGCGTGGCGGAACGCGAACGCGTTATTGATTTATTTCATGCACCCATTTCCGTTTACGTTGTTTTTTCTTAGCTAGCGCAACTATGAGCAATAGCGTTACCATGTCTGAATCGCTCAACATCTTTTTTGATGAAAGAAAGGCGTGGCGGCACGGGACGTGATCGCGCCTGCAGTGTGAACACCACCGCCGCGCCAGCGCCGCGTCGCCGTCCCGTCCCGCCCCGCCCCGCCCGCTGTGTGCAGAGACCTTTAGGCGGATCACACACTACACCGCGCTACGCGACGGGGCGCAGGAAACTGAGCCAAATTCCCCGCGCAGAAACGCGGTTTTATTGAAATTGTATGTAAAAAATCACGCGCGAGGGCGCGTTATCTGCGTCCCGTCGCGTGGCGCGTTATAGTGTGTGATACGCCTTAGGCCCAGCACACATGGTGAAACGCAACTGCAACGAAACTGCAACTACTAGTTACTTTTGAGTTTCATTTGAGTTTATGCCATAGATACCTTTGAGAGACAACACACGTCGCAACTAGTTTGAAACCGGTTTGAAACGCGTTGCAGATCAGTTGCTTTGAAACCAGCGTGCAGGAAACTCGTGTCGGATTTGGCGTCTTTTCTGTTCTGTACTATATACTGTATATACGGATTGTGACTAATTTTATCATATTTAGGTTGCGGCGTGTGTGGAAAACGTTTGAAACTGGTTTCAAACCTATAATTTCAAAAGGGTTTCGTTGCAGTTGCGTTTCACCATGTGTGCTGGGCCTTACACGCAGCGCAGGACCCATAACAAATGACAAAAACCGTAACAAACCGAGCCAGTCAAGAAGAAGTTCTCGGTATTGGATCAGTACAGATTCGGTACGAAAACGAAACGTAAACGCGCCGATCCGGTGAGGAAGGCGCCTGAGGCAGCAGTGCGGCATAGTGTGCTCTGTAAACAGAAACGATACTGCACTGCTTTCATTTACGGACCTGACGTTATGTTTTCGGCATAATGCTGGGCCTTACACGCAGCGCAGGACCCATAACAAATGACAAAAACCGTAACAAACCGAGCCAGTCAAGAAGAAGTTCTCGGTATAGGATCAGTACAGATTCGGTACGAAAACGAAACGTAAACGCGCCGATCCGGTGAGGAAGGCGCCTGAGGCAGCAGTGCGGCATAGTGTGCTCTGTAAACAGAAACGATACTGCACTGCTTTCATTTACGGACCTGACGTTATGTTTTCGGCATAATTTGTGCGGCGCGTTAATATGTCTGAGATTATGAAAAAAAGGATTGTCGACTACTTGTTACAGTTCGAGAACTTTCACAGGATGATAATAATTTTTGATCCCTGGACAGGATGTGCAAACGTATCAAGATATTTTAAATCTTGTTGGTCCAGCAACAGATTGAATTAGATATAAAATTAAACTTAATAACTAAACAAAAAAATCTGTAGTGTCTTTGTAAACACCAAGCTGGCACTGGATGTTTCTACTGAGATGCGGTAAACCGAAACGATCCCGCACCACTCTCGCGCATACCAAGCCAATCAGGAAACGCTCATTAAAATAAAGTGAACTTTCGGTACCGGGTATACCGAGTATGCTGATCCCGCACCGTCAATTCAGAAAAGGACCTTTTGTTAATGGAAAAAGATCTCCCGGATCTATAGTAACAATGGGAGTCCCACAGGGCTCAATTCTTGGCCCTTTCTTGTTTCTTATTTATATAAATGACTTGCCGTACCTCATAAAGGATAATCATGATATAGTGTTGTTTGCGGATGACACTTCACTTTTGTTTAAACTTAAACGTCAGCAGCAGGTTACTGACGATGTAAATACCGCGATCTCTAAAGTAGTCCACTGGTTCAATGTTAATAATTTACTTTTAAACGAGAAAAAAACCAAATGCATTAAGTTTACGCTACCTCACGTTAGGCAGGTGAAAACCAATGTGTTGATAAAGGGCGAAGAATTGAATCCTGAAGACAGCACAGTATTCTTGGGCATAACTTTGGATGCTAAGCTTCAGTGGGGTCCACATATAGATAAATTATCAAAAAAGCTAAGCTCCGCAGCATACGCGGTTAGAAAAATTCGTAATTTAACTGATATAGAGACAGCCCGTTTAGTGTACTTTAGCTATTTTCATAGTGTAATGTCGTACGGTATTCTATTGTGGGGAAATGCCGCTGATATTCAGACTATCTTTGTTTTACAGAAGCGAGCTGTTCGATCAATTTATAAATTGAGTCCGAGACACTCGCTCAGAGACAAATTTAAAGAAATTAATGTTATGACTGTGCCTTCTCAGTATATTTATGAAAATCTTTTATATGCCCATAAAAATATAAAATTGTTTAAAAAGTACAGTGATATACATGATATAAATACTAGAAACAAACACAAATTTGTTGTACCTACAACAAGGCTCAAGAAAATAGGTGGCTCGTTCAGATGCCAATGTATACGCTTCTACAACAAAGTTCCAAGCCCCGTTCAAGATCTAAGCCTTAATAAATTTAAATCATTCATTAAACGTAAGTTGTGCCAGAAAGCCTTTTATACCGTTAAGGCTTATATCGAGGACAAAAAGGCTTGGGATTAAGCTGCTTCCAATTTTTACATATTGAATGTTTTTATTTTTTTTGTCTTTTGTTTTTTTTTTTGTTATATACACTTTGATCAACGATTATCCTGGCACAATCACACGGAACTAATAATGAAGCGAATACGGAAATTAATCTGGACTTTCAAGACATTGCGGCATGTAGCTTCGAGAAAACTCCTGCTACAGATTTACATCTCGCTTGCTCAGTCCGTCCTAGCATATTGCCTACCTGTCTGGGGAGGTGCCACGAGAATTAAATTCCTAGACCTCGAGAGGGCTCTCAGAGGTCGCTACTAAAAGTAATGTTCTTTAAACCCTTCAGATTTTCAACTGAGAACCTTTACCGTATTGAATGTTTTTATTTTGTTTTGTTGTTGTTTTTTTTATATACATTTTGACGTTAATGAATTTGATATATGCTATGACATTTGCTTACTTTGTAAAGTATTCTATTATTTTAATTATTGTGAATGTGAAGACTATGTGGGTCATTTTATTTTTTATTTTTCTCTCTGTTCTGTTAGTTTTTGTCATGGTCTGGCAGTTTGAATAATTAATGTGGCCTACCCAAATGTCCTTTCTTTGGTATTGTACGTCGAACCGTTGAGCTCCTTAAGTTTTGAGTTGAGCTGCACGATTTCTGACATATGCGTGCACTGACTGGACAGGTCCCCTCAATCTGTGTGGTTCTTTCCTCAAAAGACCATCTCAGACATCGACCTACATAGTCTTCATATGATCTGACCAAGATTATGTCTGGACTTTAAAAGAGACTGTGACGTCTGAGTTTGTTTCGGCCTTTCTTCTCAGACTAGTCAGATAGGAAACGCCGACCTCATCTAGTTTTAAAATATGATTGACGTGTAAAAGTGTTTGTACAAACCTACTTACAAAATAAAATCATTTATCATTTATCATTATTTACCTATAATATGAAATCATACGAGAAAAAAACTTTTTCGCTTTAAAAAATGGGCGGGTACACTCTCGTGTCCGGTCGCTGCTGCATTGGTCGTTGATACAAAGTGGCCATTTCTTAATAAATACATAAGTCATCCTTAGTATGTCTGATTACTTGTACATTTGGGTAGGCCCTTCGTGCCCTGTGTCCCTGTTACGCCCCGGCTTCCCCAATCAATACAAAATTATTATAATTTTAAAGATAAAATCGGTGTATTTTAGTAAATATTGTATCAGTATGTTGACGGATGTTGCTAAACCATTGCTTCATATGATCTGTGGCCATCATCTTACCAGCCGAACAAACAGTGTTTGCCTTTTTTGGTCGACTATGTTTAAACGCGGCACCCATCTTGCAGAAAGCTTTTTCATACCCAGAATATAAAAAAAATCGTTCAGTCGAGATGTGCACAGCGCAGCAACGCGTATCTTCACTCGACGGTCATGACGGTCGTCAAAATAATATCATGGATTTTATTAACCTTTTGAACGCCAGAGCGTAAACGCATCGGCGCCCCTTCCACGCCAAGCCACAAATTCAGCGCAAATACCTACAAAAAAAATAGGGATTGCAACATCTTATCGAAAAGTTATCGATAACCAATTAATCTTTGCTTTTCATCACATGTTTTTTCAATAAAATAATACTCGTTTCATCATTCTTTTATTTAATTTGACCCTATTTTTATCATAATATCGTTTAACAGCAGTTACAAAGTTCTAAACAACCTAAAAGCAGACATTAGAACTACAAACGAATAAATCAAATAGTAATAAGGTACATCACTAATCTCGTTCGTGACGGCATCCGCTGTCGGGAAGACCCGACTCTGGCGTGGCTAGCACGACTTTTGACAATTTCCTCGCAGGCGAGTAGGGATGTGACATTGTGGTTGTGGCAGCTTCTATACCTACTAGTATTATTATTATACTAATATTAGTACAGTATTAGTAGTATTAGTATTAAGAGGAAAAACCATTCAAATTCACATTCAAAATAAATATAAGCAGGTTTATTACTTGTTACCTAGTAAACTAAATAAGTAATAGATTAAAATGACCATTTTACTTTTTATATTACCTATAGTTTTTGTTATCCTAATGCATCATTTTACATGATATTAAACAAACACTATATACCTAACTATACTAACAATTATAGAAAGATTTTATAAATAATAAAACTTACCTCTAAATCATCCTCGTCTAGAGATTCAGCTTCTGAAAATTCATCATCGTTTTCTACACTTCCTAATACACGAAGGAGTTCTTCAGTAGTCATTTCACTGCTAGCCATTTTTATTATTAATTTTATACACTCGCACAGTAATAACGCCGTTACAAATATTACCACCGATCGTAATAATAATAACGTAGGAAATCACTAGCAGTCTCCCTTATCGCTAATGACGTCACCGCTTGACGGGTCTTCCCGACTCTGGCGTACAGACAGATTACTTATTACTGTCTATAAGCTGTTGCGTAGGGATGCGCGAGAGTGGAAAGTAAACTATCGATCGATACACATAAATTATGTTCTTTTTCCACAATTGTATAAATATTATTATGCATTAATGCATTAGAAATATTCGGATACAAATAGTTGTTATTAAACAATAATGGTCAAAGGAATAGTAAGCTACTTTTAATAAAATATTTCATAAATTTGAAATATAAGTTACCTTACTTGCCCATCACTAGCTGTCGTGTCTTGCCGACTGTGGCGTGGGGAAGAACACCTTTTTAAGGATTTCGATTAGCAATTTTTGAGGATTATTTTTTCTAGTGAAATGTAATTAATGGATATATCTTTGTGCCATTTTGCAATATACCATTAATAAATTCTTAAATAATAGTAAAAAGAAACATAGAAAATTTTATTTAATGTATTTATTTCATGCTTTAAAAATGTCGTTTTCTTGTCGGCTCTTGCCGACACTGGCGGTTTGGGCCAGTTTTCATTTGTCGGCTATAGCCGACCGTGGCGTTCAAAAGGTTAATCAAACCCTCAGTGGTGACCTCAATCGGCCTTCCTGGGCGCTCGGCGTCAATTGGTAGTACGTCCACAACGAATTTTAGTAAACCACTAATTATACCATTCCATGAGAAGGCGTAGAATCCCCGTAATATTTTTTCAATTTTGTCTTCGGTTTGACTAATAATTTTACCACGTAAAAAGTGTTTAATTAAAACTCGAAACTCGGATTTCTCAATTTTCAAAGAAGTCGCCTGTTTTTTTTATTTCTAAAAAGTTTATTTTCTTGAATAAAGAACGACATTAGCTTTGGTTAAAGAGTACCTTATTAAAAAACAAGCGTTAATTATCAAAAGTTTTTATTAAACCTTATGTCATGGACGTATCAAACCGTCGCGTATTAGCGTATAAACTGTAAAAGCAATTACACCGCGGTTCTCAATCACTTGATACCTTTTCGTATTCAAGAAAAAATGTTTTACTCGATCCGAGAAATCGATTTTTAATTTGATAATTATTTAAAAACTTATCGTTTTTAGGGTTCCGTAGTCAACAAGGAACCCTTATAGTTTTACCATGTTGTCTGTCTGTCTGTCTGTCCGCGGTTTAGCTCAAAAACTATTGGTACTAGAAAGTTGTAATTTGGCATGAGTATACACGTTAATGACGCTGAAAAGTGGTAAAATAAAATTTTGAAAAAAAAAATATTATTTAAGGTACCTCCCCTACATCTAAAGTGGGACGATATTTTTTTTTTCGGCCTTCCCGTAGTGTGGGATATCGTTGGATAGGTCATTCAAAAATATTAGGGGTTTGGAAAGACCATTTTTTGATTAAGTAAACCGTTCGTGACTTATAAAGGCTTTAAAGTACCAATTTTCGTTAGAGTCATGTGTCCCATCCCCTCTACCAACCAATCGGTTGTAGTTAGAAATTTAAATGTCACGGCAGTAGTACCTATAAATAACGAAGTTTAAAGGAAAACTATCACACTTAAGTGGGCTTTAAAAGTTTACGAGTAATAGTCGACCAATTGTATTAGACTCGAAAATTTCGAACAACTCCATAGAAATGTCGATAGATGGCGCTAAGCGTCAGTAGTATCGCGCTATTGTTTCATTCCTAAATAAATTTAAAAAAAAAAAACAGTTGCTACACCGGCTATGACGTCTTATCCAAATTAAAACTTTCCGTGCAAAATTGTCGGATCAGGTGAGGATTTGTATAGGAAGCCAAATTAGGTAGGTAGTCATGTTTGGTTTTTAGTTAGAGCATGGTACGAAACTATCAATCAGCGAATACGACCCACACTTGGCTGTTATAAAAATTACGGAACCCTACACGGCCCGTCACGCACTTTTTTTATTGTACAGACGCCAGCAGGTCAACCTACCCGAAACTGACAAATTTTCCCAATCAACCTTGAACCTTAACGCTTTAGCGATAAAGTTAAAAATCTATTAAAGAAATTTGGCAGATTGTAGTAGCTTGATGTGCTGGTGTCTGTACTTAACATAGACTACAAATGGTAACATTTTGTCGGCAGAATCTGCTACAAATACGTGAAATACGAATTAAATTCGTCTTTCTCTAAGTGGAACCTACGATCACATTTTTGTGCGAAATGCGAAAAGAAAGCGAAATATTTTCCCCTGAGTTAACTAAATTTTTCAATAACAAAAAAACGGGGTACAGTATTTAAGCAAAATATTCCCTAAAAAATAAAATGTAGCTTATGTAAGCACAAGTGACGGGGCCTGATAGGGCCGAAGCCTGCCAGGGTAGCGGGATCGTCCGAAAGGGTTACCGCTGCCCTGGAACATAAAGGGCTAAGGAAGGAACACGGGTGGGTTTTAGTCAGTAAGAGTCTGACACTCCCTCCTGCTCCACCCAGAGCGGGAGGAGTCATTTGATGATTTCCCATCCTCAAAAAAAAAAAAAAGGTGAACCTTATGGGGATCGTTTGAGGACCACTTTCCGCATGCTAATTCTTTCTATTCTGTGAAAAGGAAGGGTTGATATTCATTAAATTAGTTTTACAAATCTTTTACTAAGAGTAGTCATTTGTAGCAGTTATAAATTTTTAACAAGATTTTGAGATATGGATGCCTGTCAGTCACGTCTGAGGGACTACCTTTAACCGATTGTATCTTTTGAGTTGCTACTTTTACAAACTAGAGGCTGAATTTACAATTGTTTGAGAACTTTTCCTAAAAGCTGACGCATTCAAAAGCTCAAAATTCAAATGTGGTCCCTCAATGGGAACGCAAATCGGGGGCGTACATCGAGTAGACGCAAATGTTTATTTTTGTAAAAATGGCGGGAACGGCTGCGAATTGTGTTCAAATAGTAGAAAAATATCCGTGTTTGCACAACAATATTTATCATCTATCATCTGCTAATAATTCTCCTACCGCTACGAACAGTCCAGAGTTGTATTTTTTTCTATACATATACGGATGCGTTCAATATAATCGTCGTCGGCACTTTCGAATGTAGTAATAAGCCGCCAAAATAACGTCTTCGTCGTTCAACGGCACTCAACGGCCTTGTGGACATAGTTCAGAACGCTGAGCTGCACAAGCTGCACGACGTATTTTAAAGCGCCTATGAAGCTACGCCTCCATGGACAGTAGGCCTTAGGGCCTTATCATATTAGCGGATTGCGAGTCTTCAAAGCGGAGCGGGCGCACAACGAATACGTTACGGGCGCGCAACGAACACGCTGCGCATGCGCAGCTAATTCGTTGCGGACTCGCAACGAGATCGCCGCGAATATAGCAGCGTGGACGCCATTTTGTACTGCCTCGTACAAACGCCAGCCCGTCCGCCCCGCCTCACTTCAGTCCGTAACGAGACACGAATGTGAAAAGACGTTTGTATCATCATGACTTTGAATACTAGGAATACCTGCACATCAATAAAAACCTAAAAACCCATGATTAACTAAAAAGCTTAGATAAATATCGTTAAGTAATGATCTCATTTATGTAATTTCTTCCGAGAAATTGAATCTTCTAATAATGATAATAGGTGACAGCAATAAGAAATATTGGCGTCCTATTTTATTGCTGGCACCTATTATACACTGGTCATCAAAAAAATCGACCCACCCATTTTTTGTTCAATAATGATCGACTGTTTCACAGATAACCTGTTTCACATGTTTGCTATTATTTTGAGGTTCGATATTATTGTCTTGTTTGTCATAAATCTTATTGCACTTGAAGGTAAACCATTTTTTATACAGAAATACTACTAAATATTTGACGGTTAAACATCGGAGCAAATCGTCCCGTTCTTTCAGTCAGTAACAGATTTTTCTAGGGAGTTCATGTGAATATCGTTAAGTTTAATTGTTGAGGCTGTAGTTTTGACTAATTCTGTCTAAAAATAATGGACACTATTGAAACTTGAGGCGGCCCAAGTTGTGGCTTTGCTGCAACAAGGCTTAAGTTAACGTGTAGTGGCCAGGAGGTTAAATCTCAGCCGTTCTGCAGTTCGGCGAGTTTACCAAAGGATTCTGGAGATTGGGCAGTATCAAAGAAGATCTAGATCTGGAAGACATAGGGTGACAACTCAAAGGGATTACCGCTTTATAGTGGCATCCGCTTTACGAAATCGACACCTTTCTGGCGTAGATCTCCAGCGACGCTTACGTGAAGATCGAGGTTTGGCTATAAGTGATTGTACTGTAAGAAGGAGACTACGTGAGCAGAATTTAAGACCACATAAACCAGTAACAGGGCCACTATTGACCACAGCTCATCGTCAAGCCAAGCATCAATTTGCGCAGAATCACGTCAACTGGACTATCGGCCAATGGGAGTCAGCTCCGTGCTTTTCATAAGAAACTCCGTGCTTTAACTGCGGTACGCTACATCACAGAGATCTTAGAAGACCATGTGGTGCCATATGCCGGCTACATTGGAGAAAATTTTGAGTTAATGCATGATAATTGATAATGCACGGTCACACGTAGCGCGCATTGTCACCGATTATGTTGAAGAGGTCGGCATTCGGGTTATGTCGTGGCCAGCGAGAAGCCCTGATCTTAACCTTATAGAGCACATGTGGGACACTTAAACAAAAGGTTAGAGACATCCTTAGGAGACCTGGAAACCGCTATCAGGGAATAATGGAACCGAATCCCTCAAGAGACCATCAAAACCTTGATTAGGTCACTAAAACGACGAATGCAGGCCGTCATTCGAGCAAGAGGGGGGACACACACAATGCAATGTTGCACACTCAATATTAAACTGAAAAAAATGTGTTCATAACACTTAAGACTGAAAAATTAGAGCGTGTTTAAGATTAATCAAAAACAGTGTAAAATTATTCTTTATATTTTTATAGTATTTTTTTTTATAATTTTTATGTTTATGTTGTGCTAAAGTTGGTGTAAATAAACAAGTTAAATTAAACATATCAGTACTAAACCATTTTATTTCATTTCGCTAAAGAAAAAACGTGATTGGCGGTAAAACGGCAGGTGGGCCGATTTTTTTGATGACCAGTGTATTTATTAAGTGTCCATTCCGCATATATTCCTGCTAATCTGCGTTCGCGATTTATTTGCCAAAACTGTAAACTAATATGAGTTATGGAAAAAAATAACTAATTCCTACACAATAAAGTTCTGTTTACGCTACAACTTCAAACATTTTTCAATAGTGCTAGTCACTCTGAAATACCCGACTATTTTGAATTAATACATCCAGTAGTTTTATCAAAATAACCGCACGACATTACGTTTTTCATTATAAATCATCGTGCTTCTCGCTTACTCATAAGACTGGGCTTACTTTGGGCAACCTTAAGGGTTCCATTTTACAATTAAGCTATGGAACTCTAAAAAATTACAACAATTTATTATAAAATATGGCTATTTACAAATTGTGTTTGCATTGTCGCAACCAGTCTTGCTGCAAGCCTCCAACATTAAATCTGAAACAAACATAGGTAACTAACTACATAGTCTTACTTTATATAAGATCACGCCTGTATTCCCGGAAGGATTAGGCAGCGGTGTACCTATTGCCAGGGTAGCGGGATTGTCCGAAAGGGTTACCGCTGCCCTGGAACATAAAGGGCTAAGGAAGGAACACGGGTGGGTTTTAGTCAGTAAGTCTGACACTCCCTTCTGCTCCACCCAGAGCGGGAGGGGTCATTTGATGATTTCCCATCCTCAAAAAAAAAAAAAAAAGCGGTGTACCTATAGTACACTCATATTTTGCCAGTTATGTTTAAGTCCCATGTAGTAGGAGGCGAGCCTATTGCCATCAACCGGGCACGCATCTATACTCCGGGCTGCTACTGAGAAATTCTAGACGGAAAACCAAAATAACACCTTGCCTGACCTGGGAATCGAACCCATGACCGCTCAACAGTAACTCTTGCGACCACACCAACTCAGCAAAAAATATAATAATAATCTTATTAAAGTAATGGCTTTTTATGCTAGTAAACATAATACATAGAGCAGTGGTTACCCAGTGGTAACGGCCGCGACTTACGAGTTTGTAGGTCGTGAGTTTGTACTCAGGCAGTCGCTTTACTCTGTGGAAATAATTTCATCACCACTGCTCTCAAAACGGTGAAGGAAAACGTGAGGAAACCGGCATGTCCTAGAACCAAAAATTCGAAGACATCACCAACCCGCACTGGGCTCGCGTGGTGGATTACAGCCCACTCCCTCTCGAAGAGAAGAGGCTTATGCCCTAGCAGTGGGAACATTATAAGCTGATTATGATACAATTTGTAGTTTTTCTCTCTTTTAAACTAAATCCAGTTGTATCTGTTAAAATCAAAGGTAAAAGAAACATGAGCTGACACAAAATAAACACATTAAAAACATAGAATAATAATAACTGTAATATGTACATCCAAAGATTTAACCCTGGATTACTAAACTATCCTGCTGGTGACGTTGATACTTAACATTCGTATGACATGGAAAAAAACAGAATAAATTAAAGAACATTTTAATTATTTTAGAAGTTACAGTTACATTCTTGGGTTTAAGAGAACATAATTATAATAATGAAAATGAAGAAATAAAATAAAAATGTTTATTTCAATTACAATGGGCATTTAAATACATTGTATATATTTGGAGATCACCTTTTAAGCAAGGGATTGCTTGTCTTAGGAGTCTCCGCACTTCGACTTATAATTTTTAATGCAATTGAAATGTAGACAATGTAAACATGCAAGACTAAAAATAAAATAAAATAAAAGGGTATCTTAACATTACACAAACAGCTCTGCAAAAGAATTAGCGTTATGCAGAAAAGTACCAGATCGCGCGAGTACGTGTGATGTGTGTGTTACGAGTAGAGATGGGTCGAGGGCAAAAACAAATATGGACAAAATGGGCATAAACTTGACATATTGGGCATAAATGAGTTTACGCCCAAATAAATACCCGATCACTGGGCATATAAATGAATAACTTTGTTTTGTAAAAAATAAAGCAGGAACTTAAAATGAAACTTAATGTCAGTAGGTATTTTGTAAATTAAAATTTTAATGAATTCAGTCTTGTTAAAAAAATCATAATTGAAAATTCGAATACGTCAAATCGTCAAATCTGAACGTTTCTTGCCTGTTCCACGCCTCTTCTGATATAATTCAAATCGCGTCTGCGCCGTATCTGTCCCACGCCTGCGCTGCGCCTGCCCCGTGCCTTCGCCTTACGTCGCTTGTGGCCTTAGGTACGATTCAGACCAACCGGCTCGCATCGCGCCGGGCCGGGCGGCATTTTACAATGCGGTAAAGAACATTGAAATGTATCAACAGTAATTACAGTTCATATTTGCATGCAACTTACGCATATTTACCTCCGTCGGCATCCCGCAACGCGTCGCGACGTGTCGCAGAATGCATTCGGCTGTCGCGACGGCCGACCGGCCCCGACCAGGTCCGAACGGCGCCGAACTGCGCCGTCGGCATCCAATCGGCTGCCGTCGGGTCCGTTCGGAGCCGGTCGGCCGTGCGTCGTAGAATACGAACGGAGATTACGGTGCAGCAACTAGCGAATCATTCAAGTTGTGTTCTTCAGCGGACGCTGTCGGCTGCCGCGGCACGCGTACGGCTATCACGGCAGCCGAACGCATGCCGCGGTAGCGGTACAGCTCCGACGGACGCGTCCGGCTGCCGCGGCATGCGTACGGCTCCGTTCCGATGCGGCACGACGCAAGCCGGTTTGTCTGAATCGTACCTTAGATGGATCATTATTTTCCTTTAAATTCCAATTGTATGCCAAAGATGTGATTTGAGCTGCTCTTTCTGTAGTAAGGCGATTTCGTTTAGCACTGTGTATGAACCAGTTTAGAGGTATGAGGAACAGGGTGTAAAGTTCACTCAACCTCCATAGAAAAGGGAGGATCCTCCGACCAGACGGATGTTGTGTCTGGTGGGCAATTGCCCAACGATTGATGTTGGGAAATTGTAACTATGCTAATTGCGCGGTATACTCTGCTTGCGAGATGCAGGATTTGCGTGACGTCAATATGACGCGTTGTTCACATGTGGCGAGATACCGCTACAAAAGCATGGATGCTAAACGAGCGTTTAGTAGCCGCAGATGTGCAAGGTGCAGTCAGGATACGAAGTGCCACTTTACTTAACGGCGAGGAACCACTAATTCCTTTCCACCACAATACGGCATCTACCTTCTCTGTAGCTTTCCATGTGAATTCTTCTCCCCATATACCATCTCTCGCTCTATATTGAGCAAGATCAACCAGACAATCTAAATAAAAAAAAAACGCCTTACACGCTATTGTTTACGTTTGACGTATTTATGCGTCCCGCTCGCTTATCAGGTAAAGCATACTCTTAACCTATATCAATTACTGGTTTATTGCAATATATTAGCTATAATCCAATATATTTTTGTGAATTTACCTTTTCCGCACACTCAAATATAGCTATTTGAATGAAAAATTCAATAAAAGTTCTGTTAAAGTTTTTGCCCAGGCAAAAGGCATTTATTGGGCGTTTATGGACATTTATCCGGCGTTTATTCAATGCGCCCAATATGCCAGGGCATTAACCCATCTCTAGTTACGAGTGAGTGTGTGAGTGAGTACGAGTGTGAGTAGTGAGGTTGTGTGGTGTGCGAGTTTTAATAAGTGATGCTTAGTTCACTTATCCCAATTAATATCCTGTCCAGTACTAAATACGAGACTGTGTCTGTTTATTAATTTGTTTGTTTATTAGTTACGCTTTCACGCCTAGACGGCTGAACAAATGTTAATGAAATTTGAAATTTGCGACTTTGAAGATCATATCCTTGGTACACAAGATACTTTAACCGGCGCTGCTAGTATACAGGGTGGCAGGGACATCAAACTGTTACCATGGATTCAGCACATGATATTCGAACCGAAATTTTTCATCGGTTATAACAAAATAGAATAATTATTACTATTTATTAGTTATCAATCACTGCGTGCAACAATAGTCGTCGCGATCAGTCGCCTCGCTATTACGCGTCCCTATTATTTGACTAATACCTGGTAACCTATTATTCTATATTCGCATATCCTAATATGAATATACATGGCTTGTATTATGCCCAGATCTAGGCCCATACTCTACAGTCTACACAGATCGATCTAGAGATGCGTCGAGTATAAAGTTACAAGTCCGAGATGGGCTGTAACCGCAGGCGACACTGCGGCTAGCGGCTGCGGTTGACCGCAGTGCTGCCTGTGGTCGCGGTTGCTTCTATTCCAAGGCTGCACAATGCATAGAACCATGACTCCGTCACTCCAGTACCTTCGTGCGAGTCAGAATTTCGGACAAAGCTACCGTTAGTTTACTAATGTGTTTTTTGTTAGAAGAGGAAGATTATGACTACTTGTTGTTACTATATGCCTCAAACTCTCTGTGGTTCGCGATACCACTGGCGCTACAGTCTGCGGTCGCTGCGCGCCGCGGCAGCAGGCCGCAGTGTTGTTGCCGCGCTCGGAATCAATTTCATAGAGATTCATAGAAACCAGTGGTGTCGCTTGCAGTTTGCGGTCTGTAACCCATCTCGGACTTGTATGTTAAGTTTTACCGAGTATTAGTTACCGAACCGAACTCTGCCGACTAACTCAGTTGACGCAGATATTGGGAACGTAGGCTTCAAATATTATAGAAGAATGCCATGCAAGTTTTGGCGTTGCTACGAGAAATTAGCATATCTAGTGTGAAGATCCGAAAAGTCCCATCGCTATTTATAATGAGTTCGACCAAAATCTACCGCGAGAGATTGATTATTTAATTAAATATTATATTCGAATTTTCACGTGATTTTTTTGACAATGACTACATTAATAATATTGTAAGGAAGTCGGGGTTATAAGTTTGAGTTCTTTTAGTTAGTTAGGGTATCTCTGCAGTCAAACCGAGTTATTCGGCCGATAACGAGTACTACCAGAATAGCCTAGTACCGAGTAATAAACGAGTATTAGTATAACACATATTCATGTTGTGCGCCCATTAAATGCAACATTGTTGTAATTTTTTCTTGACTTACGACGGCACAAGGATAATGCTTGCTATGACTCAATACAAAGACGACACCCTACCATAATAACTGCGTGTGCTACACTACCGCGGAAAAGACCTATTTTTTTTTTTTTAAAGAATCGTAATTATTCCGTGTAGTCCATGTTCAATCACCACAATCTTTACCCCTGGGGGGTTGAACATGGACTTTTATTTTTGAATGTGTTAAATCCATGTTCAACCCTCAATGGACAGTAAAACACAAAAGTTTTTCTTATCTACCCTATTGCTGTTAGCTACATTTTCAAAGTTTGCCTATCCTCTATTTGCCCCATATTTCGTTAGTTACTTTCAAATCAAATCAAATCATTTATTTCTTTGCAAACATGGGTATAGTACGTAGGTGTTTTTATTACAAAGGTCTCCATATTTTACCGTAACATGGGCATTTTGAAATACAAAAGATTTTATTCTAAGATAGCACATCATAAACCCCAAGTAGCTCACCATCATCAATGTTCACCAAAAAGCCATGTTTTTTTTTTGTTACCCTACAGCTACTAATACCTGTAAAATATTAATTGTAAAGAAAGTAAATACTACACTACACTTCTGCTCTCAGTATTACTTTAATGTCATCATTAGTTACCTAACAACGATGGGTTGAATATGGACAAAGAAAAGATGACCAATGTATTGAAACAATTAGGGGTTCAAGATGGTCGGGGGTAAAGATTGTGGGGGTTGAACATGGACTAATCCGTTGATTTTTACAATAGTTTTGTAATGTAAGGTTAAATCGTTAGATTAGCACGACTGCGTCAATCGTCGGTCACGTTTCTCTTTTGTTTGCAAAGATATTTGAAAAGTATTGTCTCGCAATGAAAATTATATCAGCAATCGTTCCATGCGGGATGTACGAGGACGGGATGTTTCACGCGACTTAAGGTTCAGTGGTGGCATATCTTAAAGATTTAAATCTTAGTATCATTGTTTTTTTTTACTGAAGTAATATCATAATACTGCGCTTCAAAACAAAGGTAGCTGACGTGGCTCAAAAGGCTGCCCAACTTAAATGAATCTGGGCAGGACATGTCTGCCGCATACCGGACAAACTGGGCCCAAATAGAACAAAATTGGTGCCCTGAGACAGCGAGGCGAGGTTACGGCAGACCGCTTAGGAAATGGTAGGACGAGCTGGATAGGTTCCGTCAAAAGTGGAGGACGCGCGGGCTCGCGAAAGATGGAAGGAGTGAAGGGAGGCCTTTGCCCGGGAGTGGGACAGCGTAGGCGAATAAAAAAATATCACATCACATGGCATGACATGGTATGAACTTGTAATGCGCTTATTTATACGAACAAAAAAACTTTTTTGCAAAAAAAAAAAAAAAAACAACCGACTTCCAAAAACGACACTACCAAGTGAATAATAACTTTAATTTCGGTAGTCGGTGTCGTTGGGTTCGCATTTTCGTTGTTTGCCACAGACTACAAAAAAATAAGTTTCCCTTTATAAACTTCTCGGCTGCCACAGATACGTGCGAAACAAACGCGGCACCGCAACAAAATAGCGAACTGAGCGCGGAGGTGCAACTGGCTCTCCAGCAGATCGGCAAAATAACCCGGAAAAGAGGTAATCATAATAAAATATGTGCGTGTGTCGGTCTTCTTTCCTAGACAGTTCGCAGAAGATACCTATGACAATTTGGGCCTCTTCCCACGCATTAAAAGTGTGTAAGTGTCAGTCGTACAACGTCCGAAAAATCTTTATCGAAAAAGATTATATATACTTTTTATTATCTAGTTCAGTTACATTTATCTTATCTGGTGTGAAGCGACTTATATCATTGACGAAGACCTACCCGATCGATATCTTTAAAGAATGACTACATAATTATACTCTTTAATGTATGACAGCAAATCATGTGTTTAGTTATGTATTTATTTATTCATGACAAACATTTAAAAAAAATGACTCGTGTGAGAACGGCTGGACCGAAAGGGCTATTTTTTGTTTTAAAATTTTCTTAATAGTTTCGAATTACGTTTTTATGAAAAGAAAAATTGGAAAATATTCCCAGAAAATGTTAAAATTTCGGAAAACTGAACGTCCTATTTTCTATGGGATTTTTGTGTGAACTATTGAAAAGACAGTACAACGTCTGTCGGGTCAGCTAGTTTAAAATAAACTCAAAGAACACTTCTATTACAACAGCCTTCTGATACCAAAATATAGGTTACAGCATTGGCTTAAAAGATTTACCACCTCACTGAATGTGTAAATATCGGAAATATCTGCCTACTCAGTTCAGTTCAAAAGAATGTGATAGACAGACGTGACAGATAATGTGTAGAGAGCTAGAAGAGCCCTCTGAGGTAACGGGAGGAATCAAACAACTATATGACTCCTTTAAGATTATATTGTAAGAACGTCTTTACATATTTCTGTCTAAATTACCACTGACTGTTATAAACAAAAATCCTAATTAAAATATTTGACACTAGCTTGAACGTTTGAATGTAACCCGCGCTAAATTATAGCCGGCCTGCACCAAATAATGTTGCCTTCGGCAGACAAACCTCTACATGAGCTACGCCCATCCTTGAATAAAAGGATTGGTACACTCCCGCTTCTAAACGAGACTTTTATTCACAACATTCGAACTCTCAGGCCCTTCCTGTCTATCCCTATGATAATAATTACCTAACGCCAGATGATATATACAGCCTTGGCCAAAAGTATTGAGCACCCATGACATCTTTCAGTTTTATGCGGAGTATCAAATAGAAATAAAACAAAACGTTTTATATAGGTTTATTTTACTATTTATTAATTGAAAATTAATATTTTGTGGGTCCACCCTTTGCCTTAATTACGGCAGAAATTCTTTTGGGTAAAGAGCTAACAAGATTTTTACAGTCTTCAGCAGTAATCGCGTTCCGTTCTAGGCGCAGGTAGCATTTCAAATCTTCTATGTTGTTAATTGTGAGGCGCCTAACTTTACGCTTTAATAAACCCCATAAATGTTCTATGGGGTTCAGATCTGGCGACTGGGCAGGCCAGTCAAGAAGCTCTGTGTTATTTTCCCGAAACCATGTCATAGTGCGGGCAGATTTGTGGCATGGCGCGTTATCCTGCTGGAATTTAACACCATCCATGTTCGTTTAGCCGAAAAGTTTCGTGAATGAAGGCAGCAACGCAGTTTCTAGTAGAGTCCATGCGGCCCTCACACACGAACAATTCGCCAACTCCAGAATCGGTCATGCAACCCCAGACCTGCTGCCGCCGCCGTGTTTTACGGTTGGGATCATACACTCTGGCTTAAATTCTTCGCCCACCCGGTGACGCACAAAGGTCACACTGGGTATACCATTAATCTGCAATAAAGAGTAAAAACTTGAGTTCCGGAAAAAAATACTATGCGTTTGGTTTTTAAACCATTTTATATAATTTTATTAGGGCATTAAATTGACTTACCTCAAAGTTTAATTCGTCTGACCACACAACATTTGACCAATCTTCAGCGGTGAAAGTTCGGTGTTTTAAGGCCCATTTATACCGAGCTTTTTTGTTGTTATCGGAGAGCCATGGCTTCTTCCTAGCTTTACAGCCTTTCAGACCAGCTTCCTGAAGTCTTCTACGAGTAGTTCGAGCAGAAATTGATTTCCTAATTTGTTCTGACAGCTCAGCAGCGAGCTCTGAAGATGTTTTTTTCCTATTTCTTAACGACTCTCTCAGATACTGACGATCCTGACGGTCTGTGGTGATGCGTTTGCGCCCGGTTCTCGGTCTATTTTGATGTGATCCAGTAGCAGAGAATCGCTGAATAGCTTATTCCACGGATCGGCGCGAACATTTCACAGTTTTGGAAATCTCTACTTGTGATTTCCCTTGCTCATGCAGAAGCTGTATCTGCACACGTTTTTCTAAAGAAAGTTCGTTTCGTTTTGGCATATTGCAACGATAACACTTAAAACTTTGAAATAAAATACCGAAGGCGCACTAGATCACTGGATGTGTTCACAACGAGCGATGGTAGCGAACTGATGAATAAGTACAAACATTGTAAAAGACACATTTTATTGCACCCAGGTGTTTTTTGCTAGCTGCGGCGTGGGTCATTGTTTTTAAATCTTTGTAGATGACCGACAATAGAATACTTCAACAGTAGATTTGGTTTTCTCCCATACTTATCGTGAACGAGCGAAATTTGTAAGGTGCTCAATACTTTTGGCCAAGGCTGTATACTGTGTGAGGTCCAACTCTTGCAAGAGTAGGCTGAAATCAAGACGAACGAATTGCGAGTCCCACACTATTAAAAGTGTCGGATAAATTAATATTTACATGTGCCACTGTGCACCAACATAAACTAACACAGTCCTGCTTAAACCTCGTCGCGCCAAAACTGGCGTAAAGAAGCGACGCGGCCTCCTAAATATAAACAAATTGACATGACAATTCACATCAGCCTAAATGACGCTTAAAAAAAATAAATGATCTTAATTTCAAACTCTTTTACCCCATCGGACGGAATTGAGCCAGAGGGAAGGAAAAGGCTAAGAGATCAGTCTCCATCGAAAAAAATCTAACTTATGCCGCCCATACTCCAGAAGAAACATTTCCAAAAAGCAACTCCTTTCTCATTAAACTCATAACTCCGTGTAACATCAGTCAATACTGGTAGAACTGTCCTCCAATGTAAGTTGAATTAATTGTGTCAACCAAACACACTTTGCGAAGGCCATGCCCCGTAAGCAAAGTTGGTTTCAGCTTAGGTGAGTGTCACCCCCCCTGTAGGAGTGACCACAGTTTACAAATCGAAATACTGGAGTACGTTCATGCTATCTCAGCCTATTAAAACCCAAATAATGACGAGGACGATATGTTCACTCCCTCAGACTCCTTGAAGCTGCGAGGTGTGGCACCTCACTCGCTCCCAGCCGCGTCAGGTATTTTGTCCCAGCATATACGCAAAAATACAAATGATAATATGTTAATATACCGTATCATAATAATAATGTACTAAAAGTGATGTTTACATCTAACTGACGTTTACATGACAATGAATGCCAACTAAAGACAACGAAAGTTTACATCATAATATTAAAAGGGTTTATCAAAAAGTCTTTATCTCTAAACTTACATTTTATAAACTTATTTCAAAAATAAAAACTTCTTTATAAAATGTTGATTATTTTAGGAAAATGATTTTATAATGACGTTATAAATCAATGCAAAACGTTTTGGGACGAAGCTCTTAGTTTTAGCTTTTCTAACAAATGAGATTTTTTCCTTCACCCGTGCTTTTCTTATATTGTTTAAAGCACATTGTGAATGAACAATATTAATTACTAACATTATTAACACCAATAATGATTGTAATTTATCTGCAATAAACGAATTGAATTGAGATTGAATTACTCGTATTAAACCTAGGGTTATCTATGCGATGTATGACAGAAACACTACGTTCAAAGTTCGCAACCTCATCTGTAGAAAAATTGTAAGTCTTTCAATTGCACAGAATTGTTCATCACCTCTGTGTATTCGTCTCTGACTACACACAACTGTACATCACCTTTTACCTAAGACAATCTGATTATCCACCTTACTGTCGTCATATGACACTACGACGCTCTGAGCATTCTCCTTTATTTCCGTGGACAACTCGACATGACCATTCTCCTTTATCTCGGAATCAATAATAAAAAAAATTATCCTCAACAACTTGATCACCAACGTTATTATTTTGAATTGTTTCCACATCGTGATCATAATGCTCATCCTGATGCTCTGAAACAGCTATTTACATTGACCCGATTCGTCAATTTCTTCCTCTTGTTTACTCTCGAACACTCCCATCGGCTCCTTCTCATCCTCTACAGGGCTGCACCCCTGGCTGCTGTGTTCGTCATCTTCTTCACCATCACCATCTACTTCCACGCTGCTTTCTAGGCAGCTTTGCTCATCTTGTAGTGGGTCATCTTGTCAACTAAATGATAAAGAAGAATCATCATCTACATTTATTATATTTTTCTGTCCTCTTCCTTCAGACAAATCTTGTGCAATCTTGTTGCACCTTATAAAATGCTTTGTGACATCGGCACCGGAGCTCAGTTCGTAACACATCACACAACTCATTAAAACTCATACCATCATGGTACATAAATTTAAAAACACACAGGGCAGCACCCTCAAGATATACGCCCAATATTAGCGCCCAATCGCTCTCACGCCATATATTGTAGTTGGCAACTACTTTGAACGCCTCAATAAACTCTTCTAGGCATACGTTGTTGCCCGTATAAAATTCAGCCATCTCACTCTCTTTAGTAAAAAAGCATTAAACCACTTAACTGCATATGATCTCCAAGCGACTTTTCTGCGCCTGTTCTATCCTCTGTATGCGAGCGGTCTCGCTTCTTCAAAATATACACTAACAAACCTATGGGGTAACGTTTCTTCACACTACGCGCAACTTTGACGCAAATTCATCGCGACAATTCAGTGCTTACCCGGCGCGCAGCGCCTCCACCACTTATAGAGAGCTAGAAGAGCCCTCTGAGGTAACGGGAGGAATCAAACACTATAAGACCCCTTTAAGATTATATTGTAAGTACGTCTTTACATATTTTTGTCTAAATTACCACTGACTGTTATAAACAAATGTCTAATTAAAATATTGGACACTAGCTTGAACGTTCGAATGTAACCCGCGCTAAATAAATTATAGCCGGCCTGCACCAAATAATGTTGTCTGCGGCAGACAAACCTTTTCTCGTAATTTAAAACGATTAAAATCTAATCGCAGTCTCATCTCGGCGAAAAGCAAATGTCAAAAACCTGAATGTAGGGAAATTAGACGTATTTTGACAGATTGCGACTGAGATCAGATTGTGAATGTTCTTAAAATTATGAGAATTGCCCCTCTGATATTACCTTATTTTGTCAGTATAAAAACCTGACAGTATAATGTTGTCAGTTTTCTTCTATATTGCAATCAATGCCGCTAATATTGCAAAAATATGTGACATCTCCGATACGCACTCACACTGACACGTGCGCGAGACGGGCGCGGCGCGTCGTTGTTTATTTAATATACAAAAAAAATACCAATTTCGGTCTAGATCTCAACGAAAACATAATATTGGAATGTGTGTTCATAGACATACTTGTTTGTACGAGCCTAGTGCCAAAAACTATAAAAATTCAGTTTTGAAAGCAAAAAATATGGCAGCAGATTGCAGATCAATTATATGAAAGTAGTAAGTGTTTTATTTTTATTTATTAGTTATTATCATAATTTGTAGTTATTTTTGTCTAATTTGGAATGCCTCATTCGTCGATCGTCTATTTGTTAGATTAAACGATGGTAGTCCTCAATCTATTATTATTACCCCGTTTAATAATGATGTAGTTTTAATTATAGCGGCATAGCGGGTTGTATTTGATAGGTTTTTAGTCAATATCCTTCGTCACCTATACGAGGAACGTGATTATCTATACATGGTTACGGCTTTGAAGGCAATAACATGTTATCGCAAATATATTCCTGACAAAAACCTGAATTCTCAAAAATTACGCTACCGTTAAGGCGTACCATAACTTCCCATTTCTACCATGATAAACTTATAACATAGATCTACTACGGCCAATAGAGTTATTGAAAAATATACTTTTGTAGCAAAAATGTTTGCCGTGAATATTTCCAACTCAATTAGGAAAATTCCATATTTTTCAATAATCAAGTTCCGACTGCCTTTAAGTATCTTCTGAGGGCGCAGGTACATTGGTTGCATAATGATTAACATACTTCTTTTATTATATTCGAAACCGTACTACTTTCATTGCAAGCTACATGCGGTTAATGATACTTTTCTTATTGCTTTGCTATTCTCTGACCACAAACCACTAAATACGTTTAGTGCTTAACGAATTAAAAAAGTCTTTCCGTTTCTATCAATCGTAACTCGATAAAAAATAAACGCAATAGCAAACTATTGCGTTATTCATATCAATTACGAATAGCCAGTCGTTTGCGTTCTGAATAAAAATTGAATAAAGGGGCTCTTACTTTATAATAATAATAGTGTAGCTGTAGACCATATCTAACAGTGGATATTATGGTTGGTAAGTTGATGATGTCTTTATTTTTATAACTTGCAGGTGATACAGTGAAGAAGTGGAAAGCATGAGGGATGAGTACATCAAATACAAGAAACAAGTCAGCAGAAATACGAGTAGCGAAAGAAAAACAATTGGAGAGATTTTTGGAGAGTGGCATTAGTCCCAAAGAAACTAAATACAACACCCACCGCAAGTGCTGATACTCCGCCTTCTTTGTTTTCTATGCCAGTGACGTCGTCGTCTAGAAACCATTCTATAAACCAAGAGTATTCTATACCAGTGACATCCAATATCGACTTTCTTCCATTGCTTACACAATCTAACGAATCATTGGAACAAACCGCAACGCCCCGTGGTAAACAAAGGATTGCAGAGCCAGATGAACCCGATGTCGACGATATGATTGATAACTAACTACAAAAAGAAAACCCTAATCATAACTAAGACGGCGTAGCCTACTTGTTTTCAGTTACGCACAGACATTTAAAAAACTATTGTAACAGAAACAAGCTATGCTTAAAGCAGATCTGTCTAAATTGTTTTTCGAGGCAGAGCTAAGCAAAATACTATGAATAAAATATGTGAAACATTCACCAGCTTATTCTATTATATCCTCAGTCCCAGAAAATATGAATTCTGATACCAACACCACAACTGTTTATTTATATGACACAAATATAGAACAGCGGGGTAATTGCGGGGGAAAATACACATAAAAATGGCAAGCGATCACAGTTCCTTTCATATTGACAAATCAGCCACGTTCATTGTTGAGCAGGCGAAATTTTCAAACCTATGGAGCAACAGATTTAGAATTCCCTTCAAAACCCTCGGATTTTGATTGAAAGTGTGTTACGCAATGAGGCGCTTATCAAATTGCACCGGACACCGCTCCGATGTGCTATGATGCGGTTTTTAACTTTGACTGTAGAACGCACGGAGATGCGGTGTCAGTGTGTTCCTGCGGTTTTTGTATACAAATCAAGATTCTACAGTCAAAAGTTAAAAACCGCAGCACCGCACATCGGGGCCACGGTAATTATCACCGTGGCTCTGTGTGGCGTCCGTCGTCCGTAATATCTAGTACATTACAACTGCTCAGCGTCGCGTCGCCGTCCCGCGCCGCACCCGCTGTGTGCAGAGACCTTTACTGTGCTGATTAGCAATATGCCACAAATTTTTTTTTTTTTTTTTAATCAATGACCGACGGTATTCTGTAATGATAAGAATCCTTATTCCATTCATTCAGATAATGCACAATCTACAAATATCTTCTCAGATAATACAACAGAATTAATTAGTAATAAATCACGAAACTTGTCATATACGTCGCTGACAGAACTGCCTTGACGCGTGAATACAATGAGTTGACGCTTAGGTTATAAGATCTCACCCTTACCAAAACAACGTATTTCTAGCAAATAAACGTTTAATTTGATTCAAAAACCAAAATCAAAGCAAACTGTCAATATTTCTATCATGTGCCATACTTCTCCTATACGCCACGCCATTATAATGTTTTTTTTTTTATTATACATAAATGAATAAATAAAAGTTTACCTACCTTAAACAAACTGCAAATTTTCTTTAGTTTGTATAGCTCTTTTTAGTTTGTTTAGCTGACCTCCAATTTGTATCAAATTTTTGAACTCAATTTATCATGGAACTGTTCAAAAGTTCAATATTTGTAAAAAATGCCGCTGATTTTATTTTCACGCTGTATTTGCTTAGAAAATCCCTACCCTAGAATTAAAACAAGCCCCACACGAGGGCTCGGGCATCTAAAATGCGACTAGATCCAGCTATGAGGAGGACTCTGAACGTGTTAATAGAAAAAAACTCAATAAAAAAAAAACCCGACTGAATTAAAAGCGAACTAAAAATATAGAAACAAGATTAGGATGAAGAAATAGAAAAGAACTGAAAAGATGTAAATGAGACGTACTTACTTCTAATCTTAAAAATAATTACCTTAGAAATCATATATGCTACGCAGTCAAAGACTACGTATTATTTTACGTCAGTCTGTTTTGCGGATTACATCATTTGTAAGTAACCTCCGACAGTACGTTATTATTTATGAGCATGACTTGTGTGATAACAAGTATGTGTCGTTTACATATTTTCTGGTATTTAGATGTTGGGGCGTTATTTATTTTTATTTTGTAAGGTAAACAAACAGTACTATATTAAAAATAAACAGAAATAACTTAATAAAATTATACCGATTATAATCCGCTAGCGGAACAGCTCAATATTATTATAGACGATAATTGATGAATGGCAGTATTCATTCGTTGGTCTTTTCTTCGCTATCACTAACTAAGCGTGAGGTTCTGAGTTCAATCGGGCGTTTTTCTACTACGAAATTTTTAGTAGCACCTGAGTATTAAAAGTTGTGCTTCCCAAGTACCCACCTACACAAGATGTATATCAGAACGTTCGGCCAGTCAAGATAGGGAGCTGACTGCTACTCCAGTTTTTAGTGACGATTATGTGACGCATAAAGATTTGTGACAGAACTGTTCGAAAGTTAGACGCATTTATTTATGGCCGAACGACCTGATCAGAACGTTCGGCCAACCTGAATCTCCATAACTGAGGACCTTAGAGAAACTGTTACTGAATAAAGATTTAGTGACGATTTGGTGACATACAACGAATGCTTTACTTTTACTCGTAATGCCACCGGTTAAAAGTAAAATGAATTTTGGTTTCTGGAACATCAGGACGTTCGGCCAACGTAATCTCCATAACTGAGGACCTGAGAGAAACCGTTAATGAATAAAGATTTAGTGACGAGACTGAAACGATGTTTTATGGCTTTATTTTTTTTTGTGACAGCCCCTATAAATAGTAAAATGAAAATGTAACATATAACCTCAAAACATTGGGATTATCGATTCCTCCACAAGGAAGAAGCCCAGAGAAACCGTTAATCAATAGAGATTTAGTGACGTCACTGAAATGAAATTTTATCGTTTTATTTCTTTTTGTGACGGCCTCTTTAAATAGTAAATTGAATAATTTAACATATAACCGCAAAACATTGGGATTATCGATTCCTTCACAACGAAGAAGCCTAGAAGACTCGTAAAACCCCTGATGTATTATTATAGGTTTTCAGTGCAATGGTGTCAGTATTTTTGTTAATTCAAAATTAATCTATAAAAATGCACTATGGTGGATGGCGACTGAAATAGGGTGACCATGTATTCCAACGAAACAAGTATTTATCGTGTACTTAATTACCTAAACAATGAAGCAAAACACGTCGTAATATTAAATTATATAGGTACAAGCAACGTTGAGCTGATGCCTGCGTACCAGTGTCCACTTGTGAAGTTTTTGTTATATTAGTCGAGTCTATTTTGGCTAAAAGCAAACGAAAGTGGAAAGGTGACTGACATTGGAGATTGGGAAATTTGACTAAGTACAAGAATACTTAAATAAATAGGTACAGACGCCAGCACATCAAGCTACTACAATCTGTCAAATTTCTTTAATAGATTTTCAACTTTATTGTTAAAGTATTAAGGTTCAAGGTTGATTGGGAAAATTTGACAGTTTCGGTTAGCTTGACCTGCTGGCGTCTGTACACAAATTAAAAAATGCTTTATTTGTAATAAATCATCCAAAAAAGCGTTAGGTAGTTAGGAACATAATAATTTGTACTTTTTAGAATTACAGTTAAATTGTTCACCACGAGAGAAGATCGATCGATTTGACAGCTTCTTGTGTTTATTGCTAGATTGACTTGAAAATTGACAGATCGGATTTCTTTCGGTGGTGGCCCGACAATATTATTATTAGTTTGATAAACTAGATTGCAAATTTTACATTTCAATAACAGTTCTGTAGATAAATCACAGTAAGATTATACAATAACTACACCAAATGAACTCTTAAAAATACTAGGCGACAACATTACGGCTTTCTTTCCGGTAAGGTCAGCAAGAACTTATGCTACCCATTTTCGATAGTCCTGTCTGGTTCTATTAGGTATAAGTACCAAAGGATCTCTGCACCTGACAGTCAGTCTACATTCAGTAGATAAATAGGTACCTACTCGATAAATACTTGTTTCATTGGAATACATGGTCACCCTATTTTAGTCGCCATCCGCCATAGAGCATTTTTATAGATTAATCTTGAATCAACAAAAATACTGACACCATTGCACTGAAAACCACACATCAGGGGTTTTACGAGTCTTCTAAGCTTCTTCTTTGTGAAGGAATCGATAATCCCAATGTTTTAAGGTTATATGTTAAATATTCAATTTACTATTTAAAGGGGCCGTCACAAAAAGAAATAAAACGATAAAAGTTCGTTTCAGTGTCGTCACTAAATCTTTATTGATTAACGGTTTCTCTGGGCTTCTTCCTTGTGGAGGAATCGATAATCCCAATGTTTTGAGGTTATATGTTAAATTTTCATTTTACTATTTATAGGGGCCGTCACAAAAAAAAATAAAGCCATAAAAAATCGTTTCAGTCTCGTCACTAAATCTTTATTCATTAACGGTTTCTCTCAGGTCCTCAGTTATGGAGATTACGTTGGCCGAACGTCCTGATGTTCTAGGAACCAAAATTCATTTTACTTTTAAAATTCATTTTACTTTTAACCGGTGGCATTACGAGTAAAAGTAAAGCATTCGTTGTTTGTCACCAAATCGTCACTAAATCTTTATTCAGTAACAGTTTCTCTAAGGTCCTCAGTTATGGAGATTCAGGTTGGCCGAACGTTCTGATATCAGGTGGCCTACCGCGAGTTCTTAACGCGATTCAATTTACGCTCAGGGATCGAGATGGCGCTAGACGACTTGTATAGCTCTGTCTCTTTCCAACAGCCTAAACTGGATCGCGTTAAGAGCTCGTGGTAAGGCCTCTGGTCGTTCGGCCATAAATAATTGCTTCTAACTTTCGAACAGTTCTGTCACAAATTCTATGGCTGGCATCTTTATCCGTCACTTAATCGTCACTAAAAACTGGAGTAGCAGTCAGCTTCCTATCTCGACTGGCCGAACGTTCTGATATACATCACACAAGCCCACTTTCTACTAGTCAATTTATATAATATAGTATCTCTAATAGGAACAAGCCAATTGAATTTCCTACTAAAAACACTGCCCGACTATGGAACAGAACCCACCAAAGTCAAAAAATTTATTTCAAATAGGCACATTAAAGTCGCTTTTGAACGTCAATAATTACAATAAAATAGAATTGATTCTAGTCGCCCTTTCCAAAAGGTCGTTTTCGTATGAAGAAGAATGTGCAAGAAACTCCACCGTTACTCTTTTAAAATGTTTTACAATATTTTGCATACATTAATTATATGTATAATTATATTATGTGAAGACGATGTTACTATACCACAATAGGTAAAGGAAATTAAAATGATACCATGACATGTAAATTAACTATGTGATATATTACGAGGGGAGCGAAAAAATACGTAAATTCAATTAAAATAATATTTATTTTTCAATGTTATCTCCCCATTACCCCAATGCATTTATTACGTCTCGAAATTAACTTTTCAATACCCTGTAAAAAAAACTTTCCTCTTTATTTGAAAAATGCGCATTTATTGCTGCCTTGAGCTCTTCACCGTTGGAAAATCGTTTCCCACAAAGGACTTTTTTCAAATTAGGCAACAAATAATAATCACTCGGGCTAGCCCCGAGTGATTATAAATATAAATGATAAATGATTTTATTTTGTAAGTAGGTTTGTACAAACACTTTTACACGTCAATCATATTTTAACATTAGATGAGGCCGGCGTTTCCTATCTGACTAGCCTGAGAAGAAAGGCCGAAACAAACTCAGACGTCACAGTCTCTTTTAAAGTCCAGACATAATCTTGGTCAGATCATATGAAGACCATGTAGGTCGATGTCTGAGATGGTCTTTTGAGGAAAGAACCACACAGATTGAGAGGACCTGTCCAGTCAGTGCACGCATATGTCAGAAATCGTGCAGCTCAACTCAAAACTTAAGAGCTCAACGATTCGACGAACAATACCAAAGAAAGGACATTTGGGTAGGCCACATTAATTACTCAAACTGCCAGACCATGACAAAAACTAACAGAACAGAGAGAAAAATAAAAAATAAAAGGACCCACATAGTCTTCACATTCACAGTAATTAAAATAATAGAATACTTTTCAAAGTAAGTAATGTCATAGATCAAATTCATTAATGTCAAAGTAAATAAATAATAAATAAATAAAAATGTTTATTGCATCAACTAAAATTCTTATTTCTATTTACAATATGGAGCATCCTTTTAAGCAAATTGCTTGTGTTAGGAAGCTCTGCCATTCTCTTAGTTTTATTATAATAATGACTACAAGGTTGTCTCAAGCTCGTTCAGGATTAATGTAAATTTATACAATTATAAGAATTAAACTACATGAAAACACAAATGAAAGCAAAAATGAAAATAAAAAGAAAATTAAACCTAATAAAATATAATGAAAAAAGAAAAAGAAAGAAAGAAAACGCGCTGGGTTGTGTGTGTTATGTGTGGGGGTGAATGTGTGTTGAGTAGTGAGTGTGAGTGTGGGAGTGAGGGTTGTTCCATTAGCGGATGCAGTATCATAGCGTAATGTGGTACATGTATTAAATGCATACTATGTTCTCATCACTTGCACTATATTTTCTATTTCGTCATAGGTCTTAGACTTTAGCCATTTTGTCAAGACGTTTTTGCATTCGCGGTATTTTAGTGGGTATATTTCAAGCTCCTTATTAAGGAGATTATATAAATAGGATGATTGCCTAGGATATTGTCTTTTTGCGAATGTAGACTTTACTGGGATAGTGGGGGCAACCGTGTTTTTTCTTCTGCCTTTTGTTTTCTGTGGTTTGAATGATAGAGTTTTATGCTTAGTTAGTATTATATGAAGCACGTAAAGCTTTCTAACTGTAAGGAGATCTGACGTACGGTAAAGGTTCTCAGTTGAAAATCTGAAGGGTTTAAAGAACATTACTTTTAGTAGCGACCTCTGAGCCCTCTCGAGGTCTAGGAATTTAATTCTCGTGGCACCTCCCCAGACAGGTAGGCAATATGCTAGGACGGACTGAGCAAGCGAGATGTAAGTCTGTAGCAGGAGTTTTCTCGAAGCTACATGCCGCAATGTCTTGAAAGTCCAGATTAATTTCCGTATTCGCTTCATTATTAGTTCCGTGTGATTGTGCCAGGATAATCGTTGATCAAAGTGTATATATAACAAAAAAAAAAACAAAAGACAAAAAAAATAAAAACATTCAATATTTAAAAATTGGAAGCAGCTTAATCCCAAGCCTTTTTGTCCTCGATATAAGCCTTAACGGTATAAAAGGCCTTCTGGCACAACTTACGTTTAATGAATGATTTGAATTTATTAAGGCTTAGATCTTGAACGAGGCTTGGAACTTTATTGTAAAAGCGTATACATTGGCATCTGAACGAGCCACGTATTTTCTTGAGCCGTGTTGTAGGTACAACAAATTTGTGTTTGTTCCTAGTATTTATATCATGGATATCACTGTATTTTTGAAACAATTTTATATTTTTATGGGCATATAAAAGATTTTCACAAATATACTGAGAAGGCACAGTCATAACATTAATTTCTTTAAATTTGTCTCTGAGCGAGTGTCTGACTTAATTTATAAATTGATCGAACAGCTCGCTTCTGCAAAACAAAGATAGTCTGAATATCAGCGGCATTTCCCCACAATAGAATACCGTACGACATTACACTATGAAAATAGCTAAAGTACACTAAACGGGCTGTCTCTATATCAGTTAAATTACGAATTTTTCTAACAGCGTATGCTGCGGAACTTAGCTTTTTTGACAATTTGTCTATATGTGGACCCCACTGTAGCTTAGCATCCAAAGTTATGCCCAAGAATACTGTGCTGTCTTCAGGATTCAATTCTTCGCCATTATTATTTGTTCCCTAATTTCCGGGCTATAGGGTGGGTGATTAATTTCTTCGAATTCACAATCTCGCACAGCAGCCTTGGAAACACGCGCCGTGTGGACCGGGGCGTTGTCGTGAAGAAGCAACACACCGGTGCAGCCACAGACTTATATTGGCTAGATAACGCAAGTCTCATCTTCTGTATAGAAACCAAGCGTGCCATTATTTTTCTACCTACTGTGACGTCACATGAGCGATTTAGTGATGGGGAACTCCCTGTCCGCGAATAAACGATTCAAAACGATCCGCGTTTCGCCTCGCTCGTCCGCCAGTACTCTTTGGATCGAGAGGTCGCGTGCGCGCATCCCGTCCGCTTGCATGTTATTGTTTAAGTTCGCCGCTCTTCAAGTTACACGATGTATCCTCATTTGACGTAGACGACTGGTGAATGTCCTGTAACACGAATTAACTATTAAATAATCCTAATATCAGCGTTAAGACGTCCACTTTTTCCGACCCGTTACATTTAGAATGAAACGAGTACCTACTAATCGATTTTTGCAAGATAACAGTGATAATTTAACTTTGGGATCACTTGGAAATCTGTAAATATAATTAATAATATTCTAAACAAAATCACTAAATTGAAACATTGCAGTAAAAAAAAAATTGCATGTCACAAAATACCCAACGCAAACATTATCATTCCTCTGTTTCCAAAATCGATTAGAATCGAGAACAACTGTACAAACTGTGTGTACAACACTATTTGCTTTATTTGACAGAAAAATGAGAATAGTGACTGTACCACGAAGCTGAGCGATAAGTGAAAATATCGATCATTTTAATTTTCATTGCGTGTTTTAACAGACAAGTCCTACAACTAACTAAACGGTAACGTAACTAAAAACGGCAATGTATCATGAATTATTCGATACACACTCAGTTGCATAGTGTTCATTGTACGACCACAATGAACACAAAATAATTGATTTTGCAATAAAAAACACATAATTTAATAACAAAATGACTTACCGCTGAAAGGAAACGTTTCCATTGCCTCGTCCCACTTTTTTTGTGTAGTTTTTACAGCTCAATACCGCACAAAATGGCATTTTTTAGTTTTTGTTTGACGTCTGGCATCAAGAACGTTCGAGCGCGGACTGATTAGAAATGACGCTGAAGGAAGTCAATTTTACTCCCTTTTTACACGCGAAGTACATACACTTGCGTCGTCTAGCCAATATAAGTCTGTGGGTGCAGCGGTGCGGTTGTCAGTTTGCCCCGTCTTTTTTTCTTTAATTGCTTCCTGTAAATTTCGTAAAGTGGGTGTGTAGGATACTGCGTTTATGAATTCACCTTCTTTTGTGTACTCAATCAGCAAAATTCTCTTTGATTTCACAAACACTGTGGCCATGACTTTTCCAGCGGACGGAACGACTTTGAATTTCTTAGGGGGCGCTTCTTGTGCCACTGCAGGACTCTTGCTTACTTTCAGAGTCATAATGATGAAACCACGTTTCATCTCCAGTAACAATTCGATCGAAAATACTTGGTGGAACTTCACCTCAGAGCTCTAAAAACTCTAAATTTAGTTTGACCACTTTTGAACCGTAGATAACGAAGGTGCAGAATCTTGGCAAACAGCCACCATCACTTCTTGAATAGTTTTTTGACGTTTTCCTTGTTTGGTAAGGAATTTAATAACAACGCGGTGTTCGATTTTCTTCAACATTGTCACGTTATGCATTCCACTGTTGTCGTTGACTAAGGAAGTAAGGATAACTAGCAAACTAATGATCACAACACAACTATATGAAACTTTACCTTTATACCTTTAGATAATGTCATTAATTAGTCAAATTACCCGCATCATTTCTAAATCACCCTGATACCACGAATACATTGAACGCCCCTCGTACATGGTGCTCACATATACTTACAAACGTTGTAAAACTAGATGATTTTAAGTCAGTGTGTGACTTAAAAGTAATTACAGAATGTCATGTGTGTAAGTCAAGTTAAGCAAAGTTGTTTTATCAAAACTTGTTTTCGATATTGAATCTAATCTAAAATCATATGTGGTGCGGCTATTTTCTCACGCAGCAACAAGATATTCAGAAGATGATTAGTATGTTCTCACAAATAGTGTATCTCCGATAGATTTTTAAAAACCGTCTTAAAATTTTATACCAGTTTTTGAGTTAATCAAGCCGTTGATTAATTCAAAAACTATAAATCGTAATAGTATAATCGTTCCCTAAAATATACTACGTTTCCTTGGCAAGTATTCGTGCCAAGTTTCAAGTTTAACCCATGGAATAAGATTTTTCGTACAAACAGGTTGATTTTCTAAAAACCCCATCATAGTGAAAAATCCTTACATAATTTCTGTACTTTTATAGAATAAGGAGAGACGTGTTTACTGAGCTCCTAGGTGAGAACGTTAAACATTTTCTTCAAATATAACGGCCTTACGGACTTTCTGTTGAGTCACATGTATCATTACGCAGCTAATGACATCTATACTTTAACTAGCTTCTGTCCGCGACTTCGTCCGCATGAAATTGCTTGCTCCCCTGATCCACCCCGTCGCATCGCATCGCTCGTCTGCGGTATTACACTATTGATGAAAAACTACGTTTGCCGCGGTTGGTCCGTGGATGGGTGATGACCATCTTTGCATACCAAGACCTCTCCGTGCCTCGGAAAGCACGTTAAACCGTTGGTTCCGGCTGTCATTCGTAGATCTTTGACAGTCGTTATGGGTGGTCAGACGCCCGTGACTACCAGTCTTACCGAGAGATATCGTATTACCCAATAAATGGGTTGTGGAGGTCAGATAGGCAGTCGCTCCATGTAAAATACTGGTATTCAGCTACATCCGGTTAGACTGGAAGCCGACCCCAACATAGTTGGGAAAAGGCTAGGCAGATGATGAGTATGGTCGCAATTGTTTTATAATAATAATAATAATAACTTTTTATTTTCAGGTATTTAACCCATAGCAAAATTACAATACAAATAAAATTGATTAAAATAAATAATACACAATAAAAATAAAAATAAAATCAACACAAAATTACAAAAATAAAAAAATACAAAAATACAAAGATCAACATAAAAATCTACAAAAATATCAATTAAATTAAAATTAAATCAAAATCAAAATCAAAAATAAAATAAAAACAATTAAAAACAAAAATTATAAAATAAATAAAATACAATGTCCAAAATAAATAAATAAATAAAATATCAATCAGTAGTTCAGAGATCAATACATAAGCACAGCCAAGCCTCACAACATAAGGTACACTAATTCCGGTCTTAACAGGTATACACAATTAAATACTTCAGTTATTAAACGATTATTACATGCACACAGTCGAGTTTGGAAAGACGCCCTGAGTCTCCTCATCAGCCCGTAAAAATCAGCAACTCTGCTCTCAACAAACATGCCAGTCGCACTACACCGCCAGGGTAACTTTAGAATAGCTCTAAAGGCGTTATTATATTGTACACGAAGAGTGTTGTAAGCAAACTTCGTGTACCTGTACCAGAGTTGACTTGTGTAGAACGACTGACAGTAAGCCGTAAACAGAGTCACTTTGACTTGGTTAGAACAGTAAGAAAAGCGTCTAGCCAGCATGTTGCTTCGACATGCGAACTACCCTGCACGTGTAGTCTCATAAGCTCGTATTAGGAGTATAAATAATTTTAAAAAGCCCGAAAAATAATAGTAGGAGGAAAACTCTTTCTAACCGGATGCTATAGTTTTTTCCGCCAAATTAATTTTTATTTAGCAGTTTATGTATTATTTAGGTATACTTACATTAGTTCTTATTAAGGTTAAATAAAAAAGGTTTATTATTTTTTGCTTTTCAGTTTTTTCGGCGGTTCAATTTTTTGTTAGAAAGTTTTTATTTTATAGTTCAGTATAATTAGATTCAGTATAATTCAAAATTATAATTCTTCAGTATAATTAAAAAACGTCGCATGTGTCGTATGCAGGCGACGTTTTTGAATTATACTGAAGTGACGCGGCGCAGACACGCCGTTTCGTTGCCTGCACCGCGTCGCTAGCAGTCGGTTCTCGTGAGTCACGCAAGGAGCACGTCGCTTGTGATAACCGTATGCTCAGTATTTACCAACCCAATATCTTCTGGACCTTTGCACATTAATTAATTGCAGCAAAGCAAGCGCATCTTCGTCTTCTGAAGACGAAGACATCTTATCGCACCAAAGTCAGCCTATAAAATGCCGCATCTGAACGTTTCTTGCCTGTTCCACGCCTCTTCTGATATAATTCAAATCGCGTCTGCGCCGTATCTGTCCCACGCCTGCGCTGCGCCTGCCCCGTGCCTTCGCCTTACGTCGCTTGTGTGTGTTTTAGGCCTTAAAAACAACTGTGGCGTTGGTCGCGACAACATCCCTGCTATCTTCCTAAAGCGATATAGAGAGATTGTGCTTCCACCTTTGACTTATATTTGTAATCTTGCCTTTTCAAGTGGCGCCTTCCCAAACTCACTGAAACTTGCCGAAATTTACCCTATACATAAGGGGGGGGACAGGGGCTGAGTCAACAGCTTTAGACCTATATCCATTTTGCCAACTGTATCAAAGATACTGGAAAGGTTAATAAATAAACGATTAACCAAATACCTCGAGTCAAACAAACTGTTATCACCTTCTCAGTTTGGTTTCCGATCTGTAAAGTCAACTAGTGATGCCGTCCAGGAGCTGGTTAACCAGCTCCTGGACGGCATCACTAGTTGACTTTATTTCCACAAATCTCGATGGTAAGCAAAAGGTGCTGGCGATCTTTCTGGACTTAGCAAAGGCTTTTGACACAGTCTCTGCCCCACTCCTCCTCGATAAGCTGGAGGGGTTTGGAGTGAAAGGCACGCAACTTAAATTATTTTCTGATTACCTCACAAATCGCATGCAGAGAGTAAGGGTTGGTTAAAGGGCAGTGATGATCTTGACATCACGTATGGGGTACCACAGGGTAGTATCCTTGGCCCCACATTATTTTAGGAAGAAGTCTTTTCAAATGCTCAACTTGGTTTTGACATGGTTGCAGAGTGGTTAAAAAATATCAAACTCACTCTTAACGTGTCTAAATCTATGTATACCCTTTAACATGAAAAATCCTATACAAATCTTTCAATAACATCACACACTTGCTCTTTCCTGAAAGACAATCCTTGCTCATGTCCTACTCTCAAAAAAACGGCTGTTATCAAATATTTGGGTATTCAGATTGATGATTTTCTTAGTTTTCAGCCGCACATAGACGCACTTACAGCGAGAACGCGAAAATTGATATATGTTTTCAACAATCTACGCCATGTGGTGGAAACTAAGACCATTGACACTGTATATTATGCACTAGTTCAGTCAATCTTATCATATTGCATAACGGCATGGGGCGGAACCCCAAAGACATCCTTGTTGAGGTTGGAGAGAGCTCAGAGAGCTGTTGTTAAAGTTAGTCGTAAACTTCCCTTTCTCTTTCCAACGAAAGAACTTTACCAACAGTGCAAAGTACTGACAGTTCGCCAATTATTTTTTAAGCACCATCATTCGTAGGCATACTCAACTTCCAAACAATCCTGTCGAAGTCCTTACCAAGAGACGCAAACACACAGTCTGTAAATCAAGGTCCTTCAAAACCAGCTTTAGCCGTAGATTCTTTTGTTTCGTGGGGGATTAACGTTACAACAAAGTCAATAAAGCCGTTTCCATCTACTCCTTATCCAAATTCAATTGTAAAACGAAAGTCCAAAACTGGCTTCAATCTCACGATTATGAAGCCACTGAGAGGCTCTTGGAAGTCATCTCATAAAAAACAGCTCGACATGTCCCAAGTAGATATTGAGACAAGTTTTGAATAAGTATCACACACACACTCACTACGCACCCAAACCCGTATGGGTTTGGGTGCGTAGTGAGTGTGTGTGTGTAAGTGAGGGTGCGGGTGTATACCCACACCCTCACTTACACACCCACACCCACACACCTTACTTTGCTGTCTAATTGATTAGCTATTTGCTTTGTATTTTCCTTGTTTTACATTATTATCTCCTTTATTTCACTTAAATACTTACAAATTACATTTTTAAATATTTACATTATTATTATTATTTTTTCTTTCATCACATTATCATTATCATCTGTTAGTAGACGTGATACAAACATCTTGTGTGACTTGTCCGTGTAGTATGGAAGCCTGGAGACCTGTAACACAGGTATTCCTAGTACAGGCTCCAGTCTCCACAACATCAATGTATTTTTGTATACACAATTATGTATTGTACTAACGTTTCATTGTGTGGTGGAGAAAATAATAATAATAATAATAATCTTTATTTAATCAGACTACAATGGTCTATTAGTGTTAGTAACAAAAATAGCTTAGCCTATGTTAGTACTTAATAACTAAAACAGAACGGGTCCGGTTTGTAATCGCCCACACTAGCGGGCTGTCTGCCCGGGCGGCTATTGCTTGCAGAATAGTGTTGGGACTGCCACGCAGCCTGCGGAGTAGCGAGGCAGATTTCTTACGCCACAGTGCATCAAATCCGTCAGTGCGTGCATCTGCAAACATTGCCGAGGCACTACAGAAGCGCGGCAATCGCAACAATACCCTGAATGCGTTATTGTATTGGATACGCAGAGCATTGTAAGCCTTTGGGTATATGTGAACCACAGAGCTCCCGAGTACAGTGCTGTACAGTATGCCTTAAAAAGGGTTATTTTAATTGTGTCTGTGCATCGAGAAAATCTGCGGGCCAGCATATTCGCCCTAACTGACAATGCTCTGCGCTCCCTCTCTAGATCCATATCATCTTTCAGGTCATCAGTAACCAGATGGCCCAGGTATTTGAATTTATACACCCTGTTAATCGGATGACCTTTAATTAGGAGAGGAGGAACCGTAGTGGGACACCTGGTGCCAGACCTGAAGACCATAAATTCTGTCTTACTGCTATTATAAATTAACCCATGAGTCGAAGCGTACGACTCACACACATTGAGTAGCTTTCGGAGAGCACCGACGAGAAAATAAACGTTTTTATTATTTTATTATTCCGAAATGACAATGACTTTCTCCTTTTTTGATGCATTTTACTTCAAAAGCATTTTGTATGTATAATTTTTATTTATTTTTGAATTAAATATTGATTAATATTTAATTACCTTGAGTTACTTTTGGGCATTTCAAAAACGTTCTCGAAATGACCGAAGGCTCAACAGTATAAAAAAATGAATTGTGTGCTCTAGCAGTCAGAGCATACAATATTTTTTAAACATTAAGTTTTTGTTAAAACATAAAAGAAACAAATAAAATGTAACTTTCCATAATAAGAGCTTGTAACTTTTTTAATTATAAAAATTTTTCGCCTTGGCAATTTTGAGCAATTAGCAGGCAGGCCATTAGCTTTTTTTACAACATGATTTCAATTTACTTGAAATCTACGCCTAAACAATACGTTTCAAATAACAAAAAACCGTAAATATATATATTTTACTAGCCATTAATGTCCCACTGCTAGGCAAAGGTCTGTCTGTCCAGAGCAGCCAGGTAAATATATTTAAAAACCATTTTATTAAAAATCTAGAAACATGCCACAACAACAATAGGCTAGTTGACAGTAAGAATTCCTTATGAATATCGTCTTCTCCTTCTTTTCGTGTCCATGGCACCGTATATGAACTTTGTATGAATTTAGTACTGTAGAATGGTTGTTGTAGACCTAGAAATATTTAAAAAACAGCCCTAAGGCTGATTTTTCAATCGACAGATAATTTTTAACCGTGGCATAAAATTGACGTCTGACAGAAGCCATTGTCCACATGAGTTTGAAAGCGAATCAGAGCGCGACGCGTCATTACATCCCGACGACAGTTTCAAAGTAGATATAGTTCGACTTTTAATTGTATTCAGTAACTTGACAGTTGAAGGGTTACCAGATTTGACAAAAAAATATAATGAGGTGGTGTAAGAATTGAACGAAATTGAATGAACTTAAATAATGTACTTAAATGCAAACTTTTTATTTTAAATAACTTGTCTTAAAAACACGATATTACACTATTAAAAATTGTAGAATTTGTTATATATTTTGTTTCTCAGTAGTACATACAACGTATCGTACGGTTAGTTAGAATGTATTGTTTGTTCATCTGAATCAGATATTTCACTGTCGCTTGTCACATTTATTATAAAGGCATCACTGATGTTATCAATAACATGGTCCATACGACACATATCGTCTTCTACTTTTAATACGTGAGATACGCAAGCACTCCATGACGAAGGCGTCACATTACTAACCAGGGGGGTTCAGATATTTTTTAACTTCTTTCAACTTAAAGGATTTAATATTTCTTGCGACATACATTTACCTGTGCCCAAACTAATTCTATTGGGTTAAGTTCGCAGTGCAAAGTGGTAGCAAAATTATGTCCTGTCATCTCGTCAACTGCGTATTTTTCAAATACTTGATTTTGATTTTTCACTAAATCTATGAGTGTTGCCTTCACCATGTCTTCTTCGTATGAAAATTTTTTTTATTATTCAGCCACTATTGAATTTCTTTTTTCTTTCAGGACATCTTGGGAATTGTTTAAATTTTTCAAATATTCTAATTTACGAAAATATTACGAATATTTTAAGTTTTATTTAAATTAAGCCATTTTTATCATTCGTTCTTTACGCAAATTCGTTCACTACCCCAACACTATTAGTTTTAGTATGGTAACATTATTTTTCTTTGAACTGTCACTTTACCGAATACAATTAAAAGTCGAACTTTAGAAAACAAAATTTACGGCCCGGCCACGACTGGCTTAGCGAAATGCGGCGCGACAAGGAGCGCATGTAGGTAGGCGGAGCGATGTCTATGCCGCGTACGCACGACAACATATCAAGCTATACAATTCCAGTATATTAAGCTGGTTTCTCATTGTACGAAAAGCCTATACAATGCGAGGTCAGCTGAAACTGAAAATCTACATGTCGCAGATGGGTTGTAGAATCCGCTGTTTTACAAAACCGCTAGTTATTACACAAAACAGCTCAGTTATGTAAAACAACTGAATAACGTTCAGCTGGATTGTCATTTAGACGTAATGCAGAATGGCTTATTTACAGTCACTACGAGGGCGACACTGAAAGTTTTTAGAACTGACCACTTGTAAACGATATAATAAAAAAATAAGGTCAATTTTTGAAAATGGAACTCTGCCAATATTATTGTTTATGTATTTTATTTATTTGTCATTTGTTTACGATTTGGCGGTAAATTGAAAATTGTCTGCGTCATGTCAGCATGTATTTAACGCGAGAAAATTTTCGTACGATTTTTTATGACTTTAGATGTCATTTAAGTCAACAAGAAAGTTATGATAGACTTCGATTGGCCTTTCAAGCCCCATCTCGTGCCACTGTTTACGACTGGTTTAATGAGTTTAAACGTAGTCGCACTAATCTCACCGATGATCTGCGTGAGGGACGGCCTTCTACGGTGACGACTGAAGATAACATCAGTGTTGTGCGGCGTATGATAGAGACTGACAAAAGAGTGACTTATCAGCAGATTCGGACAAGCTTAGGCATCGGTATGAGTCAAGTGCACAAAATCCTCCATGAACATTTAGTGGTCAGGAAGCTTTGTGCCCGGTGGATACCTCATAATTTGACAGAGGCCCAAAAGCTCCGTCGTGTTGATTGGTGTCGTGCAATGGTTCAAAGATTTAACGGAGGTGACTCAAATGCTGTGTTCGACATTCTTAAGTGACGAAAGCTGGATTTATTGTTATGATCCTGAAACTAAGAGACAGTCTGCTGTCTGGGAGTTTCCTTCCGAGGAGTTGCCAACTAAAGTGGAGAGAGGTCGAAGCGGGGGAAAAAAGATGGTGGCCTCGTTCTTCGGAAGGACAGATCATTACGCAACAATTCTTTGAGGATCGAAAAACAGTTACTGCAGAGTAACAATTGTATACTAACAATTGTATACTAACAATTGTTTGCCACTTGTCTTGGAAAAAGTTCGGGAGAAACGACCTCGCAGTAGGATCCTCCTTCACCACGACAACGCCTCGTCGCACACCGCCAAGCAAACAATCGACTACTTGGCGACGACAGACGTGGAATTACTGGGTCACTCGCCCTATAGCCCCGACCTTGCACCTTGCGATTTTTATTTATTTCCGAAAATAAAAGAAAAACTTCGAGGAAAATGTTTCATGGACGCCGAGGAAGCAGTGACTGCGTTTCAAAATGCCGACGGACGAAGGACGAGTGGGCAAAGTGCTTTTCTCAATGGTTCCGTCGGATGCAGTGATGTATTGATGTAAATGGACACTATTTTAGAAAGATATAATAAAACTAATAACTTGCTAGTTTGTTCAGTTTTTGATTTTCTAAGAACTTTCAGTGTCACCCTCGTATGAGCGTCTTTCATAAAACTGATAACTTTTAATTAATATTATCCTTAAAATCACTGTTTTCAATTGAGTTAACTCAAGTGAAAACTGTCATTTTTACTCGTATCACTCGTTTTATTTATTTCTGTTTCGGACGCCATTATTGTTGTTACGACACACAGAGCCGAGCGACAAAATTTAGAACAAAAATCTACAATCTGACATTTCAACGCAAAACTAACGTTTATGCAATTTGTTTTTTTTTTTCTTAAAAAGAAAACGTTGCCGCACACTAGGAATTTCTCCGGTATCGTGGGTGCGTTTACAAACATTTAAACACAAACAGCTAGACCCGGAACAACTACTTGTAGGCCATACAAATATTTTTTCCGTGCGGGAATCGAACCCGCGACACGCAGCGCAGCAGTCTGGGCCCACCGTGCCGTCAAATTCAAAATCAAAGTCAAAAAATTTTGCGTGTTCAAGTTCAGTAATTATGGAAAACCGCTGAAAGTAGTTCAGTTGTTTATTGTCTATTGAAAAATTAGCCCTGAATCATTTTCAATGATAAAATCAATGTAACACTATACTTTGGGTGACATACATTAGGCCCACGTGGGCCACGTACTTCGATATGGATGCGTGGGACCCCATGCATTTTTTTTTTATACATATAGCAACAAGACTAGTAGCGCCACATTAGATCCACGCCATGCGAAGCAACGCCTCGTACGCAACGCCGACCCTGCGATACCAGATATTCGTCGAATGGTGGAGGGGGTAACCAACGCGTCTGACCGCGTGTGCGTCGTGTATTTTTCTACGTCTCATGCCGCATTTACACATTCGTGCGAATCGCGAGGCGAATGGCGAGGCGAATAACGAACACGCATGACATGTGTAAATATTGCGCTCACTATTCGGCTCGTGATTCGCCTCGCGATTCGCGCGATCGCGTTGGGAGCGGTTTTTCGGACGCGAATCAAAGGGCACGAATGGCGAACACGAACTTACTGTTTACACATTCGCCTGCATTCAGTTGAAAGCAAGTTGAAAGCTAGCGCCCGACCCAATAGGACGTGTAGACAAAATGAAGTGAAATGCGGATTTTAGAATTCCTAGAACTTTATAATAATAATAATTCTTTATTTCATCAAAAGGAGATTGTAGTATGTACAGGAGGCATACATAAAGTCATTCATATAAGTTTGTACCAAGTCAAACACAATCTGATGGGTGAAGTTCAGCTTTCCTAATACCTAGCAGTCCCTGTCCCTTACAAAAAGGTACAATAAACTAGTACAATCTACTATATAAAAATAAGTCGGATTTTCCTTCCTGACGCTATAACTCCAGAACGCACGAACCGATTTCCACGGTTTTGCATTCGTTGGAAAGGTCTCGGGCTCCGTGAGGTTTATAGCAAAGAAAATTCAGGAAAAATTTCAACAGAAAAGCGGGAAAATCATAGTGTAGGAGTAGGTTAGGAATAGGGTAGGAGTAGGGTAGGAGTAGGTTAGGAGTAGGGTAGAAGTAGGTTAGGAGTAGAGTAGAATTAGGGTAGGAGTAGGGTAGTAGTGTAGGAGTAGGGTAGGAGGTAGGACACCACGCGATCGAAGTAGCGCCGGGCAGCTAGAAATAATTTATATGGCAAAACAACGTTTGCCGGGGTCAGCTAGTTATATTTTTTTTTTAATACTACAAAAATTATTATAATTGAATATCTTTATTGATTGTTTATCTTTATATTTATCAAAAGGAAGCGCTCATTTGGAACCCAAAAAATCGCAATCATAAAAATAGACAAAAGACAAACGATGCATGGAACCGTAGGTATATCATCATTTTTATTATTATTATCAACTAGTATGGGATAGGTTATTTTCCTAAAAAAATCTAATAAGTCCGTTTGTTAGATTAGCATAAAATATTGAACCCGTATTTTTTCTTTTGTTAATTATATAAAAAATTATGAAGATATCGCCCGTTAAAGTTCCGCGTGACGTTACTTGCTTGCGAAACTTTTGCAAGCAAGTGACGTCGCGACTCCCCCACTCCCAAATTTTGACGCGCTTTATCTTTGTCATGTTTTGTTTGATTGACAAAAGAAAATATACGTGTCCATTATTTTTCGATAATCTAACTGACGGACTAAATATAATTATTATTTTTTAACCCAGGCAAATACCCTATTGCCAGTAAGCAACTTAAAAATAAAGAAGAATTAAATTGGATGTAGCGCGCATGCCGCAATTATTTTCACGTCAACGTCATCCATGTTCGCGTGCGAATGTCAAAATAATTCACCCCGCGAATGTGTGAACAGGAATTCGCGACGGCACTCGTATACGAATGTTTCGTCGAATGACGAGGCGAATAGCGAACACGGAATGTGTAAATTCGGTATCCAGACGTCGGACGCATAATTCTAGAGCTTCTATGTCAAAAACTTCTATTATTAAGTATTTTATAAAGAAAACTTACTGATTATACCTACTGATTAAAAGAATAATTTGATTTTTAATGTAAATATAAAATAATAACATATTCTAAGAGAGTGTATTGAAATACGTGCCACGACGAGAATATCGCCGCGATTCTCTCGCTCGTGGAGACGGCCCCTAAAGACATCTCGGACGTGTGCGTCGGCCTAATGTAGTAGTTATACTTTCATCTAACATTTTTAGAATGCGGCCAAATAAAACATTCCAATTACATCTCGGGCTCGATAGTCATGTGCAGAATTTGATGTTACTGTCAAGTAAAGAGTTTAAATAAAAGCCAAATTATTAATTTAAAATATGACTTTACTTTTAAAAACTAGTGATCGATAGCGTAGCCTTTATTAAGTAAACAAAATACTGACGTTTTCGTAATTTCGGGCAGACTTGTGTTATTTTGCAGTATTTATTATCTTGTGTTTATCCGTGCTCTACATCATTTACGGTGAAAAACATCTCAATTTAAATTTCCCGTAATGGTAAGTACAGGAATTTTGAATTGCGATGTTTTTCATTTTGTCGTTACTGTCCGTGTAACCGTTTTCTGTATAAGTAGCAAAATATCCATGTTACTTTAGTTAGATATACCTCTGCCCAACCTTTCCAGGAATACTGGTGTGGTGTTATGTTTATTGAATGCCTTACTAAGTTATAAATAAATAGACAAATTAAACATGTTACATTTAATAAGATTTTTCTAGTCGAAGCATGTTAGTAGTTAGGATATAGGGGCCATTGTTCTTTTAGTAGTGTAGTTACGGGGAGCAAGGGGCAAGCCTTTTCCCATGAGTGGGACAGCGTAGACTAGTACAAAGAAACAAATCGCTTTCCCAAGGGTCGCTTGACTCCTGACGCTGGTGTTGACCTTCTTGTTTGCACATATCTTTCAAAGCCTGGGAGAAGTAACATGATTACTTAGATATTTTTTGTGACTTCCGAAAACAAGGGCTAGATGGCTTAATTCATGAGGTGCGACTTAGGCGTGCGTTATAGGTAAAGTTTTGTTTTATAAAAATCAAAATGGCGGATTTTGAAGAGACAATTTCAAAAACAACACACTAAAAGGAAGAAAATAAAAATAATAAAACTTATCAGGATATCTGATGAACTTTGAAAAAATAATTATACCATGACCACGTAGGGGGTAATCAAAATAAAGAGCTTGAAGATACGATTGCAAAAACATAAAACGCCTAAAAAAAAAACATCAAGCAGGATGATGCAGTTGGTGGCAGTTATTTTAGTTCAATCTCAGATTTTAAGCCATCAACTGCCTCAGACTGCTTGATAAGTGAAATTATTTTGAATTTTTTAGTGCTGTCGGGTTTTCTTATTTTTTTGATAATAGAATCAAAAGAGTGGGCATGTACGGGAAGCGATCTACCCGACGGGTTCTATTGTCACTTTGGAAGTTCCGCAGGGCTCAATTCTTAGCACTTTTTACTTTTTATATAATATGTGCGACTCTTTATACACTCTAGCTAGCCATCGTAACGATTAGATACATTTTAATATACGAGGGGTCTATCAACTTGTCTAGGCAGCAGTGACATGGTTAGACATCAACAAAAACATATTAAATAAAAATGGGTTTACCATGTGGGGTAACAAAATAAAGGGCTTGAGAGACAATTCCATAGTGTAATGTCGTATGGCACATTACTGAGGGGAAATGTAGCCGATATTCAGGCTATATTTGTGCTGCAAAAACGAGGAAGAATGGCTCGTTTTTCACTACGGCAGTCACTGAGGGTTAAAAAAAATAAACATGACAGTATGATGTATCAATATGTATAGAACCTGATTTATGTAAAAAAATAAATCCTACTTCCTACTAATATTATAAATGTGAAAGTTTGGATGGATGGATGGATGTTTGTTACTCTTTCACGCAAAAACTACTCCACGGATTCGGATGTTTGGGACACAGATGGTTTATAATCAGGATTAACATAAAGGATAGTTTTTATCCCGATATTCCCACGGGATCGAAACTTATGCGGGTGAAACGGCGGGGCGCAAAATTTAGATACTACTAACTAGTAGTATCTAAATTTTAAACACAGCAACAAACGTAGTATAAATACCATAAACAAAGATTTACACACTAAGTAATTAATTTAAGTGGCAACAATTATAGTCGACACCGTTTATCTCAATATGTTAATACTAGCTTCTGCCCGCGGCTTCGCCCGCGTGGATGTCGGAAATTATCCCACGGGAACGTGCTAACAGGATAAAATGTACCTATGTGCTTCCCCAGAATGCCATCTATCTCGCGGGCCCTTTGTGGCTAATTACAATAGAAAACCAATTGTGTCTCATTAGTGGTGATTAAGAGGGTACCTATATGATATCTTTACCTAAGTACCTACCTAATTTAAAAAAAAAAACTCAATAACAGAAAATTAAATACCTACCTACCTAAATAAACCTATTTCTGATGATAACTAATTTAAACTCAATAAATAAGCAAAATCCCTAAAAACTAATATCTATACGAATGACTAATCCTACCTAACAGTATTATAAAATAACCTACGGTCACTACGTACACTATCAAATATACTTACTACCTATACTTTAAAATTAAAATCTATACCTACAACTTATATAAAAATAAACCTAAATAACTCTAAAAACTAAAAAGAATAAAAATGAACTCCATTGCGGGTGACTTAACCTACGACAAACTTATTATTTGCGGTTGGTGCAGTAATCGGGTCTAGGGATCGAACCGCAAAATTAAGTTTGTTTTTTATTGTATATACTTTTCCGGGATAAAAAGTACCCAGTGTGGTGCCCAGGATATTAAAGAATAATTATACCAAGTTTCAACGTAATCGAACCGGTAGTTTTTGCGTGATGCCTGAACAAACAGACAGACAGACAGACAGACCGACAGACAGACAGACAAAAAATTTTTTAATCACATTTTTGGGTTCGGCGTCGATCTAGTAACACCCCCTGCCATTTATTTTTTTGATATTTTCAATGTACAGAATTTTCACTTCTACAGATTTATTATAAGTATAGATAAGTAAATGTCTGCACATTTAGGCCCACTTGCACTACAAATCACTAAATGCGTTTAGCGCTAACCGTATTTAAAAAATTACTCTGATATTGCCAATCATTTCAAGAAGACGAGAGTTATTTTTTAAATATGTTAAGCGTTAAACGTCGAGGGCTGGTTCGAGGTGGCGCGGGAAAAGAGTTCCTGGAAGGACTTGGGGAGACCTTTGCCCAGCAGTGGGACAGTACAGGCTAATAAAAAAAAAGCGTTACAGGCATTTAGAAATTTGTGGCGCAAGTGGGTCTTAAGCGCAGGCCTAGAGATGTGCCGTTGCCGGCAATATTGCCCGAAGTGGGAATATTGGTGGCAATATTGCCAGCAATATTGCCGGGAGTGGAAATATTTGGGAATATTGCTTAATTATAAGTCAAATTAAGTACGGAAACTATGTACAACACTTAAAATTATCATTTAAAGGCCATAATCTACATTATATAAAATACAATATTGTTTTGGGTAAAATTGCCAATAATGCCAGCATTTTTGGCAATATTCCCGGTATTTTACCGGTAATATTGCCCATGTTGCCGCACACGATAGTGAATATAAGAAATAACACATAAATATTAAGATAAGAATTGACGATCGTTGTGTATTGAATAAAAGGCATGAATTCGAATCATTTCTTTTAATGTTGTACTTGCTTTTCATGTAAAATCACATAAAAAAAACAATGAGTATAGGTATATAATATGGAAATAACAGTGTAAATCTTTACAAATCCACATAGTCGGCACATTCTACATCGGGTAAATCTTCAGGCGTTGGCTGTTGACTTAGATGCGTGTTTTGGTTTAGGAGTTTCCAGTTATGTGCTATGAAGCATATTTTGCCGGCCCTTTCCCGTTATGAGTTTAGAAATAAACTCACTTTAGGCGTGTCAATGTTCGAAAATGTAGAAAAACTCCGTTCCACAGAAGCAGAAGTCGAAGGAATACTCGTAGATAAAATTTTCATCGCAGTTTTCCCTAAACTCGTGTTAGGAAAAAATAGCCGTCACCAAGATAATGGTGAAATATCTCCAGCCGAAGATGACGCCCAAATAAAATCTCTTCCATAAACGTTAGTTCTTGATTTATAATGTGCCAATTCTTCGAACACAGCCACTTCTCTTTGTCCATCTGATTGCGAATGGTCCATAATAAATTGACAACCATCCAAATTTTCATCCTCGGTTAAATTTACGCCTTGATTATTGTGGTCTAAGATGGTTGCAGCATAATGTACAGGCTTCAAACTGTTTAATTTTCTTTGTGTAAATTTAGTTCGAATATTTTCACATTGCTCCCCTAACATAGTATATTTATCTTTATTATTTTCGGTACTGGTAATAAAGTGCGACATAATCTTGCTCCGCGGTCTCATTTTGTCGCTTAGGAACGGACGTTAAAGTGACGTGCGCATTCTCCGAGAGAGGCCCAGATACTGTTCTCTACCCGGTATCTTATAGTACTCTTTGCTGTTCTCCTAATCCCGTGCCGTGCATGTGCAGCGCGGAAGAGATGGAACTTATATTGATGTTTATTCATATTAAATTGTGTCCTATCTTTTTGCACGACACGCGTGTGCGTATTTAAAATATTTTATGATCGATATACTACACAAATATAACTAAACGATGATTACACCTGCAGTAATAATAAAATATATTGGTATTATTTGACAGGCAACATTGGCAATATTGCCAATGCTGCTGGCAATATTGGTATTTTACCGGCAGTGGCAACATTGGGAATATTGCCGGCAGTGGCAATATTGCCACCAGGCACATCACTACGCAGGCCACATATAAATGGCGTCGGGCGCGGACGTGGCACGGGCGGCTTCCTATTCCATTCAAATTCATGCGCGGGCGCCGAAATGGCGCGTCATAACCACGTCCAAGTAACGACATACCGTGTGTCCTAAATTGCGCTTTATTTCCATGCATTTTGTATGAAATTTGAATGGAATAGGAAGCCGCCCGTGCCATGTTCGCGCCCGATGCCATTTATATGTGGCCTGCGCTTAAGTGTGTCTGGTGATTTACAAAAAAAGTTATAAGTTCTGCAGTTGATAACAGCTTTTATAAATCTCCGGAAACCGTTTTACACGGTGTTTCACTCAACAAGTTAAGAAAGCTAAGGGAGTGTATAAATTTATCAATAAATTAATATTTTTGTCAATACAATTCAATGTGGCTAGTTAGATAGACAATTCCATGTTCATAATATCAAACCTTGCGGTCAACGCTCATGTATAAGCACAGCACTGTCAAAATTAAATATTAATTTTTAAATTTTTGCTATATCTTCAAGGCAGCTAAAAAATTATAATATTGCTATTCCATATAATAAAAAATAAAAAAAATGCTGTTCCATACGTTTTGACCGCGTAGGTATTGCACTTTTCTATGAAACAGAAGATTTTTTTTTTTGATAATCGACGAAAAATTTCTACGCTATGGGGTCTAAACTCATGTGCTGAATTCATGATTACAGTTTTCGTGTCGATGTCCCTGCCACCCTGTATATCTACTGCAACTTTCTGTTAGCACGTTACATTCCAAATGTTAATTGCAAATGCTATTTTTGGGGTCGCAAAAGCGCGCTGATTAATGGTTGAACATTGTGTATTTTTTTTTACTTTTTACTATTTTTTTTAACTTATATCATAATTAAGTTAACAGAGTTTAGAGTCACGGTTGGGTCACCGAACGTGAGACTCTACATTAGGTTTCTAATTAGATAATCACAACTTAGAGAATAGATTATGTTCTTACTAACTCGAAAACATTTCTTTACAGTGGCGGGGAAGATAGCTCAAGCAATACTTGTCCAATAGCTGCCTCTGCGGCTGCACCCGCTACGTGGCGTGGTACAAATGACAGTGCTACTGAGTATTGTCGCCGTGGTAACACGCCCGCTGCGTACGGCAGGTACCAGCGCAACAACTCAACTGCACCTTATTCTACACCACCCTCTAATGTTGAAAGGTATTTATTTAAAGCCGCAAAATTATCGCTTCCGTATTTTTTAAATCGCTGCTTTCGCTGAATAAGTAGAAACAAAACTAAAAAAAAAAATATCCGAGGAAAAATGAAACTAAACACCGAAAAATAAAAAATAAAGTTTTAGTCGTAACTAAGGCGGTTATCACACTGCACCGGACTGTTCGGTGCAGCGTGATAACCGCCGTAGTCCGGTCCGGACACCGCTCCGGTTAGCGGTGTTGCGGTTTTTAATTTTATTGGAGAATCTTGATTTGTGTGATCAATTAAGCTGCCAGCTGCCATCATTTTACTTAGCCCCTTTTTGTTGTTTTGGCGCCGACTCTCATTTACATTAAATATGGAGAAAAATAAAAATAAACCTTTGTCTAATTACGATATTGCGAATAAGTTTTTGTTTTTATATTTTTCGCTCCTTAGCTTTTTTTTATCGACAGTTTAGTTTTTTAGTTTTCGCTTTTCAGTTTCCTTTTCAAATAAGACCTTCCCTCGACAGCTTTCCGTTTCCATCATCAAACCGTCGATGTCAGTCATACTCCAGCTAGGTCTAAAATTCCCATCAAGATTAATTAAATAAGCCCAAACACGATGGAGCTGCTGTAAACTGTTGAGGAGCTCTTTCGACTGTCTTCCGTCTCCGTCATCAGATCAACTCCAGGCCTCTATAATGTTGTAGTGTCATCATTATGTGTGCCAAGTTTCAACGAATCGGTTCAAAAGTGCAAGTGCAGTAGGTAGGCAAATCAATCGACCCCTATTATTCTCACCGGTCACCGGGACGTCACCGAGAACGAGTTCACGGCGCTGAAGTAGCGATACATACATTTACCGCGTCTCGCCTCACGTCCGTCACCCGAGCGCCGTGATCCCGGCTGCCGAAGTTTCGAGTACTTCGGCGCGACCGGGACCGCTAGAACTCGGCCGGATATTGTGACGGGTCGATGTGCTGGCAATATAAAGTTTGATCTTGTCCACACACTGCCGTCGCACCTGCGCCGTTCGCCCGGCTTTTGTTTTATCTATCATAACATACTGAACCGCCGAATTCGATCGCGGTGGACAAACGATCGCCGTTACCGGCACGTAAAGTTTGGTTTGAATAATCTCGTTCGATGATGTCCCGGTGACGGCTGCGGTTAGTGTTGGGCAATGATAATAATCCGGTTAATATCATTAGGCTAATAATCGATTAAAATCAGTTAGTAGCCATTAATAGCAATTATGGATAACCCTGCTGTTAATGTTATTTTAGTGATTGAAAATTTCCCTTCATGGTTTTCAGCACTGCAGACCCACCGTACCCCTGGCCGTACCCCTGGTGGTACGGTGGGTTTTTTAAAGTTAAACTATACCACTGTATGACGTGAACGTCAGGCTTAGTACTGTCAGATTAGACTTCATTTTCATCATCTTTCTTTGTAGTAAATAAATGTGCAATTTAAAACTAATCTGGCCCATTAAAACATTTTCAATCAGCTATTTACATTGATTTTTGATAATTAGACTTTTTATGTACTTTTTTTTAAATTCTTAATCAGTCTTCTTAATTTGGGATATGTTTTTGGGAATTTTTAATTTTTTATTTTCGTTTTTAGTCGTTTTTTTTTTTGTTTGTTGCTCAAAAATAATTTTCAGCCTAATTACTGCTAGAAACACTGGATTCTTCAAAATCTTCTAAGTTTGGTACATCGATTGGATCGGACGGCAATGGATCTATTTCTGGTGTATTAAGAAGTACAGGTTCATTACAGTCACAGGATAATTAATTAGGTAGATGGTTAAATCACAAAGCGGTGTGTCAATAGTAATTATGATTTTTATAGTATTGGATCTCTAAATTAACAAAACTGAATTTCCCGAAAAATGTGTATTTATTTTATTATTAACACTTTTTCACATACAAAAAGTGAAAAAATAATAACAATACATTCAATCACACTGCGTACACGCACCCAATTTATGTTCACACCCACAGATTTTACAATAAAATAAAAAAAAGCATTTATTTTTTTAACAATACATTATTAGCAGGGTTATCATCCATTGCAAGACTATTAATGGACACATGGATTATAATCGATAATAACTCAAAGCATCCGGCTATTAACCCAACACTAGCTGCGGTGGACAAACGCCCTTAGGGTTTAATTTTTCAATTTAAAATGGGATAAACTTCGAAGTACACCCAACCCAATAAAAAGAGAATCTTCCAAAATCGGACCACACTGTAAAAAATAATGAGTGGTCATACAAAAATAAAATTTATAAAATATACGCGTCGACTTGAGAATCTTCTTTTTTTGTCGGTTAACAATGGAACAGAATACATACAAATAATGTATGTGACTAAACTAATAAGTATTTATCTTCTGTCCTTTTCATAATTAGATCGAAAGAAAAATGTGCACTGAACTTAAATTTAGTTTAGTTTGTGAACAAGGGAATCAGCGCCTTGTCTGCATTGAATTTTTTTTTTCATACCCCGGGTACATGGTGAATGGAGAGTGCGGAGTGCCCATATTTTTTTTCTCCAAGTAAATTCAGACATGCTTTCCCAGGCTTAATTAAACTGCTCCCTGAAAATGAATTATGAACTGTGTGGGCATAAATAAAATGCACACAGTTCATAATGGTACAGTAATTTTTTTTTAGGTAAGGTGCCTATACCAAATTACCCATTGTCCTTTGAATTTGAATTATTTATTATCAAATCATTACGGTGACTAGAGACGTCCATATCAATTTTATGATACGTTTAAGGCACATACACCTGAGCACAGAACAGTATAGCAAATCACTCTTTGCCGATGGTACGGTTCGTCGAAGTCACTCTTAGTCGACGGTTGGTTCCACGAATAAATCCATCGCCGATAGAACTATTCGCCGAAAACACTGTCCATCGATGGTCGCTTCAGCTGCAACACCTTTTACCGATGGAACGGGTCACCGAAATACTTCAAACACAAATCATTTCAAATCAGCTTCCTGGTGTAGGTCTCTAGGCCTCAGACATTAAATATTAATAATAAGTAAAAATAGCAACTTTATATTAAAAAAGAAAAAAAAACTTTTTAAAAACAAGCAAGCAACAACTTTTTTTTTATAAAGTATTTGACTATAAGTATTTCGACTATATTTGTTGACAATTATAGTCGAAAATTAAATTTAATAATAAATTAATTAGCTTAACCTCCGGTTCTATCGAATGTTAAGCTAAGCTAAGCTCGACGATGTCTCGATGTGACTATCCATATAGAGACCAACATATAGAGACCGCCTCCTCCGTGGCTCGGAAAACATGTTGGTCCCGCGGCTGTCATTCGTAGATATTTGACAGTCGTTACGGGTAGTCAGAAGCCCAAAAATTCTGACAACCAGTTTTACCAAGGGTATATAGTGTTGCCCAGTAACTGTGTTGTGGTCTTGTGGACGTCATATAGGCAGTTGCTCCATGTTAAATACTGGTATTCAGCTACATCCGGTTAGACTGGAAGCCGAACCCAACATGGTTGGGAAAATACTAGGCAGATAGAAAGTTGAAAATTAAAATTATGCCGATCATGCTGTTGTCCTTCACACTATACATACATATAATAATAATAATTCCAAATAGATCTTTTCATATAAAAAATGCACCACCATACGTCACCAAAACGCAAAATGATTAAATTTCTTCTTTTAGCACCCTTTTTTCTGATGTGTGTGTGTAAACCAATAAATAATGTTTCTGTAATTATAAATGAAAAAATATTGTAATACCGTGATTAAAAAAAAAAACTTCTTTTTTCAGAACAACTCCTCACCATCGATGGTATGCAAGTAGCGACAGAGTGGCCGGCGCGACAGGCGGTGAAAGTACACCAAGTACACCTGGTGGTGGTACTGAAGGAGGGCGACGGCGGCGAAACTCTGGTTCTGGCTCTTCGCGATCTGACTCGAGTTCGCCTGAGCCAAGCGATACTTCACGTGCTTCGACGCCAGCCACACAACCACCGCTTTCCCACCATAACAATCACCGTACGCCGCCGTCCCTACAACACCAAGTATGTTCTCTTAGAATTTCTTGCAATCGTCTAGGATAAAGCTCAAATCTTCGTTGTTCCAATAGGCTAGGTCTTGCAGAATATAAAAATTAAAATTTTGTTTTATGAATTTCTATGGAATAATAAATAGGCGCAAATCCACGTTAACGACTTTTATACTAATAAATTAATCAAATTGCGCTCTCTCCTATGGTTTAGCAAAGGCATAGCAACTAATTTGAGTGCTCCATGTACCAGGGCGTAATGTTGTAATGTACCGAAACATCTTGAAAGATGTAAAGTAATTATTGTTAAGATTATGTTTGATGATGACGTCTACGCTCTCCATGCGAAATATTATTCCTCAAATCCTAGTACCCTGTAGGCATTATATTTAAAAGTTAGAAAGAAATCTTCACTATTTATGAATTATCATTGCAGTATTATTTTGCTACTGCAGCCAAAAACGATTGACTAAGTAATAAGTAGGCATAATAAAAAACTACGTGGGAGGCTTTAGCACCATTCATCACGTGACAGCTAAATACAGTTTGAATTATTTTACTCACGTTAGTTTAATGTCGACGGTAGGGCTAAGCTAATTACAGATGACGCCACACTCGCTGGCAACGGTCAGCAATCAGTCTATTGAATGTTTTTAAGGACACTAAACCAGTAAGCGCTCTCGTTATATTAATGCTATATTAATCGTCAGGTCTAAAAAATGATCACAACGTAGCCTTGCCGCTGAACCTGATTTCCAATTTTTTTGAACGTTAGGTTTGACTTTTCTTCCTCATCAGCAGGAAAACTGTGTACATCGTTAGTTATTTTTAAAAGATATTTTTAATAACAAGATAAAATGGTATTTGACAGACAAACAACACCAGAACGAAACGATGCGATACCTAGCGGGATAAATTGGTAGTGTCTGTTTTACAACTTTCCTAAAATGTGTAAATCCATCTGTCAGACTGTCTTTTCGTTTAACTCTCTATCAGTACCTATAGTTACCATTCGAATCCTGGCATTCGCGACTCGGAAACCGCCAAGATCCGAATATGGTACCTTACGACAAAAATAGTAAGCATTTTATGGTTTTGATTATGTGTTATTTTGGAAATATATACATAAAATTAACGATCTTGGAATAGCTAAGTGATATACCGATCAAATGCGAGTTGGGATTTGGAATTAGACGCCGTTTATTTTTATTAACATTTTAATGACAAGAGGAGACATCTCATATATAAAGTTAACTGTCGCCTTTTATTATGGACCCGTTTAAGAGGATTTAACTGTTGTATTGTGATTTGCGAGCCTCAAAAACAACGTTGATATGACTCATTTGCCTGCGCCATTTTGTCGGCGTACAGGTCAACAACAACTCACAACAGAAAAAAGTCGGTGTGGGGTACCTACCCCACACCGAGTTTAAGACTGTTTTGTGGCAGAAATAGGAAAGTTGTGATGAGTGGTACTTCCTAGCAATCGGATAAGCTTTATCTCAAGGAGCTTCTACTACTAATACAAACAATCCATATTGACTGCAAACAATAGCCTTCACTTGACTAATCGAATGCTTCAGATATAGAAGCGAATAGCCAAACTCGGTCGACTATATTGTATGGTTAACGACATTTTTTTAATGCATCAGTAAATAAATGGGACATTTTTAGCATAGCGTAAAATGTTCTGAATTCGAACCTACAACTTACTTATTGTATGTGATTGTTTTATTGGTTGTAATTGTGACGTTATGTTAATTATGACAGCCCTTATTACGTTTCCGTAGCCAGATGGCAAAAACTAAACCCTTATAATTTTGTCTAGTCCGTCCGTATGTCATTTGGAAGGCCAATGAAATTTGGAGGGAACGTGAACCCCCTAAACAGTTTGTAGTGAAAGGATTAAAAAAATATAAGGGGTGGCACACCCATACATGTAAGTACGTTTGCGTGTAGACTATTGTTGGATCCCACAATTAAAAAGATTTCTTATATGACTTTTATCGCACCGTCAACAGTTGTAGAGAAATACGCTACACATGGTTAAAACCGCAGAAACTTTTGGAACGAAGTTCCTTATCGCGCGTTGCGAACAGTGGCTAGACGGAAAAAATTAAGACCAAAAGTTGGAACGACACTTTTTTTTTCTTTAAATAAATTTTTTTTACAATTCCTTCACTAAATTAATCGAAAGGAACTTCGTTCCATCCGGGTGGCCCTTGACACCTCTCAAGTTTTTTTTTTCAGTTTCTTTAAAAATATTCTGAAATACTTAAGGGCCTGGTTTGACAAACACTTGGCTGGTTGTATTGATTCTTATGCTCCAATTATTATTGGTCACTTATTTCTAATATATAAAGTAAAGACACGGAAGTAAAAGTGCCTGCCGGGGTTCGAACCCACGACCTACAACTTGGTGAGGCCGTTACCACAGGGCCACCACTGCCTCGCGGGGCCAGCACTACCTCCTTTAATTGCATAAAGATGGATATTACTTCTTCAGAATCTGCCCAAACCGTCGAATTGTTTCGAACATGCCTCCGACGGCAAGATGTAGCCTTTTGGCTCTGCATAAAACTGCAACGTGTGTTAAGGAGACCTGGTATTTGGAGCTTTTAGAAAACGAATCGAATTCCCACACTACTGTTTTTAGATGTTTTTGTCTAAACGCGTTGCATATGGAACAACAGTTTGTCTACCGAAGAATGTGAGTGCGCGATCAGGCCGAAGAAAACTATGTTAACAAAAAACACCTGATGAAGCCGTAACAGGCCCTAAGGTAGCTCACCAAACTGGCCGCCAATCCGGTCGGGATCACAATCCATTCGACTCTGCACCAATGGGGGATACTTTTCGTTACTGAGATTACACAGCGTGTATCTACTGCAATAGTGGATAATATAATAATGTTGCTCTAATCATCGTTGCGAGGCTGATTTGTTAAATAAAAGGGCCAGAAAAAAAAGTTATAAAAAAGTTTGGTTTCTGTCATTTTGCTCTCATATTAAATGACAATGTTATCATGCTAAAGAAAGGAAATAGTAGTAACTGTCTTAATGAGACAAACATTATTTATTATAAAATTTAAAAGTTCTTCAAACAAAAATGGTATAGGGTTCTTGAAACCTGCATGTCGCTCGATTTCATGAACCACCAATGTACCTCGTGATGGGCAGGCAGACAGTCAGACAACTAGATGATAATTATTATTTATTATTTGTGGATTATTATTATTGTTCCTATGTTCAATGTTGAACAAATGAATATGACTTATGATGATGACTGCACGCATAGGTATACGCGCGCTGAATTCATAGCATCGTTTTAGTTTTTTTAGGGGGCGATTTTTCAGACGTCAGGTAACTTTTATCAAAGGGACTAAAATTGCGGCTTGACAGCTGTTGTACAGAAAATTTGTCAAACCATTATTATTCATTCTTTAGATAAAAGGTATCTGACGATTAAAAAATCAGCCCTTCATCGCGTTAAAACTTACCATTAACACAATATTTTATTTTATGCCCTTGATTTAACTGCGATTCTATAAAACCTTTAATATTAAAAGTTTTTTTTGGAATCGAGGTAAGTTCATCAACCGGGGCTCATACAAATATTTCAAAGTCCTTCAGCGTTTGAAACTTGGTAATCGTTTATGTAATATTGACACAAACAGATTGTAAATAATAATTCATAAATTATTCGGCATAAATCTGCTTTTTTAAAATATAGCTTCAAATAACATTGCATATTTTTGTCTTGATAGTGGGCGTCAACGGCGAGTGGTAGACCTTTGGCAATCTGTGTGCGAAATCTACCGACACGATCTACTGATAGTTCATTGAAGGACGGACTTTACCATGAATACAAGAAACATGGAAAAGTTGTATGGGTTAAAGTAGTTGGTCAAAACGCCGATCGCTATGCGGTGGTGCGTTTTAAAAAGCCATCCGATGTGGAGAAGGCCTTGGAAGTATCACAGGATAAACTTTTTTTTGGCTGTAAGATCACTGTGGCGCCTCATCAAAGCTGTGATGAAGATGCAGATTCGGCTAAACCTTACGAGACTGATATCGATGAGTACCACCCGAAGGTAAGATATTTAAATATAGTGCTTTTCGTAAAAAAAAATTAATAAAAATCTAATGATATTTAGATCGGCGTAAAAATTTTAGTTCCGTGGTTTTCGAAGTTATGCTTAATTTTAGCTCAAAATTGTATGCTAAAAAAAAAACTGCTTGGTGGTAGTAATTAAAAAAAAACACTTGCTCCTTTATGATATTCTGTTAGCTAATTTAGCCTTTATAAAACCGGGTCCTAATGTCTTATTGCCATGTTAAGTAGTCGAGGAATAAAAGTGTAAAGTTGGCACCGAATAAGGAAATATTGAATGTCTTTCACCCACCTTTATTTATTTGCAGATTCTAGCATTTTTCACTTCAGTAAATTCCGTTAATATCCTGAATCGATAGCTATCGTTGTCAACATTTTTCACATTTTCATTTTTCAAAATTATGTATATACATTTTAGGGTAATAATGACATGTTAAAAAGTTTACAATGATGGACTTTCCTTTATTTATAGTTAGTACCAAGTTTAATCAAAACAATACCAATAGTGCACGCAATCGTTCTTACTAAATTATTAGTAAGAACGATTGCGTGCACTATTGGTACACTATTGTAGTGTGACCACACTACATTTAAAAAAATCATGCGTCGCTTATGCGGGAAACCTTAGTGCGTTAGATGTGTAAATCCGACTAAAGCAGTGTAAATCCGACTAAAGCAGTGTAAATAAAACTAAAGCAGTGTAGGTAAATCCGACTAAAGTGCCAATTATAATTTTACTACCAAATAACCAAAGAATAAGTTTTCCCGTCCAGAAAGCTGAATTATAGTTATATCAAAGTTATATTCCTCAAATCTTGGTAAAATCAAGCTCAGATCTATATAGTGCATTATAAACAAGGAAAAATAATGAAACTGTCTTCTAAAATTATTAATTTATAATTTGCATACTAGGTAATCAAATCACTTATGGCCTGTAAACATAAAAAAGAACATAGGTAAATGTATTTTTAAATTATTTTTTTCTTGATGAATTGGGTCAATCAACAAAATCCTAAGAAGTATTTATTTATTATTTTATTTATTAACTCAACATCACTATCATTACAGGAATTTCCTAATTCAATACTGTGGCCATAATTAATGGCATAGTTGTGGAATTAAATATTGATTGTATAAGTAAACTATTTGAATAACTACTAAATATACAATAAAAAAACTGCATTTTTGACCAACTAATTAAGTGAAAATACCAGTCGTCTAATGTATTTAGTATGTCTCTAAAATTTGTTTGCTGCAACTGTTGAACAAGTTTTATAAAAAAAAAGAATTGTTGCAAGTAAAAAAAAAAAACATGTTTATGGCTTTTTAAATTGCTGGAATCGGTGTTACAGCGTTGAATTACGTTTATTCTAATACGTTTTGTAGTGGTGATATACTAGGATTGGTCCAGTCGCCAAGCGTCGCAGAGGAGACACCGAACGACGCTGAAAGAAGAAGGCTGCCTTAATTACTTGATTAGAGCATTTGGTAATATTTTCATAATCCTCCTGAAATAATGTCCTAATCAAGTAGAGAGACATGACCGAGTTTCGGACGGATACATTGAAATAAAAAGCGTTCGGATTTTTCACTTGCACCGATGGTATTCTTGAAATTATGTAACTAACTCATCAATTGTATATTACTTGTATTTACTTATACCGCCGCACATGTATTCTTATCAATTATATTTAGTGGGCAGCCTTTTACCGGATACAATTCCAAGTCATGGGCTGCCTTTGAAATAAAATGTGTATTTATAATTATTTATTGAGATTTGAGGAATATTACTTATCATGGAGGGTGAAGCTATCCCCGATATTAGATTTATTGGTATTCTTGTTATCATTGTTGCGTGTGCTACGTGCTGTGTTCTTGTTAATTATTATGCCCAGGCCTATTTTTATTCGAAAACTCTCAACACTGGTATGCTACACTCACCGGTATGCGGTTTGCTGCAGATCTCCCCGGTTCTGGGTACAATGAATTCTTAGCGACCCGGCTCGCCTGGTGTGCCAGCCTAAGCCTACACTTAGCTGGCTAGACCTAGCATAATTTATTATCGCCTACTGACTACTGTTTATAGGAAGTTGATTAAAAATAAAATTTTCTGTTGCAACCGCGTGTGGTATTTTCGTAATTTACAAACAATAAAATTTAAAATACCGTTTTATCAGCCATTATTTTTTTTTTAATAATTTAAAGAAAACCTGTTTTGTGAGAACGATTCGAGTACTAGGGGAGATTAACTGCACTCATTTGAGAGCTCATTCTTGAACTGTGAAAATTTTAACATCAGAATAATACAATACCATCAATTTGTAATAATAATGTGCTTTTTACAAATAATTAAAGTATCTAAACAGATATTGAAACATCGCTTAAAACGGCGCTTAAATGACATCAGATTAAATTAAGAGGTTTTGAGTATAATAACGAGTCTAGGACTGAAACCGAAGTAAAAAATTTGTCTTAGATTGTTTTGGTCGGATATTTGTTGTTAACTGATTTATAACGCTTTTTTTTATAAACGGTACATGTTATATAAAACAATTTGTCCCCGTGGACCTATAATAATCTAAACTTTCATCTTACAGGCTACGAGGACGCTATTCATCGGTAATTTAGAGAAAGATGTGACGCAACAACAACTTCGAGACAAGTTTAAACTTTTCGGACGAATAATCGAGATCGATATAAAAAAGGGTAGCAGTGGAGGTGCGGGATATGCATTCTGCCAGTACGCATCAATTTCGAGCGTTGTGGAAGCCATTCGCGCCATGGATGGCGAAAATGTGGGCGGCTCGCGCGTGAAACTTGGCTTTGGAAAACCTGTTGCCACCACTTGCGTATGGGTGGACGGTCTTACCGAGCATACGGAAAAGCAGGTAATTATAATACTGTCTATTATAACATTAGGATATGTAAGGTCATGAATCAATAGGCATCTATTCAGTTTGTTCAGCATAAATTTTCGTATTAATTACATAAAGAAAGCTAGCGATTTTTTTGGCGCTATTTCACTTGTCATGGATCACTTTTATTAGTTTTATGTGATTTAATCGTACTGATACTTAATTCCATTTTGTATAATTATAACCAGTAAGTGGTTAGTGTAGTTATAATCTGTGAAAGTTTAAAACAGTGATTATGTATGTATTTTTATTGTGATACGATAAATCACTTAGATAGAAGTGTTTAATTACTGAAAGCAGAGTATTCAAGTGAAAAACGCAGAGGCGTAAAGACTAAAGATTAGTACGGGCGACACCGCGCCCTCACCTGCAATTTCTACGTAGGTATGTACGTACCAAAACAAGGGCTCAAGTTCACCCTTGACAAAATTTGGTAGAACCAAATTTGTCCTACCGCTCAATAGCATTAAGAAATTTTATGTTACACGGGTATTGCTAGCGGAATTAATAAAACTGGGTTACTCGGGCTTATCTAGGATTATCCAAACTCTTTGGGTGAAGTTCGAATAATTGCAAAATTAAACACGATTTATTTTTTTATTCACATTCACCTAGCTGACCTAATCAATGCTGGCTTGGTAATGTTAGTTTTGAGCATGTGCCACGAGTCGAGCGTATTGCGATAGCCAATCCAAGTCTGTCGCAGTTAGAGATGGGCAATCCACCGGGTTTGAACCTGGTGCTTTGGTAAACACCCGATAAACATCCGATAAACACCCGTAAACACCCATAAACACCCAGAAAATTGGGTGTTTACCAAAGCACCCAGGTGAATTGCCCATCTATAGTCGCAGTTACTAGATGAAAGCTGCCTTACCAAAACGATTTGGTTACTCTAATAAATCTAACATTACCAAACCAGCGTTGGGTGCGCCAAGAAGTTGGTATAAAGGTAATCGCCGATTCATTGCTATAATAACCATCTATTCGGACTTATCCAAATAACTGTAATTCTATTTAAACCTGGGTAACCTTATTTTTTAATTTATTTCTAGCAACACCCGTTGAAATGAAATATCTTGGGGCTTGGGGTAATCTCATGCATGAGTTGTATACTCAGTCGAATCTATCATACTTGATCTAATATAGGATGGTTTCGGGCCCGGGAAAATGCGGTAAAGCAAGCATATAGAAGTGCGTGCGTGTGTAGGTGCTGAGCGCGGTGTCGCGATGCGGCGGTGCCACGTCGGTGTGCGTGGACCGCGCGGCGGGCGCGGCGCTGGTGCACTTCGAGCAGGCGGCGGCGGCGGGCGCGGCCGTGCGCGAGCTGCGCCGCGTGGCCGCCGCCGTGTCGGCCGCCGAGCCCGACCACCCGCGCCTCTGTGTCGACTACGCCTCGCGCGAGTGTCAGGTGATGCTACTTCCGTAACCAACATGCTTCCCATTACTCTTAAAAATAACTATCATCCGGGTTTCTTATTTGGAGGTATAAGTACTTTTCATCTTCGCCGAGGTATAGTTTAGAGAGTAATTGATACAAATCATTTGGGCTTCGGCGCAGTCGGGTAAAAAAAGTAGAGTCGGCTTTTCGTTCGGGAAATTTACGCCGTAGAAGTATGCTTTCTCACGCGCCGCAGCGTCCCGCGCTCGCCCGTAGCACCAGATCACACGAACAGAAAGCCCCCATAAAGTTATACAACTAACCATAAATATTATAAAGTACATTTGGCGGTTATTAGGTATAATAATAGTAATATTTTAGCAGATAATTGGGATTGGCACGAAAGCAGCAACCTTCTTAGTTGCTTGGCGTGTGTGGCAATGATGCCCAAAATTTAAATTTTCCATATTCCATATCCTAGGTATAGGTTTTTCTATAGGAACAAGCCGTATTCAGATGGGATTTTCCATCGACAAAAATGACGAACTACAAACTTTCATCCCCTATTTAGCCCCTCTAGGCCCTAGAGTGGTTAAATAGGGGATGAAAGTTTGTATGTAAGTTCGTACTACGTAGCTAATTTCAAGCTTTTAGACCCAGCAGTAAACCGCGGTTTTACATTGTCAATGAATTAATGTATGAATTTATATTAAATAGATATTGTAAGAGTTGATTCAGGTTATGACGATCAATTTCAGGGGGTTACAAAATTATGATTAAAATGAAATAAAACTTTATATTGTTGATTTCTAATGATCAACAATATGAAGTTATGATATGTTTCACGAAATGCATTGTCACCAAAACAATCATTAAGAAAAATCTACAATCTAATAATAAAAACAACGGATTGCACTCCGGGAGTGCCGGCAGAAGTGAAAACTTGAATATTAACGTTGTGCATTTTTGATATTTTGGAATGCGGTCTACTCTCCCTCCGTCTTACGAATTTTCGATCAGGTCACGTGTCCCCAGTTTTTGAAGTTTTCACTTCATAATATCGTTTCTTTTTGTTTTATGCACTTATGACAAGTACCAGTGATAACCATTGTAACCAAATCTATACGGAATATTTTGCCGAACATCTATCTATGTATAATCGATTTATTTCTGCCGACTTCTGCTTCTATTGGGCAGGAGTAATAATAATAAATAATAATAATAAAGTATTTATTTGCCAAAAAACATGGTATACATGGTGTTACAATAATAATTACAATAAAGAGCTTACATGTTTTGCCAGAATTGTACTTAGCATGCAAATTTTTACTTAAAACTAACATGAGAATTTCTTTTCCATAAATTCTTTAAGACTATAGAAATTATTAGAATTCAACCAATCAAACAATTTTCCCTTAAATAATCTAGAGTTTAAGTTTTTTATGTTACTCGGTATCTTATTATATATACGAACACAATTATATAAGCAGCTTTTATTATATTTAGCAAATTTGGGAAGATCATGCAGAACGAGTCTCTGTGGATCACGCCGGCTCCGTGGATTAATATCATTAGCTGATGTAAACAAAGCTTTATTTTTATTAACGAACATGCATATTTCAAATATATAGAGGGACGGCAGAGGTAACAAACGTAGTTTTTTAAATATAGGTTGACATGATTCCTCCGGGTGCATCCCGTGAATTGCCCTAATGCACTTTTTTTGAGCAACAAATGCTCGGTTTATATCTGTGCTATTTCCCCATATTATAAGCCCGTAGCGTAGTACCGATTCTACATATGCATGATAGGTCATGAGAGCTGTTTTTAGATTTGTTATATTTTTGATTTGCTTAAGAGCATATACAAATTTATTTATTCTCTTTGAAGCATTGTCCACATGCTCTTTCCAATTCAAATTCTCATCAATAATTACGCCTAGAAACTTCGTTTGTACTACTTCTTTAATTTTTGATACGTTTAGTCTAATATTATATTTAGGATTATTACATTTGTTGAAATTAATATATACGGATTTATTAAGATTTATTTTTAAGTTATTTATGTCAAGCCATTGTATTAATTTATCTATAGTATTATTAATGTCAGTCTCATGATTATTTATAAAATTATTACATTTTTCTGTCGCTATAATAATAGTAATGTCATCAGCAAACAATATACATCGGTGGTTAGTTATATTGACTATATCATTTATGTACAGCAAGAACAGGATAGGCCCCAGTACACTTCCCTGTGGTACACCACATGTATTATGCTTGTATTCTGATGAAAAAGGCACCTTAACATGATTTTCATCAATTTTATCAATAATGACTCGTTGTTGTCTGTTCCTAAGATATGATTCTATCCACTGAAGTGTAGGACCCCTGATACCGACTAATTCAAGTTTTTCAAGCAACAGATTGTGGGAAACTAAATCGAAGGCTTTTGAGACATCAAAAAATAGCCCAGTGGTCAGATTTTTTTTATTGATGTTAGTAACTATAGCCTTCACAAGAGAGAATACTGCCAATGTAGTGGACTTGTTTTTCTGAAAGCCATATTGTTCCTTGCTAATTATATGAAATTTATCGCAGTAGTCAATTAGTCTTCTATACATACACTTTTCATATATTTTGGACAATATAGGTATTAACGTTATAGGACGATAGTTATTAATGTCAGATTTTTCTCCTTTTTTATATAAAGGCTTGACTATTGAGTATTTCAGGGCATCAGGAAAACTTCCCGATGCAAATGATATATTAATTAAATGTGTCAGAACAGCAGTTAATTGATTGGTACACTCTTTGATAATTTTGGTGTTGATTTCATCATAGCCCACAGAATTAGAACTAGCCAGCAACATTATCTCTCGTCTAACCTCACCTTCCTCCATAGGTTTTAAAAACATCGAGTTAACAGATGCACTAATACGAGGTTTTATGCTTTTCTGAGTTCTCGTATGTGGTAAGTTAATATAATTATCATTAAAGGCAGTGGCAATATCAATAGGATTTGTTAATGTTGTGTTATTAACTGTGATTTTCTCCATGTTTCCTATGCAATTTGTATCGTGCATTTCATTTTTAATTACTGCCCACGTGGCCCTACATTTGTTTTCGTTTTTGTTGATATATTTAATGTTTGCATATTTTTTTGAATTTATTATACATTTTTTTAGAATATTGGAATATGTCATATAATTAATTTTGTTATTTGCATTTTTATTCTTATAGTATTTATATCTTAGTACACGTTTTTTTTGACAAGATTTCTTTAAGCCTTTACTTATCCAATTTTGTTTATTTTTATTATTGTTATTTATTTTTACTTTTACTTTTGGGAAGCAAAGATTGTAGAATAAGCATAGCAGTTCATGAAACTCACTAAATATATTTGCATCATTTTCGATGTATATGTGTGACCAAGATAAATTATTTAAACATTCCTTGAACTTACGAACATTGTCCAAACTATAATCTCTTTTATATATGTAGTAAGATGGGCATTTTTCTATTTTTTCATTTATAGGAAAACTCAACATTTGGGCGGTGTCATGGTCAGAGAGATAGAGAGGCATAACTGAAGTGATAGCATTTCGAATATTGCTTAGAATATGGTCTATGCAAGATGACTTGCGCGTGGGCACATCAATGTGAATTTTCAAGTTATAGTTGTAGGCTATGTCTTGTAGGTGATTGGTAATATTACCTTTTTGCAACGTATTTATATTCAAGTCACCGGTTATTACTATACGCAATTTGGATTTGTGTTTATTAGTTAGGTAGTTCAAAAGATTATTTAATTTACATAAGAACTGTGTAGGATCTGAGTTTGGAGTTCTGTAGACGCAGATAACTAGCAATTTATGACATTCAAGCTCTATGCTACAAGCTTCAAATGTGTTTTGAGTAGCATAATTTTTTATATATGGTAAATCTTTGAAAGGAATACCATTTTTTACTAAGATACAGGTTCCTCCTCTTTGCTTTTCTCTACAAAAACTTGAAGCTAATTTATAGTTACATATTTTGATATAGCTCTCATAGCCTTTCTTTATAAAAGTTTCCGACAGGCAAATTACGTCAGGCTCTTTTTGTGCCACTCGTAACTCCTGAATTGTTATTTCTAATAGTTCCCGCTTTGGTAGAACACTAGCGATGTTTTGATGCAGAATATTGAACATATGGGCTTTAGGCTCGAAAAAAAGAATCACCTTTTCTTTTTAATACAGGGAAGTAAAAAGGTATTGTACCTTTGCTTACATTCCCGATAGATACGGCTGGGTTTACAGTTTGTTTATTTTTATCACAATTTTGTATATTAAAATAGAAGGGAATCGTTCCCTTTTTAGGCCTATTGTTACTAATGGCTATATTGCTGCTTGGTTGATTACGCATTACAAATTTCCTAATATTCCTTGGGCACAAGTAGTTTTCGTTGTAGTCGTTACAATCTATTACATAATTTATAGACTTACAAACCTCTGATAATTTAAAATATCCACTATCAAGATAATGACATTTTTTAAACTTTTTACATAGATTTTCTATACCATAATTCAATTTTGAGACATTTAAGAAGTGACTATTACTAACATTTAGTACAATTATCCTATTGTTGTAAAAAGAGTCCAATAAACTTTCCAATGGTGACAGAACTTGCCTTAAATTATAATCATTTTCCCCCACACATATCACTAGTTTATCATTAGGATGTAATGTTGTTTTTATGCAGTTCTGAATTATGTCATGACATTTCGCATTTGGCTTCGTTTCCGCAAAGATTCCGTATTTTTGGTACTTGGTGTTAGTTCTTGACTGCAATAAGGCTGAAGCCAAGCCGACACATTGTTGGGTACCGAATATAAATATTCTCCTTTCGGGTCTGTGTTTGGGTTTTCGTTCTGGGATAGAATTGGTGCAGGTATTGACTGTAGGAGTTATTGTCAGTTTCGACGCCACGCTTTTATTTTGTAAGTACTGCGACAGTGTCTCTATTTTTTTTGTTAGAGCTGAAATTTCAAGGTTAGCGCTATTCAACTGCTGCTGTAGATCTTCAATTATTTTTCCCAGGGATATTGTTTTATCTTCGTAAAGACGATTAACGTTTGAAGAATAGATAGGTGAAGAAGGGGTGGATGCTGTGCAGTGTGCTAAGGACTGCCTCTTCTTTTTAATACTGCTACGAGAAATAGTGTCTGGTAATGAAGAAGATTGACATATGGTTTTTAACATGTTAATTTCTGCAGATAACTTATTTACCTGTTTTTGAAGATCGTTGTTTTCCAGTAATGTTTTATCAAGCTCGAATTGCGTGGAATCGAGTTTAACGGATAGTTGGGATATAGTATCTTTCATTTCTGACATAGATACTAAGTCTGAAATCAGTTCTGATGATGTTCCATCCAAACTTTTTGACATTTTTGTAGGTGTACAATCCGATTCATAGGATGTATCGTAGTCAGTGAGTATTTGCGAATCCAAAATTTGTGAAGCTGCAATCGGCTGGTGTTTTTTTGCTACATTAGTCTGTTCCGGTGGTGGTGTTTTAGCTGTCTTTTTTTTATTTCTCAGTAAGTTTAATTTGGTCATTTTTCTTCTGGTGTCGATGACTTGTGTTTTATAATGATTGAATATTCAATTGTATGTATCAGGAGGCGTTTTACGAACAATTGGAAAAGCATGGCGGTTCGGCAGCATTGACGGGTTCTGAAAGACTGAGCGGGGATCTTGCATCTCGATACCTTCCAACTACTCGTCATGAACCCATTCGGTTCGTATTAATAAATAAATCATTGTATATTTAACTTTATGATCTAAATAACTGGTGCAAATTGTTTCTGCCAGGTTTGACGGGAGTGGGTCACGATCGAGAGCTTCTAGTTATGGTCGGGGATCTTCGAGAACCCCTCGCTACTCTGCACTAGAACCCTACGACCCGACTGACTACGCAGCAGACCGACGGTACAGGTAACGAGCTGACCGAGTCTTTGTCGTCAGTTATGTGCAACAGATGTTGCATGAGTATTATTACAGGTCTTTATACCCTAATCGTCTTACAGGGTATACGATGAAGTAGGATCAAGTCCACAACCTGAAGATACACCCTATGAGGAAAGACTACAGTCAGTCGTGGTGTCGCCGCATCGAGCACGGCGCCATCGCCGCGACTCCAGTCCAGACGATCGAAAACTCTCCAAGGTGAGGCGTAACAAAACAAAAAAAAAAAGATTACTGGAACTCTTTTAATGAAATGCTTCTATTTTATATATTATCTAAAGTAATGCTGCCGCAAAGGGCGCACACAACTCAAAATAGAAAAGAACAAAGTAAAGTAAACATTGTATCGCTGGAAATTCCATAAAAAAATGAACACTTACGGCCTATTGTCCACGCAAACCGCACGTCATGCGCAGGCTTTAGTCAATTAAAGATTGCAAGATGAACGCTTGCATCTTGCATAGAAATAATCCAAACTGTGTCCACGGAGCGGCAACGTCGCGTCAGCCTCTCGTCATGCGTTCGTCATACGGTGCGCACGGCAGCATGTCACTACTCGACCGACTCGCTAGACGCAAACTTGTTGTTTTGTATTACAAAATGCAAATACAAAAAATTACAAAAATCTCTGGCAGCAACAAACAATTTACAGTTTATATTTGTTTCGATGTATGGATGAATCCAGTATTTTCTTCGCCGGTTTCGACGTCTTTTAATAATGCTGTATGCTATAATCGCTTCATCATCATCACTTGACATTTTCACAACGAAAAGACCTTGATGCTCGATGCTTTCTCGATCTAGCATCGAGACAAAAACTGAGACGTTTTGTAGCATGATTGACGATTGCATGAAGCAGCGCGGACAGAACAAATATGCAAAATACGCCTATCATCATTTGTAGGTTGCATGCATTCGTCAAATGACGCGTCCGTGGACAGTAGGCCTTACCAATCCGTATATTTAATGCAGGAGCGACATCGCAGCGTCGGTACACGTCGGTCACGCTCCGGATCGCGCGGCGGCGAGAGGCACGGCGCGCGGCGCCGCCACCGCCGGCGCCGCGACGGCTCGGGCTCGCACTCGCGCGCCGGCACCCCGCTGCGCGACGAGCCCGACGCCGCGCCGCCCGCCGAGCCGCGCCGCGCGCCTCGCGAGCGGCCCCCGCTGCCCATGAGCCTGCCTTTACCCAAGTTCGCCGTGCAGCTGATGCGCACCGCGCCCACCACGCCGCGCCCCTCTCCCGCACCTGCGCCTGACTCACCACCGCGTCCACCGTCCGCTTCTTCTTCTAGCGGTGGCTCCGCGCCGCATTCGCCGTCATTGGAAGAACGCATCCGCAGCCTCGATGAAAAGCTCAACGGATCGCGAGCGATAGCTGATGCACCCGACCGCGCGCGCCTTCGCCACCGACTGCTCGACGTCGACATCAACGAAGTAAAACCATCGGAAGTTGTGCGATCGTTACTCGCAAAGCGCTCAGTGTTCGACGAGGACTCCGAGCGACTTGAAGGAGCCGGGCGTGCGCCCAGCCCGGGCAGCAGCCCGCGTGGCCGTATATCAGCGCCCACGCCTCGCGCGCTGCGCTACCCGTTCCCGGCGCATCCGCAGCCGCCGGCGCCGCCCACGCCGGCCGCGCTTGACCCGGACGAGCTGGCCGAGCACGGCGTGTCGCGCCTGCTGGCCAGCCTGTGCCACGAGGTGCGCGGCCGCCCGCGCACTCCGCCACTGCCGCCGCCCCCGCCCGAACCGGAACCGGAGCCTGAACCTGAACCTGAACTTCAACCCGAGCCTCAGCCCGATCAGAACGACAATTCTGCCCAGTTTGACAGCGATTTAAAGCCAACTGAGAGGCAAGTTGATGATTACTTTTCGGGTGACGGGGAAGGCGAATCGTTGATCGCGACTGGCGGGACAGAGGATAGCGTGGATGGCGAGGATAGTGACCCAATGAGTCGCGATCGAATTAGTAATTTTTCCATTGCCTCCACCAGCCTTAACAGCCAAACAACTGGTTGTGCTGATAGTCAACCTACGGTAGTTGATAGCACACTTGTCAAAGACGATATATTCAACCAGGACGATAGAACAAATAGCTCTCTTAGCTTTCATCTGGAAGATAATAGTGCTCGAGAAGTTATGGAAATGCTGCTGAAGCGAGTTGAAAAATTTAATGAAAGTCAAAATTATGAATCACAATTTGAAAAGATATGTAAATATAGTAAAGAAAGTCTTATTAAATCAGAGCTTCACAAACACGAAGAAAGACTAAACTTAGGTAGCGAAAACAAATTAGATCCTTTTTGTCAAACTGATAACCACAAAAACAGAGAATTACTCGAAAACCATATTACCAAAGAATTAATTGAATTTGAAATGCAGCAAAATCATTTAATTGCAGTTAATTCAATTAAATCTAATAATGCAGAATTTACTCAAGATTTTATGAAAAATACTGAAAAAGTTCTCAAGGATAGACATAATCACAATTACCATAATGCAAAACTCGAAAAGGAAAATATTCAATTCGATAAAACATTGGAAAAGGAAAGAAATATCATTGTGACTTTACCAGATAAAAAAATTACGGATAGTGAAAAAAATCACGATGATCGCGTCAGAATAGATCGTGACAAACTAAGACACTGCAAAGAAAGATTAGCAGAGAAAGAAAGGAGTGAATTAGAAAAGGATAAGTCGAAAAATAGTAAATCTGAAAGAACTAACGATAAAGATAAAAGACCGAAGGAAGACCAACATGGTGAAAGAAATCATAATGATAAAAAACAGACCGAAAAAGATGGAGAACGAAGCCAGAAAGACAAAAATGATAAAGAATTCGATAAGCTAAAATACAGCGACGAAAAATCCTACAGGCATGAACATCATAAAAAAGATCGAAGTGACAGAGAAAAGAGAAAGGAATCTGTAGATACTGATTACATATCTATCAAATTGAAAAAGGATGATAAACACAAACATGATAGGTCAAAGAAAGATTATGACTCAAAAAAAGAGAGTAAAAAAGAATCTGAATCTGTGAAAAATCGTAAATCATCCAGAGATGAAACTTCTAGGGAACTATGTCGCAAAGATTCTACTGACTCCTCAACGTCTAGAGCTTCGCACGAATCATCTAAGTTAAAGGATTTGGAAATCAGTGAAGCAAAGGATGACGCAAAAGCAAAACTTAAACACACAGAGCTATTTGTGAAAAATGACACTGATAAAGAATTACTTATAAAATCTGAAATCAAAGAAGAAAAAGATCCTGGAAATCATAATAAAAATAAGAATGAAAATACGCTAGAAAATACTATAAAATCAAAAGGAGACGGAAGTGAAAAGCAAAGACACTATTCTCTTGACTCACCCAGTGTTGATACTAAGCGTAAGGAGCGATTAAATTCGTGTTCAAGTTTACCATCGAACATTGGACATAAGCGGCGAATGTCATCTCAAGACATTATTGATATTTTTAACGAAGACGTAAAAAAGGGTAGAAGCGACACAAAAAATTCTGAAAGAAGGGAATCTAAAGAGTCTCGCACTGAAAATCGTCATAAAACTGCTAAATTCAGCAAAGGTCATTTTGCTAAGATAATAGAGAGTAAAACAAAAGATGATAAGAAGAATCAGGTTAAACCTCCAGATGAAACATATGTTGAAAATAAAGGAACTGAGTCTAAAGAAACAAAACCCGTGGACAGAATTAAATGTTTCAAAAAGAGTTCCGGAGACGAAAATGAAGAAAAACCCAATATGGAAACATCTACTGACGGACTTCAGAATGATTTAGATTTTCTTGCTACGTTAGAATTGCGCTCAAGTGAAGAAGATGAACGGCAAAGAGCTCTCCGAAAAGAGATGAAAGAAAAGAAACGCATACAACAGTTGCAACAAATACAAGAATTACAATTGCAAAGGGACGCATTGCATCCAACTGAATTTATGGGTAAGAATAAAGATGATAAGAAACAAAAGTGTGATGAGAAAAAGAAAGATCTCGCTCGTGAGAAACGTTTGTCAACGGATCGTAAAAGCAGAGATGAGAAAATTGATAATAACAAACGGAAAAGTCGTAAACCTGTACACAGCAGTGACAGTTCTGATTCGGATGAACCTAAAAAACATTCAATTTTTGATATAATTGACGATGGGCCTACATACATTTCTATGTACGACAAAGTTAAAGCTCGTTCATGTAAAAATATGCAAAAACAAGAAGAAGAAAAACGCCAAGAAAAAATTAAGGCCAAATTTAGTCAGTTAAAACAAAGTAGAGCAAAACGAGAGGAAAAAAAGAGATCGAGTTGGGATGAAGACAGCGACTCGGATCAGGACAGAAAGAAATATCAATCCATGGACAACTCATCGGACGATGATATTGTGATTAAAAAACGCGAAAAGTCTCATAGCTATGATTATGACCCTGATAAAACTGATGAATATTTTGATGGGAGTACTAATGAAGAAGATCTGCGTAACAAATTGTCTCGTAAAAATTCTAGAACTCGCATAATGTCTGACACATCTGATGACGAAATTTCCAAAAGAAGTATTAGCAAGAGTCCTTCTTTTCTTGATAGTATAAAAAAAGAACTCCTTTCTGATTCTGAATCTACACAAAGAACGAAAATTGATGATGCTAAAGAGTCGAATGAAATGATTACGAAAAAGAATTCTTTGTTAAACTTGTTTGGAAAGAGCGATAGTGATGATAGTAAATTAAAATTAAATCTTGATAATGACAATGGATACAAATCCAGTTACATTAAATCAATGTGTAATGACTTCTCCTCTGAAAGCGAGTCTGCGTGTAATAAAAATTCTATGGAAAATCGTAGGAAACATAAGAAAAAACAGAAAAAACATAAGTCCACATATTCTGATGACGAAAAAGTAGAAAACAGTGACACTAGTTTACTAGAAGGATATAAACATAAAAACATTGAAAAACAACGTCGACACAGTACTAAAAAAGATAAAAGAAAAGAAAAATTGCGAGATAGTATTGACACAGATGAGACCCGTGATGAAAAAAATAAATTGAAACGAGAAAAGAAAATAGCAAACAACAATTTTGACATTATTACCGATACAATTTGTAATGCCATGAGGAAAGATGGAAAAATGGAAGACATCTTTGGGCCATTATCAGATGAATCAGACAGAGACACACCATCGCACGCAGCTCTTAAATTAGACTTTTCCTCACATGAGGTCGATTCTAGTTTTTGTGCAAACAACTCTGATTATAAAATGAAAGAAAAAGAGGAAAGACGTAAAAAAGAGAAAAAACGTAAAGAAAATCGTTTTTTCAAAGAAGATGATAACAGTTTAGATGTTGATGCTGTGAGTAAAGCAATAGAGGCTCGTCTTTTTGCTGACTCTTTGATAGATGATGATAGCCGCCTTAGAGCAGAAACTCTTTCTGAGAGTCTTAACAAATTTGAAAGCAGTGACATTAAATATGCTGACGGCAACATAATAAGCGAAATAGTTAAGCAAGAAAAAATCAAAAGAGAATGCAAGGAGAAGAAGAGGAAGAAAAAGAAAAGCAGGGAAGACAGACAAAGTCGCAAAGAACACCATAATTTCTATCACCAAGATAAACTCGAGAAAACAGATCAAGTTGTGATTGAGAATGCGGAAGTCTCGCCCAAAACAATGCTATTAGACATACCTTTGCCAAATGATGAACAGACAGTGAGTCTTAGTGATAAAATTGAAAATCGGCAGTCACCTTTAGGATCCCAAAGTTTGCCTCGATTGACAGACAGCCCTCCAATTGTTATACAGTCTGATGAAAATACAGATTCTAAAAGTATAGATTCTAATAATGTTGTAATTGAGGACAGTAAAATGGATTATGTAGAAAGTAAAGAAATAGAAATTGAAGAAATTCCTATGCCTCCACCATTTGAAACAATTGTAACAGATATAAGTGAAGTGCCATTACCTAAAGACCCCTTACCTAGCAAAGTGATTAATAATACTGAAGATAGTTTCTTATCAAGTTTTAGTAGTGACGGCGACTCCTGTGAAGATGCTGTGCGAAATATAAAAAGTTCCGAAAAAGAAGTAGACAAGACTGAAAATACTGAAAAAACTTCCGATGTTTTGGAAATATCACCCTGCAAAGCGGAGAAGAAAACAGACGAAAAACCTAGGGCTATTATTTCACAAGAAGAAACCGAGGATGCAGTTGCTGCATTGCTAGGTGAAAGTTTTGGAGGGAAAATAAATGCTTTTTCTAGCTGTTACGAAGAATCCGAAAATATCTCAACACATCCTAATGAAATTGAAATTGCCACAATAGAAAATGAAAATATTCCGGAAGAAGATGCAGAAGAAATGCGACAAGCTGTGCAAAATTTAAATGCTAGTGAGATGGAAATGAAACCAGACACTCCTGTTTCGGATAATGACCTATTATTAATTGATACTGATACTGAAGAAACTGATGAAACAGCTCAAGATGCTATAGAAAAGTTACCAGTAAATATCATAGCAACAAACCAGGCGCTGAATACTGCCTCTGACCAAAAGAAGTGTGTGGATGTATCAAATAATGTAACTCCTGATAGAAAAACAAACTCGGTACCGACTGTAACTACTACTCCAAACGATTCTAATATTAAAGTCAAAGAAACAGATGTTAAGATACAACTAACGAAGAGAGAGAATATCCAAGTGATTACATCAACTGCAACTCCTGTGATTACGTCGTGGACATTGACGAATAATAAATTGTTGGAACCACATGTTTTAAACATTCAAAGTAATTCTATCCCTGGTAGAGAGAAAAACGAAATTAAACCCACCCATATAACTGCGAATATTGTTCAGATTAAAGGCCCCAATAATCAAAATGTGCAAATAAATAATTCCTCAAGACCAATTATGGCCCAGGCTCGTGTCAGTGCTCCGTATCAAGTCATCAACCAAATGATTCGCACTCAGACCCCAAACATGCAACCGCCGACTATAAAAATTCCGGAGCCTCATATTTTATATCAGAAACCACAAGGGATTGTAATATCACCTCGTATGTCGAACGATCCTAGATTGCAGAGTCCTAAAGCTAGTTCACAAGGTGAAAGTATGACCTCACCAAGATTAACGAATATGGCCATTTTAAGTACGTCACCACAAAATTTAAACTCGGCAGGAATGGCGTCACCTAATGCAATTCAACAAAGATCTCCAGGCCAAGTGACTGTGGTTCGAATGCAGCAGCCTCCATTAAGCCCTATTCAGGCAATGCATATACCGCATGGTGCTAGAACAATGTTGTCACCTAATAGACCTAATTCAGTTCTAGTTCAAACCCAAGGCGCACCAATCCATTTCAATCGTTTGCCTGTTACTCCAGTTTTGACTCCGATTTCTAAACAAATGAATGTCAATAACTTAATTCAGCAAAATAAAGGAATTAGTGTTACCACATCTCCTTTGATACATCAACAGAAAATAATATCGGGGGACTGTAGAAAGAGTGACCAAAGAAGTATTTCAGAAAACGCAAATGAAAAAATAATTTTGTCACCAACGAATCTTCAACATAGCACCAATCCGACAGTCATGGCTCAAAATCGTTTGATATCAATGCAAAATGCCATACATGTTAGTAACATGAATACTGTTCATCTTAACAATAAAGTGGTTATAAATACTGTCAGTCAACTAAATGATAAAAGAGAAAACCAGCCACAGAAATCAGATAAAATAAATCATATCCCGTTTGGATCAACTCCTATAATACATGTTGCTGCAGTAAATAATGCCACAACATCAATCATACAAGGTTGTAACAAATCTGCTCCGAGTAATGTTCAAGAATCAAGTTCGATCAACAGAAGCCAAGGTTCTAATGTTATTCATTCTTTAGGTTCGCAAAGGCTATTGTCACAAGCACCTCTTAGTAACGTTATAAAAATAGACACTAAAAAAGGACCCACGTCTGTGTTATCAATGGCGACAATAAGACCACCGTCAGTTCTAGCTAAATTGGGATTGTGTACTACTACCACTACAACTACCAGTATCACTAACGTGTCGCCGTTATTGTTAAAAACCACTAGCTCAACAGGGCCTGTTAAATTGAGTACCAAATTTGATAAAGATAACAAAGAACCACTGAAGACCTTGGTTTTACAAAATCATATGCGGGAAAATGAACCAAAAGTGAATGAAAAACCTGAACCAATCAAACCCGCTGTTCCTGTTGATGAAACTGTGAAAGACAAAAAAGATTTACTATCGAAACCGATTACATCTCCCGATGAGAATATTGCTAAAGGTGAGACAGACTTTGAAGAATTGTTGAAAGACAACACTAATGAAATAAAAATAACAAATGATCCTGAAAAGAAATTAGAAGTTAATGTTGGTAAAACGGTAACTTTAATAACAACTCATAAAGAAAATCGCGACATGGTTGTATCAAATAATATGGATAGTATGAAAATCGAAAATATGATAAATACGAATAAAACTCAATTTACACCAGTATCATCTCTTACCAATGAAAAGAGAGAAAACAATGAAATAAAAGAAGATAATACGATTGGTCAACCAAAAGAAATAGTTAAAGTTTTGTCTCGTCTAGACAATATTTCAGTGCAGGCAACATTACCTTCTGAACCTGTAGTTAAAGAAAAGACTGACATATTTGGTGTTGATATTAAAAGTGCATCTAGTGGAAATCAAATATCGTTGAATATAGACAACCTTTTTCAATCTGATGAACCCAATTTTGACCTCTTGATGCCAGAAGATTCCCAAGGAAGTGGAAGTCCAATAAAAACTGATGAAAATGACTCTTGGAGTGGTAAAGATGTAAACTTAGAATCTGTTATAAAAAAGGTGGACTCTCTTTGTAACGAAAGTGTTGAAATTACTCAGAAAACAGACGAAATAAGCAAAAGTGTTGATCCTATTAAAGTGAGCCCACAGATTTCAGAACAGATAATCAATCATACACCTCATATAAAATCAATGACTATAAACCCTCCTGTCGAAAATGTTATTGAGCATAAATTTGTAGAAGAGATTGTAACTGATAAAATCATACCAGCTGCTACTACTAAACGAGGTGGACGTAACGTGAGAGGCAGGAAAATAGATAAAAGTCAAGACAGAGTACAGACTCGTCAAATATCTAAACCGTCGAGAGGAGGAACTTCAGCAAAACGGGGTAGAGGTAGAGCCAAAGTAGACAAGAAAGCAAAAACATTAGTTAATAGTAGCGGAAGTACAATGCCAGGGGATGTTTATGATTTCCATGAAGATTCTGGTGATGAAACTGCCACATCACCCAATAAAACTGAAACACGTCCAAGGTTAATTTTAACCATTAAGAGTCCACTCTCAGGGCATTCTTCCGTGACAGCGACTTCAACTCTCAGCATAGCTCAAAAAGAACAATTGAAGTTTATTGAAAAAACGAAAGAGGAAAAAAACGAAGAATTCATTTCACCGTCAATAAACACGCGCAAATCGAGAAGGCTCCAAGAGAAAGACGTCCAGCGGAGCACAGTAGACGATGTAATAGAGGACGTAATCAAGGGTCCCGTTGGACCAGTTAAAACAGGAAAAGAACCAAACAAGAAAAGGCCTACTAGACAAGCCGTCGTAAAGACAACTCAAGAGAAGCCTGTGGGCTCCGATACACGGAAATCGCCTCGCGGTGCCAAACGAACAAGGGATCGAAGTTTATCAGACGCGTCCATCGACAGTGGCGACGAGAGAAACATCAGAGACTGCATACGCGACCCGAAAGTTCCGCGTCTCGAGGAGCTCGAGCCGGAGTCGGCCTCCACGCCGCGCAGCGCCGCACTTCTGCTCCAAGCGGCGCCCGCCGTGCCTGCCGCGCCCGTCGCGCCCGCCGCGCCTGCTCCGCTGTCGCTGGCCGTCGTGACGCAACACGCGCAACACGCACCGCTCGCGCAACACGCGCCCCACGCGCCGCCCGTGATTCATGCGCCGCCGGTGACCCTCGTGCCGCCGGAGATTCAGGCGCCACCCGCGCCACAGGTGTCACCCGTGACCCAGACGCCGCCCGTGGCCCAGGCGCCACCCGGTACCCAGACGCCGCCCGTGAGCCAGGCGCCACCCGTGAGCCACGCGTCGCCCGCGCCTCACGCGCCGGCCGCCCCTCACGTGCCCCACCCTGCGCACGCGCCGCACGTGCCTCTCGCGTCGCACGCGCTTTCTGCGCCACCCTCCACGTCGACGCCCATCACCAAACCGCCTAAAAAGATGATATCCGAGATCAGCGCTAAGCTAGCGGGGGCTTTCGAGGGCGCGCTGGGCGCCGGGTCCACGTCGCGCGCGGCTGGCGCGGCTGGCGCGGCGGGCGCGGCGCTGTCGTGCGCGCTGGCGCCGGGCGGCGGCGACGCGGCGCGCGGCCGGCGGGCGGCGGACGGCGTGCCGGGCGCGCTGGTGCCCGTGGGCGCCACGGAGGCCAGCGACGCGCGCGTGCAGTCGCCCGCGCTGCCGCACCGGCCGCCCTCGGCGCCGCGCGGCCCGGCCGAGCGCGCCACGCCGCTGCTGCGCTGCGTGGCGCGCGCGCCGGCGCGGCCGCTGGAGCGCCCGGCGGAGCAGTTCGACGAGCCCTTCCGCTACGCCGCCACGGCCAGCCTGCCGCGCGGCGCCGCGCACCCGCCGCCCGACCACGTCCACCACCACCCCGGTCAGTATGCACACCTCTCTTTATTATTACAACTTACTCATAACCCATATTTTGATCAACATATAACCTGATACTAGTCTGCAAATTGCAAAACGGATCTATTGGTATATTTCTTTATAGTCCAATATAGTATGAATAATAATTATAAAACAAATGTATTTATTTCAGGTGCCGCCTCTAGAGTTACTATTGCGAGCGTGCCGTCAATCAGTCCTCAAGGCCAGATAGGAGTGGTAATTATTTTTCTCTGGCTTACTAAGCAATTTATCTACAAAGTGTACATATTTCAATTTTGTTCATGCCGTCCGGAAGTCTGCTGATTTAATTGGAAGTCCTCCGCCTGCACATCAACAAACTTCTCCGGTTACTCCGGTATACCACAACGTAATAAAATATTAAGACTTGAGAAAAGGTTTAAATCTCGAGATTATAACTTAAATTGAGAGTAATCATTGCATGTTTGCGGTTTACAGGGCGATGGAATGTATCCTCACTTCTCACATCAACACTATCAGATGTACCAGCAACATTTCCGCGCCACTCAGCATGAGACTCGAGCTACGCCTTCACCATATACTAGGTAATAATTTTACTCAGCATTTGATTAATATGCTAACTGATGTAACTATTTAGTTGTGCTATGTTTACAAGCTTTTATGTACTGGAAGGCCTTTGAAATTAATAGAACACCTTAAATAATTTCATCCGTGATGAACACTCGATTTTCCCTATCGATCGATTTCCTAGTAGATTAGAGAAAAATAAAGTTGTTTTTTGAATTGGAGTAAGAAAATGCTCGAAAAATATATAAGAACAAAAGCCGCTGAACTATAACAATAGCTTTTTTATTGTTTATAAATAATGATAAAAAAAAGTTGGGAGCAGATTTTTTTTCATTACTAACCATGCGTTTTAAAAACATGTATTGGTTGATTGGATGGAATTCCTGCCTATTGATACATAACAAAATTTTATTATATAAGCATATCCTTATGCCGATATGGATATATGGCATCCAACTATGGGGCTCTACTAAGCCGACCAACATCAATATTATACAAACATTCCAGAATAAGGTACTCAGGAGTATTGTTAATGCGCCCTGGTATATAAGAAATGACGACCTCCATCATCATCATCATCATCATCTGCCTAGCCTTTTTCCCAACTATGTTAGGGTCGGCTTCCAGTCTAACCGGATGCAGCTGAATACGACGACCTCCATCGTGACCTAAAAATGGAACCCGTCACCGACATAATCCGAAAATGCTGAAGCCCATGAACAGCGACTCCACCGACATGTGAACATCGAGGCAATTCAGCGTTTAGACCAAACAAATATAGTGCAAAGACTAAAATGGACAAAACCTTTTGAATTAGTGTAGTGTAAAAAGTGTAGAAATAATAGTGCCAATGACACACATAATAAGTAATAATAACACATGAACAAAGTGCTTATATCATCATATCAGACTTTAAGAAAGTGGAATGGACTTATACGGACAATAAACACTATTCTTTTCTTAGTTTTAAAATAGTTATCACGTAATAAATTAAGTTACATTAAAATTGCTTATTAGTCTAGGCTAGATTCTAATTAATTATTAAGAACCTGGTTCTTTTTAATAAAGGATAAAAAATATAAAAATTACTAACATTGTGCGATTTGTGGTTGTTAATAAGAATAATTTATTGTGATGATGATCTCGATCAATATGAAATGGAAAAGTTGTTTAAACGGTTCACGTCGACGGACACAGGTCGCTGGAGGCGGAGGGCTCTGAAGCGCCCGCGCCGCCGCTGGAGCTGCGCCGCCCGCCCGGCGCGCGCGTGCCGCCCGCCGAGCGCGAGCTGGCCTACCGCGCGCCCGACGTGCTGCGGCGCGGGCCCGCGCTGGCCCCGCTGGCCCCGCTGGCCCCGCTGGCGCCGCACGCGCCCGCCTACGGGGCCTGCGGGCGCTCGCCGCCGCCCGCGCACGGCACGTCGCGCCACGCGGGCGCGCTGCCGCCCGGCGCGGCGCCCGGGCCGCCGCACGCGTCGCAGGTGCCGCGCGAGGCCGACTCGCTGCAGATGCTGCTCCGGGTGAGTGCCGCGAGTCCAGCGCGTCGAGCGCCGCCCGCCGCCCGCGTTCCCCGGCTCATGTCCTCGCTCTGTTCCAGCGCTACCCGGTCATGTGGCAGGGCTTGCTGGCGCTGAAGAACGACTCGGCCGCCGTCCAGATGCACTTCGTGGGCGGCAACCCGGGCGTGGCGGGCGACACGCTGTCGCGCCACGCGGACGGCTCCACGCCGCTGCTGCGCATCGCCCAGCGCATGCGCCTGGAGCAGCCGCAGCTGGAGCAGGTGCACCGCAAGATGAAGGTGAGCGAGCGCGCCGCCCGCCCCGACAGCCACGAGCTGACGAGGTCAAACTACTCGATATTATAACTGTACGATCATTTTGCAGTTGGAGAACGAGCACTGTATGCTCCTAGCGCTGCCGTGCGGACGCGACCACATGGATGTACTACAGCAGTCGACCAACCTGACTGCCGGCTTTATTACATACCTGCAGCGGAAACAAGCTGCCGGAATTGTTAACATCGCACCCCCCGGACATCATCAGGTATGTTAACTCATACGACTCAAGGAGGAGTTAAAACTTATAAATAGACTATCAAAATATTAGATTTTCGCAAAAAAAAAAAAAACAATTATCCTGCGACACACATAAACGAATTAAGCATTGTTAGATCCCAAGAATAACTTTGCTGTTTAAGTCAAAACAACGCGGCAGCTTGGTTTTTCGTAGTCTTTTTTTTTTTTGAGACATACTATCAAATACAAACTTATTTTTGCGGTCAATAAAATCAATACTGTGTTTGCTTAAATATTCATCCCAACTACGGAACCCTTCACTGTGCGTGGACCGACACGCACTTGACCGGTTCTTCCATTTTGGTTACCTGCTTTGCGTATTTCATTATGTGACTACCAAATCAATGTTTTTTTTTTTTTTCCAGGCTATGTTTACCGTTCACATATTTCCTTCGTGCGAATTCGCTAACGAGAACTTAAACCGCATCGCACCAGACCTGATGCATCGTGTTGCAGACATCGCACACTTACTAATTGTTATAGCGACCGTGTGAGGAACGCTGTATACTCTTATATTTATGATATTCCACAAGCTATTTGTTATGTACACGACATTCTTGTGGGCTACTTTTAAAACTTGAGTTGAAAGTCCCGATCTTATTCATGGATACATCCTGGACTGGACGCATTTATTCCTAAATCAGTTTGCTTCAATATTGTATGGACAAAAACGCCATCGATGTAGTCGATTCGATGTTAAGAAAGCATTGTAAATATGGCCAGGTTGTGAAATTTTTATCTTCATTTTTATCGTAGCAATAGATCGACCTGGTAGAAGTAAAGTGTAATGAAACTTTAATAGATTTTTCGTCATCTTAACGATGTCAAAAGTTCTTAGGAATTGAGTTGTAATACCTCTGAGAAAGTGAACTCTCGTTTTGGTAATGTAACGTCAGTTTATTTATTGTTATCGCGTATCGCGGCGTCGTCGCCGACGGCTCGGGGCCTCCACACGCGCCTGTATAAAGTCTCACATAGTTAGGTAAGCAGCCGTCACTTATTTAAAGTGCTAGATTTAAGTCATAGCTTATTTGTAAAATACTTTTGTTATGGTCGACTGGGATCGACGATGTTCGGAGTTTAAATTTTTTAAAAATAATAATGATAGATGGCAAAGTCAGTTGATAAAAATATATTTAATTTTGGGTTCAGATTAGATGAGTGGCAATCTATCGAGCATTTTTATTGTTAGTGTAAATTGTTATTTTGTTTTAAGCGAATTAGGTCTAAAATAATTTAAATTATGTAAATATCGAATCTATCCGTACTAAAGTTCGATTTCGCTTAGGTCATTACGGTAGGTAATGGAAAACTCATGAATACTGGGTCGAATGATTACTGTTTACATGTAAAAAAAATAATTAAGTAATTAAGTTAAGATAGTAAGGGAAAAATACATGTGGAAAATAAACTGTGATTCTGACTTTTTAATGTAGACTGTAGGTAGCCCTATTTTATGGAGCATAGAGTGCAGTGTGCTACTAAGCGAAAGCACACCAGTGGCGCGTATGGCCTCGCCTTTAGCGATATCGGAAATTATGTTCAATACTGTTTTGAAAGTCAATCTTTCTATTAACGTGTTCAACAATGCGGAAACGTTATTGTTTGGAGTTAAACTAGAGAGAGCTGCATTATTGGTAAGCACTGTCGTGGTCAGGTAGGCGACTTGATTATTGACCAAATTAAAATGAATCGCAATAAGCTAAGATCGTTAAGAATGTTTTATTTTAAACAACCGAAACCGTGTATCAGTATGACTGTACATTATGTCCAAATGTCAAACTACAGTATCGATATCATCGTTCTCTACAAACACATTCACTAAAAGACTTTGCATACTTACTTAGATATAAATTTCTTTCAATTGCAAATGTAAACATAGCTTAATAAATATATAGTAGGCGATATAAATTCAAATATCGCCTTTTAATAAAAAAGGCTATCCCAGCGATTATTGTTTGTGTATCGGCTTTGCTTCGCTTCGCTCTTTGTAACGGTACAGAGATCGTATAATCAAAGAAACTGCACTGTTACGTAGTGAGAAGCGATGCTTGGGACGTGGCGGGGTTCTCAAACAAACGAATGCGTGGTGGTTATAATAGAACTATAATAATAAAAAATAAATCATATTTACGTAAAATTTGTCACTTAACATTCCCACGGGCTTATAAGAATTCTAAACCTTCACGGTCAAAGTATAACATAATTCCGAATAAAGTCACACAAAATTTATTATATTAAGTGGTAGGTATTTTGAATTGGATACAGCCAAATATATGGAAAAGGTACCTAACATTTCTAGAAGTAAAATATGACGGTCGCGCATTCTTTCGGTTTGGATGAAGCCGTCGTGCACGCGGCATGCGCGCCTGTCCACACAGTGTCGACGTATTCGGATCTCATTGCTGCTTTAATTGCGGGCCGCCGCTCAGGTTATTCTCTACTTGTACTCGCCATCCTCATTTGCCGCTGTTCATTCGCTTTTTTCAATGGAGAGTTTTTTTATGGATATTGACAACACATTAAGGTAAATAGCTGTACTATGAAAGCTTTACAGGATAACCTTCAATCAATTCAAACTAACAATATTGTACTTCTCATAATTTAAGTTTTAGTGGTAGCGCCACATTCTGATTATTATAGTTAGATAATGGTGCGACTGTGCTGTCGTACGTAAAATAAAGTACAAAATATTTTATGTATTGTAATTTTATAAAGTACGATATAAATTTATAGCACAGGTAATATTATTACGTATATTCTTTTTAAGGTTTATAACTAGAATGTATAAATATAATAATTGTATTGTTTGTCATATTTCCGTCGCAAACAGTTCTTAACTTGGCTAGGAGGAACATTAACGAACTCATCACTTCGTCCATTAATTTTAAAATATCTATAATTTTACTAGCAAACAGATGCCCAATGATGTACACACTTAAAAAATCTTATTTGAACTCCTTATGAAGGAGGTTAATGTAAATAAGTCTTCGTGAAATATAGTGATATGACGGTATTTAGACACGCTATTGAAAAAATATGGTATAAGAAACATTATGAGAATTATAAATGATTAATTTATTGCGGTGAAAGTATTTACTTTTTTTTTTGTAACTGGGGTGTAGTTATTTCCTAAGCTGTTGTTAATACATTTTATGTGATTTGTTGTTCGTAAATTTTATTATTTATCTTATCTGTTCAGTCGTAATATTATCGTCTATATTAATTTAATTTATGTGACAGAATCAAAAAAAGAAAAAATCGATTGATTCTGCCTAGTTAATAATTACATCCTTCAGAGCGTTATGCTAAAAATGTCAATTATTAATAATAATATGTCTCGGAATATTCATTTATTCCCTAAATATTATTTTTATTATTACACAAAATTTACACAGTTGCACACTTAACTGCATGTGAGAAGTATAATATAGTTTTGTTTATTTATTATTGAAGCGAGTTTCAAAGCGGTCCCACTGCGCAGTGGCTTCAAGCTGGTTCTTTGAGGCCACAGTGCCGTCGGGCCCTTTATGTTCACCGAGAAATGTTTAATTCTGTTCTCTAGCATGAAGTGGTTATATGAGGATGGAACGTCTAGAACCTTCGGGTCTGCTTCGCTAGCGACTGTTGTTGGTGTGCGAGATGATAGTTTAAATATTTGTAAAAATAACATTTGATCTCAAGTGTGCAGCAAAAGTGAACGTGAGTTAGATTGTTGTAGAGCAACAGTCGCGTGCGGATACAACCCGATGCCAGTGTGCTCGATGTTGGTTTGGATTCTAACAGAGCGTACGTATAGAAAAAATATTGTGATCATAATTATATTATAGTTTTAAAGCTAGTTTGTAGAGATAACTGTATATTTTGTACATATTGAAAATAGTATTGTATCTTTACTTCCCTTATCCAAACAACCCAGAATCCTGTGTGTTATGTACCTCCTACCTACCAATACTATTAAAAAAATATTACATAAACGTTTTTGTTTTTTTATTTATTTAGCCTCGTGTTTGATTAAGGGAAAGGGTGATAAAAATAATGATTATGATCGTCCGTATGTACACAAATAGCGCAGCAAAATTACGTAATTTTACCGAAAAGGTGCGTAATAAAATATGCGTAATTTACGGTCAATTACACAGATTATGTGTGATTACCATAGTTATAGGATAGGAGATATGCCCTGTAGTTGAAAATGTATTAGATAGAACTCCATGTCGTTCCGAAGATCCCACCACCGCGCCACTACTACACATAGTTCAGTAAAGGCTATAAGATACAAAATCGCGCACACACTCGCAATTCATAAATCTGAACGTACTTCACCATCAATTATAAACCTTAACTCATCTAACATACCGTGCATTTAAATCTGAACGTACTTCACCATCAATTATAAACCTTAACTCATCTAACATACCGTGCATTTACCATGCACCGTACAACCACGGTAATATTATTTATATACGCACTAGCGTATCAATCGATAACTTTCCGATTTAGTCAATCACTAGATTGACTAAATCGGGTTCTGAAAATTAATAAAAACCGGCCAAGTGCGAGTCGGACTCGCCCATGAAGGGTTCCGTTACGTTACGATTTATGACGTATTAAAAAAAAACTACTCACTAGAGCTCGTTCAAACCAATTTTCGGTGGAAGTTTATATGGTAATGTACATCATATATTTTTTTTAGTTTTATCATTCTCTTATTTTAGAAGTTACAGGGGGGGGGGGGGGGGACACACATTTTACCACTTTGGAAGTGTCTCTCGCGCAAACTATTCAGTTTAGAAAAAAATGATATTAGAAACCTCAATATCATTTTTGAAGACCTATCCATAGATACCCCGCACGTATGGGTTTGATGAAAAAAAAATTTCGAGTTTCAGTTCTAAGTATGGGGACCCCCAAAATTTTTTGTTTTTTTTTCTATTTTTGTGTGAAAATCTTAATGCGGTTCACAGAATACATCTACTTACCAAGTTTCAACAGTATAGCTCTTATAGTTTCGGAAAAAAGCGGCTGTGACATACGGACGGACAGACAGACAGACAGACAGACATGGCGAATCCATAAGGGTTCCGTTGCCATTTGGCTACGGAACCCTAAAAACGATGTCCAGAAAATATTATATTATAAATCAATAAAAAATACAAAAAAAATTTGTAAATAAATATTTTTAACATTAGGTATATCTATATCTATCTATCTTCTCAAGGGTCTTCCAACCGGATTTAAACGTCATCTTTTTAGGTCTTCCAACTGGGTTAAAACCGATCTCCAACCGATTGTCAACCGATTCTCCAATCTTTTAAAAACCTATGATGAGACTGAGGATCTTTTAAAAACACTCTCATAACTTCCCGGTTTTGGCCCAACATAACCGTTTAATAACCCAATAGTAATTTCATAAACACACACACACACACAGAGAGAGAGAGATATGCACACACCCTCACACATGCACATACATGCAACATGTACACGCACATAAGCACGCCACCCACGAACAGAAACACAGACGCAGTACTCAAAAATCAAACATTCATACTCAATCACGTCCCACACAAACGATCTCATTTTTACCATTACTTTATTCTTATTTTTTACCTCCGAATTTGTAACCATCTAAAGTATTAATTTTATATAGATTTATTCCATTAAACAGTGTTGATAATAATGTATGTAAGTTAATTAGGGACTTAACTTGGGAGACAACACGTAGCACTATGCTCAATTTTTTTTTTTTATTATCTTTAGGGAGGCAAACTGTTTCTCCTTAATACAGATCGTACAGCTACCTAGCTAGGAGAACAGTAGTTCAGCCCTACAAATATTTGTTAGTATAAGTTCTAGGCTTACTTAATAACTTTAATATGTACGTACCACAAATACCCTTTAATGCAATAAATATTTTTATTATTATTATTTATTATTAAAATTATTATTTAACTATATATCCGTTGGGTAATCGACATTGTTGTCGATAGCCTACGTTAGTGGACCTGCACAGCCACATCACTAGCTGGTCGCAACCAGCAGCGGCCGTATCATGCGATGCACCTAGAAATGGGTCGAGGGCAAAAACAAATATGGACAAAATGGGCAGAAACTTGGCATATTGAGCATAAATGAGTTTACGCCCAAATAAATGCCCGATCACTGGGCATAAAAATGAATAACTTTGTTTTGTAAAAAATAAAGCAGGAACTTAAATTAAAATGAAACTTAATGTCAATACGTATTTTGTAAATTAAAATTTTAATGAAATATTCGGTCATAAGATAATCAGTTTTTAGGGTTCCGTAGTCAACTAGGAACCCTTATAGTTTCGCCATGTCTGTCTGTCCGTCCGTCTGTCCGTCCGTCTGTCCGTCCTCGCTTAATCTCTGTGATCGTTAGCACTAGAAAGCTGAAATTTAGTACCAATATGTATATCAATCACGCCGACAAAGTGGTAAAATAAAAATTGGATTTTTTTTTTTATTAGGGTAGCCCCCCTGTATGTAAAGTGGGAAGTGATTTTTTTTTAATTCAACCCTAATGTGTAATATATTGTTGGAAAGGTATTTAAAAATGAATAGGGATTTACTAAAATCATTTTTTGATAATGTCAATAATTTCGGAAATAATTCGTCCAAAAGTAAAAAACAATGTGTCCCCCCCTCTAACTTTTGAACCATAAGTTTTGAAAATATGCAAAAAATCTGAAAAGTAGAACTTTATAAGGACTTTCTAGGAAAATCATTTCGAACTTGATGGAAACGACAGTTTTTGTACAAAAAAGAAAAAAAGTTGTACAAAATAATTTCTGGACTAAGTTTGTAGTATAATCGTATATGCAAGCATTTTTTTTAACTTCGTTTACATATTTTATTATCCTGAACGTATCTTTTTCAAACATAAAAAGAATTATTGAAATCGGTTCTCGCAATCCAAAATTACCACCGAAAACTTCTGGCACGTCTATGTATTAATTAATAACCCAATTCCCCGAGAGATGGCGCTGTAAAATAGACAACATTTTCTCGAACTTTTCATGTGTGGTTGGAATCTATAACTCTTTTTTTAGTTATCACCGTCCTTTGCGGGCCCGTTTTTAGTGTACCGTAATTATTAGAGTTCCGTAACAAATAGCCTTTTTTAAGTTGGGTTACCACTATGTTCGCGCTCCAGCAGCGCACCGCGCTCCTGCAACTGCTCCAATGGATACGTCGCACTTCTACATGCGCTCCCCTTTGACACACTGCGCTCCCCTTTGTGTTCGCGCTAAAAACCGTCACGAGTCGGAGTGCCTGCCGCGGAGCGTGCAATGTTGCACGCTCCGTGTTCGCACACGAACCCACTACCGGGAGCAGTTGCAGCAGCGCGGAGCGCTGCTGGAGCGCGAACATAATGGATACCCACCTTTAAACTCATAAGTGGGAACACTTATTGTGACGAACGGGAAACTACGGAACCCTACACTGAGCGTGGCCCGACACGCTCTTGGCCGTTTTTTGTTAAAAGAATCACAGTTGAAAATTCGAATACGTAATTATAGAAAATATAATTTTAACTCTCGTAAATTGAAAAATGAAGTGAAGTTTTGTAATTGGCTTTGATACTACAATAATCATAAGTAAGTAATATAGTATGTATGTTCGTAGCTGTAAGACTTCCGAATAAAATAAATGTTTGTCAATTTTTACCATTATCGTGGTCCTAATTATAATTTTGGCTTGATTTTGATGTCTATTACGTAAACTAATAATAGGTAATGAAATCGCTCAATACAATGTAGATAGCTTCAGTCATCATCATCACTAAAGTTGATATTAAGTAGATGCAACATCAACAAATTCTAGGTTTCGGTTTGTTGAAGTCGATGTTGATGGGCGGGAATCAAAATCCTCAGGCGTATTGAATTGAATCGAGTTAGATTCATCTTGACTATCATAATCATCGCTTAAAAAATCGTCGATTTCCGTATCAAAATCGTTAACATTGGACAATTGGATACTTTTAGATGGATCATTATTTTCCTTGTATGCCAAAGATGTGATTTGAGCTGCTCTTTCTGTAGTAAGGCGATTTCGTTTAGCACTGTGTATGAATCAGTTTAGAGGTATGAGGAACAGGGTGTAACTTTAACGTTCACTCAACCTCCATAGAAAAGGGAGGATCCTCCGAGCAGACGGGTGTTGTGCCTGGCGGGCAATTGCCCAACGATTGATGTTGGGAAATTGTATCTATGCTAATTGCGTGGTTATACTCTGCTTGCGAGATGCAGGATTTGCGTGACGTCAGTATGACGCGTTGTTCACATGTGGCGTTGTAGATACCGCTACAAAACCATGGATGCCGCAGATGTGCAAGGTGCAGTCAGGATACGAAGTGCCACTTTACTTAACGGCGAGGAACCACAAATTCCTTTCCACCACAATACGGCATCTACCTTCTCTGTAGCTTTACATGTGAATTCTTCTCCCCATATACCATCTCTCGCTCTATATTGAGCAAGATCAATCAGACAATCTAAATTCAAAAAAACCGCCGTACACGCTATTGTTTACGTTTGACGTATTTATACGTTCCGCTCGCTTATCAGGTAAAGCATACTCTTAACCTTATTATATCAATTACTGGTTTATTACAATACTAGCTTCTGCCCGCGGCTTCGCCCGCGTGGATGTCGGAAATTATCCCACGGGAACGTGCTAACAGGATAAAATGTATGTGTTTCCCCAGAATGCCATCTATCTCGCGGGCCCTTTGTGGCTAATTACAATAGAAAACCAATTGTGTCTCATTAGTGGTGATTAAGAGGGTACCTATATGATATCTTTACCTAAGTACCTCATCATCTCATCTGCCTAGCCTTTTCCCAACTATGTTGGGGTCGGCTTCCAGTCTAACCGGATGTAGCTGAATACCAGTATTTTACATGGAGCGACTGCTTATCTGACCTCCACAACCCAGTGACTGGGTAATACGTGATAAGACCCGGATACCGGATACCGTACCTAAGTTCCTACATAATTAAAAAATAAATAAACTCAATAACAGAAAATTAAATACCTACCTACCTAAATAAACATATTTCTGATGATAACTAATCTAAACTCAATAAATAAGCAAAATCCCTAAAAACTAATATCTATACGAATGACTAATCCTACCTCATCATCATCATCTGCCTAGCCTTTTCCCAACTATGTTGGGGTCGGCTTCCAGTCTAACCGGATGCAGCTGAATACCAGTATTTTACATGGAGCGACTGCCTATCTGACCTCCACAACCCAGTTACTGGGTAATACGATACCCCTTGGTAAGACTGGTTGTCAGACTTTCGGGCTTCTGACTACCCGTAACGACTGTCAAAGATCCACGAATGACAGCCGGGACCAACGGCTTAACGTGCTTTCCGACACACGGAGGGGTCTCGGTATGTAAAGATGGCCACCCATCCACAGACCAACCGCGGCAAGCGTAGCTTAACCTGACCGGTCGACCTGTGCGGCTGATAATATTTAGCCACGGGCCCCTCACTAATCCTACCTAACAGTATTATAAAATAACCTACGGTCACTACGTACACTATCAAATATACTACCTATACTTTAAAATTAAAATCTATACCTACGACTTATATAAAAATAAACCTAAATAACTCTAAAAACTAAAAGGAATAAAAATTAACTCCACTGCGGGTGACCTAACCTACGACAAACTTATTATTTGCGGTTGGTACAGTAATCGGGTCTATGGTTCGAACCGCAAAATTAAGTTTGTTTTTTATTGTATATACTTTTCCGGGATAAAAAGTACCCAGTGTGGTGCCCAGGATATTAAAGAATAATTTATACCAAGTTTCATCGTAATCGAACCGGTAGTTTTTGCGTGATGCCTGAACAAACAGACAGACAGACAGACAAAAATTTTTTTAATCACATTTTTGGGTTCGGTGTCGGTCTAGTAACACCCCCTGCCATTTATTTTTTTGATATTTTCAATGTACAGAATTTTCACTTCTACAGATTTATTACAAGTACTAGCTTCTGCCCGCGGCTTCGCCCGCGTGGATGTCGGAAATTATGCCACGGGAACGTGCTAACAGGATAAAATGTATGTGCTTCCCCAGGATGCCATCCATCTCGCGGGCCCTTTGTGGCTAATTACAATAGAAAATCAATTGTGTCTCATTAGTGGTGATTAAGAGGGTACCTATATGATATCTTTACCTAAGTACCTACCTAATTTAAAAAAAATAACCTACCTAAATAAACCTATTTCTGATGATAACTAATCTAAACTCAATAAATAAGCAAAATCTCTAAAAACTAATATCTATACGAATGACTAATCCTACCTAACAGTAGGTATTATAAAATAACCTACGGTCACTACGTACACTAACAAATATACTACCTATACTATAAAATTAAAATCTATACCTACGACTTATAAAATTAAACCTAAATAACTCTAAACACTAAAAGGAATAAAAAGGTCGCACAGATAATACTGCGGGTGACGTAACCTTCGACAAACTTATTATTTGCGGTTGGTACAGTAATCGGTCTAGGGATCGAACCGCAAAATTAAGTTTGTTTTTTATTGTATATACTTTTCCGGGATAAAAAGTACCCAGTGTGGTGCCCAGGATATTAAAGAATAATTATACCAAGTTTCATCGTAATCGAACCGGTAGTTTTTGCGTGATGCCTGAACAAATAGACAGACAGACAGACAGACAGACCGACAGACAGACAGACAAAAATTTTTGTAATCACATTTTTGGGTTCGGTGTCGGTCTAGTAACACCCCCTGCCATTTATTTTTTTGATATTTTCAATGTACAGAATTTTCACTTCTACAGATTTATTATAAGTATAGATATAGATATTAGTTATAATCCAATATGTTTTTGTGAATTTACCTTTTCCGCACACTCAAAAATAGCTATTTGAATGAAAAATTTAATAAAAGTTCTGTTAAAGTTTTTGCCCAGGCAAAAGGCATTTATTGGGCGTTTATGGGCATTTATCCGGCGTTTATTCAATGCGCCCAATATGCCAGGGCATTAACCCATTTCTAGATGCACCGCATAAATTTTAATAAAAGTATCGTTTTGTGATTTTTACATTGCTTGTCTAGTCACTTAGCAATGTATTTAGTGAGTTTTTTTTTGCGAAAATAGTACAGTCGTTGCGAAATTTGAAAACAAAATTAACGTAATAAAGCAAGAAATATTTTATAATTTGTTGTTTTTCATGATTTTAAAGACAAATATAGTAAAATAGATACTTATACTCGTATTTATATATGGTAAGTGATTCCATGACTTACAAAGTTTTGGTTTTAGCTTCGGTTTTTACAAGAAACCACTGAACAACGGCATTCTTATATTTTTTCACGATCACGGTCGAAAGCGCACTAGTTCGCGGAGACGGCCGGGCCATTTGCCTAGTGCATGATCATTTCGGGCATGCCACGACGACACAGACACGCCTCCTTGTCACTTCTCCTTTTTTACATTTCTATGGTGATTACTATAAAAAAATTAAAACAAGTTTTTCAAAAGTTGAAAATGTCAAGTTAAAAACGCCAAATATTATTTGACAGTTTTTATATTATAAATAGAAGAACTGTCAAAAATTCAAAATTATTCCTCCGATAAAATTATCTGGCGTTGGAAAATAGTTTTTATTCATAGAATAAAATTGATATTTGACAGATCTTTTATGGAAGAATTGTCAAAAATTCAAACGTCAGTTTTATTCCTCGTATAAAAATATTTGGCGTTGGAACAACCAGCCCTAAGTCTTATTACTAAGGGCTGATTTTTCCATCGCCAGATAACTTTTAATCGAGGAATAAAATTGACGTTTCACAGTTTTTGTATGAAATAACTGTCAAAATTTCAAAGTTATTCCCTGAATAAAGTTATCAGATGATTGAAAAATCAGCCCTGAGTCGTGCACGTTTATCTTTGGATTGAAGTATTGTCGGATAGCTCTTTACGAATGTCACTGACTGTTTCTAAGTGACTAATTAAATGAATAATACTTGAGGGCTTGCCGCGAAACTCGTATGAACAGTGGGTAGGTACCTATTATCCCTCTCTAAAATTCCAAAAACCAAATGTCCAGTACCTGCCCGCAAATATCAGTTCTGCGTGTTCGGATATTCAAATACGTGATTGTGCTTATGGCGACATAATATGGGTCTCGTTCTGCGTATGCCTTTCGGGGAACCTTGGTGCAAACCAAGGCTAAAAGTGTGATGAGCCATATGTCATGAAAGTTTGAAGTGCTAAGTTCAAATAAAGCGATGAAATGCTTCTTTTTTTTGCGCATTTTTAAGTAAAATATTTTTATGATCATTTGTCGTATTTATAAGAACAAACACTTTAACATATATAAAGCCTATTCATTTGAAAGCTTATAGAATGCAATAAATTCACTTCAAGCACAACAAATGTGTTTTTTATACGTATAAGTATACCTACGTCATAAAATGTGTTTAAGTATACCTACGTCTTTGCGCATTTTATGTGAAACGGTGAAGTGTTAGTTTGTACCGGCTGTTTTGCATAGAATAAGGTCTCCAAAAGTTATAAAGTCAAAATCATGTTTATAGAACGCTCTTTATTTCATTCTATGCCTACCATAAGGCCATCTTGAAATAGGACACTGCCCATGATTTCCTGTGGAATGGAAGAGCGGGGAAAAATAAAATTAGTTTTTGTATTGGACGTCACTAGCTCATCGCATTTCAGCAAGCTAGACAAGTCTATTCATTTATTACACTATAGATAATTATTAATGTTTAACAACAACAAATAATAATTTTATTTTATTGTACTGATAACAAGTAACATTTATTTAATGATGAACACTACATCACCGTATTCCTAGTGTCTAACAAATTATTGCTAGTCGTTCGTGTTGACTTCTACTTCTTACAAGGATTTAGCAGCCTTGTTTCATCATCAGATCTGCTAATTTAAAGATTCGTAGCCAGCTGAAAGTCTCTGATTGTGGTTGAGCGGCCGTTGACCCGGAGGCAGTGGCCGTAGTGGTTTCAACGCGGGAAGGCGCTTTCTCTGGAGTGCGCGCCGAATTCGTCGGCGATTTCTTCTCTGCCTTCTGGTTTTCTGGCGACTTTGTAATAGCTGGTGACGTCATTCTGTAACAAAGAGATTTTCTGGTTATCTTTTCGTTCTGCAATTGATATCCTATTGTAGGCACCTATAAGGTCCCGGGGGTAATTTCTATGTCGATCTTGGATGTTTTTACACCCTTGATGCCGGGAACCCTTTGGAGGGTGCTCTTTAGTCGCATCTGCGATGCCGGTAGCAAGCCCTCGTGGACGGGTCATTTTTAATTTAGGTTTTTCTTAGCAAATACAGCGTTATAGAATTTAAATCTGTTCTATTATATATTTTAACAAGAGAGTTTTTTATAAGTATAGGTACGCGCTGGTCTTTAACCCGCAACTGAAACAGGGGTGTTGATAAGTTTAACGTGTGTATCGTAGCTTCCAAATGGCTGAACCGATTTCGATTGTTTTTGTTTTGTTTGAAAGGTGACTTGATCGAGAGTGTTCTTAGCTATGATTTAATAAAATCTGTTCAGCCGTTTGAAGATTATCAGCTCTTTTCTTGATGAAGGGATGTGTGCATCATCCACAGGTCTGATCGAATCGAAATAATGATATTCGAAGAACATCCACAACACACACACAAGAGCAACCACTGATGCTGCAGCATCACCTGGAATTTGCAGAATACCCAACTCCCTCACCAACATACAGTAGAAGTATCGTGTTTGGGCTCATTGGAACGGTCTCCATAAAAACGTTATAGATAGATTTTGATCTGATTTGGGATCGGGTCTGATGATGGTGTAGCATAAAGAAGAGAATAAATTAGTAACTAGCTTCACTGTAATACGTACAGCTGCGCAGATTTAAGCGAGTCACGCGTGTCTACTATTATTAGTATACTAGCTTCTGCCCGCGGCTTCGCCCGCGTGGATGTCAGAAATTATCCCACGGGAACGTGCTATCCTAATAAAAAGTATGTCCTTCCCTAGGATGCCATCTATCTCTTTGCCAAATCAGAAGTACAGTGGTTTCCGTGTGAAAATGTAACATACAGTTTCAAGTTTAAATCCTCCCCTTAAAAACCGAATTAGCCCTTTTTGCCCCGTCAGGGGTCAATTTTCGACTACTTTACATAATTATTATTAATTATTTTCTGTCAAAACTATTAATACTGAGTTTCGAGTTAATTGGACCGCGCATTCAATTACTTCCACACAAACTTCAAGACCCCTATATCCCCCTTTGAGGGGTAGTTTTGGAAAACTTATAATAATAAACTTTATTACTTACTTAGGCGAGTATTCTTGCCAAGTTTCAAGTTTATTAACCTAATAAAGACGATTTTTCATATAAACTGTATCCCTGCGTTTTAACCCCACAGGGGTGGAATTAAAAAAAAATCGTTTGGGATGTATTTATAACTTGACTTGATTTATACTAATTTTCGAGTTAATCAAGCCATGCAGTAAAATCCTCCCCTGTAAAATTGACTACCCATTTTCAGCCCGTCACTGGTAATTTTCGAAAAACACTGATACACATTATTCTTTACTTGCGATCCTAGTTATAAAGACTGAGTTTCGAGTAAATCGGACCGCACGCCAAAATTCTTCCATACAAACTTTAAAACCCCTAATCCCCTTTTGGGGGGTAGTTCAGAAAAACAAAACAATGGCAAACTTCTTAATTTACTTTGTTCTGTTAAGTAGATCGACACCGCTTCTCTATAGTCGCATTAAGTAAATTAATTATGGCTGAACACTGTCTCTTAAGACACAGGTCGCCCTAGTTTAAGGCAGGGTCAAAAAAAAAACTAAGTACAGATTACTGCAATATTAAATGTCAATTGCCTTCTAATATGTCATCTACAACTCTATGTAACACTGTAACTGACTGATTGCTATTCTTGTACTAAACTATCTGTATTTTTTTGGGAAATAAACATATTATTATTATTATTACTTAGATAAGTATTCATGTCAAGTTTCAAGTTTATTAACTCAAAGAATAAGATTTTTCATACAAACAAAATCCCCCCATTTCACCTTCTTAGGGGTGGAATTTCTAAAAATCCTTTCTTAGTAACTCTGCACGAAGAATACCTCCTCCAAATTTCATGACTCCAGGACCAGCGGTTTAGGCTGTGCGTTAATTATCAGTGCCAATTGTGGTCACCCATCCTAGTTGGAACCACGACCGGGGTTGCTTAGCATGAGTTAGCGCTACGACCACAAAGCCATCGAGCTTCTCACTCATTCCTCATTGTATTATACAACGTGTCCCAGAAATCAACGTCAAACCGAAAACGGGCAATAGGCCAAGTCGTGACAGTTATTAGAAAAATATAATTTATATTTCAAATAGCTTCTGCCCGCGGCTTCGCCCGCGTGGATGTCGGAAATTATCCCACGGGAACGTGCTAACAGGATAAAATGTATGTGCTTCCCCAGGATGCCATCTATCTCGCGGGCCCTTTGTGGCTAATTACAATAGAAAACCAATTGTGTCTCATTAGTGGTGATTAAGAGGGTACCTATATGATATCCTTACCTAAGTACCTACATAATAAAAAAAAAAAACTCAATAACAGAAAATAAAATACCTACCTACCTAAATAAACCTATTTCTGATGATAACTAAACTCAATAAATAAGCAAAATCCCTAAAAACTAATATCTATACGAATGACTAATCTTACCTAACAGTATTATAAAATAACCTACGGTCACTACGTACACTATCAAATATACTACCTATACTTTAAAATTAAAATCTATACCTACGACTTATAAAAATAAACCTAAATAACTCTAAAAACTAATAGAAATAAAAAAGGTCGCACTGAAAAACACGGTTTAGAATTGCAAGTAGCAGTTAAAATAAGAACGAACGCTCGCCACTCAACACGTCCGTTCAAATCAAAGTTCAAAAAATATCCTTATATACGGTAGCGATCCGTGGCGGCCGTGCGCCACGCGTGTGCTGCGAACGGTGCAAGCCAAATTCAACCTTCAGCACTACATTTAGAGCATAACTTTAGTGAACTCCACTGCGGGTAACGTAACCTACGACAAACTTATTATTTGCGGTTGGTACAGTAATCGGGTCTAGGGATCGAACCGCAAAATTAAGTTTGTTTTTTATTGTATATACTTTTCCGGGATAAAAAGTACCCAGTGTGGTGCCCAGGATATTAAAGAATAATTATACCAAGTTTCATCGTAATCGAACCGGTAGTTTTTGCGTGATGCCTGAACAAACAGACAGACAGACAGACAGACAGACAAAAATTTTTTTAATCACATTTTTGGGTTCGGTGTCGGTCTAGTAACACCCCCTGCCATTTATTTTTTTGATATTTTCAATGTACAGAATTTTCACTTCTACAGATTTATTATAAGTATAGATTTTATGGATTAAAAATAAATCTCAAAAACCGGCCAAGTGCGGGTCCGACTCACCCATGAAGGGTTCCGTTACGTTACGATTTATGACGTATTAAAAAAAAACTACTCACTAGATCTCGTTCAAACCAATTTTCGGTGGAAGTTTATATGGTAATGTACATCATATATTTTTTTTAGTTTTATCATTCTCTTATTTTAGAAGTTACAGGGGGGGGGGGGGGGGGACACACATTTTACCACTTTGGAAGTGTCTCTCGCGCAAACTATTCAGTTTAGAAAAAAATGATATTAGAAACCTCAATATCATTTTTGAAGACCTATCCATAGATAGGTACCCCACACGTATGGGTTTGATGAAAAAAAAAATTTTGAGTTTCAATTCTAAGTATGGGGACCCCCAAAATTTATTGTTTTTTTTTCTATTTTTGTGTGAAAATCTTAATGCGGTTCACAGAATACATCTACTTACCAAGTTTCAACAGTATAGCTCTTATAGTTTCGGAAAAAAGCGGCTGTGACATACGGACGGACAGACAGACAGACAGACAGACATGACGAATCCATAAGGGTTCCGTTGCCATTTGGCTACGGAACCCTAAAAAGTGACTCCCTTTAACAAAGCCACAGTTGTAAGTACGAAGTCAATACAAATACAGAAAGATGCGTAATAAACGAAAGAGCGTATAACGTACTGCCCAAGTCTGCTATTACCTACAATAGTGTCAGAATGGTTTATCTTTGATTTCATGATTTGTTGATTTTGACAAGTTTGGTAATCTACTAACATATTGGCGTCATTATGACTTTCCAGTGGTCAACCACTGACACTCCATTGAAAGAAATGGCATAGAATGGTATTCTTGTACATAATGATAAATGAATGATTGACTTACATAAAATACTTGACTTGTATAAAACACTAATAAATAATATGTAAAAATATATATGTAGGATCAGGAGTGCCGAGCGGTATATCGTCAGGGTTTGGAGTTCCCATTTTATTGGGATAAATAAGACGGTATAAACAATTACAGGGTTTTATTAAAGTACACAAAAATACACGATACAAAAAGACACAAATAATGGGTAAATATGAAAAAAACAGTTAATCGAACAAACCCTTTAGGGTCACAGTTCGTACAGCGGCCAAGCCACCCAACACAAAGTGTATCTACTCGCTATTTAGCAAGCCAACACAGCTATGTAAATATACAGCAGCGCTGTACCAGGTAAACCGACAGTTTTGTCGGGAGCAGGTGCTCTGTATTGAGTCGAATCCGAAGACCGACTGACGAGCAAAACGAGTGCACGCTCTTTTATAGGCTGATGCCACCTTGCAATCCCTCCACGACAACTCTGTCCAATGACGCACGTCAAGTGTTTACTTGATACAAAACACTAAAATACGCTAAATCTAATCAGACTTACATTATAAAGTAATCAAATAATACAAGAAGAATTGTCATAAATAAACAATGGTGATTTCACAAAGCAAATCATTTTAAAAACAAAGTAACATGTCATCCGTTGTTTTGAATAAAACCAACGGTTACAATTTATCGAAATAAGTTGCCAAAAATCAATTAGGGCGTACAGCAAGTACTCAATAAATTATGTTTCAATTTATTAGACAATAATTGATAGTAAAAATCACTTAAATTAATAATAAACACAAATCATACCAAATTCTGTTGACTACCCACAATTGTAATTCGACAACAAACTCCGACACGGCCAGAACTGACGTTCTACACGGCCTCGTGTGATCCTGAAAAAAAAAACACTTAGTGAATATCGATCGGCCTTTCTGACAAACAAAAGCCTTAACAAAAGGTATGTTGAAAGGAAAAATCCTGAATTAGTTAAGTAAAATCAATCGATACCAGTTGCATCGCAATAATTCAAAATGATCATACTGTTACAGACAATACATAGCTCAATTAAAGTAGAGACATAGTCTCCCAGCCAAAATCACACCATGGGATTTGACAAGTAACTTGGAGTCGAATAGACAACTCGCATAGGCGTCAAAATAGACAACCCGCATAAGCGTCAAGTTCAACGTCCAAATCCAGGAGTCAACATAGACATCCGATTAAGCGTCAAGATAGACATTTAAAACAAGAATCAACATAGATATCTTGTCAATTCAGCTATAGTACGTCAGTAGCAGATGAAACATCATCATCAGTGTCAACATTGACATCATCATTATCAGTGACGCGACATTCAGGCATTTTTCGTACACTATCATGGGCATATTTGAAAATTCTATTGCTACTCAGGGACCTATAAATAAACAGTAATGTTTTCGACACTCAGGCTATACCATTTAGATGTCAGTGAAGTGACCTGTCAACTGGAATATGCGGCTAAAGATTCTCCTTCTTTTGGTTGACTATTATGAAGGTTATTGAGGGTAGAGAGTTATTCTTTGGATTAGAAACAATTGCTAAAATCTCCGAATCACGCTGTTGTTCAGCTAAAAGCCAACTATTAGACAGAGTTGTAATATCAACACGTTTTTGTTCTGCTTTGTTAATTGATTGTGAAAGGGGGTTTCTTGAAAGAAAGTCTACGTGGTTCATATATCTGCATGCTCGTAATATCAAAATCGTAAGCCTGCATACGACACTTGGGAAAGACATGTGTTAGCACTGCCCTTTGAGGCTTTAGTAAGGGCAATAATAAGAGCGCCACCTTGAAGAGGCTTTTCTGATAGGCAAATATCAACGGTTGTAGGTACTCCAAGATTGAGCATTGGAATCGGGTAGGTCTAGGTCAAAATCAGGCAAGCGAATTACAGTAGACGGAGCAGAGTGCGTCTTAAGCGATTCAATTAACTGAGCCATATTACGGTTCTGAAGCTCTAACATCACTCGCCATGGATCACCAACACCCTGCGATTCCTGGGCTAAACCTAATCCCACTTCTGATGTAGGATCAGGAGTGCCGAGCGGTATATCGTCAGGGTTTGGAGTTCCCATTTTATTGGGATAAATAAGACGGTATAAACAATTACAGGGTTTTATTAAAGTACACAAAAATACACGATACAAAAAGACACAAATAATGGGTAAATATGAAAAAAAACAGTTAATCGAACAAACCCTTTAGGGTCACAGTTCGTACAGCGGCCAAGCCACCCAACACAAAGTGTATCTACTCGCTATTTAGCAAGCCAACACAGCTATGTAAATATACAGCAGCGCTGTACCAGGTAAACCGACAGTTTTGTCGGGAGCAGGTGCTCTGTATTGAGTCGAATCCGAAGACCGACTGACGAGCAAAACGAGTGCACGCTCTTTTATAGGCTGATGCCACCTTGCAATCCCTCCACGACAACTCTGTCCAATGACGCACGTCAAGTGTTTACTTGATACAAAACACTAAAATACGCTAAATCTAATCAGACTTACATTATAAAGTAATCAAATAATACAAGAAGAATTGTCATAAATAAACAATGGTGATTTCACAAAGCAAATCATTTTAAAAACAAAGTAACATGTCATCCGTTGTTTTGAATAAAACCAACGGTTACAATTTATCGAAATAAGTTGCCAAAAATCAATTAGGGCGTACAGCAAGTACTCAATAAATTATGTTTCAATTTATTAGACAATAATTGATAGTAAAAATCACTTAAATTAATAATAAACACAAATCATACCAAATTCTGTTGACTACCCACAATTGTAATTCGACAACAAACTCCGACATATATATAAATGAAATGTGGTATAAATAAAGTAGTGGTAGTTTTTCGAAAATCATTTCTACTAACGGGTTTTATAATAATGGCAATACGACAATGTCATTATGACACAATTCTATTACGAGACCAATGATCGCCATTAAGAATTTAGCAGATTACGAACTTTAAGCAAAATGACAATGGGATGGGAATGGGATCGTGTTGGAATGACGAATTTATAAAAATAGCAGACTTGGGGCCCTGCAGTACTGCACAACTTACCTAACGCATCCCTGTTTCGCCAGAGTGGCGTCTTTATCTGTTTCACTCACACAATCAAAATCAAATCAAAATCAAAAGTCATTTATTCAAATTAGGCTGAGAATCAGCACTTTTCGAACGTCAAAATTACAAAAGACAGTCCCCCAAAAACGCCCGCCCTTCGCCACTTCCTAGTGCTATCCTTTGTAAAGCCATATTGATCATTATGGAGGAGGCTGTTTAAATTAAAATGTCTTAGCAACTGCTTGAGTATTAACTTTTCAAATATTTTGCTAAATGCAGGTAAAATAGAAATAGGCCTGAAATTGCCAACGTCATTCTTATTACCTGATTTAAATAATGGTATGACTTTACTACTCTTCATGAGGTCAGGAAAAGTTCCTAAATCAACACATTTATTAAAAGTAACAGCTAGATAGGGGGCTACGATGGCTATTATATTACTTAAAAGTTTAATGGAGATGCCCCAATAATCACCGGTGTTTTTAGACTTAAGTGTATTAAAAATATTAACTACATCACGTGGGGTTACATGTTCGAAACTAAATAAAGGACTACATTTAGGTACACTACTATGCAAAAGGTTTTCAGCTTTAGACGGGGACGAATTTAAGGAGCGAGTCGTAGTTATCGGTATGTTGGCAAAAAACTCATTAAATGCCTCAGCTACGTCAGCTGCATTATTAACTAATTTGTTGTCGACCATAATCTCAAGTTGTTTTTCTTGTTTAACAGATTTACCAGTTTCATTGTTAATAATTTTCCAAGTGGCTTTTACTTTATTATTAGAATTTTTAATTGTATCGCCTAAAAATTTTGATTTAGCAAAAGCACTAATCTTTTTGAATAATTTTGAATAATTTTTGACATACTCTAGGAAAGGAGTATCAAACCTGTATTTTTTCAAACCATATAACTCGTATAGTCTCGCTCTACTTTTATAAATACCTGGAGTAGCCCATTGATTAAAGCCAACAGAGGATCCATTAATGTTAATAGTTTTGGTCTTAAAAATAGATTGGTACTCTTTTTGCACAACATCAAAAAGGGCACCATAAATATCATTGGGATTCTCATATTCTACTATAGATGGTGTAATTCTATGAGCTATATTATTTTTAAACATTTTGCAACGACTGGCTGTATAAGGCCTGCATTCAAGTTTATGCGGCTTTTTATGTAATGGCATGGGGAAGCTAGCTAATAAACCACAGTGGTCGGACGTTAAGTCAGTTAACACTAATTTATGTTTGGCATCACAATCACTAAAAATATTATCAAGACAAGTTGACGAAGATGCTGTGATCCTAGTAGGTTCAAAAAACAAGTTAATTAAATTATAAGACCTAAAAAGATTGAGAAGTCTAATACTTAATGGAGTAACATCTAAAATATTAATATTGAAGTCTCCACATAATATAATGCTTTTGTTACTAGATTTCAACCTATTGAGAGAATCTTCCATTACCGATTCGAAACTAATAAAATCCCCAGAGGGGGGTCGATAAACGCAAATTATAACATATCGCTCAAGTTCAACACAAGACAACTCTATAGTGCGCTCGATTGAAAGATTAACTAAATCTAAACGTTGTTTACATTTTAACTTGTTTGAAACAAGAACTAAAGAGCCACCGCGAATAGCACTTTTTCTCACAAATGCACTCTGTACGGTAAAGTTTTCATCATTAATAAACACTACTTCATGTTCCTTCAACCAGTGTTCAGTCAAACATAACACCTGAACATCATAGTTCTCCATAAATAAACTTAATTCTAGCTCTTTGCCGGACAGACCCTGCATATTTTGATGAACAACATTCAACATATGCGGCTGACCTGTTGTCGCACCTAATAGTTTAAACTACAAGGCGTATCAAAAGTAGTGTTAGTATCAGTACTAACAGTAATCAATGGTACACTACAAGTACCAGTGTCACTTAGTATATTGTATGCTAAAAGATTAGCAATTTGTCTCCTACAACTAGGTGGCAAATACATAGTATAATTAGTCAGTTTGTAATCAGTAATGAATTGATTACAATCAAAATATAAAATAGCATCACTGTGACGACAAGTCCTATTATAAATGAACATATTTAAATTATAAATATGCTTATTTTGCTTATCAGTTAAATAGTAAGAATAAGGCAAGGCACAAAAAATAAATTTACAATTATTAGTCTCATTAAGATGCAACATCAAATGGACACATTCAATTAAGTCCTTTTTTCTTACATTTAAACTATCCCCATATAATAATATAACAGTTGAGCTGGGGTTTATTTTTGTCAATTTGATATTACTAATTAATTGGCTAATACTGGCACCGGGTAAACAATTATTAATTACATATTGTTGCGAACACTGACTTAATAAGCTACCAAAACCTTGACCAAATTTGTCAGAAAAGATATAAGTAGTGTTAATCAAATTGTTCATACTATTGCTATCATCACTAATAAGGCTACCTACTGGCTGAGTCACTGAGGGAGTGGGTGTAACAAGCTGGGGTTCCACGGAGCAGGTACAGCTAAAAGAGAGGTTATTTGTCAAAGACTCGTACCTCTCCGCATTATACTTGACCAGGTCTGCCAACTCATTAGCCTCCTGCATGCGCTTACTCAGGTCTTGTTGAGAAGCCTCATATTTACTAAAGATATCCTTTAGAGCGTATTCCCTAACAAACAATTCATCCTGAAGGCGCCGAGTGTCTGTGTTATACATAGCATTACACAATTCTAATTCACTGTTACAGTTTTTTAATTCTTGTATTAAATTTACTTTTTCTTGCCTAAGTTTTGTATTTAATGATGAACAGACGAAATGATGTGTCAATCCTGGTCAGACCTACGTAAAGTTTCGCCAATTCAACTGATCGGTTATTCTATAGAATTTTATATGTTAATAATAATATAATAATAATATCCTTGGACATTTCACACAGCGCCATCTAGTCCCAAGCTAAGCAACCTAATGCTTGTGTTATGGTAACAAGATGGCTGATAAACTACTTATATACATTTTTTTTTGTAAATACATACATATTATAGATAGAAAAACACCCAGACTCGGAACAAATACATGTAGGTCATACAAATATTTGTTCCGTGCGGGAATCGAACCCGCGACACGCAGCGCAGCAGTCAATCGCTTAACCACTGCGCCAACCGTGCCGTGTTATTTTTTAGATTGATATAACTTTTTTATTTATGAACCGATTTAAATGAAATAATCACTAAATTTTAAGTGGAGCAAACGAAAACGCAATAGTGAAAACCGCATTCAAATCGGTTAAGCCGTTTCTGAAATTAGCGTGCACAAACATACTTACAGACAAACAGATAGACAAAAATTCTAAAAATCATTGTTTTGGGTTCTATTTCGTTCATAAAGCCCCCCTATAATAGTTTTTTTTTATATATCTTCTACGTACAGGCAGCGTCCAGTTACGATTTTATTATATGTATAAGTATATTGATTGGCCCTAAGTTTAATATAAGTTGTACGTAATATTTTGATCGAAGCGTCTCGCCGCATCGTCGTGTTCGTGGGACCGCTAATGGAAATAGGAAGACTGAAAACACTACTAGGTACGTGTTGCGGTGTCTTTATAAATAATGACAAGAATCCTCATCGAGGGTACACTTTTGGCATTACTGGAGGGTCCACTAGCAATATGTATGGCCACATGGTATATGAGCTCTGAAAAGTGGGTGGACTGGAATGTGTTGATAGTGTTAATTGCGTGTCCCAGATTGCCCCAATCCGCCCTCAGCCCACAAGATTGCCCTTGTGGCAGGCGAGTTAGTAGGTATACAAAGCAAAACTTTTATTTGAAAACCATTATTCAAGGTGGGGACGACAGTAAATTAAACTGCTTATATTTAGTGTCGTTCCCAGTCTGCACACGGAAATTCAATCAAATATATCCACCAGTTTAGTCACTATCTAGCTAGTCAAAGATTGGCAAAACCCATAGTCGGCCCATCATCTCGATAATAAGTGAATGATGTGGTCTCCTATAATTGGAAGCGCTCGCCTGTATTTATCCCCGTTTATGTTAACGTGCAGGTAATTGTGTAGCTATTGTGTCACTACTATTTAGTTTGTTTGAAAAAAAAAAAACACTTTTCTCATTTCGATGCAAGGGTTTATTTTAAAGTCCCAATATACGCTTAAACATTAGTAGTGCCAGTGTTTTCATTTATTGTCATATTGTTGTCTTCACATTGTATAAACCTGAAGCTCGGCTTCTAGAACTGCAGTGCGATTCTGTAACCATATCACCGTGAAATCTCAAGTGAAGTGAGCGTGGAGTGAAGTGTCAGTGTCATTCCACCTGATACTAGGGATTGACCAAGCATACATTTACAATCATAATCGAGATTTTTATATTTTTTTATTTTTATGCTAATTCTATTGCTCATTTTATATAATTTCAAAACTAGTATTTTAGTAGTCAAAACGTTCCTATTTTGTGGGGTTATAAAATAAAATAGAAAAACAGAAACTCAGTCAAGATCTCAATGTTGTATTTTTCTCTTTTTTTCTAGACTAGTCCTTATATAGCTTGAAGTGCGACCGTGCACAGCTACTAGACTGATGTAAATACGCATCGACATTGTTTGTTATTATGAGCGATTGTAGATGGAGTCTAGTAAAGACTGCAACGATGTTCAGCGCTGATAATAACCCAAATCTATTCAATTAGAAGAGATAACCGAGTGTGTCAAGTCATCGAGTGCTAACGGTGTGCCTGGCTGACGGACCAGACTGAATTCAACCCGACGACGTAGTAAGAGTGGCGTGATCACTTCACGCGATTCATGACATTTCGCTCGTGAATCGGGTGAAGTGATAAGATCACGCCGCGCTTGCGCGTTAGGCACTGCCATTTCCAAGAAGTGAACTTGTTTTTTTTTTGCTGTCATTGATGACCATGTACATATTATTATTATGTCTGTTCGTATTCGAGTTCAGTGACATAAATTAGTTCCTAATTATTTTAATGCTTTTAGACATTTTATTGTCTAAATCCACTGTCTTTTATCTGCCTAGCCTTTTCCCAACTATGTTGGGGTCGGCTTCCAGTCTAACCGGATGCAGCTGAATACCAGTATTTTACATGGAGCGACTGCCTATTTGACCTCCAGAACCCAGTTACTGGGTAATACGATACCCCTTGGTAAGAAGAGCCCGAAAGTCTGACAACCAGTGTCAGACTTTCGGGCTTCTGACTACCCGTAAGGACTGTCAAAGATCCACGAATAACAGCCGGGACCAACGGCTTAACGTGCTTTCCGAGGCACGGAGGGGTCTCGGTATGTAAAGATGGTCACCCATCCACAGACCAACCGCGGCAAGCGTAGCTTAACCTGACCGATCGACCTATGCGGCTGTTATTATTTAGCCACGGGCCCCTCCTCTAAATCCACTGTCTTTGTACATCTAAAAAGTTAATTTTATCAGCCTACAATGCCTACATTTGGTTTTCAACAAACTGATATTACTTACTTATGTAACCGTGTAGTTCGGAAGCGCCTCAGATTGGTCCCTAACACACGAACCTCCGTCGGCATGTGCGTTAGTTATGACAATTGATAAAAGGCACCTTTCATAATTAGGCGCACAAGTTTAATTTACTTACAATATTCAACTCTGTAAATGCGTTAATCGCCATTTTCATGATAGTGGTGGTTGAGGCTAAAAAACATCAAAATTGGGGATTTCGAACATCCACACCCCACTACAGGGGCAGTGAATAATACATCACTTAATTATTTGACGAATTCATCCATTGTTCAAATTAAATAAGTAGTGGTAATGAAGTGTTTTGCAGTTTTGTTATTCAAAGTCGAAGTTTCGCGCCAATCTTGCGTGTTTACATTTTTACTTTTCACAAATATCACACACACTCATATAGATACGATTTAAAATGTGTCAAATGTAATTTAAAATGTTTTAAACAACAAGAAAGTGCCCATCTCGTAACGTCTTAAACAAACACAAGTTCAATAATACAATATTTTCATTACCACTAGGTACTCAACTCAATTCGTGTTCAAAATCGCAGAGTTCGCCGACCATTATTGTTTTTTTTTTTATTGTGTTGATGTGCGAAAGCGAAACGATTATTATGCCAAACGATTTTTTTTGTTTCAATCTATTCGAGGAATTAATATGACGAATTTCAGAAATCGATTCTTACAAATTGAAATAAACTTATTTTAAGCATTATATACTAATCTAATAAAAGCATTACACATAGATTGTATCCCGTAAACATAATAAAACCCGTATTTTTGATGCTAGTAACCCTTATATGAACAAGTAGTTCGTGGCACTGGCAACCCTACGCCGAAGTGATGTTGCCATGGGTTACGAGAATCGCGTGAAGGGAGATTTTGTACATTCCGAACTACGCTGTAATCGATTTGTGCGTGCTCACACCTCTTCCGAATTAGCGTGTCATGTAGCGTGTGATAAGGATGTCCCGTGAATCGAAAAAGATGAAGTCTTATGAGTGAGCGCTGTCAACGGTTGTGATCTAATCAGATCTAAATCGGAAGGGAAATTATATATTGTTGAAGTGAGCGCTGTGGGCGATGATGGCCTAATTCGGAATAACCTAAATCTCCCGCCGCGCAAGCGCGTTAGGCACTGCCATTTCCAAGAAGTGAACTTGTTTTTTTTTTTTTTGCTGTCAATTGATGACCATGTACATATTATTATTATGTCTGTTCGTATTATTCAGTGACAATAATTAGTTCCTAATTATTGTAATGCTTTTAGACATTTTATTGTCTAAATTCTCCTATGTCTGTAATTTAAAATATTATAAACAACAAGAAAGTGCCTATCTCTTAGCGTCGACAAACACAAGTCCAATAACACGTAATATTCATTACCACTAGGTACTCAATTTACGTTCAAAATCGCAGAGTTCGCCGACTATTATTGTTTTTTTTTTTTATATTTTTATGTGTGATGCGCGAAAGCGAAACGATTATTATGCCAAACGATTTTTTTTATTTCAATCGATTCGAGTAATTAATATGATGAATTTTAGAAATCGATTCTTACAAATTGAAATAAATACCAATCTAATCTAATAAAAGCATTGTTTATAATGGTGATTTAAGGCGGAAACACATTGTTAAAACCCCCCGACAGGACAATATTTAATCAAAAAATTTCATACATACTTACGTAGGGTCATAATTTCAAGGTTATTTTTTTCTTTTTAGAGGGTTTCACGCAGTCGGAGGTTTTTAAATTTTTTATTTAATTTTTTATTTCATGCTTTTTGTAGGGACTCGTTATTATTTCTTTTCTTTTATTTTCTTGCGTTTTAAGATTCTGGTAATTTTGTATTTAATCAGGTTTTTTTAATTCGCCATTTTGTTGTGGCGGCCATCTTGGATTTGAAATTTATCATAGTGTATAGTATTCTACTAATCAAGCCCTTTCATTTGATACCCATATTGAGGGAGTTGTAAAAAAATATGTAATCCGCCATTTTGTCGCGGCGGCCATCTTGGACCGATTTTCATCAAACATAGCTGACACTCCAACACAACTGTACTGAACACTCCTGACAAATTCTCCTTTCAAACAAAAAAAAACAAAATCAAAATCGGTTCATCCGTTCGGGAGCTACGATGCCACAGACAGACATACACACACACACACACACACACAAAGAGAGAGAGAGACACGTCAAAATTATAACACGCCTTCATTTTTGCGTCGGGGGTTAAAAACGCGACGCGACGCAACGTATCGACACCCGATATGCACCGTGCACATTACCAACACGCGACGTCACGACATACTAGCAAATTCTGAATCCAGTTAGCTAACAGCAGTGGAATCGTATGGACTTATGTACTATTAATTAATTGTTCGTCGGTAATTTCGCTAAATAAATACAAAAAATAATATTAAATTAGCATAAACTCCGTTTGACAGTTTGAAGAATAGGGAACGCATATAATGGCTCTGTGACAGTTCTCGAACGGCTTACGCGTGGCGTTGGGTCTTGTCTAGAAACATAACGCGCGCACCGCGTCGGATGGCGTGTTTACCCCCACCATGGGCAACACACCGACCTGGCACGTCTGGATCGAGGTCGTGTGCGCGCATGGCGTCGCGTCGGATGTTCATAGTGTGACTCTGGTCTATAGAAAACAATACATTTGATTCGACTCAACACGCATCGCGTTTCATCGGGTCGCGTCACGTTTTAATAATGTGTTTCCGCCTTAAATCACCATTATAAACAATGCTTTTATTAGATTAGATTGGTATTTATTTCAATTTGTAAGAATCGATTTCTAAAATTCATCATATTAATTACTCGAATCGCTTGAAATAAAAAAAATCGTTTGGCATAATAATCGTTTCGTTTTCGCACATCATAGCAATAAAAAAAAAAAAACAATAATGGCCGATTGGCCGGCGAACTCTGCGATTTTGGACACAAATTGAGTAGTGGTAATGAATATTACGTGTTATTGGACTTGTGTTTTTTTATGACGCTAAGAGATAGGCACTTTCTTGTTGTTTATAATATTTTAAATTACATTTGACACATGTTAAATCGTATCTATATGAGTGTGTGTGATATTTGTGAAAAGTAAAAAATGTAAACACGCACGATTGGCGCGAAACTTCGACTTTGAATATCAAAACACTTCATTACCACTACTTATTTAATTTGAACAATGGATGAATTCGTCAAATGATTATATGATGTATTATTCACTGCCCCTGTAGTGGGGTGTGGATGTTCGAAATCCCCAATTTTGATGTTTTTTAGCCTCAACCACCACTGTCATCAAAATGGCGATTATCGCATTTACAGAGTTGAATATTGTCTATGTAAATTAATAAACTTGTGCACCTAATTATGAAAGATTTATAATGGCGTTAACATATGAGCTTTTTATCAACTGTCTTAACTAACGCACATGCCCGCGGAGGTTCGTGTGTTAGGGTCCAATCGGAGGCGCTTCCGAATCCGAACTATACTGATAAGTAATATCCGTTTGTTGAAAACCAAATGTAGGTTGATAAATTAACTTTTTAAATGTACAAAGACAGTTTATTTAGACAGTAAAATGTCTAAAAGCATTAAAATAATTAGGAACTAATTATTGTCACTGAACTCGAATACGAACAGACATAATAATAATATGTACATGGTCATCAACAGACAGCAAAAAAAAAAAAAAACAAGTTCACTTCTTGGAAATGGCAGTGCCTAACGCGCTTGCGCGGCGGGAGATTTAGGTTATTCCGAATTAGGCCATCATCGCCCACAGCGCTCACTTCAACAATATATAATTTCCCTTCCGATTTAGATCCGATTAGATCACAACCATTGACAGCGCTCACTCATAAGACTTCATCTTTTTCGATTCACGGGACATCCTTATCACACGCTACATGACACGCTAATTCGGAAGAGGTGTGAGCACGCACAAATCGATTACAGCGTAGTTCGGAATGTACAAAATCTCCCTTCACGCGATTCTCGTAACCCATGGCAACATCACTTCGGCGTAGGGTTGCCAGTGCCACGAACTACTTGTTCATATAAGGGTTACTAGCATCAAAAATACGGGTTTTATTATGTTTACGGGATACAATCTATGTGTAATGCTTTTAATAGATTAGTATATAATGCTTAAAATAAGTTTATTTCAATTTGTAAGAATCGATTTCTGAAATTCGTCATATTAATTCCTCGAATCGATTGAAATAAAAAAAATCGTTTGGCATAATAATCGTTTCGCTTTCACACATCAACACAATAAAAAAAAAAAACTATAATGGTCGGCGACTCGGCGTCCGGCGAACTCTGCGATTTTGAACACGAATTGAGTAGGTACCTAGTGGTAATGAATATTGCGTATTATTGAACTTGTGTTTGTTTAAGACGTTACGAGATGGGCACTTTCTTGTTGTTTAAAACATTTTAAATTACATTTGACACATTTTAAATCGTATCTATATGAGTGTGTGTGATATTTGTGAAAAGTAAAAATGTAAACACGCAAGATTGGCGCGAAACTTCGACTTTGAATAACAAAACTGCAAAACACTTCATTACCACTACTTATTTAATTTGAACAATGGATGAATTCGTCAAATAATTAAGTGATGTATTATTCACTGCCCCTGTAGTGGGGTGTGGATGTTCGAAATCCCCAATTTTGATGTTTTTTAGCCTCAACCACCACTATCATGAAAATGGCGATTATCGCATTTACAGAGTTGAGTGTAAGTAAATTAAACTTGTGCGCCTAATTATGAAAGGAGCCTTTTATCAATTGTCTTAACTAACGCACATGCCGACGGAGGTTCGTGTGTTAGGGACCAATCGGAGGCGCTTCCGAACTATACGGTTATGTAAGTAATATCAGTTTGTTGAAAACCAAATGTAGGCATTGTAGGCTGATAAAATTAACTTTTTAGATGTACAAAGACAGTGGATTTAGAGGAGGGGCCCGTGGCTAAATAATAACAGCCGCATAGGTCGATCGGTCAGGTTAAGCTACGCTTGCCGCGGTTGGTCTGTGGATGGGTGACCATCTTTACATACCGAGACCCCTCCGTGCCTCGGAAAGCACGTTAAGCCGTTGGTCCCGGCTGTTATTCGTGGATCTTTGACAGTCGTTACGGGTAGTCAGAAGCCCGAAAGTCTGACACTGGTTGTCAGACTTTCGGGCTCTTCTTACCAAGGGGTATCGTATTACCCAGTAACTGGGTTCTGGAGGTCAAATAGGCAGTCGCTCCATGTAAAATACTGGTATTCAGCTGCATCCGGTTAGACTGGAAGCCGACCCCAACATAGTTGGGAAAAGGCTAGGCAGATAAAAGACAGTGGAATTAGACAATAAAATGTCTAAAAGCATTAAAATAATTAGGAACTAATTATTGTCACTGAACTCGAATACGAACAGACATAATAATAATATGTACATGGTCATCAATGACAGCAAAAAAAAAACAAGTTCACTTCTTGGAAATGGCAGTGCCTAACGCGCAAGCGCGGCGTGATCTTATCACTTCACCCGATTCACGAGCGAAATGTAATGAATCGCGTGAAGTGATCACGCCACTCTTACTACGTCGTCGGGTTGAATTCAGTCTATGGTCCGTCAGCCAGGCACACCGTTAGCACTCGATGACTTGACACACTCGGTTATCTCTTCTAATTGAATAGATTTGGTTTATTATCAGCGCTGAACATCGTTGCAGTCTTTACTAGACTCCATCTACAATCGCTCATAATAACAAACAATGTCGATGCGTATTTACATCAGTCTAGTAGCTGTGCACGGTCGCACTTCAAGCTATATAAGGACTAGTCTAGAAAAAAGAGAAAAATACAACATTGAGATCTTGACTGAGTTTCTGTTTTTCTATTTTATTTTATAACCCCACAAAATAGGAATGTTTTGACAACTAAAATACTAGCTTTGAAATTATATAAAATGAGCAATAGAATTACTTAGCATAAAAATATTATTAAAATCTCGATTATGATCACAGAACAGATAAAACCTCTTTTATCTTTTCTGTGATTATGATTGTAAATGTTTGCTTGGTCAATCCCTAGCGTCAGTGGGAAGACACTGACAGCTCACTCCACGCAAGATTTCACGGTGAGATTTACACAGAATCGACCGGCAGGTCTTGTTGCGGTAAGGTTTGTATTACATCCACTAGCGCGAAACAATGGCATGTTCCAGGGCTAAAGTACGGGTTCACTTACTAGGTACCCATTCCTTTTTATTTTCTTGTGAGAGATACTCGTTGGTCCTAATACGGCATATAGAGCTTTCGAGTCAAACATGTAACTACCAAATTAGTGGCAAAGCTGATTACCTATAGAGACGACCCTTGATTATTTTAACGTTTTAGCTAGACAGTCATGTGTTTGCCTACATACAATCTAAGCACCTACTATTAGTAAAGTACTTCACAACGAATTTCGGTCATGGCGACCAATCTCAGCGGAGACCAGCCTTCGTCGCGGGAGAGATATCATAGTGCAAAAGTATGTGCGCAGACACAGGTGCACTCTCTCTTCCTTTACTCTTATTCATCTACTATTAGGTACGTCTTAAAACAAGGATTACTTGTGTTACCTACTACCATTTAATAGGAGTAATAAATGAAGTACATAGGTGTAACAGTCAATAAGCTCTTTCTAGCTATGATGAACATAACACGCGTCGTAGGCACTGGTCGACCGTGACCCAAATAGAGCTAACGTTTGATAAAATAACGACTGAGGTCGCGTGGCCGATTGTGATGGTTAAGGACTCGGACTGGACAAATTCGAAAACCCTGCATACGATTAGACCCAGTACCTACCTACCTAATTGACGCCCACAGCGGCTGACCTGACATGTAAACACTATCAATACATATAATAAAATCTTAACTGGTCGCTGTCTGTACATGGAAGATTTATAAGAAAAACTATTATAATCGAAATAGAACCCAAAACAATGATTTTTAGAATTTTTATCTGTTTGTCTGTACGTTTGTGCACGCTAATCTCAGAAATGGCTTAACCGATTTGAATGCGGTTTTCACTAATACGTTTTGGTTTGCTCCACTTAAAATTTAATGTTTATTTCATTTCAATCGGTTCATAAATAAAAAAGTTATACCAACCTAAAGAATAACATATAAAATGCTATAGAATAACAGATCAGTTGAATTGACTGAAATTTTACGTAGGTATTACGTAATCATTGAAGTTTAATAATACAATGAGGAATGAGTGAGAAGCTCGGTGGCTTTGTGGTCGTAGCGCTAACTCATGTTAAGCAACCCTGGTTGTGGTTCTGAAAGGGTTTTTCGAAATTCCACCCCTAAGAAGGTGAAATGGGGGGATTTTGTTTGTATGAAAGATTTTATTCTTTGAGTTAATAAACTTGAAACTTGGCACGAATACTTATCTAAGTAAATTATGAAGTTTGCCATTTTTTTTTGCCAGATTTTACTGCGAAAATGGGTATAAATAACGTTTTAGTCAAACAATTGAAATTACCTAATAGGAATACATACGACATAAGGGAGGACATAATTTATTATGAACAATTTTATTCCTTTCATTTATAAACTTGAAGCTTTTCTGAATAAATTATAAGATATTAATCATAATTTTCAAAAACTTCCTTTTGAAGGGTGGAAAAAAAGGGTTTTTTGAAGGGTGGTAAATTTTTCAAGACCCCCCGGTCTTGAAAAATTTAGGAGAAAAGAATAGAATAGGAGAGAATACTTCTGCCTAGCGTTTTCCCATGTTGGGGTCGGCTTCCAGTTCAACCGGATGCTATTTTTAAATAGGTACCTATCTATACAAATAAATAAAATCGAAGTGTCTGTTTTTAATATCAAAATAACAGATTTGACTAAATGCGTATGAAAATATATACGCTACCTACTTATAAAAAAAACATTTTTTTTTAATTTTTGTCTTTCTGCCTGTTTGTTCCGGTTAATCTTCGAATCGGCTGGACCGGCTTTAACAGGACTTTCACCGGCAGTTTGCTTATGTGATGGAGTAACATATATTTAATTACTAGCTGGTGGTTGGGCAGTAGCTAGTATATAATATATGTATAGAGGGTCTAGTTATATATGAATAATAAGTCAAAAGGTACAAATAGAGCAAATGGGAAGTATTGCAGTAATATAATTTTTGACAAAATCCAAAACTACAACGTGACTTCATTTGGCAGTTTATCGAAAACGTCCGTTGCCCTAATTACATTCTGAGAGCAATTTATTAGGTAGGTATGCATTATATTTTCAAACAGGATCGATCATATTTACATAATACATAATCTAACAGTCTTAAAATAATATGTACAATTGTACATTTATATAAAAACGGAGGAAAGAATCATGGATCAAGAATTTCTTTAAAGATTTCCTTTAATTTGCAAGAGAATCACTGAAAATGAAACGTCACTGAAAAATTCAGTCTGTTTAAAGTAAAACATTACACGTTTTTGATCAATAGAACTAGGTCGACAACCGTTTTGTAACCTAGTGATGATGGTGAAGTATATTTGGTGACCTACTTAACTCTTTCCTAATATCTTTAGATAACCGGATAGGTAAACACGACAATATTTATGTACCTAGTCTACTCATGAAGTCATGACATGACGAGCACAGTAGGCCTACCTGGCCTGCACTACGTAGGTAAGCCCAAAGTTTTAATTGAGAATAAAAATAATTATGTAGATTTTATATTACTTTTAGGTAGGCGATAAATGTTATGCAAAAACAACACAGATTCGAAAATTGTTCGACATGTTCACAGATAGGAAAAATGTTTCTGGTAAAGTGTGCAGTGGAAAAAATATGTTAAGTATTTACTTGCCTTCATATAGGTAGGTATCTAGATAGGTACTTCCGATTCTTCCTCCGAAGAAGTCTTCAGAAGTTAGCTACGCGTAAATTACGGGATTTTACCCAATGATTTACTATAAGTTGTAGGCTGTTCTTTAATATGTTATATGTAGGTACCTATTTAAAATTATGTTCTGCCGTTGTTTATTACAAGCTCATACATAACGCATTTTACGACTTACTTTTTTAGTCTTGTTGGTAGAGATATCCTGTTTTGTCACAAAAATCGCGCACTGAGTAGAATTATTTGGTGTACCTATTCAGTATTGGGATACAAATTATATTTCAGAATTTCACTAAGTAGAGCAGATTTAATTGTGTTTGGATTTGTGCCACAACGAACAAAACAGTACTGATTTCGCGTTGCGCGTCCGCGTCTGTAGTCGTCTGCAACTGTGCTCAGATTGCGACTGGCTTCATGTTGATACACTCAGGGACATATGCCTGTAGCCACTGTTGTCACTACTTTGTCGCTTGATACCAAATTGATGTCAAATGGGTAGGCGAGAGTTATGATTTCGTCGAACACATAGACTTTTATGACGTAATGTTACGTAGTGTGTCTTCTTGAGAAATCAGTTGCGTCATTGGTTTGAAAATGTACTTATCTATGCTACCTCTTTAGATCACTGTAGTTTAGTGTTAAAAATGAGATGCAATTGAATGGAGTGTGTTTGCGTGTAGGTAGGTTTGAATTAGGTTCGGAATTTAGGATTTTATGTTTATTAGAACTAAAATAAGTTGATACGTAATGTACAACAGTGAATTCAGAGTAGTTCACCTTTGTACAGTAATTAGAAGATGTATATTTTATTGTTTCACATGATAAATATCACGTTGGATAGGTAGATAGGTACCTATCTATCCTATTCACCTGTGCTTACCCAACTAATCAACAATACAAGAAAACTAACGGTTTATTTGTCTCTGACCTGGAATCACCTTCAATGGCTGTTAACCGATCGTAACTCCGTAACTGTGTAACGTTCATACGCGATGCATAGCTTATTACGTCAACTACGCAGATAAACCTGTATTCATGTCGTACACACGTACTTGCGCGTATGTCGCATTGAATGCTGATAACGTGTAGGTACTGTTAGAAAGTTTGTATGCCGTGGGAACCTCTGCTGTGGGTGTAGATAGAAGCTACACACTACTTACATGAACTGTGATGGTCAGGTACGTCGCTAACGCTTTATCCTACGTATTTATCTCACAAAAATATAAGTAATCATAACATTAACATGCACAGTCGAAGTTCGGATATCATCCTGCAAGCTAAACATGTCCAGTGGATACGTTTCGCTATGCTGCTACCAAGCGTCCGCACATCGAAAAGTCCCGCGCTTCTAGAGTCCGGCGGATTCCCGCGACCTTCACCAGGTCATCGGTCCACCTTGCGGAGTTTGGTTATAAGCTCCACTAAAGTTGAACAGCGTGGCAATAGGTACCTATACTGACAGGACCAGCCACTTCAGTCGACGCTGCTTCAAGCTAGGTCGGTGATTCGGCAGATCTACTATCATTTTGCTTGTCTTTATGAATTTAACCAATAGACTTCAAATGGTGACATAAGTCAGAAGTTTGAACTCTGTTCGATTCGATTCTTATACACTCTATGTTCGCTGTAGCTAGCCCTAAACACAGCTAGCTATTGATAAAACTGACAGCCCGAAATAAATACGAGTACAATGGAGCCGATATAATGAAGGTTGAATTAAAATAATACCCTTCCCTAGTCCTTGTTACCATTTGAGTTAGATTAAAGTAACCCGTCAATAAGATGATAACAAAGAACGCGCGTGCCCTCATCAACCAAGCACCGAGCTTCGCTGACCTAAATCCTTTGAGGTCCTCTGTAACCTTCGATTTAGTTTAGATACTACCAACGACAAGGGCATCTATAGGATGTACGTATGTACATTAAATATAGACGTTGGACTTGTTTTAAAATGGTACCTAATTTTAAAAAAAGTTGAAACTGTTTTTGTAAACCATAGATATAACAATTGACACACATCAATTATATACACACAGCAGTGTCTAGTGTATATGGCTCTCTGCCTACCCCATTACCAAAATTAGTCGTAACAGGTAAGAGTTTAAAAAAATAAACAAATGGTTAGCTCGTTATATCTAGGATACTTTGAGTATGCAAAATTAAAGCTTGTTTCTATACACAACCAAACACTGTTAAAAGAACTATGAGAAACAAAGGCTGATAAACGGCAAAATGTAGCAGCATATCTATAATAATATAGATAAAAATGTAAACAGACGCAGTGGTACCTATTCATCCGCGATAATTCGACCAACTGACACGGAACCGCGAAAAGGGACACAAAGAGAGTTACAAAATGAATGAACCATAAAATTTAAATAAAAATATAGACAATGTTTGAATGTTACCTTGGTTACTGATAGAGCTTCGTAGAAAGCAAGCAATGCTGTGAGACCTGGCTCGTGGATCTTGCTTTGGAGCTAGATGCGACACAGTGGGCGAGTGAGCAGGGCGGGCGGTGCGGCGCCAGTGGCCCAGTGCCGCCCTGCGTCTCTGCGCAACACGTATCCGAACTGCGCAATACGTACCGATTCTACGTACGACATTTCTCAGATAATTCTTACATAACGGGAAAGTGAAGCTGATTTTCAGTTGCGATGATTTATTTATAGATCGAGAGAGTTTTGTATATTAACAGGCTAGTATTTTTACCTTGTTGTTGGGATACCTTTTAGATAAACAACTAAAAAAATAATTCAAAACCATTAGATTAAGAACCCATTAATGTATCTAATAGATAAAATCTACTTAATAAAATCTTAAGTTCATATGAATGAATGTAAGATTCTTACGTTGTTAGTGAATGATCACTGAGAGATCAAGGCACCCTTGCACAACCGAAACTGCTGTAGCTATACCATAGCATTGAAAGATTTTGAAAATTCATTCCTTAAAGATGTTAAATAGTGTATGAAAGTTGGTTATTTTTACCGATGGGAATTCCATCGGGCGCATGGCTTGTAAATACATATTTACCTCCCTATTATATTATAATAGAGTTCAACATTATGTCTGTTTGGGTACTTGTTATAATCTCAGATACCTGAGTGCTCTAACACAGAGGATGAGAGGAACACTCAAAGCGCGGTGTTGACCCCGCTCACCTCACTCCTTTGATATTTCGAAAATATACGCACTTTATAATAAGGTTATCAGCAGAGAACATTATGTTCAGCGTCTGGTAGGAATGGGAGCCAGCCGGCCTCAGTCATCAATCAGAACAGTCAGTCCGTAGTACTTAGCTGATTTTATATTTATTATAAAATCAATTAATGTATGCCAGTTTAATTAGACCTTGTTTTCCGCGACGGATCTACCATCTTTGGTGAGTCAAGGTGGATCGGTCAAGACAAAACTTTTCGTAAGTATCTATGAAAACCATGTGATGCTGTATGCTACTCTTATACTAATACGTACGGAAGACCGTAAGAAGTAAGAAGAAGAAGCTTAGCGCCGAATTTACCCCAACATACTCTCTGCCATCAGTTTGGATTAGGTATGCCATAGATAAGAACTACTTAGTTTCAACTAAATGGAATGGAACAACGCGGTGGCAGGCTGCGTTAATTGAACTAAATAGGTAGATAGATTAGATTCATATTTATGCTGCTATAAAGTACTTAATAATGCCATGCACCTACTGACATATAAACCAGTGACAGGCTAAAGGTTCCAGTTCTCGCCTCATTCAATTGATATTTAGGTATGTGTACTTACCTAATTTAATGAATGCGTTAGCTAGAATAATAAAGTACGAGTATGTAATTCATGTTAATTCGAAAGTTCAACTTCACTTTTTTATAAGGCCCAGCCTTGACATAAGCTTGGCATCGATAGGCGAATGTTATGTAAACAAAATATTATCGACACTGTTATGAGGTACGTGGATTTGTAACTAATCCACTATAGAATAGTTTATTTGATTGACTTTACAGGTTCTACATATACGTATGACAGCTACCATTATATCCCGTTTAGGTGTGTGATTTCGCGAGCTTTACAAGGAAGTGGCAGTATGATTATAAATAGCATCAGTTGGTTTTTAACGATATTTAGATCGGCGGGATGTCAGTCTGGGTATCGTCACCAAACTTTGGCTATTTACAGAATCCGGTGATTTACGAGCATTTGAAATGGTGTAATTCAAGATTCAGGGCACATTAATCTATCACACATGACTTTCCCGTTTCATTTTTAACATGGATTTTGAACATAACGCATATGAAATGTTTCAGATGGCTGAATTGATTTATTCTTTTTATAATAGCCGTATGAGTACTGAGCCCGGGGAGCGGGGGTATCATCAGCCGTCTTCAAACGCTTTGAAGAACGCGTTTGAAACGCAATCATTTCGCATTTGTTCTATATGACTCTCGTAGCACAGATGCGAAAATCCAGTATTTTTTATTGCTACAAGTTTTTATTTAACTTGCTTTGCTAGTATGGATTGGTCAAACCTTGCAAGCTGGTTACTAAAACCACTTCCTCTTATTATACGGAGTTAAAATTTTACATGTTGATTCTGTTTCAAAGACAATAACGTCATGTTTTTGTTAGTAGTGTAGGCTGTAGTGATTGGCGTACTGTAGTCATCCAAGGGGTCTCGTAAAGCTATATCTGTGCTCCAGTCGATACGTAGGTGTTATCGCACCAGCTTATAAGATCCAATATAACGTACCTTCAAACGATTAAGTACCTGCTTTATAAGATTCAGTGTGACCAACCTTAGCTAACTACAATTGCAGGCAAATTAGTTGCTCTTTCGGCTTATTAGCTATTTTATTACCAAGCACACTTACCCACTGGCCCGGCTTAGTAAACTATACTGAATACGTCTAACCAGTATAGTTTACTAAGCCGGGCAAGTGGGTAAGTGTACCTAGATAATGAGGCGCAAGCATTGACACTGACATTAAACATTCGTGTCAAGGAAATCGCGTTCTAGATAAAACTAGATTACCTACTCAAAAACTATAGATAACACTAGACAGCACTAAATTGTACCTACCTATTACAAACATATACCTAGATATATTATTCAAACGCTATTTTTAAAAGAGCGACTTAGGTGCGTAGGTATTACTACAAATTAGGCACTACTTCATTGACAGCGACCTCTTTAGAATTTTCGAATCAAACAAAATTCCTACAAAAGTAGGTATATCCTATGTGAAGTAAGGAGAGGAATCATTACAAAATTAATCATCAAGAAACGTCATCTGGCGGAAACATTGGGTACTGTTCGCTTGGTCGTTCATGTTATAAGCACGGCATAGTTAAAGTTTTACTTTTGGCTACACCGTTAGCTATTGCTCTGGTCCGAAGTTCCAACTTCATCCACGAGATGGCGTCATTTCACTCTGGAGTGCTGAAAATGCTGAAATTCAGTCTCAGATGCTTGTAGGTTTTTTTCAGATTTGTAATAAGAGGGCGCTATGTAGGCTGCTTGTCCATGAAGATGGTTAAAGTTAAGTCAAGCATTTAATTAATCAACATAAAACTAATTTAATACTTTCGTTTGGCTTTATTTCATTTGACAATAAGTACCTATAAGAAACTGAAAACGATAATTTTATATTTTTCGTGAGTTGATGGCTTTATCGATACTTGTTCCAAATAAGTAGGTAATAATGTGTCTTCTGAGTTACCTACTTACATATTATGATAGGAAATATATCTTTAATACCTATTTAATTTACCTGTATGCTAAACGTAAAAAAGTGCTTATTTTATTTAGGTATGTAATTTGAAAAAAAAAATATAATTATTTAAAGATAACACTGATAGTTTAAATAATTAGGCACCTAACATTGTTAAATGCTGAATTTTATGATTCGAATCTCTCATCTTGATGAGGTAGCCCAGACTGACTATAACGTCAATATATATCACCTATAATATCTGACGTTTATACAGGTGTAGAGTTGAGGGTCATTTACATTTTAAAATGTTCCAGAAAGCTATCTCGGAGAGCTTAGGGCGACTTTACACTTGATTTATAGGCGCAGGTAACTGCTAAAAAATTCAAATTTCTAGCTGCGTGTAGTTCTCATTTATAAAGTTTGCTGTAACTTTGGTAAGCCCCCATATGTAGCGGCTGTTGCAACCGTGGTATTCTTATGAACGGTTTTTGGTAGTAACGCTTAGTACTGTTGTAAACGTCCGTTTGTGCCTATAGCCTAGCTCTTTTCTTTGTCCTGCGGGGTAATTGCGTAACACACTAACAGTAGCAATGGCTTTCATTTTGACAGTTCAACAACATTCATTGTGGTTGAACTGTCGGTGTGGGGCAACGTTTTTTTATAAAAAACAAAACAAACAAACAAAACAATTCATTGCGTTATTTACGTTGTTGAGCAGACAAAATGTTTGAACATATAAGCAATGGTGTATCAATATCCTTCAAAATGATTCAGGTTGTGATTGAAAGCGTGTCACGCAATTAGGGTGCTGCTCTGTTATTGTGTCCTTACTTCCGCGCTGCTCTTTTCTGATTAGATTAATCATATCCATTTTATTATTTTCTTTTTCTGCGCCATTGCTTTAGCGCGATGCTTGTGGTCGTCACTGTAGATGCATTTTGAAGTTCTTAAGAAAACTGGGGTTCATCCCACAAGAAAAGCACAGGTATTTACTTAAAAGATTGGCGGACAGTTGTGAGAAGTTATGTGATTTTCTACGCACCGATTGTTGTGTTGTTGGTATCCTAAGGCCCCGCATAGGGTCTTCACGAACTATCGCCATTTCCTTCTGTCTTGTGTTCTCTCTTTCAGTTGCATAACTAATATAACAGTCATCATCATTTCAGCCGAAAGACGTCCACTGCTGAACACAGGCCTCCCCCAAGCACCTCCACTTCGACCGGACACAAACAATGGTAACAGTAACGTAGTATATTTCATATAACAGTAACTTAAAGGAGTTACTCGACGATCATCTTTATCTCAATTTATTTGGGGTCGGAGAGACAAGTCGTTTTCTTGCATACCTACATATCTATGAATATAAGTCTTACGCTCCTACTTCGTTCCTTCAAATTATTATCGAAGAAGATATAACTTACATTTTCTTCGTTCTTACTTATTAAGTGAATTAATTACTACGAGGCTTAGCTATGAGGAGGTAAAACAAGCGCGGATTGCGGTCGTGTTAGTAATTTATATGCGGTGTTGCTAACATCTGCCGTCTGCATATTCAAGCTTGTAATACAAACTTAGTTCAAGACATGCTGAAGAACACTGACTTCATTGATATACTAGAAGCGACTAACACAAGCGTGTATAGGTTCGTTACTTATAGTCAAATCTTATTTTAAGAAACCAGCACGCTAAATGCGTAACACATATAAATTATAATCTAAATCATTTTCAAGGATATTGCTAATCCATTGCTTTATATGTTCGAAAAATTTGTCTTCTCAATATCGTAAATACGGCAGAAAATGTTGTTGAACTGTCAAAATGAAAGCCATTGCTACTGTTTGTGTATTACGCAAGTCGCTGCTTGCTTATTTGTGGTGTAGTTAGTAAGAAAGCGGGTGGTTTCTGAGATGACGAATAGCAGAACGTAAGAATGGAAAAATAAATAGGGTCTAGGGCAGATGCAATAAAAAATGTATAGACCTTAAAAAAATTCTGCCTGAAAACGATCCCAATTACGTATAATACAACAAAAGTATCAAAGTACTTATATCATTTTCCTTCATTATTTCTATAGCTTCTATGTTTTCAGTAGGTAGATACTTATTAAAGACCACTTCTTGTATGTTCTGTGGTGGTGTTCTGGTAGCAAGTTACGCGGGGTGCAACGGGTGACTTATTAACTTACAGATATTACGTAACAACAACAGGTGCTTAGCAAAAACATTGGACGAGGTGCATTTAATTAACTTGTAGGTACGAGTATCTACCGCACACTTTGATACACAACATTGTTCCAACTTGGTTACCTATTGCATACATAATATAGAGCCGTAAAAATAAATTTTCTAAAATGTTTCTGAAATTACTTTGTAGCTAGTAATAAATTTTTTCTCCTTCATATTTTAGCATTTGATAGTGATGATCTCTACATCCTCACAGTCATAATACAATGAGAAAAATTACATTTTCCTAACCTACTATCAAATATTTTTTTGTGTATCAAAATTACAAGCGCTGCAAATTATTTCACGTAGCAAATAAATTACACAGATTTTCCTTCACATACCTATTTATAAGAAAAACTCGAATCATCTCTAAAAGTAGATAACTTCACCTTCTCGTAAGTTGGGCCAGCTATTGATTAGAATGCGTGGCTAGATGGATATGTTCTGTCCCTAATTGAGGTTGGTCCAATCCGGCCCGAGGCCTATCCCATCCGCCTTTCAGTTCGACGTGGTAATAAAATAAGCAGTTTTTCCGATTCCACGTTTTATCTGTCTCTCCGTATTTTCGCTCCAACATTCGTTTCGAGAAAATCGAGTTCGATGCTCTCAAGCGGTTTGTACACTGGAATTAGTTTACGTTTTACATGTATTGAGATAAACTTTCTAAGGAAACATGACGATTGTGTTTCCTACATTGTAAAATAAATCGGCAGACAAACGACTTGAACGATTGGATTCTGGTTTCTTCTCGTTTATCAAGTAAAGTGAGAGAACCATTTCTTTTTTTTAATTTCTGTTTTACTTCATCCTTAATTATCTTTTTTTAAAACACATTTCCTCATCGTTTACTGCGCACATTTTCGCAAATAGCATTTCTTTAATACCATAATACATGTACCGAATGAGCACGTAAGCCAAGTTTGCACATAAATCAACAAAGACTTTAGAACATTTCCGTCGTGAGGCTCACTTTACCGTGAAGGGCTAAAGGTGAAATTACGCCTCCGTTATTAACAAGTTAATTTGTATTTCATAAAATTGTATGTCACGTACGATGTTACATCGGTATAAATAAACTCAAGCGTGATTCAGTTACGGAGTAAAGATAAAAAGATTTGGTTGATTGACTGTGTTTTGTTTATTTGTGTTGTCATCCTCCAGAGACGAGTCGTCGTTGTTCTTTGTCTCCGAGTTGTTTTTATTTCTCCGATGATAAATATTTCTCGTGGAAATCCGCAGGTAAGCTTTCCTTCTAACGTAGCAACACGACACGACGTACTTAGTGGTCTTAGTGGAGAAATGGTATGATTTCGGACTTGTTTATTTTATTATATAAATATTTACTTGCGATAGTACCTAACAAGTACTAACGGGCCTTATTTATGGGTTGTTATTTTTCCCAAACGATTTTTTTTAATTCTACCCCTGTGGGGGTGAAATGCGGGGGATACAGTTTATATGAATAATCGTCTTCATTAGGTTAATAAACTTGAAACTTTTCAAGAATACTCGCCTGAGTAAGTAATAAAGTTTATCATTATATGTTTTTCAAAACTACCCCTCAAAGGGGTAAAATAGGGGTGTTGAAGTTTGTGTGGAAGACTTTGAATGCGCGGCCCGATTTACTCGAAACTCAGTGTTTATTTATATTTTTGACCAAAAATAAAGGATAACATGTATCAGGGTTTCTCAAAAATCTATCCCTAACGGGTTGAAAAGGGGTAGTTAATTTTATTGGGGAGGATTATAATGCATGGCTTGATTAACTCGAAAATTAGTAGTAATACTATTGACAGAAAATAATTAATAATAAGTATGTAAAGTTGTCGAAAATTGACCCCTAACGGGGCAAAAAGGGGTAATTCGATTTTTAAGGAGAGTATTTGAACTTAAAACTGTATGTTACATTTTCACACCTAAACCACTGAATTTCTGATTTGGCAAAGAGATAGATGGTATCCTGGGGAAGGACATATTTCTTATCCTGGTAGCAAGTTCCCGTGGGATGATTCCCGATATCCACGCGGGCGAAGCCGCGGGTGGAAGCTAGTATTATTATATTACGTAGGTATAAGACAGTTTTCGTTGTTACGGTCGCAAACGGCCGATGGAATATCAGCGCCAGAAGCCACTACACGTCTATAATGATCTACGTACCAAATGAAATTAGGTGCAAGTTACCCGAACCGCGAGGTTAGAAGAACGGCTCGTAGCTCGTAAGGAAGGGGTTGATATCTCAGAGGAACGATACATTGCTTATTTGGCACTTTTATGAATTATTTATACAAATAAATCAGCTTTTATATGAAAGCATCTATTTATACATAATCATCCTGAATTATAAGAGCTTCGTTAGAGCTATTCATTCAGATAGATATTTTTGTAAGTTATCAACAGTGTCAAGTTTCAGTTTGCAAAATTTGAAAGGCTCCCATATTATGTATTCTCTTTAGATTCCGATACGGTGAAGGTATTTAATGAAAAGGGAAGTATTCAATCATCATGAAATTATAAGACCTAAAAGGGTCCACTTTCGGAGTGAAATAAAATCCGTTCTACCTGAGCAATGCGAAGGGAAATTGAGTTTTCAATTGGAATTACATTTACTGTTTTGCCCTAAAAACACAGGGACCCTCATCTAATCCTAATTTGTTGGAGGATTTGGTCGGAGCGCGAAATCGTTTAAGGTCGAGAGAGTCTGAGGTCTGTCCGGCGTGCTCTCCAAACTTCAGAACGAGTACGCACTCACATGCAAATGATGTACACATTTTCTATTTGTAGGCCCACTAATTTATTGTATAACAAAAGATTTGTGATTAACTCCTCATACAGTAGGTTCTTTTTTATTCTAATTAGCAATTACATCAAATCTTAGCAAGAGGGGCTCGTGGCTAAGTAATAACAGCCGCACGGATCGATCGATGAGGGCTGGTCGGTTGGTCCGTGGAAGGGTAACCATCTTTACATACCGAGACCCCTCCGTGTCTCGGAAAGTACGTTAAGCAATTGGTCCCGGCTGTCATTCGTGGATCTTTGATAATCGTTACGGGTCACCAGAAGCCCGAAGGGCTAATAACCAGTCTTAATAAGGGGTATCGTATTACCTTGCCCAGTAACTGGGTTGTGGAGGTCAGATAAGCAGTCGCTCCATGTAAAATACTGGTATTCAGCTGCATCCGGTTAGACTGGAAGCCAACCCCAACATAGTTAGGAAAGGGTTAGGCAGATGAAGATCAAATCTTAGCAAGATTAAAATCAGTTTATCTTTTCATCATATAAAATCCGTAGTCCCAAACCAAAAATCAAATATTTACTTATAAAATCTACTTAACTTCTCGAGGAAAATGGACGGTTATGAATGGTAAGTACTTTTCCGTCAAGTTTTTCTTTAAATACATTTAGGCAATTCCTGCTCACTTTTACAGAACAAACACCGCCCTCTGAATTACTCCATCAAAGTACCTTGGAGCCTATTGTCTCAACTTCGTGCCATTTTCCTTGGGCTTAAAACTTTTCGTGCAGAGGTTTTCTTTCCGTTTGTTATTGTTGTGTATAATTCGCTCGACGTTTTGCTGGCAATGATGTTTGGAGGTGAAGATTGGGCTGTGCGCGGTGCGTCGTAAACACGCCTCAGGGAAATACCGGCGACGGCCGTACCTGCGCCGGCTCCGAGCCGCTCCGCCGGAGACCACTTACCTGCACGTCCTGACTAAGCGAATGCTCAGCGACGTACTTTACCTTAGATAAACTCCATTTTTTCTTCTTCCGCAATTGTTTAAGGTGTTATCGCTACCTGCTGGAAAAAGGGGATTTCTAAATAACCTTTTTATCTCGACAGACGTCGTTTGGGGGCGTGTAGTGATTTGGCGAATTGTAGTGTTATCTAAGAAAAGGAAATCCAGATATTTCACTGTTATCTTTCCAAAGAAAGTCTGAATAAGGTTTTTATATAAATGTTCAAAATATAAAACATTTCAAACAAAAGTAACAAGAATAGAGATGAGTTTATGTTATGGCAATTTTATTTTAAGTTACAATAACATAAAACGTACCGATTACTTTACTTCGTATCCCTATTTCGATAATTTCGCTTGAAATACTTGAATATTGCATGAAACTGTTATATTCGCTGTACCGAAAGCTGTAAATCAATTCGGTTTCATAAAAATATCTGTAGGAGATTTACTAGATATCGGGGCCCGGCCCACCGTGGGAAATATGAAAATTGGAAATACATGGATGGCCCGATACGGCGCGGAATAAATTTCGACCCTATTTGTAAGCGAACCTCAATATCGCAAAGTACAGTAGGTACTTGTTCGTATTCTCGAGGACGTCGACTTCCCAGCACGTCGGACGAAACTGACTGCGATGGAAGGATTCAATGTGTATCTAGAGGGAAATCTTTATAGCTTTGTATTAATATTGTCAAAGGAGAAAATATTCATTTGTACAATTTTCCGACCATGTAACGAGTAAATTGATCGGACAATACTTACTTACTGTCGGCCTTGTACAAATTAAGGAGACAGGCTTGAATCTTTAATTTCAATTAATCAATCGAACCTGTGTGGGGTTCATATAACTTAGGTACGGATAAGCTCTATTTGTAGGGATGTGTAGGTATTGTCCAATAAAAGAGGGAGTGAATAAATTGAATAAAAGAATTCGATTGATTAAAATTTATACGATATAATCAATTGATTAAGTTATATGTTTAGCCAACCGCCAGGTATCCATTAGATTTGTAACTAAGTAGTTTGTTCATTAATTTGTTCGTAACATTGTAGGTACAGACGAACTTTTCCCACAGTCAGTTATTTCGACATGCGTGGGACGGGTGGCAGCTGATGCATTAACATTACCTATGAGTAGGTACCTACGCTTTCCTTTTTCCCGAGTCGCATCTAGTTTAGGATGAATACGATATGTTTGGTTTGTTTGGAGTAAAAACTAATATGACGAGGCAACTTGGAGAGTTGGAAGAGAATCAAAAAGCTTTAGATGCTAATGGATGATCTTCAGATGCTCATGCATCTGGAGGTAAATTAAAGGCAATAAGTACACGGATAAAATCATCATTAATCAGTAGGTAATAGATGATCAGTGCGAGTTATGAACGTAATGCCATATCATTCTTATAGTGGTACCTGTTTGGAAAGCTTTTGTTCACCAGTTAATATCGAACTGAGATTTACCTATTTCGTTACATTGCGTCAATGAGTCAGTACATTATTCGAAAGGCTTTTTCTAATAAAATAAAAAGGTTTGTCCTTGTGGCATGTGACCCAGTTCGGTCAGAGTGGGATTACAGACAGCCCCAATGTTTTGCCCATCAGAGTTTAATGTGTTGCCTGGCATCCCAACGCCACTCGTCCCGCCGGCGGCTAACTACAATATGTAATATGTAATTAGAATATGTAATTAGAATCTATTTTCTGTTTCCTTATTTGGAACTCCACCTGTTTTTACGGGATGGTTTTAAATGAAAGCGAGATAAAAGTCATATTTCATTTACTGTGACAGGAGAGTAATTAATTTTATGTGACAAAAAGCTCATTTATCGCCTACGTTCTTAGCTAGGTGTACAATAGATTATAAAAAAAGCATAATACTGGAACCAATATCCCAACAAACATACACACGTGGGGTTAGGTTTTGGCTTCTTGACCCGGACGGACTAAACTAACCATACAATGTTTGTTACTATCAGATACTGAAATATTTGGAGCATTATGAGGAAAAGGCAAAAGGCGGCAAACTGTGGCGCTTAGTATTCAGCGGGCGAGCCGCGCCGGGCCCGCTAACTCAGGCCAGATTGTCGCGTGGACTACATTTTTGGACACGTTGACTGTGCTCGGTTTGTTTGGTTACCCTTTCGGTTCTTTTTCTATATTTAAACAAGCTTGAACGTGTTAGAAAAATTCTGTTAAGCGATTTTAGTTTCTTGCACTGTTTTTCCAAATCTTCTTTATTTCTACTTCTGTAAAACTCTGTTTACATATTTGTTTTTAATATACAAAGAGAAACACTGGCACAGGTCACATTAATAAGTTAATAACCTAGAAGCAAAGATCCTCATGTAGGTACAATAATAAGGTACCAAAGTCTAGTACCTAATCTATAAAGTCATAGTCTTCTTGAAATAGGTGTCGTGTTCAGTATATTGTTCAGTGTGATCCCAGTGTAGTTGTCAGACAATGTCATTGTGTGTGATCGTCACGACAGGAGACATGTGCGCCATCGACTAGCAAACAGAATCGAATGGAGATTGGCGTGGCATGGCGCCGCTAGATACGACCCGATAAAGTTTTACAACAAAAGAATTACTTACTGCGTTGTTTTTAAATTGCTAGGTAGGTATCTACAAGAATGTGTCCAGGCATCCATGAGATACGGATCCAAAGTTGCCATTTAGGATTTTAAGTAGAAAATAAGTAGACCGTGTCAATAATATATGCATAATCCAAGCTTTAATCACTATAAATAAATAGATAACTATCATAGTAGATATACTTACTTAAAACGCTCGTGGTACATTTTGTACTCGTTCCTCAAAAAAGTAAATTCTAATACCTACTACAACTACTAATAACTTTATTATGTATACCTAGGTAGTGCAAAGGGTAGGTGTGGCAATTTCTTACTAGACCGCTATTTTCCAATCGTGGAATGTAAAGAGGATTCTCAAACCGCTCGTCCACTGGCACTGTTTGAAGAAATCAAATAAAGCAGACACAATTGTCAGTCGGGCTACTTGCAGGATAAGAATACAATTCAAGTTTATTTGACGTTTAATATTGTTATAAAAGATGTTTCAAAAAATGCAAAATGCCATCAATCATTAAAACCATAGTTATCATCATTTTACGTGCAGTTTTTATATCAGTCCGAATAGACGCTGCTGACCATCTTCGGAATCCATCGTCATACGAAAGCCTACGGCGCCGGTGACAGGACGAATAGCCTCGAGTGGAATTATGCAGAATATCTGGCTAGATGTGAGGACAGCCGATGGAGTAAGGTTTTGCCGTTGAAGTAAATAGCTAATGTCGGGTCAACGAAACCGGAGCCGTCCATAAGCGCGTAAGTCTGTACCTGCGACATAAACAAAGTGGCAGGAAGTAACGCACGTAGAACTTTCAAAACTGTGAAGTCAAGCAGACTATTGGAAGCCAGCGGCGGGTGAAGAAAAATTTCATATTTACTTGTAATATTTTTTATTATAGGTAGGTACCATCTCCCACCAATTACACAGTATCCGGTGGTTTGATACAGTGCACTAACTTGATAACAACAAGGATGTTACCAAGCGCGGACGACTCGCGCTCGCGCTTCAATTCGCACGCTGATGGTACATAAACAGGTTCGCAGCCGCAGCGAGCTACCCGCTGCCAGAGCACACGTCCCACGTTATGAAATGGGAATTAAATTGTCTGTGAAGAATACAACGGGATTACCATTTATTCCCAAATAGTGCTACTTTGTATGGAACAGTTTGCCACCTATCCACTGCGTCTTTGTATCGTTTTGCCGGAACGGATATACAAACCCGAGGAGCGTTGGATAAAATGTTGTATCGGTTGGCTCGCTATGATATGAGTCTGTTGCAGGGTCATGGTTCAGAGGAATTCACTGCACTGCAGCGGGATAGAGCTTGGCACGCCGCGTGCCCGCGCGGGATTGTGTATCGTAAACACACGAAGGATTACCAAATGCAAAATCAGCTTTAAAATATTGATACGTTTAATATTTAATATTAGGTACATAAATACAAAAATAAATTAAGTGTCAATCGAAATATTCAAAATGATGTGACTGCTGGTGAAAATATGAAGGGTTATTACGGACTCTTTTACTCATCTGTGTTTGAAAGGGTGCAAGAAGCGGGTAAGAAGCTGCTTCAAACATATAATGTTTGTTACCGGAGAAATAATTTAAGCTTTTGTATTTGACTACTTTTGGTTCATGAGTCTTCGAAGTGGTCTGTTTAGTATGTGGCCTACTGTTCAGAAAATGTAAATATCGCGATTTCTTCGTTTCGGTATGTTTTGGCCGCATAACACCTACAAACGGTTGTCTCATAGGATGCGTGTTGTATACTTGACTAATATGCATTATTGGCTTACTGGTTTGGGCAATCACTGGTCTTGGTCTTGTTTTCGGTTGAATCGGTTTTGGGTTATACATCCAATAATCACTGTAAGGTATGTTATACTTTCTTTCTGGTTCGTGAAAGACGCTTGCATTTCCTACGACTGCTGGGTGCATTTCTACGTATACTCTCGGAGGTAAAGGGGTCTGGTAACGTTGGGTTATGTATTCTACCTTTTCTGGAACATCAAATATTCTACTGTATGTAATACCTGGTCTTACGTGCTTTGGTAATAAGTTTACATTCAGACTTACATTAGACTGTTTCGTGCTCGCCATAGGTTGTCTGAATTTTATTTCTGCATGCGCTTTTTCCATTGTGTTTAAAATATTCTCAAGATCTTGTAAACTTAAGGGCGGAGGAGTACTTGCAAATATTTCAACTTCATTTTCTAGGTTGATAAGACTTTTCTCATTACTATGCTTCAGAGTACGTGACTCATCCAGGTATTCAGATAATGGTACTTTCTGAGGGACTGGAGATCGAACTGACCTCTCCCAAAATGATCGTGGGACATAACTGTTTTCGTTAAGAACAGAATGAAATGGGACTTGTCGGTTTGCGTGTGAGTTTTTAATAAATGGTTGATCGACATTAGAATCAGCGTTGCGTATCATAGAAGCTATTCGTTTTCCTAAGTTTGAATAATAGGTGTCATCGGTTCCTTGTCTATGTAATGGTGGTATTGGGTTGTAAGAATCTACATTTCTGCGTGTTGACTGAGGTAATTGTAGTTTTTGTAGTTCTTTAAAATCTTCGTTAAGATCATAAGGTAAGGGGGGTCTGCGTCTACTTTTACTTTGATTCACTCTGTGAATAAGTTCAGATAAGTACTTAAAATCAACATCGTCTAATTTAGGAATATTGTTATCTTCCTCATGTTCCTCGTGGTGTAATCGTTTGTGTGGCGTGGAATCTTCTGACACATTAGGAACGTCGTCTGAATTTTGTAAATCATCATCTTGCAATTCTTCTAGCGATTTGGCATGAGTTGGCGCTAAGCTATTTCTTCTTTTTCCTTTCAGTTTGTCCCGTAATTTTTGCATCTGCAGTAAAGTTAGTGTTGTTATAAAATACATATCTACACAATCTATCACCATAATAATCTACTACCTTTCACCACTCTACACTCACACTCTTTACACCAGCTTTCATCTATCTGATATCATCTGTCAACAATCATCGCTACTCTAAATCTATCATATGTCACCTGTTAACAACTATCTACCTTATAATAACTTTGTTTCACTTACCAGTATACTTTGTTGTCCATGCTTGAGTTTTTTTTGTTTTCTGAAATAACATAATATTATATTTATTTTTAAATGACGTGACGCACGTGTTTGTATGATAGTTAATGCCAGAAGCTACATATACCCGGTGGAAGGGACATCGACGGGCAAACTGTTACTATGAATTCAGACACCACCGAGGAAAAATAATTCGTCGGTTATTTGTACAAAATCAGCTGTTTCATAGAAAAATACAATACCTACACAGCTAACAGCTGCATTTTTTACATAACCGACGAAAGTTTCGACTCTGGTGGGTCCAGAATCATGTACTGAATTCGTTGTAACTGTTTGCGTGTCGATGGCCCTTACACCATCTATAGAGCCGTTTCCGGTTATACAACAGAAGATGATAACCAGGTGATAGGCAGTTGGATACCCGATACAAGCGGTCCTAGTTAAGGCATAGTGATATATTGTAACATAGTTTATACCCGGGTCTGCTAGATCGAGCTATGATATTTTCTAGATTCGGTCTTTTGTGGTGTTTTCCAGGTCTATTACGTCTGTTTGCTACATCTGTTGTTGTCTCAGTTGTAGTTTCTGTCGTTGATACTGATGTTGACTCAGTTGTACTTTCCGAGTTTGACTCTGGAGTAGTGGTAGTTGTAGTCGGGTCAACCGCAGTTGTAGTAGTAGGCAGCTCGTTTGTGGTTGTAATTTTGGTACTTTCGTCGACACAGTTTGGAGGTCCTATAAACATTCCAAGGCTTTAATGTAATAAGAAAAAAAAAACATAAGATTTCACATCAAAAAAATAAAAATATTTCAAAAGCAAAGCTGTACTTATTAAAACAAAAAGATTATCTTGCCAAACCTGGGAAAGGATGAAACATCGGAGGAGCCATCGGTGGTACCGGTACCATAGGATACATTGGCACTAGCGGTGGTGGCGGCAAACCTATTGGCGGGTAATATGGCGTATCCATATTTGGCAAGAAAATAAATGATGGTAAAGGTGGTTTAGGTCTTCTATTAAATATTATAACTTTTTTATGACCATGATCTTTGTCATCGCAGCTCTCTGTGTCCTTGTCTGTGTCTTTTTTCTTTCCATCACTTCCACTGTCAATATCAGCTGAATCATCATAGTCACTGCTATCGCTATCAGTACTGGAGCTGTCACTATAATCAGAATCTGAATCTGAATCAAATAAACTGTCATCTTCTGTAATACGGAGTAGTTTCTTCCTCAGGCCACGCTCTTTCATATGTTTCCTTTTCTTGCGACCTCTAAATGACTTCCGAGGTGTTCTCTTAGATTTTTTTAAGACCGGTCCAACTCCACTTCTTCGTGTCGGTGGTTTTTCGTTACTGGACTTTGTATTATTGGAATTGTTAATAACTTGACTCTCTATTGTTTTAAAGAATTGATTGTAAAGCCAATCACTGAGTTCATCTGTGTCTTTGGATATTTCATGAAGCTGGTCATCGTAGTAAGTAGTGGAGGTGGGGGTTGGGTAGGCTGTTGCTGTAGGAGTGGGCTCAGCCAAGTAATGTTGGCGGAAGTGTTGCGTTAATTTTATACTGAAAAATGAATGCATTTCTTTATTAAAATATGAAGAATCACATTTTCGTTTTACTTCTAACATTTGAAACCAATCTTAGTATTATTAAGCTAAGCTATTCCATAACTTTTATGCAAGGGACTTAGTTATACATATATCTGTCTTCTATTTATCTGAGAGATCGGCGTCGATTTATATTGGCAGAATCAAGTACGGGAAAAACGTATTAGTAGACATTATTCTTGTCCATCTTGACGAAATCCATTTTGAAATTGGGGTGTGTTAATTAACGTAACGTAGGTATAGGTAAAACCATTTACGTTGCCAAAAAAAGTTGACGATATCGTTAATTCCGGAACATGTTGTATACGGCGAACAAACTCCATGATTTGTCATATTTACGCCTAATGGTCACTAAATTCTGTACAGTCATAAATTCGTATATTTCCTTCATTTTAAGAGCATGATGAGATGGCGTGCAACTTATTAAAATGTACAGTTCAAATGAAGATTACTTTGGTTCACATATTTTGCTTTCGGTGTCGAAGTAGTACCCCGGGTGGCAGTGACAGCCGACCACGCAGCCGGGGACCTCATCGATGCAGTACTCGAACTTTCCGTGCGGGCCACATTCTGCAACAAAATGTAGGGTTATAGCTGCGACCTGAAAGGGTCGTTAAAAATTACTGACAGGCCATGGATCGTCTCGCGCGTACCTGGAAAAAGTTTAGTAAATTGTCTAAACCTGACTAGACTCTGACACTAGGTAGAACATTTGCTTACAATGCAATGCACTCCAAATGACGTAAAAATAAAACCTTGAAATAAAATAATTACGTACCATAGCGAACTTCTCTGGACACATGTGAACTGCAGACTGGTGTCAGGGCACTCGCCAAAAAACACAATAAAACTGTAAAACCCATTGGCAACGAAAACTGTATACATTGGAAATGTTATTGTTAAACAAACAACATTTTATGTGATTATGATCAAAACTGAAGTTGTTTTACTATTTTCTGAAATACGGTTTAATAAATTTTTGCTCAACTGGCCCTATAATGTGGGTAATGCTTATAAAGAAGTGGTACAAAAGTTATACGTGCTATGGTGGGCCACTTTTACCTTTATTTAAATAGAGTTTAAGATGAATTTAGTTTACACAACACGCTCGTATATTTCAGAACTAGGTTATAATTACAAAAATCGAAAATCAAACAATGGCTCCACACTTTGATGACTTATTGGTGTGAATTAAACAATGGTGTATTGAAAAGATAAAGTGGGTTAACGAAGCTAATTACAAATAAAACGCAGTTTTTCTTTATCTGTAAATGACGATGATTGTCCTGATTATTCTGAATGATTATCTTGTGGCCTACCACAAGATAATCATTCAGAATAATCAGGACCACCACCACAAGATAATCATTCAGAATAATCAGGACAATCATCGCACCTACCTACCTACTTATTCATATACTTAATCTAATACATTGCACTATGGTTTACACAAGATAATCATTCAGAATAATCAGGACCACCACCACAAGATAATCATTCAGAATAATCAGGACAATCATCGCACCTACCTACCTACTTATTCATATACTTAACTAATACATTGCACTATGGTTTTTTGAATCTTCTTGAACTGTATCTTTCGATTCCAGAAACATGCAAAATACTTTAGGATCGCACTGCTCACTTTTATAACCATTTTCTTAGGGAGAGTCTAATACAGAATTAATTAAGGGACATAAAAGGGCCTCTGTCTGAATGCTTGAGCATAGTTTTTTAGTAACGTAGTCATGTGACCGAATCAAACTTTACCTAATCATTCGTTTTAATCCGAAACATTTTAAATGGACTCTTTCTTTTATCAACGGGAAAAAACGACGACAAATAAAATAGGAAGATAGTAACAAAGTTAATTTATTAAAATAAATTTAAATAAGTAGGTAATTACAATCGTATGCTTAATCCATCATATTATGCAGATTTGCTTAAATGTCGTCTCCAAGATCAGGAATTCCTTTGAGGCCCCTGCAAACAAAAGGTTTTATTTTAAAAAGATTGTTCTTTTTTCTGATTCTTTGTTTGTTTGTGAATGCTAAAGTCCACCATTGGTGATATTTTTAAAGTAGCATTTCTAATAGGTCAACTGAAACATTATCCAAGCAACTTTGAGTTTTTGATAACTTTTTATGGGGCTAACAATGATTTATTGGTCAAATGCTGATGTCTGCAAAAGTGACGTACTTAGTGCATTCCTCGGGTAAGACACACTTGTGTGTCCTGTCGTCACGCACATACGGGTGCACGCAGATGCAACCTGGCTCGCAGAACGGGTAACAGGGGCGCAGTCGGTCCCGAGGGTTGTCACACGTCACTGACGCACAACCCGCAAAACACGCCTCATATCTGCACAAACGACATTCGATACACTACTTGACATTAAACGTTTAAAACTAATTGGATATAACGAAATACAAAACGTCGCGAACTACGTGACTACGACCACACAGACCAAATTAAAGTAAAGAAATCTTACTACTTGGCCTGTGTAGCACGCGAGGTTCCCAATGGGATGTTGTAAAACATCACAAAACACGACAATATATTCTGGTACCTTTCATGTGGTCTTTCGCAGTTCATCGACATAGGTGATTTCTTCTCTCTCTCTGGATCTTTTTCACTGCAAATAAATGTACACAGTTTGAAACGTCACTAAGTACAATAAACACGAACCTGAATCTTTTAGAACTCACATGTATGACGCAGCGTGTGCCACTTCTGCACTTTTCAATGATTGCTGTAAGTTCATTTTATCATCTTCGTAATGTCTTGGCGATTGTCTGTACGGTGATGCATTTTCCATATTATTATCTCTTTGTCTGTCAATCCCACCGAAAATCTTCGTTTCGGTTTCATCCATATATCTCGGATCTCTGTTATCATAATCGTTTCTCCTTCTATCCCAGTCCCGGTGTTCCTCAATGGGGTTCAATAATGCTTTCTTCCTCCACTTTCTTCTGTCGTCTATTAGGGAGTGCCTTTTGCTACCATCTGCATCATCATAATCGTAACTATTCACTCTCGCTGCCATTGCAATGATGTTATCTGTAAAATAAAATTGTCCATTGGCTATATTGTTTTTTGTACAAACTTGTAAATTTTACTAATTCAAAACACTTACATAATAACAATGCAAGTAAAAGTAATTTACGCATATTGTTAAGCTTTTTGTGAACAAGTATCAGTTCATGGTGTAGTTTCCAAAATGGCTGCAAAGCATCGCTCCGTTCCACTTTACGTTGAATTCGTAACTAATCGAGGAAATTAAGCTGGGCCTCACAAAAAGAAATAAAAACAAACGGATGTGATTGCTTTCATGCGTTTATGGAGAGCAAATAAGTAAAAACAAAAACTCTTCTTTTATGACGTTCTTTTTAAATTGTTTACTGGCTTAATTACCTACATTAGTGGCTTCGCATGAAACGTCTCGCAGTTTCCGTATGACGTAGCATCTCATCACCATTTTGGTTTCTCAGGTCGACATAAAAAATATAGCAATTTATTGCTTGTGATCACTTCTTTCATTTGATTGGTCTAGGTATAATTTATATGTACACTTATGAAATAGCTATCAGGATTCTATGTAAACAAAAACGAATCAATAAAAAATGATAAAATCTTTATTTTAGGCATGACATTTATACTATATTCATATAATTTAGTTCATTCGTTTGGCGGCATTTCTGTAGCTTTCGCTTTGTAGTAGTTTCCTAGGTTGCAATGCTTTAATGGGTGGTGGAGCGATAACGATATTGAAGTAGTTGCCCATACGGGAGACCTCGCTGCCACGTTGCTTGAACTCTTCCTTAGGGCTGACGTTATTGAAAGGGACGTTGTTCACAGGAACGTTGTTGCCTAGGGAATTCGGCACATCGTTGTCGACGAAGTCATCTGCTTCTGCGCGCTTCACGTAGCCCCGAGGCATACTTCGGTACTTCGGCGCCGGCTTGTCCTGTGCTCTTTTTGCTGGTACTGGTATCCCCATTTGCGTTCTGTAGGTTGATTGAAAAATTAAAATGGTGTTTGGAACTGTCGTTAGCAAACTTATGGTGTTTTTACTTTAAAAGTTTTGGCAATGAAGTTTGGTGGACATAGTTACTATAAAAAATATGGTACTATACTGCTACATTCAGTTAACTAGATAGGCTCGCCGCTTATTAAACAATTGGTGAAATGAGGGCGTTCTACACTTCTAACCATTCAAGGGCACGGGCTTCATGTATTTTTATGATTGATACCCACGGTGAACAGTCCTGAGGTAGCACGCACTGGTGGGTGCGATCGTCTCGCACATAGGGCTCCTCGCAGACGCAGCCCGGCTCACAGTACGGGTAACAAGGTCGGAGGTGGTTGCGCGGGTTGTCGCACGACACCTCTGCGCATCCGCCGAAGCACGGTTCATAGGCCTCGTTCGGCCAATAGCAAGCTGAGAACAGGCGAAACAATGACATGCGAGGAAAGAAAATTACCCTCCTACGACCTTAGTCATTTCTACAAGGCAGGTCAAGGAGGCAATAGAAGCGCAATATTGACCTGCTATATAAAACAATACACAATACATTAAACCCTGTTGATTTTTAAAAATCCTAAAGATCAATTCATAATTGACACTTTTTCAGGTAACAATTTATCATCCAATAAAGTTTGTTTAAAAGCTTTTAAGAGATCCCCGACTAACAACTGGCGGTCTCTACGGAATTTCAAAATAAATTTTCCTTTTAAATAGTGCGCAATTTCTCACTTCGGCACATTATTGGGTATCTAAGGGCACTAAATCTAGTTGCGGACTAGACTTTTCCTTTTGCAGTCGTTTCCACCGGTCCATTACTGCTCCCAGGGGCGCTACTTGATATCCTTCGACTTACACTAGTAGTTCTAAACTTAGGCAGTGTACTTACAGGAGATAAAAACCGAGCAGGGAGACTAGTGTCTTTATACAACGTGTAACGGAAAGGCTGTATATGTATATTTTGCTAATATTTCAAGTGCACGGATTCTTTAAATGCTCACAATCTGTAGTTCTAGCATAGTTTTTTGAGTAACACAGGATAAAGCATTACCTTTCATTATTTTATCTTCATCTCTGCATTTTCCGCGTTGAAGCCAGATTGCAAAAATCACGAAGCAAACCAATTTGTGCATATTGAAATTGCAGACTCTGTTGACACAACTGCCCATTGTGATTAGCGCTATATGACTGTCGGCAGTTGTTTTGAAATGCTTTTTTCGCTGTTTTCGATGGAGATTGCTTTTAATCATAATAATATATCGGAGGGACACTTAGGGTGCGGGATAAGGTCGTCATGCAACATAATAAGGGTAGGTGGTGTGTTTAGTAAACACGGAGAGAGACCGGTTAAGCCGCGTCTGATTGAATTATTACTTGCGTTGTAATTTCTAGGCTCGTCCGGTCACGTACTGTCGATACTATAAATATGAATATTATGTTTAGTTTTTGTGTTGTAAAATATGTTTCATATTTTTTTGTTGAAACGTGATTTCGTATGCAGTTTTTTAACGATATCTGATTATCTAAAACGATACCAATAACCAAGACGGCACTTTCTTTTCTGCTTCCGCCTTTAGTTACAGTATTAGTTATAACCAGAGGTCGGAGTAGGTAGATTGATTTTATATTTATATTTGTATGGTGTACAATAAAGAGTATTCTATTCTATTCTATTCTATGCTTGCGTCAAGATATTATAATATGGACATGCCATTTTATCCATAATGTGCGGGAAGTACCGGAAAAAGTTCCGGGATTGGAATTATGGAATAAAATAAAATAAAAAAACATACAGATAGGCTAACAAACACCTAATGGGTCATACAGGATACTTGCTTCTGATTGGTCGTTGCGTGCGGTCAATGCGTTGTGAACATAGATGAACATGAGATAAAGAAACAAAAGGCCCTGTCTAACTTTTGTCTCATACTGTCAAGCGTCATTTCTAATTCAACAGTAAGGGACAAAATACGGTGTAACTATTCCAAGATATTTTTGTATAAAATAAAATACTGATTTCTTTCACCATTAGCTAACACTGGCAGCGTAGATTGATATTAATAATATGTTTTTCACCTTAAACACAAATTCGTGCTAATTTAAAAATTCGGGAACAAATATCATAATAAATATGAAGTTCCGGCATTTTGGAGGCATATCCATATTATCCTCTACGTTTGGCGTCAACGACCTTAAATCAATCTACCTACTCCGACCTTTGGTTATAACTTTGATATTGGTATTGTATTTCTGTTTAATTTGACATACAAAGTAAAGTAACAATAATGAGGATGTATATAATAATCCTGCATTATTCAAACGTACCTACATATAATTCTGTGGCATATTTAATCAAGTAACAAACACATTGCCCCTTATGTAACCACAGCTGCCTTAACCTTAATAGTATTCATTTATACCGAAATGAACGGAAAATCACGTGTAATTGCTTCTAGATTTCTGTTCAAAACGATATTAGATTGATACGAATGTTTCTACCCGAATTTAGTTATTACTCTGTGTTTGTGTACATTTGTTTAATCCATGTAGCAAGTGCGTCGTATCGTCAATAAATTTGTCACCCCAACAGCTGAAGGGTCAAGCGGAAAAATAAAGGTGTTGTTTTACTGGTTTTATCGTAACTTACGATCGATCCAAGGGACTTTTTCCAAACATTATTCTTTCCTACCTTGTACGAAAATATGTGATAATAGTGATGGATGTCTTTTGCCGAATGTCTAACAAAAGAGACAAAACGACGGCCAGCAGGACAATAAATAGTACCGTCGGAACAGAAAATAAATTGGGATTCCAATCTCTTCGGCTCTTCGGGCCTGTCTATAACTAGCTAGATATCTAAGTTTAACTCTCCAAATAACTTTTTACTTCATACTTCCAAGTCAGTATCCAGGATATAAGAAACACCTAAAATATGTTTTTAAGTAATGTCTTGACATTTTCTTCATTTTGTGGTTTTAGTATGCATATCTAGTCGTCGTCTGTTCTAAACTAATTATAATTAAGAAGAGAGCATGCGCTAACTAGTTTCATGAGACAAGGATTGAATTCTTAAATTCTTCATTCATTTCATTCTTCATCAGATTTTAATTCAATTGATGATTTTATGAAATATACAAAATTAAGATTGGCTTACCATGATTAAGTATTTTATTTATTTCGATACTACACTTAAATTACAAATTTTACTACCTACTGCGTATACCTTTAGGCAGGTGTATATATGACAAGGCATTGCCGGACATGTTGTCTCCATCCTGCGATGCTTTAATTTTTTCAGCCTTGCCCTAAAATAAAACCAAACCAGACTATATCTGTATACTGTATGTTGCAATGAAAACTATATTATGTACAGAAGCTCATTAATAAATCTTCTTTTTTCAGCCCTCATGTTTTTGTCAATTTCGGTATTTATTGAGGACCCACGGTTGGATAGGTCTTTTAATTTACACTCGGCCATTTTATATTTGGGTTTACGGTTCGTCTGCTATGAATAAAAACATGAATGAGTGGTTTTTGGTTCCGAGTCGTTTGTGTTTTTATTTGCGAATTAGGTTCGTATAAAAATAGGGAATGTATTTTTATAACCGTCGATTTAAGCTCACGTGTCTAGACATGGGCGTTTTCGTATTTAGTTGCTAACGGATATGTAGCAGATATTCAGTTTTCATATCAATATCGAAAACCGTTTTCAGATATCGATATCAGTAGTACGATTTGCACAAGTAACTGAAACGAACGAAACGCAAACTAACGACAAACGCAAACTCACACTTTTATTCGATGCAATTCTTATTCCAACAACATAAATTCAACCTTAAATCTATTCAACGTAGGTCTAGTTTAAAGAATGAATTTCTCCCTGATATCGAGTAGCCGCCGGAAAGTTGCTAAGTTTTGTTAGTTGGAATCTTTGTTGTAACTAAATAAATAGAAACTAGACCTTATTGCTAGCGCGTTAGGATATAGATATTACGCACGCACTATTATTAACCAAATAACCAATCACTAGCCGAAGTTACGTAATATTCGCTTCATCACTTTTACGCCAGTAAAACATTGAATGGTAAGACAGAGACAAAGCGAATGAAAACCGTCGATGTCATATCGGCTCGTGATGTGAAGTTTGCGTTTTCGTAGTTCGTTTTCGTTGTTGCGATATGGATATAGATGAAACCATAGCTCAATGAAGTTTTTGTGAAAACGGTTATGTATATTTAGATATCGATATGGTATGATAATAAACACATATCCGATATAAGTTACGTTTTGATATATCAAACCCATGCCTACACGTGTCGTGTTTGTGTTAGATTTGCTTTTGAAATACCGTTAATATTTACTTATCTAGGATGTACACTGCAGGCTGGTGGTAATTGCCTATCAAGGGTCGATGGTTTATTTAAATATTCATAAACTAAGTTCACTTTTCTAAACTAATATTATGAAGAGAAAAGATTCGATTTTTAGGGTTCCGTCGCCAAATGGCAAAAAACGGAACCCTTATGGATTCGTCATGTCTGTCTGTCTGTTCGTCCGTCCGTATGTCACAGCCACTTTTTTCCGAAACTATAAGACCTATACTGTTGAAACTTGGTAAGTAGATGTATTCTGTGAACCGCATTAAGATTTTCACACAAAAATAGAAAAAAAAAACAATAAATTTTGGGGGTTCCCCATACTTAGAACTGAAACTCAACATTTTTTTTTCATCAAACCCATACGTGTTGTCTATGGATAGGTCTTCAAAAATGATATTGAGGTTTCTAATATATTTTTTTTCTAAACTGAATAGTTTGCGCGAGAGACACTTCCAAAGTGGTAAAATGTGTGTAACCTGTAACTTCTAAAATAAGAGAATGATAAAACTAAAAAAAATATATGATGTACAGACGCCAGCACATCAAGTTACTACAATCTGTCAAATTTCTTTAATAGATTTTCAACTTTATCGCTGAAGCATTAAGGTTCAAGGTTGATTGGTAAAATTTGACAGTTTCGGGTAGCTTGACCTGCTGGCGTCTGTACATTACCATGTAAACTTCCACCGAAAATTGGTTTGAACGAGATCTAGTAAGTAGTTTTTTTTAATACGTCATAAATCGTAAACCGCAATTTACCTTTCGTTCGATCAACTCAACGGAACCCTTCATGGGCGAGTCCGACTCGCACTTGGCCGTTTTTTTATATGTTTGTTTGTAATGCATAAACTTACAAAATACTTACTTAACCTATTTTAACAATTATTTCACCTATAGCAAACCTAGATTATCAGCGAGTAAAATGGGCTGTATCTTTTTAGTATATTGTGGTCTCTTACGACTTCCACGTGAACAGAGTCGCGGGCAGAAGCTAGTTATAAAAAGTAATGGTAGTTTTTCTGTATGAAAATATAGAGGTGACATCAACTGCATCTGCTGTGTTCCAATACATACTGAGGCAGGTGACACGAAACACCCAAGAGGCGAGTTTTAGTTGTCAAGTAGGCAAGTAGCTTTCAGGATACAGTAAGGTAAGGATACAGTATTTTATTAAAATTGGTAACCTAGACTCCACAGACGCGATGTTTATTGATATCTAAACATGAAACAAAAACTAATAAAATTAATTTGATGTTTTTTTTTGAGGGTTCATCGACCGCATCTATTGTAGTAACTTGAAATATCAGTTTTTTTTTTATGTAAACTTTACAGACGTGATGGATACGACGATATCTAAAGACGATAAAACATAAGAAAATAGATTTTCTCAACTCATACTTCAACTAACACCGGTCGTTGACCTCCCAAAAAAAAAACATCATACATTTTTATTTTTTATTGTATCGTGTTTACCTAGTTGTTGATACCCATCGCGTCTGCGGAGTTTACCTAGCCAATTTAAAATGTCCCTGTATCATCATCATCATCATCAGCCTACAGCAGTCCACTGCTGGACATAGGCCTCTCCTATTGCACGCACTTTAACTCGATTTTCGGCAACTCTCATCCAGCTGCTACCAGCTATATATACCAGCTATGTATACGGTATTTCTATCGATGAGCACGTATTTAGGAAAGTCACGTTTATTTTTTATGGTAAAATTCGCATTCTAAATTGTAGTCACAAATTCACAATGAACATAAAATTGTCACAAAGCACCTATCTAGAAATGTTTGCTGTAAGTCTGCGTAACGTATACATGCCTAGGTTGGATAGTATTCAGCCCTTATTGTTAACAAGTCGTTTCGTGTAGGTGAAGAGGAATTGAGGCGTTTCACATAAACGGAGGTCGGAGCAGGATCCCCTTACGAAAAATAGCTTACCCGATAAAATATGATTGCGTGCGATCTTTTTTATTGCTTGGGTTTCTCACCTACGGCCTACGGGCTATAAGGTTGGCCGTGTTTGTAAATAAACAGACGCAAGGTGATGGCGTCTCTCATTTGTTTTATAGCATTGTGTGGTCGACTGAGTTTTCATGATTCTTTTCGTTTTTTCACTACCAACTCTCAACAGTCATACTTGAAAATGAATAAATACATTACAATGCACCCTTGGCATAGTAATTTGCCACTTTGGTGTCACACTTGTGTTTTTACTGACATTACATAAGATATTCAAGATGTCCTGTTCCATCTGATTAGAACAACAACTACCCCGAAAATCCTGAAGTTCAGTTTCAGACAACTTACAATACACCGTTAATTTTATCTTTCCTTAGAAGGCGTGTTTGGAAATATTCAAACAAACTGAATGATATTCTACTAGGGAAGTAGGTACCTACTCGTTCTAATTAACTTTATGCATACATATGCATACTATTTTCCCTGTACAGACGCTGCAACTTCCACATTCCCAACACGCGCAATACAAATTACAAGTAAAACGATCTGCTGTCCCTTTAAATAGACGTCTCTCGATTGCACATCCCTTTCCTATCAAAACAAATATTATCTTGTTACAATCTAAATTGCGACTCTAGAAGCTAACAAATAAGAGTTAAAATTGTTCGTTGTTTGTGTCAAAACAAGAAATGATCACCTAACCCGCACTGGTCTGGTCTCTTGGGGGTAGGACTTCCAATATATTTGTGCGAGCTCGGGCTGGCAACTCTTCAAGATTACTGTCAGCAAATAGGACAGCCCGACGTGCCCTGAAAAGTAGATGTCCGATAATGCGACCTAGTGCAGCTTCCGATCATTTCCTCAGCTCTTGGGATACACTGATACTTGGGTGGTAATTTCTTTTTGATTTTGCATGGCTGCGGCTTGAATGGTAGGTACCGCGTGGATTCGTTGATCAGTTATTTTGTTATTTAATTTGATATCGCTCAAGGGTTACTTATATCACTGAAGTTTTGGGCTTGTGGGTTTTTTTTACAAAGTATCGAATGTTATCCGTCGAATGGGCAAGTTGCTGCATCTTTCTGACTGCCCGACTAATTTAAAAAATCAAAATTGCTTTGGGTTTGCGTTTACCTACTATAGAGAACTCAAGTTAAGCCGTGTCTTTTTTACTAATGCCCGCGACAGTGGTGTAAACAATATATATCATAATAAATGCACTAAAGGTCCGTCAGCTAATGTGGCCGCCATTACTTGCATGTTGCTTCCGTATTTATGTAAGTAACTTATGACTGCGTTTACACATAAAATAACATTACAGTAAATAATACTTACCTACGTAAAATTTTGTGAGTTTAACTTGCGTAAATTAGTACAAACCCATTTACACATATTTATCAAATTCATAATCGAAAATTCCATCGCACCGTCAAGTCAAAGCTGTTGCTGCTCCATATATCATTTTAATAAGTAAAATACGAAGCCAAAGAAAATGCTGGGTATGAGAATGTCACAAGGTGCATTCACAAATCTTTCTTTGGAATTAATAACGGAGGATCAAAACCAAAATGTTTAATAATGTCACGGATTTCTAATTTTTGTTAGAAAAAGTTGCAGTTGTCCGTCGAATTAGTCGAACTAAAAACCGTATGATTTGAATAGCTAATAATAATATTTAGTTTCGTAAGTACTCAACTTTTCACTTCACTTTAATAAGTTGAGAAAGGTTTCCGTGAGCAAATTCGATCAGGTTTAGACCTGTAATTTCTCAACTTCTGTAAGTTGTAAGAAATTACGATAAGCTACTTACAAAAGAGTTTACATTTGATTTATCGTAACTTTATTACGCGAGGAAAACTTACAGGTGTAAAGTATCAAATAAAACTTACGAAACAAAACACTATCATACGACATAATCTGCCGACGACCTACTTAGTTACCGCGACAGTTGACAAAGTTACCTGCAAACAAGATAAGTGCACTAACGCATCGAACTTCAACCACGGAGAAACCAGACCTCCAGTTTATTATGTACCTCATAAAGGAATACAAACTGCCGAATGTACGGAGTAATGCCATCGACGTGGGCTTGCTACATCGCCATATATTTATGACTTATCCTATTCTAATAGCATCGTTCTTGTGTTTATTTGTCGTACGTGACACGTGCGAGCTCTTGCTTGCTTAGACAATGCAATTAATGCATTGTCTAAGCAAATTGCAGGTAGGTAGAGACTGTATGTACAGGCACTAAAAGTTGGTGTGTAGCTTGGCCTGAACATAGCCTGAACGTGGTGGTACGATTCATGCAACGACGAAATAACTAAGACGAAGGGACAGAAAAACCGGCAGATAAACAAAATACCGATACGTTTTAAATGTATACAGATGACTGCTTGAATTAATTACCCTTAGGGCCGATTTTCAACCGTCAGATAACTTTTGTCTGAACAATAAATATGGTGGTTTGACATGTTGTCATGTTGTTGTGGTCTGTTGTTGTTATTTCGTATGTAGTTTGAGATTTCTTATGAAATAAGCATCATCTTTGTACCTATTTTTCTGTTCTGTATTTTTTCTTCTCTGTTTATAAATGTATGTACATAAATGGTAAAATAAATAAATGTTTTCTTTACAAAAGCTGTCAAACAGCATTTTTTATTCCCGGCTGGTTAAACTGGCACTTAACGTACTAAACCATAAAAAATGGACTTTAACCAATTGCAAGCTGTAGGTACATACTCGTACATACTACTTAACTACATCATCATACATGTCATGTGTTTTTAAAGTTAAATAATTTAATCACTCGAAACAGAGCAACTTGTCGAGAGAGAAGAAGTAGTCGAGGTGTTTAATCCCCATTATAAGTGAAAAGAAATCGATAAACACGCGATAATCAACGCGGAAAGAGCGACAATTACAACACTCATTGACAAAGTTAGGTTCGTGAGGATGAGAGCAAAGTGCTATCTGTGTGAGTGCGGCGCGTAATTGAAAGCCGCGGTTTGGCCCAATAACAATGGAACCCCGTACAGTAACGTTCGCCGCGTATAAATTAGGGAATTATATTAATCGCGTATAACGCGCCCCCGCTCCCGCCCCCGCCACCGCGCCCGCGCCCCCCGCGCCTAACGAGGTTACTCTTGTTGCGGATTACGTACTTGTAGCTGGAAATTACACTTTATTACGGTTACAGTCTAGGAATCCGAGAACTTTAATTAGAAGATTCTCTATGTGGATATTAACGTTTAAATATCCCACTGCTAACATTTTTACTCTGTGTATAAAATTAAGCTACACTATCTTATCAGCACTAAAGAAAATACCTCGCGCGATTTTCTTGCTTGTAGCAAGATTTTTGTGCGAGATTAATACCTAGATAAAAAGCAAAGTAATTCTTGAAAGCATTAACGTTGCCGACGATATTATTTATAATTTAATTTTCAGTGCCGCTGCAGGAGCACAATCAATTTGCGAGAAGATTATGCGCGGGAAATTAACGCAAGATAACGCGGTATTAGCGAGCCACCTGGGGAAGGATTACGTATTCCAGATAAGTAAATATATTGCCCTCCATTACCAAAAAGAACAGTTATTTAAGGGAAAACACTGTAATGTAATTGTCGCTGCAATCTAAACGAGCCGCAATGAAACTCGAGGGAACATCTAACAAGGTTTATCAGGACTATGTCCCGTAGGCCTTTTGTTTATTATGAGGCTCGATACACCGCGTTACATATTTTAATATTCCTGAGCCTTTGTTCTCTATAATATCATCGAGACATTTAAGTTTTCAACAAACTTGTCACAGTTAAGCATGTTTGTAAGCACGGAAACTTGGGGGATGTCTTTACAACAAAATATAAATTAAAGCACAGTGAATAATATAATGTTGTGTTTCTGTATATTAAGGTGTAGTTATGTATACATTCATCAATCACAAATTGCCTGCATCGCCCAGCATGAGTCCACAGTCGATGACGTTGCAACTTCCACTGATACAACTTGCTCTATCACTGGCTAGGAACGTCACTAGTTCCGCCACATCTTCCCCTGTTGTTATTTTCTTCAAGGGAGTATTCATTTCTATCCCAACGAACATTCTCTCGCAATCTGTATCGCTCATGCCGCTTCTTCTGAATAGATCTGTCTTCACAGGTCCTGGATTGACAGCGTTCACTCTTACTCCTTTTGGACCCAATTGCAGAGCAGTACACTTCGTTAACATGTCTATGGCTGCTTTTGACATGCAGTACGGTATCATAAGAGGCACTGGTTTGTTTGACAAGATACTTGATATATTTACGATGTTCCCTTTCGTTTTTACCAAGTAAGGTATCACTTTAGTAGTGAGTAGATACGTTCCGCGTAGATTGGTAGCCATAATTCGGTCGTAAGTCTCTGCTGACGCGAGTGCTCCTGATACGCAGTTAATACCGGCATTGTTGATCAGAATGTCTATTTCCCCATGTTTACTTACAGTTTCTTTGACGATTTTTTCTATATCACCATCGGATGTAATATCAGCGACGATGAGGAGTGGTTTGAGATGGTTTAGTTTTTCGCACTGTTTGCCGATTTTGGTGAGATTGTCCAAGTTTCTGCCTACTAATGTTAGTGTGGCGGAGGATTTTGCGAATGCTAATGCACAAGCGGCTCCTATCCCGGAGCTGGCGCCGGTAATCAGCACTACTTTGTCGGTGAACATGGCTCGAGGTCTAGCCGGCTACTGAGCCACGATATAGGCGAGCGTGCATTATACGCGGGCCAGCCGGCTGCGAAACACTTCCGCATGTCATTGTGACCGCAACGTGAAACTGCTAGGACCTAATATCAACTTTAACTTCCTGGTGTATTTAATTTCGTCTAATTACGTAACACAGGTACCTCTACTCAGGTTCATGTTTTGATGTTCTAATGAGGATAAAGAGACGAGACTCGGTTTCTTTTTCTTAAATAAATAGTTATTTTTAACTACTTAGGTAATTGCTGTTGTAGTCTAAATAATTAGGAGCCTCTACCTACTGCTATAAGTAAGTTGTAGTATGGCACCACATTATACTCGTACATCCAGCTTTTATACGTTAATTAATAGATATTATCGTAAATTTATTAAGTACTACTAGTAGTGACGCGGAATGCTTCAAACTGATAATAATGGACTATTGAATCAATTAAATGGAGTTTTTCTTTTAACACATTTTATATTTTCAAACTGGAATAACTCAGAAAGTATATCACTTACGACATTTTTGTCAATAGTATTTGTTGTTTGTAATAATTTTCTCTATCGATTGGCATACGTTTCAAACCTGTACATCAAACCTCGACTTTTTATGTACTTGCAACTTTAGGTATGCCACAGAAGTTCGAACCCTTTTGGCACACAGATAGTTTATAACCAGGATTAACTCATAGGATACTTTTTATCCCGATATTCCACGGGATCGACACTTACTAATGACAAAAATGTCGTAAGTGATATACTCACTTACGACATTTTTGTCATTAGTATTTGTTGTTTGTAATAATTTTCTCTATCGATTGACATATGTTTCAAACCTGTACATCAAAACTCGACTTTTTATGTACTTGCAACTTTAGGTATGCCAGGCTTCATACAAAAATGTCCGGTCTTCTTTCATCCCAAATCCGTGCAGTAGTTTTTGCGTGAAAGAGTAACAAACATCCATCAGTCCATCCATCCATCCATCCTCACCAACTTTCGCGTTTATAATATTAGTAGGAAGTAGGATATTAAAGCTTCTGAAAGTTGAAAGGAAGGGAAGAAAATGAAAGAAAGAAAAGTTTGATTTTCCATACAATTTATTGGAGTCATCTCGATATACGAAAGACAACATTTAAAATTTGAAGCGAATTTTTATTTACATCATCACTTATAATAATCGAAACTTATCATAAAAGCTCCCTAAATTGTCTTTGGCACTTGCTTTACACTAATACTTTAATACATTTAAATATAATTACGACAAGTTTAAGAGAAGTCATGGATGAGCATGAGAAAGCAGCTACATGTAACCCTATCTTGGTTTCCGCAATGTGGAAACGCACACAAAATATTCACAACCAAATATATATTATATAATATACATTTCAAGCATTTGGATATTTGGAAAAATGTTTTCCAATACACAAAACGTGAAATCTTATTCTTCGTGGCTATTTATTACAGCTGCGTGGACATTTGTCCAGATGTCCAAATGCTTTGGCAAGAGGAATTGGACGTTTCTAAGAGGTTCGTCATATCCGCAGGTGGACACTCAGCCTTAGGGCAATAAGGATCGTGAGGCCAATACTTGAGGAGGGAAACGGTTTATACTCCCAAGAGGGATTTGTAGCGGGTGTATGATTTGCATATTTATGTAGAGCCAACAATATTATCATTGCAGATTAGTTTTCTATGTGGCAAATATTAATAAATAAATTGCTTCGCTCGAAGACTACTAAATCAACGAATGGCGTATGAATTATGTTTCTGGCTATATTTTGGATTAGAACGATTACTTTCTCGCGTGATCTCAATGTTTATTACTCTAGGGATCACACTGAGACCTTAATGTATGTATCTACTTGAGAATATCGCCTGAATCTTTCAGCGGAAAATTCGGGTAGTCTTATGAATATTAAAGGTAGTAGAACCACATCAATTGAGTTTTTAATATGTTAGCGAATGAGACGAAATAGTACTTACGTATTTTTATTTTTTCTAATGACAATAGGACTACTCGTTAGTAGAAATGGTTGAAGAAAGCTGAATATTAACAGACTTCACTCGCTATTAGGAATCTATATCTTAAGGGGAAAGATTAAATTTTATACACAAACTACTGAAGATGGATCAAAGATTTATACTTTAGTGTAAAATATAGTAGTTCGTAAGATGATAGATAAAATTACGGGTTCCACAAATACATTTCCCAGTTAGGGTTGTATAAAATTCAAGGTGATGAGGCGAGTAAAATCTGTTAAATGCACTCTACCGTACACTAGTAACTACAGCCGAATAGTAGCCATAAAACACTCGTAACTTTGTACAAAAATGATGTGTGTAAACACTGGAGGGAGTGCGATACTGGACGTTTGTGTTATAAACCACCCTTTTACACTTAACACCTTATCATTAACACGTACTTATAGTTACAGTAATCTAATTAAAACTTAAGTAAGTACTAGTGAAGAGGAACTTAGCGGTAGGGTTGAGCGGCCCGACGTTGAACACGGGTCTGATCTATCGAACATTATACGTAGGGTAAGGTTTGGAGGTGTTACGTGAGAAATACACGTTCACATAGATTATAACGAGGGGCACATCGTAAACAAAATGTGTTCATATTTGCGGTATGTCGGGCAGGCTGGGTACAGCGGGCAGTAGGTAGCTCGTCCGCTCGATCGATGTACGACCGAACAATATATTATTATTTTGTTCGACGAACCGTGGAGGAGCTACCAAATTTCTAGCGCACAGCCATTTTTTATATGATTTTTGGTTTTACTTAAGAAACATATTTTCGATGAACTGGAAACTTTTACAAATAAATGTGTTACTAGCCTTAAAATTTTGCAAAATATTTTTCTTACTTTAAACATTTTTAAGTATTATGATTTTAAGCAGGTACATGTGACTCCTGTCTTACACTGTATTTTAAACAAAGAAGCTTACGTTCAAAACACGAAGTTTACGCCCTACTTAGTCTAAGTTACCCTTACAAACTTTCAACCACACAATAGAAAAACATACAATTAAGTTCTACGTAATGACTAGAATTATTTAAAGACTCGAGTTTTATATAAAAATAATCAATGTTTCTACTACTATCACTAGAAGCGGCTGTACATGTTAAAATAATTATTTACATCTACAACTGTGTTTCATGCCTATAACATTAAGTACACTAATTAGTAAAATCTAGACGCTTACTAAAATCTAGACACAGAATTTGAAAATGTCACTACTTACAATCGAACATCTAAAATTCGAGATCACAATATCGCTTGGCAATATAACCTTATAATAATGACTAGCAATCTATTTGAGATCAACATCTAGAATGACTTTGATGTAAAATATGTATCGTTGATTAATTTTGATAATAAGCTCACCGGATTTAATTGCATAGAATTACGCAAATAAATAATCATAGTTTTTGGACCAACAGCCAGTGATTCGTATTGATTGAAACTACAGTGTCTTGCTTTTACAAATGGACAGCAAAAAGTCGATACACTGATCTTGAAAATAAGAAATAGTAACTAACAATTTCTTCAGATTTTGAACAAAACGTTAAAAATATCGATGGCTGTTGGCGTTTGTATGGTTGAAGACCACACCTAGACAAAATTCAGCCACGTGGCATCATCTAAGCGTTCTTGAGATGATGTGCATCATGGTCGCAGCGGCGCAACACTGCGAAGTGCGTCATCTGGAAGGTGTTTGAGGACCGGCAGCCTCGCTCCAGGGTACCTGTCATCGTGTAGCCCATGTTGAAGTCGGCTTGTGTCACGTTTGTCGTCAGATACAACTGTCAAACATGAAGAAACGATTAGATACACAATCATCATCATGATTCTTATGCCTTTATACCAATATAATTTGGGGATGGACCCAAATAAATTGGGATATGAATAAAGGCAACATGTCTTTTTCTTCCATACTTATCTATTAGTCGTCATCTCGTTAGTCACACCCTTTCTAGCCATATCATCTTACATCACACACAGTCCATCCATCGTTTCTTTGGTCTTTCAAAATAACAATCTTAAATTTTTTCTAGACGCAACGTAGATATATTATGCAAACATAATATGTAAGAATAAGGAGGGGCCTGGTTCTCCTGCGTAAAATATATCAATGAAAAGCAAGATATTCGTAGTGACATCAGTAGAACTTATAGGGGGCTTATTAACAATTTATTTGATCTCGAAACCAACGTAGCCAACAATATAAAGGCAAAGGACCATCGAGATCGAGAGTATTCTTAATACCTTGAAGTCGGCGTCAGTCCCCATGTGTTTGAAAGTGCCGACGATGTAGACTGCGTTGGCGCCGCTGATCACCATACGGGCATGGGTGCTGTGCCTGCAACAAATACAGAATATAAGTTCGGTCGTTCTTAGTTTCTCTGAGCCGGTCTTAGTTAATTGCTGGACTTGGAATATTAGGAGGTACTATAACATTTGGGTTCCTTGGATTATTAGGAGTTGTATGTCTATAACACTTGCATTCGTGCAAAAACAGTTGCTAAATATGCAGCAGTAGCGCTTTTAACGCTTTCGACTAGACTGACGGGCAGTTATCTATATATCTTGAAATAGTTTGCCTGATACTTGTATATAGTATCTGGGCAAATCAAGTAATTCAATTGTTATAAGCCCCCGCCTAGATAGCTCAAACCCTTATACTTCAAACTTGCAATAGAGATGTCGCAAAAAATAAATAAAAGAAAGGTAAGAAAAGGCTTTGTTTAGGTGTACCACAGATAATGTGTGACGTCGCCGACCGTTTGTCACGCGGCGAGAATTAGTGCGAGACGCTCACCTCGGCCCGAGCCCGGAGCCAGCACCTTGTAATACGCCGCAGACAAGCGGTGATTTATCTCCGCTCGACTGCCTCATAACTACTGCCCCTAGGAATTATTTCCTCTACGACATCGGACACGTTGTACCAAATGATAAATTGCTATCGACTTCTAAGATTTTACTAAAACTTTCAGAAGAATCAATGCCTATGAAAATGTATAGGTTATATTGAGGAAAAACAAATCAAATTATCTTGCGCACCCTCCGGCGACGGTGACGTATCATTGAAGTGTAAACGAACAAACTGTCAAAGTCACTTCGAGTTACGCAAACTAATTTGAAGAGAAAAAGTCACGTGTAAACTTGGAAACTTGAGTCTTCCTGATGCATTCGGGAAGGCCGAGGATCCCGTATACCGGTCACGTATCCCAGTTAGTAGGGCGCGAATCCAACACGTACCTACTGAGGCTCTAACGGCCCTGTAATGGCCGCCGCCCTATAATAGCCCTGAACACTCTCGCCTCTGACTACCCACCACCAAATTAAAATCCCTTTATGCGTGTTCCGGCGTTACTTTCTTCGAAGTAAACGAAATTACGAGTAAATCGACGTTTCCGAAATTAGAGCCTACAGTAGCAGAGCACCTTTCAGAATATGTCCATGTGATTGTGACCGGAACTCCCGAACTCTATGAAAACAAAACTGAAACCGCTATTCGTAACATTCCTGTCGTCAATTTGAACTCTAGTCGTTGTTTAGTTTTGAATGTAAAAGATACCTAAACATGAAAGAGTAAAGACGCACGGACGTAAAAATATCGCGGTGGGATTTTATCGCGCACTTGATTTCAAGGTCTCCGTGTTAATGCTAGAATTGAGAATCCAACAGAGCGTCAAAAAAAAAACACTTGGATTTTCAACTTCACACCAAGAAGAGCGTTGAAAATCCGGTAAAAAAACGCCCGTGCGTCCTAGGCAAACTGTTCTGTGTTTATTTTTTTTAAATTAAATAAAATGTCTACCTACAGCCCTCCAGCTGAGCAACGTTACTTTGAATTGTGAACTTTATCAACATTGAAAGCAGCTATCTGTGAGGAGTATCGTGAGATACAACTCATTTAGGCAAAATAGTGGGATGGCTGGCAATAATCGTTAACGCTAACTGCTCCCGTTTAACTGTCGCGTTCCAGCTTCGACGTTTTTCTCCAAGCTAATTAGTTTTCCACAATTTCCCAGTTATACCACTTCTAGCAACTTACACGGTTTGCTAAAAGCCTGCGCTTACCGGAATGGCAACTGGTACAGAGAGCTATAAATTTAATCTACATAAGTTATTAATACACACATCAAAACTGTCTAGAGATCAAGTACGTTTGAGAGTATCGCCGCAATTGAGGTTTATTATTTTAATTTTTTTGGATCGTTATTGATTCTTTTTAGTTAATTTGACTATATGAATAAAGAATTTTCTTAAAATTTTGATTAAAAATAAAAAATCAACTGTCAATCAGGATTCCTATAGAAGTGTGTAATAGCGTTTTTACAAAACCATTACAATTTTCGCATCGGAACTGAAAAAATTTCATCGATATGGAGCGACGACATCATTTGACACGAGAAGAGATGATGAGAGCCATCGGAATGTTGCAAGTTGGTTGCAGGCAACGTACTGTGGCTGTCGCTCTTGCACAGAGCGTCATAAGCCGCCTCTGGACACGCTATCACATGTCCATGACATGGAGGACGATTTTGCATCACCACTCGCAGACAGGATCGGTACATCCAAAATACTGCTCGGTGGAATCGTACCATGACCGTCATGATGTTGGCTACGAGGCTCCACAGCTCTTCAGGCTTATTGATAACCGACCAAACCATCCGAAATCGTATACGTGAACTGGGTCTGCGTTCCCTAAGGCCGCTGAGAGTTCCATCTATAGCACCCCGCAATCCTAGGGCTCGTTTACAATGGGCTCGCGAACATAGAAATTGGGAAGAAGAAGACTGGCGTTGTGTTTGCTTTTCCGATGAATCTCGTTTCGGTATGCGGCCGGATACAAGACGTACTCGACTTTAGAGGACCTCTGGACGTCAAGAACGTTTGCAATTTTGTCAGGAAGTTCATTCATATGGAGGGGGAACAATAATGGTTCGGGCCGGTATTTGGATCGGTGGAACAACCGATCTCATTTGGATCAGGGGCAACCTCAGTGCTCAGTTTTATGCGGAGAGGATTGTTTCAGACGTGATCATCCCTTTGCGAAGCCGGTTGGGTGATTCGTTTCGACTAATGCACAACAATGCACGTCCAGACACGGCTAGAGTTGTAACACGCACTCTTGCCGATGTTCGCATCAATATTCTGCCGTGGCCTGCTCAATCGCCAGACCTCAACCCAATTGAGCACGCATGGTTATTCCATGCGTGCTCAATTGGGTTGAGGTCTGAGGACGCATGGAATAAGCTCCAAAGAAGAGGTCTGCCGAGTATGGATGCCGTGACCCCACGACAATTTTTTGACTTGTTAGTAAGAACGTCGGCGGCTATTTCTCAAAGTGATTTTGATGAACTGATTTCAAGCATGCCAAATGCTGTGATTGTGTGATTCGTGTCAATGGTGGAAACACAGATTATTACTTTTTTATCTTTAGAATAAAAATTTAAAATATCCTCATTTTTGCCTTTTTTGCCATTTAATTGACGATATTAACTTACGTTAATTTCCCAAGATTTGCAAAAATTGCAATTTTTCTTAATTTTTACAAAATATAGGGAGAAGTTGTTAACTTAAACATAAGAATTAAAGTAAGAAGCTAGTCTGGAAAAATAGATTTGGTAAATAATAATTGGATAACTTTTTATAGTTTAAAATGTACTTGATCCCTAGACACTTTTGATGTGTGTAGTTTCGATACATATCGGACACACACTCTGCTGAACTTTGAACCGGTAACACTGGCAAAACCGTCTAATTTACAAAATAAAGCTGTTCAACTGTCGTTAAATAAATACTTTATGTTGTGGTGGTGTGATAATAAATAGCACCTCATTCGCGCTAAGCCCTTTAGCATCCGCCATCTTTATTTACGGCACGTTCGCGCCACTTCTCAGCGGCGCACGGCGCTGGCGGCGCGATCGCGCGATAGTGGCGCCGACCACTTCCCGCCGTTTGTCAAACAACGGCTTAGCGCGCTCACCTGAACCACGCCGGTTAATTGCGAAAAGCACGTTAACGTGCTACAAACATGATATAATGTTTCCTCTCCGCGTTGAAAGCGTTAATTATATTTTTCACTTCAAATCCCCGTTTTGTTAAAAATGTTTTGGGATTTCTGTAAACATGGCTTGTAACGCTAATTATGTTGTCGTATTTTTCCTGGTTGGGGTTGCCCGTATTAGGAGGCTTTAGTAGTCTCTTAGCGGAAGCTATTGCGGGAGAAACCCATACTGTAAGACGTAAGTACAGCTAATTTTGTTTGGGGAAGCAGAAGAACAACAGACAGTACATAAATATAAGTAACACCGTAGCAACTTACGTATTTGCTACCTTTGCTTACGAGCAACGGTAGTAAATACATAAGCTCCACAACCTTATCGAAGGGTTTATGACCACACATCGATCACTGAGGTCGCTTTTAGTTGAACTCGAAGATAGGTGGTTTGAAATTCTGTCTTTAACAATCCTAAATTCCTCTTAATAAAAAATAATGGTAAAAATGTCCTTTTTGGTTCAAAATTAGATAAACCACTAGGTAAATATTATACTACATTAATTGCAGTTGAAAAACATTCAATTTATATGCTCTCACCGTCTAGTTCCGGCGACCTCGACGACCTTGCAACGTGACCGGCGCCACCAGCACGGCTGCAGCGTCCAGTAGGATGAGGAGGCGCTGCGGGCCCACCCCTCCTCGGGGAACATCAGCACCTGCACACAGACACAATCATACCACTCAATATCTTCCCATTTATTCAGCTTGGAAAACTTTGTATTGGGAACAGGCGGTTTATTTACATTTCCAAGTCCGCATAAATTAATTTAATAACTCCACCAGCCCCTGGTACCGAGCGAATACTCGATTGATGTTGTTTTAACAATCATCGCACTGTTCCCTAGCCAATATTTTACGAGAGTATCTTCAATATAAGAACCTGAACGAAGGCTTCACGAAACGTTGAGTACGAATTAACTAAATTACAAAACTTTACAAGCCTTTCGTTCGACGGCGGGTTGAAAAATAGCTTTTTGACTAAAACTAATATTGCAGGCCAGAAACAAAACAGAGCGGAGTTGTAACGAAGTTGTTTCAGACTCTCGAGTTTACAACCGCGGGCGGTAGGAGTGTGTACAATGTAACCCGCTCGGCGCTCGTTTACGTTTACAGCGAGAGCAGTTCCGCCGCCAGCGTCATCGATAACGCAAACGCGGAAGCATATTGCCACCGAGACTCGTTCGCTCGATTGGCTCCTGGCATTCCGTCCTCATTTTCTTCGCCGCGTCTCGGGCAATATTTTTTTTCTCGTAAAATGTTTTCCTGCTTTCGACAATATTGCACCAGTTTCAAAGGGGCGGAGTCGTCGAGGATAAAATCGCTTTCACATTGAGTGAGCACACTAATGATTGAGTTCCGTGCGGTGCGGCCGAGCGGCGGGCGCGCGGCGTGGCGGCGGCGTGGCGGTGTCTAGCACGGGGACAGTCCACGTCCGCTCACCCCACCGGCCCTTTGATCAATGTACTCCACTGTTTAATGGATTTAAAAGCATTTCATTGTTACGGATTGTGAAATGCAGGGATTTGATTTAAGTCCGCTAAATTCAAATACATATACTACTTTAAGTGTACCTATCAAGTTAGTGGAAATTCGCGTCAGTTGTCGTTAACCTCAGGATATAAAAATATGAAATAACTTTGGACCTCGGAAAACTTATAAACCGAGCTACAAGTACAACTGAACTCGTACGTCAATAGAGCTGTGGCCAAATTAATATAGCTGTTTAATGTTCAAAGTACGTTGGTGGCTCTGACTGGTCGTAATATAAAGCTCTACGGGATTGTTGGAATTTGGGAAGTCACGTCTATTCCCTGTGGTGTGTGCCAACTCGCCGATGGCCATTACGAGTTTTGGATAGATAATTCCGGCGAACATTTGACACAAGCATTTCGGTACCTTCCTCTCAAACGGAAAGTCCACAAAGCTCTAACAACGTTAAGAGGAATTATTCATCAAAGAACATTAACGTCCGTTTAGCATCAAATATTAATATCTAAGCCGAAATGTTCCTTTTGGAATGTCGGAAAATGTATTTTGTATCTACAGAAAATATTAAATTGGAAGGATTTTAACCATTATCATTATTAACAACGGAAGTAGGTATACCTACCTAGGCATATATGGTAGGTACCTAAGCTGCAGTACAGTATCCGACTTTTTCTCATATATTATGTAGTTATCGATACCTAGTAATTAGTAGTGTACCTAACGACACAAGCTCTTTGAAACACAAATTAGAATGCTCTGGATGTAACTGACTTACATATTTTGGGTTGGTTAGGTACATTATGTATTGAAAACCCCATATAAGTAAGTAGATCCTACTAGAAATATAAGTACATACAACAAGATACGTTCCATCTGAATTCGATTAATTTATGAACCTCTGTCGTAATATTCAGTTTAAATGTTCAATAAAAATTCATACCAATTTTCTATTAAGACCGAGCTTTTTATATGCGGCCAGACAAAACCTCTTCAATGATACCCATTAATATTCAAAAGCTCTCGTGGTGCCATCTATCAACTCCTTTTTATATGACGCAATCAATTCGCGACTCGAGAGTCGTCCAATTACGAAGCGATCTATTAATTACTTGGTGAACTGCGCGAGATTCATTCGTAGGCACCTACGTAGGTACTACAGGGTAGGCACCTACTCCAAAATAAATAACTTCACATAGTTCATTGTTCTAATAAAGTTATATTATGTAAGTTGGTAACTGTGTAATAGAATTTCTTGTAATAGTTCTATCTTTCATCAATCTCTCAACAATTGACTGGCAGAGTGCCTCATCTCCCAAATCAAATATTTGCGGATTGAATCGAGAACAAAAATTGCAATGGTCTACATAATTTTGCTGATTACCTACTGCTACACTGCTACTGCTGAAACAGCTGAAAAAATTTACATTGCCGTAATTCCGTCGTATTTTAAATATTCTGCAAATATACAAGCGGGTCACTTCAATGAGAATGTTTAATGAATGTATTCATAATGATGTGATTTTTTTCACATTCTCAACAGCTGCAACAAAATAAAAAGGTTACGTCATCCTCTTCAGCCAGCACTGGTCTACAAAAACACGCCAACTGAAATCTCGTAATTCGTATTTTAAAATGTCGATGCAGATTGCACGACGCGACTTGATAGTCACGCGCAAGCTCTCCACTCGAGTGTTCGCGCCTCGACCCAGCGCCGGCGTTTAGTGCCTCGCCACCGACGTGAGCAGCAATTTACTGGAAGAGCTGCCAAACTGCAGACTGCACTCCAAACTACATTTTAATAACATCGAAATATTTAGGAGTTGACACAGTCCTCTCACTAACGCGAATGTGCTTGGTTACGCCCGCTGCGCTGTTAATGACATTCTGAACACGCGTGTTAATTTTAATTTGACGTTCAATCAATAAAATTGGGTCTTTATTAAACGTGTACTGTAGATAGTTATTTAATTTAATACGAGTAAAAAAAAAAACCATTAATTCGGCATAATATTCTGATTATGCCGAATTAATGGTTTTTTTTTTACTAACAATAATTTACACGCGTGTTCAGAATGTCATCAACAGCGCAGCGGGCGCAAGACAAAATGCATTGCAAAAGTTTCTGTCTCAAATAGTCTTTGCCACGACTATCACTACATCAATGGTTGAGTGGATACATAACACACATATTTATACATATAAAGCTGTAAAAACTCCACCGCAGTTTCTATAGATACACTGTCCAAACGTGGTCCTATCCAAATAGCAAAAACCTTCACTATATTACACGGGAGTTATTACTTGTTTCTTCTTTTGTTTCGCCGTGATAAACCCCAAAATAATATGACTATGTGCAAAAATAACTAGTGGGTTTATGTTATGGAAAAGTTATGTAATTCCTTGTTCTGTAGTGGGCTGTGCCGACGCGCGGTAATTGGATTTAGTCTGGACTACGAGTGAGGATTACGGGTTTAAGGGCCATACTAATGATACAATTTTCAACTAGCTGCCGAAAGTTATTAAGTGAATAGTCACACTTTATTTAATCATACATGCAATCAAGGAATTTTGTTGGATCATAGTTAAATCCTAGACAGAGATATGTCTACATACAAGCTTTTTCAATAATGTCTTTGAATTGTAGTCTGAAAACTTTTCCAAATTAGGACCGACAGCGACAAAAGTCCACACGTCAGTTTTTTAAATCATAATTATTGAGCTGTATATTTAATTAAAATCGGAATAAGTGTGTTAATTCCATTATTAATTTGACGATTTATTTTTGTATCGTTTGATAAACAATGTTCAAAGTTACATAGTTGTAGTGTATAACAAACATCTGACAGCAAACTTAAAATTTTTACGATGTAGCTGGTTGCACGACACAAAAATAATGGATTTGAGATGTGAAGTTGTTCGACCTCACTCATAGGAATACGTATATAAGTGTGGACCTTATGACACTGCGACCTTTAATCTTGGTTGTACGTTGTTTTGGTAGGGAAGAAAGTTTGCGCGGACATTATCATTGTTTTATATTGCGAATCTGTTTGTTCTCTCGTACGAGTTTGTTTAGGTCGCGCGATTGATTTATGACAATATCGTGCACGTCTTGAAACATGATATTATCTACAGTGTGGAGAATGTTATAAATATTACTGTTGGTTCTGTGGATACTTAGTCATTTTTCTTTCTTATTTTGATATTTCTTTATTCGAGTAAATCTAGCTGCTAAGTGTGATGAAGTTGCTAGGTTCTGGTAGGTTGGATTTATAAATACCTACATTTTGTTGGGTTTCCCTTGTTCAACTTAATACAATAGTATCAGATAATTAGACTTAATAACGTCATCATTGGATAGTAGGCGTACAAAAGCACAGCTCTGCCTGACGCAGTTGTGCAATAGATACTTAGGTGCCTCTCCAAGCATTAACCAGAGATGCATCTGATTAAAAGTTTCAGTATTTTTTCTTTCAGCGCGATGAGAGCATGAACTTAAGAAGGAAGTCGCGGGAACTTGTGAGAGGACTTGTGAAGTGACGCGGGTAGAGAGGAAGGGGGTGGCGTTATCTCTGAAGTTCCCTCATTAACTTACATATACGTCAACATGACTGCGTAGATACTCCTCATAAGCCAAGCGACCCTCGCAGCCGGATTATTAGTAAATAAACATAGTTGTGAAATTCCGAAACGGAAGATTTTGTGCAAAATATAAAGATAATTTGTTATTTTCAGTCAAAGAATCCACAGCTGTAGTTTCGCAGAACTCACATAGCACATGGAAATAAAGTTTAGATTTTAGAGCTAAAACCAAATCGACGTACGATCTTGGATATCGGTAGCAAACTAAAGTTTCCCAACAAAAACTTATATTCAAGCTGAACTCAGCTTACAGTTGAAAAAGTCTCGACAGTAAAAGAGCAAGGCAATAAACAAATATGACTGGTGCGGTATTACAGCGAGTTCCATAGTCGAACTAAAACTTGTCTCTGGTTGCTTAAGGCCCGATTTTACCAAACTCTGTTTGACATTTAATGTTAAGCTTTTAATAATAATAATAACAGCTTTTGACAGACTGTTTTTTAACAGTGAGACAGTAGTCAAAACGCTTAACAGGATATATTTTACAGTATTTTTATCTCAAGTGATGCGCGCTTTACTTGTGGTAAACAAGTGTACAAAATCGCTGTGAATTTGTGTCTAACTGCAGGAGCTCTCGGTACCGTCCGAAACACGGGAGAAATCGGAAGTGTTTGTGTTTGTTTTTGTGTTGACGCTACTCATCTTCACACACTCATTTACAGCGACTTTGTATAATTGGTAAAGCGCGCGTCGCTTCGTGATATAAAAAAATCTAACTAATAGAGTTTGGTGAAATTGGGACTTAGAGCTAAGTACAACTCTGTTTATAAACTCGCACTCGTGGTCACATACTTTGTTAGTTACATTAAAAATGTCAAGCTAAGAATTTTGACAGACTGTTTTTTCATAGTAAGTCAGAAAGTACGTCAAATCGTCAAATGGCAGAATAACTAACAGAGTTGGGTGAAATAGACTCTAAACGTACAATTTAGTTGGAAAATGATCCACATTGACAGTTTGTGTATGTGTACCGCCGCGGTCACCGGTTCCGTGTCGAAATCTAATTAACCTGCCAGTTGGTTCAAACATGGCAGATGATGGCGGCCGCAGCTCACTTCATTGCCTTTCATTAGCGACTAGCGTTTCTACGTGTGTTTCACTAATAAACCTAGTCAACCTAGTGCGGATTACACTCGTAAATTCTGTGTCACACTTAATTAATTTTGAGTTGAGTTATTTCGTTAAAAAAAAATCAGATTTAGGTTTCAAATAATTAAGGTCACCTCTGTGTCAGTCTATCCGTTTGTGCGCTTATATCTCAATCACCACATATTCGATTTGTCTTGTTTATTGTTTTATTTCATAGATATCTATGAATTTCTGTGGTCAGATTTTAGCTGTTTAGATATTACTCCACGCGGATGGAGCTCTATGCACAGCAAGTATTTTATAACTCTATGGTTTCTTAATCCTTTAACGCTATTTTTTCTTTACACCTAGCATCGCAAGGCACAACAAACTCCTATGCAATAGTAACAGATAGCTAGGCGAGCACTTAGCTACAAGTGACATTAAGCGGCCGGTTTCCCTCCATTAACTCCAACAATTTACATTGCATGTTAAACAGTGGCACATAGATACGTATTTACACAGAGATGTACACAACGCTCAGGTAATGCAGTTCAAAGATACAGAAAGGAAACTGATACAATAAAGAACAATAATTTGAAATAGGGACATTTAAAAAAGGGATAATTTGAAATAGGGACAATTTAAAATAGGGTTCATTTGAAATAGGATCAATGTTTAATAAAAACATCTAACAGCTGCAGCTTGCAACAACAACACAAACCAATAAAACATGCGTTATAAGTGTTATAACGCAAGTTTTATTTGCTGAGCGCCGGGCGGCCCGCAGCTTTTCACCGGTAGCGGGAGAAACTGCCAATTTGCAGTTTGATGAAGCGACAAAGGGTCGGAACGCGAGTGTGGTCCGTAACGCCGAACTGGACGAACACATGATACCGTATACCGGTCTAACTCAATTCCATGCCGAGCCCAATTTGCCAACAAAGATCTTTGAATACTATTGCTTTTTGGATTTTAGCATCAGATTTTCAGCTTTGTTAAGTGCTTACACCGGTTCGTGTATCCAATTAGCGTTTTGTGAAAATGCTTGCGAATATGCGGGCGCGGTTATAGAATTATGGGCTAATACATAGAAACTGAAATCTTTATGTAGGTACACTAGTAGTGTACTTTGTAATCTTGGGTCCCGAAATGAGCCATCATCTCTATGTACCTTCGATGACGACAATGACTACCAACGTGTTTATTCATTTATGTAACAATTAATTTGGGAACATTGTATTAATGGACACCCATTTGTCAGCTCATCGTTTATTTAGTTTGTTTTATCTGCAAACAACGATTTCCATCGATTTTGGGATTTAGAAGGAATTAGCAGATAATGTTATTTAGAGAGAACTGTTTCCGCGATCGGTGGCCAATGCATAAATTATGCAATTGCTTTGTGCATAATTAGTGAACACATCAATGGTATTAGTGTTTATGGGTAACTGGTTCATAAACAACACACAATTTATACTGCAAATACTAACGTTAAGCTTTATTACAGCTGAACAGTTTAATACTACATTTGAACAATACATAAAACATGTAATTCCGAGTTGTTCGCTCGCTAACAATTTCCGCTACTTCTTTGCCGCCAACATACGAGGAAATTAAAACTCGCCAGACGTTCGCTGGCCAGACAATTGTGTTACAGTACGTTGATTCGACCAACAAATCAATTTTATACAACCGAGACTTTTAATTGGACGATAAAGCGAATAAATTGGAAGAAATAATTTCGTTTGCGGTTGATCGGGTGGGTTTTTTCTTGTTGCTAGGCAACGAGGGTGACAACACGGAGCACCGGAGGCACGTCGCGACGTAGGGTGATGTGGCTTATCAGATAATTGACTGCAACTAGTGGTGACGCGAGAGGAATTGCACGGGATGCTCCCCGTCGAGCGAGCGATCTTATTTGTGTCACGTACGGAATTGATGATCACTCGATATGTAAATTGACTTAGTTCCCGAATAACAAGATTATGTATGTATGTTAAGTACCTACAGGATAACACCTTAAAGAAACTGTAGATATCATAGTTTAATGCTTTATCAACAGAGACAATAAATATTACTTCAATAGGTACTGATATAGTTCCAAGAGTTGGTCCCTACAGTTTCAGTATACCAAGTTTTTATTGTTTTTGTTGATAATAAAAGCTACATGAAATCCACATGGTTCCTTTCAGATACCAAGATAATCTCGTGAAATATGACACGATATAATACAAGGGCTAATAAATCACGAAGATATTGGCATTCATATGTAGCTAAGTAAAAAAACTTGGCAAACTTCACATAGAGGAGACGCGTGCTGATCTATTTATACGTATATTCTGCGCAGTCGTCGAGCCCACCCTGTCATCATATATTTTGACTTGTAGTCTTTATGGACTATTCTCTCCGCAGTTTGCTAGGCTGTGTTATTGTGGGAAATCAGATATTTACTTTCATGATATTTTTATGAGGAACCATTTAGATTTTCGGAGGAAGCCTAAACCTTTATTTATCGCACACATTATCATGCCTAATGCAAACGTACAGAGTAACGAAAATGCCAAACTTAAACTTGCTTATTATTCTATTAGCAAAAAAAGTAATCAAACTTAATGTAATATAATATATTATATTATAACTTGATATTTTTTATTTGATTTTGACAGGGTGCAGGGACATCGACGTACAAACTGTTACCATAGATTCAGTACATGATTCTGGACTCCCCTTTTTTATTTTTTTATTTTTTTGAGGATGGGAAATCATCAAATGACTCCTCCCGCTCTGGGTGGAGCAGGAGGGAGTGTCAGACTCTTACTGACTAAAACCCACCCGTGTTCCTTCCTTAGCCCTTTTTTTTAGCCTGCGGCGAACTTTTTCGTCGGTTATAAAAAAAACCGGTCAAGTGCGAGTCGGACTCGCGCACGGAGGGTTCCGTACTTTGTAGGAATGTAAATAGTTTTTAATTTTTTTTGTAATGTTACTACTTAATTACTGTTCGGATTTCTGTTTTTATTTGTGCTATATGACATTGCTCCTTGCCAAATTTCATGATTGTAGGTCAACGGGAAGTACCCTATAGGTTTTGATTTCGGAACATAAACGCCTGTATCTTTTGATTGCGTTGACTTAGAAGTTTGATTTTTTCAAATTGATATTAATTTCAACTTGATAACTCCACGCGTTCCCGAGAAAAGGGATCTTGACTGACTGACGGACAGACAGACAGCGAAGTGATTTTAGAAGGGTTCCGTTTTTCCTTTTGAGGTACGGAACCCTAAAAATAAGCTGTTTCAAAGAAAAGTGCAATACCTACGCGGTTGGGAATAGTGTAGCTTTCTATCAGTGCTTTCACTGATAGAAAGCTACACTACTCCCGAGTGGCATAGGGTACTTTTTACAACAGAAAAATGCACTGTTCCTGTGAGAATATCAATGCGGGAATACACAGATTGTGTATTCCATGAAAATTGCGCGGTGTATAGTATAACTGCAAATTGGCAACCGCATAGCTATATAACCCACCCAATCAAACATCAGGGGTGTAACCTCGTAACAAAATCAGCATATCAGAGATATTATAATGACAGCACAAAGCTATGTAAAGCGACCGAGTTGCCAACTAATATCGGTTCATCATGCATGCGAGAACTTCACTCATTCCAATATGTATGGACTGGAGAACTAGCACATCTCTAGTTAACTATTTAATGCGACTTCAGCGGAGATGTTTGTATGGTTTAATAAGAAGTTCTCCATAATTCCGTGATCTCAAAGATTCGTCTGGGAAAATTGGATACCTAGTCTTTTGGCTATATAACAAACTGATACTGACTACTTCAGATAAGGCGTCACAAAACAAAATGATCATGATTCCGAACATTTCTTCTTCTACAGTTTTGAATATTTTACGAATACATACAATTTTACTGTTTCCATGTTTAGATAAACGTGTTTTATGAATAAAAATAAAGGGATTTAAATAAAATGTCAGGTGAGAGCGACCGTAAATCGCGCCAAGTGGTGACAGGTGCCGATAGGAACGCGTCACATGTGAACCCACCGTTATTGCAACAATAAAAACTATTTTTCACAACAATGATATTACAAAAATAAATGTAACATCGTCCTTATACATATATATTCTAAAAATGAATTCATCTGGCTTTGAATTCGTATGAACTTTGTATGAATATTTGATCAATGGATTTTTAGACGCATCGAAGTAGAAAAAATGAACTAGGTAATCTAATATCGCGACATATTCGCCAAAAATGTAAACAAATACGAGTTTATGGAAAAATAACTAATTCCTACATAATAAAGTTCAGTTTACGCTACAACTTCAAACATATAACTTTTTCAGTAGTGCTAGTCACTCTGAAATCAACTTAATTACCATTAAAATAAAGTTGATATTTGTTTAACTTGAAATAACGTCAATTTGAAACATAAATAAAATTTGAATATAGGTAAGTACCTATCCATTTTTGTTTTGGAAACGTAAAATAGACAATGGAATATCGTACAAAAATCAGACAGCAAAAATTTTTTCCTAATCAAAGCAGGGCCATAAAATAGGCATCAACTTATCGAGATAGTTTCTATGAAAGCTCCGTAACATCCGAAAAAAGGCGAAAATACATCGGAGAGGTATAAAAAAGCAGCAATAATTCATAGTACATCCGTACGTATCCTGCAGGGCCCGAGCCCCGGTGTCGGTGCCTCGGGCATACGACGTAATGCACAAAGGGCGCTAAGTGGCAGCGAGGTTCATCGATGAAACAAAGGGAAATATTACCCGGAACACTGCGAAAAATTGAGATATTCTCTCACAGAGCGGAGTGGCTTGTGAGCCTTAAATGATTTTGTTTACGATTGTACTGTTCACTGTTCATGTTGAGCTACTCGCGGCTTTCGTTAGAAGACGGCAAGAAAATCTTTTCCTTTTTTTTATTAGAGCTTATTAATGCTGCGTTCTTCAACTGACGAACTGTACCTACTGTATATACTGGAGTAGGTATTTCACATCTCGAAATGTTTTACGTAGGGATATTTCAAGATGGCTTATGGCGGTGTGTTGTTTTGGGAAAACCTTAACTTTAAATCCCATTTAACCATTAGGTAATTTTGATATTAAATCACTTGAATTCAATTTCAGCTCTTGATTTGATTCTTTTGTATTGCAGCACTTTTTTACGTCGGTTAATTAAAACCATTACCCTGCTTCAGTAGCTTCTTTATTAAGCAGCATTACCCGCGACTATACCCCGTTGGGCAACAAATTTACCTACATACTCTGTCGCACACCTCACCACATAACAGTTACAATCAAATCCGCAGTCAAACAGGCAACCACTAATTGTAAGAGCAGCCAATCAAGCAAATAATATCACAACAATGGTACAACATAAACGATTGTTCGCCGTAGTAACAGCCGGCGATTACCGAAGGCATAAAGTGAATGCTTCGGGACGAGCTGAATATAATAGCGGAGTATAATTCAATTGTTCCAGCCTGCCGGTCTGTGAAACTATATTCCTTTTGCATCGTGAACTGCACACGGAAATGACAACCTTATTAAATGCGATACAGGTTGATACACCAACTAGTATTGGCTATTTGTTGTGATGTTTATTCTGCTTGCATGGCACTCGTGGGTTGCAGCTGAAAGTCAGCGTCAGGTGGTACACTTGTGTTGTCATCTGACATTATTATTGTATTCATTTTATTCATTTTGCTGTTATGCCAATAAAGGAATTTTTCTTTCTTTCTTTCTTCGTTACGAAGTGATTATTAACACATAACAGAAATAAGTGTTTTCGAACTTCTATGAAATATATTTAGGAAAGTCTAATTAATTTCCACCTTTGTTCTTTTCCCAGATTTCCGCCAATTCGGGCTTCTTTCTCTAATTGTTGATCGTATTGTTGTGTATTTGTTTGATCATTAATACGGCTTTTTCATCAAAGACATGTTAACAAAATTTTCCGCTATTCAGATCTTTAAAAAAAATAAGGCAAAACCTCCATTGTCACCCGAGATATTTAAACACCACATTCAGTGATCCACGCACGTACAACAATATCATAATAGCGGTCATCAAAATAAAATTGGGAACAAATGAGTGTCACGCAGGGCGATACGTGGGCGCGTCGTATTGGCGCAGGCGACGCCGGGGAGCGAGACAAATAGCACTCATTCCAAGATATTGTCCGTAATGTATCGCAAAACGACCAAAACATGTTTATTGAGATTCCACGCAGAAATCGGAGAGATGACGCAGCGTTTACGAAATCGCTTTCTATTTACTATTCACTTATATTCTCTACACATCTATTGTTGATATAAATTTTTGTATTTCCACTTCATTTCGTGCCCTTGATTCAGTTAACATAATTATTGTGTACCGTAAGTCACTCATGTATTAACGGGAAGTGACGGAATGGAGGATGGTTCATTCAAACACTTCATTGAATAATGTAGATGAATCTGAATCTTCATTTGGAAGGAGATTTTAGAGAACTGAAACCGTAATTTTTACTAGTCATACCTGGAGTACCAATGCAAGGAATCAAGCATCGTAGCAGGTGGAGTTCTGTAGTTTATGCCTACTTCCTAAGGAAAAAGACGTGAGTCTATGTATGTATCTATGTATTCCTTTAGACATTACAATTATTTCAATAAGAGCATCTCAACAAAACTTTCCTTGTTAGTAACAATGATACGGATACGTTAATTAGGGAAGACGTACCAAACATGTAAATTCGAAACAGGAACAGCAATTACACTAGCAGTATACTTTCGCGCCATCATAACCGCTTAAAAAGATAAACATGAAAGGAGGGTGGCGGTATTTGCCACATCAGCGAACAATCAGTCTCGTTAGGACCCAGTTGGGCGCCAATTACAGATCGGTATTGGTCTGATTGCACGGAAAATAACAGCTCGGGAAACAAGATTTACAAAGTGAGTGTATCCATCAACTGTTGCCGGAATATTGGGGTTATTTCAAACAATGTAGCCCATAAAAATTTGAATTATGTACTTTGCGGATTTCGGGACGAAATAAAAAAAAAAGTTTCGCGATTCCCATGTGAAGTTTGTTAAGTGAACATAATGGGTAGGTTCTTTGTGGGTGTTTTGTATGCATGCGGAGTTTTTTGACTTTGTTTATATCTTCCGTAAATAGGTACCTACTCTACAAGACTTGACAATCTTTTATGTGAATCCCAACAAAACTTTTCTTTTTCTAAGATTTGTAGAAATGATTTGGCTGGTATATCAAACCCTTTACAACGTGCAGTCACGACCAGACTACAATGGCTATTCAATTTACTATCTTGAACTGTGAAGCAATTGTAATGCCTGGAATACAGAAGTGAAATAGAAAACTACGACAAAATACAAATAATTACCTACCTAGGAAAAGATGTAGGTAGGTACTTAACGCGCTCAAATAATATTCTTTCTACACGATGAATAGGGTGGAAATCAACGAATTTCGTTGCATGATTTCCGACCAACATTAATTTACAACAAACGAACAAATGATATGGAAATGGACGCAATCATTTTTCAGCTTCATACAGGCGTAGCTCGTAGGTACGTCAGGCATTCACGAAGTAGGCTGTGCACCTCGCAGAGGTGAACTCGAATTTTATACTCTATTTTACTTTTTTACTATATTTTTTTACCTTAAGTTTTCAGGCATCAAAAACAATAGTTGTATCGGTCATATTTTTGGAACGAAGTTGCTTATCGTACCTTGGAATGAATTTGCACACTTAACAAATGAAAGTTAGCGACCGAAAAAAAGTGTTCCACGACACCTCTCGACTGTTTTTTTTTTTAAATTGCTGATCATCATAATTCAATCTCCAACAGAACAACGATATGGAAATGAAACGCAACCATTTTTCAGCTCCATTCGTCACCGGAGCATTTACAGAGTACGTTGTGCACCCCACGGAGGTGTAACGACTAATGTCCAATTTACAATTCACGCGTGTCCGTAATGTGATTTATCCGACCCTTTGTGACCGGACCCGACGCAGTCCGCATGGATACGTTGCCCTCGACAAAGTATGCTAAATTCATCCGATATCATTCACTTTGGGATATAAATGGAAACGGACATTTTTGACTGTTGAGAACTTTCTTAATTGAAGACACTGCGAAGTCGTCGGGCAGTTTGTGAAAGTTTAGTATTTAATTTTTTGTTTTAGGTTGCCTTAAAACCTCCGAATGAAGGTAGGTATACAAAAAAGTAAAATTACATGTTGGGGGCATATAAATATAATGAATAATTTAGTAGTGTATCTTTCTTTTAATATCTCACCAATTTGTTTTAATGTCTATGTGGTTTTATACTTGGAAACTATTAACAACAGAGTTCCAAGCATATTATTATCTCATTGGTTAAAACATAAAAGCTTGGCTCAACAGTTTAAAAACCGTTTCACTTTTATTTTTCCTCTTAAAAATGGTGTAGTCAATAGTGAATTCCGGTGAGCGGTGTGAACACGGCAGTACCTACCTACGTGGCATGGCTGCCGGTAGTTCATGTTTAACGTGACAGCTGCTGGTCGCCATCACCGCTCTCACGGCTAAACACATTCTACCATTTTATTAGGTACGTCGTACGTGTACCCCCGGTTTTTTTTATTTCTTTTAGTAATTTTTAGATTGTGTACAGTCACGAGCAAAAGTATGTATACAGTCGGCCTTATTCAAAAGCGATTTACCCCTTTATTTTTTAATGAAATTTTATGTTGTTACGAACATAGCATTGTCGATCCCATACGTTTATGTAATGTGTCGTATTTCAATGTAACATTCGTTATTTCATGAAAAAATCGCAATTGAAAGTTGCCAAGTGTTGACATATTGGTGCTCGTGACTGTACCTTGAATAAATCGATTTTTAATACAACTTTAATACAACATCTTGTAGATGCCTACCTACTGCTAAGCAAGCGCCCCACCTCAGATAGATAAAATTACATAAAACTGTGTCGGCCTTTGTTTGTTTTAAATAAGAAAACATTATGTAGGTGTACCTACTCTTTCTATTGCAGGAATTAACCATAACAAACACCTAAGATCTTTTTAACTAGAATTTTCCTCCCACAAAGGATCATAACGTAGATCCTTAAATAGAATTCTACAAAAGCGTATTTCATGCGCGATACTCGTACAAACAACGATATAGTGAATATAATGTTTTCATTACATTCTTCAGACGTTCAACGTTCCTAAATCGAGTTGAGTAAATGTTGTTACGCCTCGTTTCTGTAACTAAATAAGCATTCACTTCTCGAAAAGAAAACAGAACTTTGAAAATAAATTTTTAGGTAAATATGTCTAAGAGAAAATTGTATTGTAATACATCGCTAAGATACAACCCAGATGGCTGCAAAATGCTCGGCGAAAATGAACAAAGTGCTCAAACTCATCGGCGAAATATTGAATTCCAATTGAAATGATCTTTATGAATACTCAATTGCTTCAAATAATCAGAGAATTTATTATGCAGGAATATATATCGAATGTCTATCTATTGGCAGATTGTTTGAATCTATGCAGATATTGGCAATAACATTAAAATTCATGGTTGTGAAAACAGACGTCGTCAATACAAATGTTTGCTGGGGAACATCAACATTGGGTTGGTATTTTTTGTGTGATATTAATTTTATGAATGTTGGTAGCGTACAAACTGTAGCAATACAGCTGGAACATACATCACATTGATTACTAATATCATTACCGTAATGTTGATGGCTCAGTGAGCAGAAACACATTGCTGTGACTCTTGGAATTAAATGTCGAGCGTGGTGAGCTTACAGATAGTGTAGTGTATACTGACAGGTTGTTTATAGCAATAGCTGGGACAAAGCTTTAGTAATCTAATACTACATTACAGTTACATGTAAGTGTTACATGGATATCTAAAACAATTTGTGTTTATTTTACTTCTATCGTTTCGATGGCACGAATAAGGCTAATGAATGGATAGATAAAAAGCAAAGCATATTATTAGACAATAATGAAATATGAAAAAAAAAAGAAAAGACGAAACAAATAATAAATGAATAACCCATGTTTCAACAAGGTTATGGTAGTAAGAACAGCGTGGCCCAGTCCTGTGACCCGACTTCCGTGTAAGAAACGATAGGAATTTGATTTAGACCCCCGCGCCCAACGTCCTTCCTGAATGTAAAGCGAGGGTGAGTTCTTGTCCCACTAAGTCTATTTTTAAATTATAGTGAAATTGACATTGTTTTGCTTCCCGAGATCGTTTATTGGGTAAAACCGAGGAACGATTTTTGATGGAAAATTACCCAAAAATTGCTTTTCTGTACCTATAGAGTGTTACCGCGGCGTGAATTATACCTAATAACCTTTACTTTGGTTGCCTTATTGTAGACTAAGCTTTACTTCAGACGTTGCCTATATCCAGCAGTGAGCTCCACGAAGCCTAATAGCGTATGTATTAGGAAAGGGGACCCTCATTACCTGTGTCTAACGACTAACTCTGGGGGACGCGCGGGCTGAAAATATAACATGAAAGGATGATGAACGATATTATAAAACTAGCCGACCATTTTGAAAACGTTTAAGTTTTTAAAATGGACGACTAGAAAATTATTATAATCGTAATATTTTCTTCATATTTAAAATACATAAGAAACAATGTTTTGTAATACTAAGTATAATGTTATTCTATAAAGTTACTGCTTGAACTTATCTTAATATCTGATATACATGCCATAAATAGGTTTGTCGAGTCATCAACATGAATTAGAAATTAATCACCCATAGATTCAGTATCATGAAACCATCCATTAATTAACAAAACAAACATAATTACAGCCTGAATATGGAACAAACCGAACAAACAAGCGACCGAATAGTCCCTTTAATTATAATGACTTGACGAAGGCTACTTGTAACCCAATAGGAGATCGTTAATATGACGTGATACAACTCATGCAAATGCGACATACACCACACATACTAATTACTCGACGGCCCTCTATGATTGGCTCACATGTAATTTACTCAAGCCTTCGAACCGCTATATGTTTCCGACTAATACCCGGGTCTTGGCATGATGTAAATCTTATTTAATATCTTAGTTTAGTAATGTGTGCCTATAGAAGAGGTTCGCGTGCAAGGGTTCCTTTGGGAAAATATAGGACGAAGTAATATGTATTTTCTCGGCATGGCAGAAGTATTGGGAGAGGTCTTCAGAAGTTATTGAACTGTTTATCTATACTATACTAATAATAAAGCTAAAGGGTTTGTTTGTATGTTTGAACGTGCTTATCTCTGGAACTACAGGTTGGTTTTGAAAAATTATTTTTGCATTTGATAGCTGAATCCTTGAAGAAGGACAAAGGCTATTTAATCTCACGCTATGATTCTTAGGGGCTGAGCAAAAACAAACCAGAAAGAAAACGAAGTGATAGCGTGGGAAGATGATGCGATGCGATGCGATGGGGTGGGGGAGAAAACTTACGCAGACGAAGTCGTGGGCAGGAGCTAGTTTGTCATTAAAAGAGACATTTCAGTAGATTCATCAGAGTATTGGTACTAATGATTACAGAAAATCACGCGTTATTGCCATCTATTTCGTGAAATATTATATAGTCAGATAGAAATATATCGATACTCTGATTAAAATGTTGTAACGAGTTTCCTTTTTGCTTGTTATCAGATAAAAGGAAACTGATCCTATTTCTGAAAATCCTGTGTGTACACCTACACACAGGATGTTCAGAAATAGGAGAAATAGCGTATAGATATTTTCAGAACAGATAAATTTATTTTGATTCCAGTATTTCTTATACCAATGTTTATTGTTTCTATAAGTATTTCAGAGAGCTTGTTATGTTAAAAAATCTCAAAAAGTCTTTTTTGTAACTTTCAACAATAACTGAGCCACAAACGGTATTTTCAATTAAATCCACATGCTGATTAAAATTCAATAAAACTACCTCCATAATTTACTCCCGATAATCCAGCTGCGTTTCCGAGTAACATAAATAACCCTGTGAAATCCAGTCGGATGAAACCATGAAAATATATATTGTGCGCCGAGAGACAAACATGTTTACAAGATGTTTGTTTTGCTGAGAAAAGGCAAGTGAAATCAAATTGAAGTTATGGTGACTCCGTATTGTTATTCTCGTTCTGTGAATGCAGCAAATAAAGTTCTCTTCAGCGTTTATTTTGCGGCTGACGAGGAACTTGTGTTTTCAGGCAATTTAAGTTGTTCGGCTGACTCGCGCCCCGCTACGCCGCTACGTATCTCGTAGCACCGCTACGGCGCATCGCTACGGGCTACGATACCCTAGTTGTGCTCGCCATTATATTCGCAAACTTTTAAGACGGACTTGTTCTTTATTTAAGGCACTTTAAGAGAGGGATCCATGTTGTGGATGAGACGCTCATTTAGTGAACTTTTTTCTTTGTCTTTCTGTCCTTTCTGCTCAAATATGCGAATTGGAACTAGAATTATCTTATTAGCAAATACTGAGGCCGATTACTTTCTTTTCTACTTTTAATCAAATGTGATTAAAAGTAGAAAAGAAAGTAATCGGCGTAAATTAAAGCGAACCATACATATAATGATATGTATGGTTCGCTTTAATTTAGGTATTGGATATCTTGTATCTTAATATACATACGTAAACACAAATTGAGTGTAAGTATGACTCTTTACAATTCTTTATTTATCGCCAACCAACGGAGTCCAAGCGTTTTAAAGTAAAAACAGAAAGCGTAGCTATTAAGAGCGCTGCCACAATAAAAGATATTCACTCTGAAAACAATTTGTAGTAAAATGTATTCCGGTACATTTTGTAGTTCAATGTGACTTGAAAATATTTTCATTTGTTGCTCGGCTGTGGCCACGTAATAGCGTTCTTTGTCGCGGAATTAGCAATCAGCCGAAGGCACTCTGCAGCCGCTGGAAAAAACAAGCCTCCGAGCTTTTTCTTAATTGCTGCGCAGATAAGCTTTACGCCACAGCCCGCGCTCACAAATTACTAATATTTATCTAACGACTCGACTAAATGAAAATATGAAAAATACGAGCCCTTTCTCCTGAAACGGCTCAATCCACTTGCCATACGCTCAACTAAAATTAACTTCTATTACCGACTCAAAGTGTTTAAAAAACATTAAAGCGACCGCCGGAATCCTTTTAACCACCGTATCTCGTTATAAAGAAGTAAAACTTTACGTTTCTCTTCTTGGAAAAAAATGAAGACGTCGAAGTTTTCCACTTTACCGGCGTTAAAATGAACTTCGTTTAAGGGCTGAATTGTATTTGGAACTTGTTAATTCCCGTCTCCCGCGCAGTTACTTAAGTAAGTCTTTCATTAGCGCTCGTCACGTGAGTGGAATTATAAGCCGCGGAGTTTTAAAGGTTGACAAAAAATTCAAAAGACAATGATAGCGTCGCCGTCCATCGCAATTCGGAAACCCTTCCTTAGCTCGCCTCCTTTGAATACAAATCGAGCTCCGCTCCCTAACAACTTTTTATTAACCGTAACCGATCACATTTTTGGCCGAAGTTACATCTATTGCGGTCTACTCGGCCTCTTTGTTTTGGAATCGAAAAGCCATTCCATTTGATATTCCATTTGAAGTTGTAATTTTTTTATTTCAATATTTTCTGTAGTGGCAGCCAAATAAAATGGAAATACATTTGCGCGCCATTTAAATTACATCAAAATATATTTTAAGCGATTGGGCGTCGTTACAAGTTTATGTGCTGAAATAGTCTGCATCTGTTACGGTTTACTGTAAACGTTATAGCTTTAAATTATTCTCAACGGCCTGTCTCATCTCAGCAATACAATCGACAGAATATCTTTAGCCTACATTTTCAAATAAATGTAGTTGAACTATCTTCAGCAGAAGGGAAATGTTACACCACATTCAACAATTAAGCGAAATAGTTTTCCCTCAAAAGGGCAAATCTATAGATGTTCAGTGAATACTTATGTCGAGGGAGGGTGTTACAGTGGTTACAAAAAGAACCTCCGTCTGTCAGGCGCGACGGGTAGCTCTGTAGGACAATGAAAAACACTTTCTCCCCGCCGCGTGTGAATGCAAAATAGGGTAAAACTTTGCTTTACTGCCTACATACGCACCGCGCTACCAATGTAGATATATTTTATACGAAGCCCGCACTCGTTTATTAAATAAAGAAAGTTACATAAACCACTTTATTAGCGGCAAAGAAGAAATAAATATGAAACATATGAAAAAGGGACGAAACAAACGAAAACCTCCAAACTTTATATCTGTTCGGCTTGTTGTTACGCCTTTTATATTATATTGACGACGGTATGCGTGTATGAATAACCGCGGACTCCTTGAATATCGAGTTCACTTCTTAAACAAATGGTTGGATATATTTCGCAGAGAGAGGGAACAAACATATCTCTAAGCGAGGGTAGTCTGGGAATTGTAGTGCCATCTGCAATTATTCAGATTGAACTGCGGGTTTCAATACTATTAATCCTTCCAAGAATCCATTAATATTAATGGGAGTGAAGCTCCATTGAAAAATATAGACGTTTGTAGCTGTTTTTATTGAAATAGAAACAAAGGGTTATCGTTACAGAATATCAAGGAAAGATCTTTACGTTTCCACGATCATTTTCTTTGTGAACCGTTCGAGTGAACAAAGGAAACTTCAATAAAATGGCGGCTATAACAAGTACCTAGTGGTGCAATGAGTCGGCTAGTTCCAGCTGACACATTTGCTCGTTTAAATTCATGGTATCCTGCACCCGCAAATAGTTAGCGAAGTTTGAATGACAGTAACGGGTGAGGTGAGGTATGAAATCACTGTTCATTTGAAAAGCGGGAGAGCTGTCTGAGCCACACTCGTCTACACGATGGAGGCATTTCCGATGGCTATTATGGATACAAAGCCGAGGGGTTCCGGTGTACGTACCATATAACTAGAGTTGGTGTTAAGTTCCTACCTAGAATACCAGAAGTTACTGTTAAAATATGTATATGTATCGCTATTATAGAGAAAATTTTCTATCGTATCAGTTTTGGACATTCAACACTAATTATAATTTCAACTCTTCCAAAAAAAGAAAAGGTTAACACAAAATTACGAGTACCTTTGGGTATATTTAACAACGGTTTGTATGCACATTTTTACTATGGCTGAAAACGATCGTCCGAAAATAAAAAAGGCATTGAAGTCGGTTAACCCCTGTCAAATTCAATAATGTCTTACTCGAAAAATAAGCCACAGTAATCCACCTCGTTCGAAATTGCTTCAAATTTATTATTTTGGCAACAGCACACAAGCGCTGATACTTCACATTAGGACGGATGAACTAATCGAAAATGCGTCAATGCGAATGCCAAAAGACGATATCGGACGATCTTAATCGTTGTTTTTATCTATCATTACAAGCCACTACGTTTTGATGAAAAAAAATTAAGTTTTCCGGAATCGTAAATATTTAATACTTTCATCAACAAAGTCAGGTTTATATACAGTCAATCAAGACTACTATATTTTACAAATGAAAAAGAATTTGCGAAAAGAGTAATGGAAACGTAGAATTTATTTTGAAACTAAAACCTAATAATTAATGATTGTTGAACTTGATAATGAATGATCCTTCAGTTTTAAAAATATTTTTTAATTTTATATAAATTGAGTTCTCACTTTTAGGCGTATTAAATTAGTACAGAAATTAAAGTGAAAAATGAGGAAAGTAGAAACCGGGGTCCGCTCGGTTATTTGTTCTCCGAAATGAGTTTTCTTAAAGACCTCAATAGCTTTCTCGCACCCAAAGCGTAAATTCACTTCATAGTATCAAAATTAATAAGTCCGTTTTGTGACAAATTGAATGAAATAGCGCAATACCAAGGCTACATTGATATTGCGAATCAATTGGTTGGATATGCAGTGATTCAGATTGTTTACCAACCATTCAAACGAGGCAAACTTTTTAATATTTTAGGCCGGGCCGCAATCCCCTTGCTATCAGAGAGCGTCCCATCCCATAATACCCTGTCTCGTGCTACGAGTATGGCAGGTCTAATACTCGCAGACAAGTGGGGGTGACAGTGCCGAGTGTTTGCGGAGCACCCATCCACGTCCAATGATGGGATAATAGCCCACTCCGCGCGACACCGAGCCACATCAGATTTCGCTCGGCTTAATGAATTCCCAACGTATAAATACGTTATCGGTTCATTCTATTCGAGTTTAGACATTCGTGAAATGAAAGCGAATGGACGTTTGGCCTTTTGGAAAATAGGATTGTGAATGTGTGTGGTGTTTGTGTATTGTAATTAAAAATCCTAGATACTACTTGTAATATTATAAACGTGAAAGTTTGTACGGATGGATGTTTGTTACTCTTTCACGCAAAAACTACTAAACGAATTTGGATGAAGTTTGGCACACATATGGTTTATAATCAGAATTAACATATAGGATTCTTTTTATCCCGATATTCCCCCAGGGGTCGAAACTTATGCGGGTGAAACCGCGGGGCGCAGCTAGTACCTATATACATATTTTCAGATCAATGAACACACAGTTAACATACTTAACATAATACATTGATTAAAACTAAGAGGTAGAAAATAGAGATGCAGCAACGAGCAACGCAATCAGCATGATTATTGGTTGTCCAATTTTTTGGAAGTTAAAGCACCTACCTATTGATTTGGCGATAAGGTCTTTTAAATAAGTATTGTTTAATATTTCCTGATATTTGTCTGTTTTGTTGATGCACAATAAAAAAAAACTCTGTGTATCTATCTTTGTCACGAGAAAGATATTTTCAATAAACTATCGAAATGATATTCACGATATATAAAGGATCCAGCGTCGCCTGGAAAAGAAACCTATCTTAGCAGTACAACAAAGCGCACGGGAATAAATACCAATTTTCACCTCAAAGGGAATCTATCTGTGGCGAGAGAAGCAGCCAATCGGAAAGCAAACGCAAGGTAAATATTATTTGGAGATTTCCTCGAACACTAGTGGGGGTTTGAAGTCACGTAGCCGACAGTGATTTCAATTTCGCGCGAAGAATTCGTGCAACCGCACCGAGGAGTCTCGACGAGCGAGTGAAAGTACTGGAGGACATGACGGGAATCACAGATGTGGAAATACAAGTACGCTATTCTGTAGCTGGCGTGATAATAGAACACCCTGAAGCTACGGGTAAGGCGTTAGAGGTATCAGCAAGTTTTCATGTGCTTGATTTACCCATCTTGAACATATTATCACAGTCACCATATCCTATAATCACCTCTTGAAATACCTATGGAACCATTAGTGATTCTAGATTTTTTTGAGGTACTCGAAGTTTATTGATAGGAATTAAAAACTCTAGAAGCGGAATTAAATGATCACAAGAGTAACTTAAGGATGAAATAACGCTAAATAATAATACCTGGCAAAATTAAAAAAAAGAACTGCTGTTCTACAGAAACATTTTTCTATTCAAAGAAATGTTTTTTGTACTCACACCGTGAACTATCATTCCCACATCAAAACATCTTCCGAAATAAAGTAAAAATGACACCTCTCTCCGCTGAGTAATGAACTTTCTACCAACGTAGCTAAATACACTCCTAATATATAGTATAATAGTGTTGGAATCGTCGCGAGACTCTTGTCTCCGGGGAATGTAGCGGCAGGCCATATTAAATCGCACGTCGGTGTCGCATCGCATCGTCGCGTCGTACAGTGAGCGCCGGGCGCGCTCTTTAAAATCTTCGTACTTCACCTCAACGATATTGAGCAAGTTTCTAACTTAGAGAGTTCGTAGGTAATTCTAAAACTGAGCTCGTTTAGAAGGAAATCTTTAGGAGTTATTTATGTTTATGACTTGCTACTGGAAGACATTTTAGGTGTTGACAACTTAGGATATGTTTTAGGAATGTAATAAATCTGTTGCTTACATGTTGAGCGACTCACTGTAACTTTACTATACTTAAACATACTGATTTATTTATTCATAGCGGTATTATGTTGTTGTTATATGTTTATGTGTATAAGGTATTTTATAATTATGATTTTCTAAGGTTATAAGTATAGTATAGTGATACCTCTACTTTTACATTAGATGAATGTGATTACCGATTCCCGTGTTTATTCGGTTGGTGATTAGTTGATAGGTTTCTTTTATCATTACTTCTCATTTTACTTTTAACGTCGTTTTTGTACGCTCATAAATATTTTATGTAAATCTAGTTTCTCAGTTTTTTAGTTTCTAGTGAATTATAAGGTTTAATGTAATAATAGTAAAAGGCACGATGGGGTTGACATATCTGTTAAGATAAAAAACCCAAAACAAATAAAGAGAAAAAAAAAATTATTGTTAATTCTTAATAAAGAATAATAAAGTTCTTAAACCATATAAGTTAGATAGAATAATTTCATCGTTTTAAATGTTCAAAGATTATTATTTCATGGTTCCCAGCTTGTAAAGTTTAGAAAATTGAATTAAATAATTTTCACCACAGTACAAAGACACATACCTAACTACCTACCTGGCCACTTGCTACACAGAGAAGCATTGAAGAAAATTCCAATTAATTCTTCCCCGGTATTTCCAGTTCAACTTTAAATTTAAACTCGTAAGACCTTCTCGTAATAAATTTTCTTATTCAATATCTGAGCTAAAGTAATGTTAGACGTAAAAAGTGTGAGCAGCTGCCGGCTGCGGATTGGTTTAGAAAGTACTGTTCGCAAGTAGTTAGCGGAGGATAAGTTCCATGTTTGAACTAGCATTAGAGTTCCACAAGAGATGCATTTTAAAATGTCCAGCAAGTCCGAACTTTGGACGAACAAAAGAAGTTTGTGAAACCAGCCTGATGCTAAGATGCGGGCTAAATGTTGATTTAATTTAAGACAAAGTTGCATCTTGAGTTAAGTAAGATAGGTACCCCGAGAGCAACCACTAAGCTTTGTATACTGCCTGGTTTACATCCATCATTTATAAACCCCTAAACGGATAGGGCGTGTATCGTAACGTTACGTCAAACAAGATTCATCAATCAATTTACTCTATTCCAAATAACAAGAGCAAAGTCAGTAAAAATACTGAACACAATCCAATACCGAAAATAAACGTCGGATTCTTTCTCGTACTTTATATCGGTATGTCAAATAAAAACAGTATCGAACGTCGTGCGGCTGTAGTCGGCTGTACTGTTTTTACTGTATCAGAGTTCTGGCGTAAAATCTTTTGTATCCGCTGGTAAGAAGCCAGAGAATTAACACTCGTTCAGCCGATGGATAAACTCTGAAAGGATCTTTAAATGGCGCTCAGAGGCGTAAATTATTGCTCTCTACGCCCCTGTTTCAGGCACAATTTATCGCCGCCGAGTCACCTGTGGGACACTAGTAACTAGCCTCTCTATAGATATTCATACTTGTTCGAATGTTACGAAGAAATTCGATCTAATAAACTATAATAGTAAGTCGATGTTTACTTAGGTATATTAGATCAGATAAAGAAATTCATACGCCTGTTTTTCTTGTTCTGTAGGTACCTATATCAGCATTGAATATTTATGACCTAATACATCATAATGCATATTCTTCGCGAGATAGGTAGACAGATATTTAACCTATCATTCATAATAATGAATGCCGAACATTGGCATGCTATTCATTCACTTTGTGCCATGTTGCGCCCCTAGTTCATTCCCAGCGTGACGCTTCTAATTGCCGAACACGAGAAATTACACACAGTCGCGTTTAGGGCTATGTTTTGCCATATCGATCGAAATGCGTAGTATTCATTTATCGATTTACTTACATTGTCAATTTATCATAAAATAAAAGAACACTAATAAAACACTTTTTTCTAACGCCAGATAATTTTTATTTTGAATTTTTGATAGTTTTTGTGTAAGACAGACTTTTCCATACAAAATCTGTCAGACGTCAATTTTATTACGAACTAGCTTCTGCCCGCGGCTTCGCCCGCGTGGATGTCGGAAATTATGCCACGGGAACGTGCTAATAGGCTAAAATGTATGTGCTTCCCCAGGATGCCATCCATCTCGCGGGCCCTTTGTGGCTAATAACAATAGAAAACCAATTGTGTCTCATTAGTGGTGATTAAGAGGGTACCTATATGATATCTTTACCTAAGTACCTACCTACCTAATTAAAAAAAAATAACCTACCTAAATAAACCTATTTCTGATGATAACTAATCTAAACTCAATAAATAAGCAAAATACCTAAAAACTAATATCTATACGAATGACTAATCCTACCTAACAGTATTATAAAATAACCTACGGTCACTACGTACACACGGCTACACGTCAAGCTATACAAAACCAGTTTGTCTTGGCCTCACTTTGTATGATATTTTCTCACAATAAACGGTCAGCCAATACTGGTTTTGCATAGATTGATGTGTAGCCGTGTGTACACTAACAAATATACTACCTATACTATAAAATTAAAATCTATACCTACGACTTATAAAATTAAACCTAAATAACTCTAAAAACTAAAAGGAATAAAAAGGTCGCACAGATGACGGTGACGTAACCTACGACAAACTTATTATTTGCGGTTGGTACAGTAATCGGTCTAGGGATCGAACCGCAAAATTAAGTTTGTTTTTTATTGTATATACTTTTCCGGGATAAAAAGTACCCAGTGTGGTGCCCAGGATATTAAAGAATAATTATACCAAGTTTCAACGTAATCGAACCGGTAGTTTTTGCGTGATGCCTGAACAAACAGACAGACAGACAGACAGACAGACAAAAATTTTTTTAATCACATTTTTGGGCTCGGTGTCGGTCTAGTAACACCCCCTGCCATTTATTTTTTTGATATTTTCAATGTACAGAATTTTCACTTCTACAGATTTATTATAGATAAATATAGATAGATATAGATAAAAATTATCAGGCGTTGGAAAAATCAGGCCTAAATAAAGAAAATTAAACGTAAATTCCGCAAGTTACTTTAAAATATTACTGCACATCCTCAATTCAATTTTTCAGGCTATAAAGCGTAGACAAGAAAATAAATTAGTTCTGAATAGCGAGCTAACTTACTACTTAAAGTTGTAACAAAAACTCCGACACTATGCCTTTCAATAGAGGAGGGAGGGTATCTATACTAATCTTAAGATTATGTTAATGTGAAGCTACTTATACAGAAATCGGATCTTTTCAAAAGATACTCTTTTATTTATATTCAAATCTTCGCGAAGTAAAAAGTATGTAAATCACGGAAGGGGTATAGTTTCTTTATATAGTTTAGCACAGAATTACATAATGTTTACGACTTCCTGGTACATAACTGACAATACCTCTAAAGAGATGTCAGTCTTATTTAATTGGCTGAAAAAGCTGGATTACGATGGCACTGAGCAAATATTGTTCATTCCTTCCTAATCGTCTACTCCAACTGCGATGGATCCAGTGCACGCACGCATACTTACTACACACAACAAACACATCTTTTCTCGCATATTATCATGAGCTTACTCCCGATTACCCACAAGACTGAGACAAGTACACCGTACACTCACACACTTCTCACGACACGCACAACACACCACACACGTACACGCACCTCAATACAGATAAACAAACCTATTTGCATGATATTATTATTTAACATTTACTTTAACCTATTTTCTTTACTTCTCTTCCATAGAAGTTACAAAATGTTTGTTAGTTGTCCTAAAACTTGTGCAATGTATGTACAGCACCTAAACACTGTGGTGGGCTTGGAGATCTCCAGGCCCACCACAGTTTTACACAGGGTTTCCCTAGCACAGACTCCAGTCTCTCGCAAAGGAGCTTTTGTCTTGTACTTATTGTTCAGTCCTAAGGTGTTATCTAGAAGCTAACCTTTGTGGAGAGAAAAATAAACTATTATTATTAGTCTTGGTTGTGATAGTAATATTTTATTGCAATACGCATAGTATTAGTGATATGCTAGAGTCATACGATGCTCTTTAAAAGATATAATATAATATTAAAATATTAACAAAAGTTACTTAATTTAGTGCATGATTTTCCATTAAGTAATAAAAACAGGATGAATATTTACTTATATTATATAGCTTCTACATAAGAATATTTAAAAGAAAACCAATTAATAAACTCGTATGCTAACTACCGCAATCGTCTGCTAAACTACGAGCGTCAATTCAGTCCTCTCCCATCCACTAGCCGACTCGATTCACCGACACTCCACTTTTATGATTTATGAAAGAGCCGTTATATAAAAAAGTTCGCCAAAATTCGTACCATCTAATTCCAATTTATGGAACTTTTGCTTTGAAGTATTTTTTTCTCGTTTCATCAGCATTTAACGTCAACAAAGGATTTCAAACACTTTTAATTACAAATTAGTAAACTCAGCATTTTTTCAAAGGGAAATCAGTTTTTCAGAATAATTATTATGCAAAGCTTAATTAACTGAGCGCAAATTAATTTACTTTTAAGAAAATTAGGGTGACAGTTTTGTTGAGTCGTCTTATGAGATATTTCGTCATTATGAAAATTGCTAATTTTCCCTTTTTACGTCCTGATGAGGTCCTTCCGCTTCCTCATTAAAAATATGTTTTTATGACGACGTTTTCTACGTAATATTTTCCTCTATTACATTAGTATCAATATATTTCTGTGCTGTTTTGTATGCAGTGAATAGTCCCTCCCGATTGAAACATCGATATAAGACCCGGGAGCTTTTCTCGTCTAGGTAGCTATAGGTAGACACATTAGTCAGATTGAAACCTCTTTGCCAAACTTAGAATTGCAAAATAGTGACTGCAACCGTTCCTGGATGCTGTTTGATTCAAAGAAACACATTTTATTTTGAGGTTTGTGGATAGAATATTCAATGAAAGTATTTATTGTGTATGGAAGTTAGAGTTTATGTTTATTGTAATATTGTTAATATACAATATACCTATAAGTAAGTGAATAATTATGGCAGTAAAAGTTTAACTTATTATACGCTAAACAATGACATAAAATGTAAATTACTTTTCAGTATAAGTAGCTATGTTTTGCAGTGGAAATAACTTCTGTTCACACAATACATCAGTGCGGCGGCGGCAGTAGATCACAATTACACTCGAGCTCTATTAAAACTTCGCACGTACTTTAATGAGTATTTTATTATATTCGTGCAACATACATAAATCGTTGTGCATTTGTTTCCCCCGAGGAGGTTAATCAAAGTCGAGGAGCGCTCCACGTCAGCTAAAACTAATTTCATCCAAAGTTAGCACTTTCGCGGACAACTTATTTGCTATACTAGTTATGATCTTAACACAATGTACATAATATCAACTCCAGTCTCGAACTTGTATAATAAGTCTGGGTACACCTTTGCAGAACTACGTATACCTAGAGGTAATCAAAGATGTATTTCGTAAGTGCGGTGCGAGTCAACCGCCATGGCTAAAAGTTAGTTCAAACTTCGATTATATTGAGCTTAAACGCGCTCTACCTTGAAATATGGCGGATACCTCCGGGTCGGGTGTTTCATTTAAATAACTAGATTGGAACGTCCTTATAAGTCGAGCGATCTAATAATGTATATCGAAGTCGATTCTGTATTCTCTTTAGTTAGCCCCAATAGCCGTGAAACAGTTATACTTATGTAATTTATCCGATACGAGAGAAATAACATTAAAGTGCTAGTCGGGGACTGTTGCTCGGCACATACACGAGATATTGAATCATTACAGCGACGTACTTATACAAACTCGTAACATTACGTTTGTAAAGTTTATCCATAAAGTTTGACTTTATCACGTACCGTAAAAGTGCCCGCTTACTTGAGATATCGTGTGCTGGTGACTAATGTATGTGAGATATAGTTTATCCGCTTAACCTGTGGAGGTATACGGGCTCCTGCGTGTAAATGGCGAACAGGAATATATTGTAATATAAAATGTAGCGCAAAAACAAATTAGTTCAAAAATTTTGTGAGATTAAAAATATGGCTTACTACATAACACAACGTGATATTTAAATAAAAGATACACTAGTTGATTTGAAATGTCGCCAATACCAGCAGGTGAACGTCGGTGGTATTGTTTGTGCCCAAGGCGGATTTCGGTACCTTCCTCGCGGAATATTTCTTAGAGCACCAATATTGAACGATATGGACTTTACCAGTGCGGTGGTAGACTCACCTTCTTGGGCTTGCCGTTCTTCCGCAGCAGCTTGGCGCAGCAGAGGCCGCGCGTGTCGGGCAGCGGCGGCGGGGGGCGCGACCAGCACAGTCGCCGCGGACTCTCCGCGCCCGCCTCGCTGCGCACCTCCTCCTTATCTTCACACATTACACTACCCCCCACTACAACACACTACCACCCTACCATTACACAACCCACGAAAAATCACAACCTCCAAGATATCGATGCTTTATGAGAACCTCTGGCATTGTTTGGCATTGGCATAAAACTACGGACCGCACCGATAGAGCTATCTATACCGCTGTACGTTATAGAAAATGGCGACGATTTAGCAAATCGGTTTTTCTCGGTTCCTAAAAGCGTTACAAAAATAAACTTAGAGATACTTAAGCGATTAAGTTCGATAGCTTTGTACTATTTTTAGAAGATATTAATAATTTGCGCTGCACTGCTATGTTAATTCTACGGAAGGCTGTTTTAACGTCCGATTCAGCATCTGGAACAAAGAGAGAATGCATTCATTAATATGTAAAGCGCGCGATGATCATTCATCGTCACTGGGACTGACAGTGCAATTATTGCTACGCCGTAATACGAGACGATTGTTTACATACATTGGGCATTTGTTACAAAACATAGGGAACTATCAGAGAACCACACTTGTTTCTATAGAATCAATTGTCTTAGCTGAAACTATATTCTGGCAACCGACTCGCGCAGTACTCGTGCTACGCGCCTACGCACCGCTACGTGGCGTAGACATCAGCGACTACGCACCACTTTCTACGAACTTTGAAAGAATACTACGACGAAATTCAACGAAGAAAGATTTAATTTTAAAATCGATCCGTTTTCATGGTACCTATAGTTTTAAGTGCGAACACAGGGAGGCCTAACTTACAAACTCTTTAGTTTTACCGAAGAGCTTAGAATACCCTAAACCTTCGTGTTTTCATCATAGTTTTACTTCCCAGCTTGATATTTTCTACAAACTATTTCGTTATATCACTAACTATGAAGGGGTTCTGGTCGAAAAACCTTTAGAAATAGTGTTTTTTGCCTCCGTTAAAACTAGTTTCATCGGAATATTTCGCTATCCCTACACAAAAAGGTCAGTTTAGGGAATTAAGCATTTCTTATACTTAAACAAAAATCTTGTTATATTGTCTGATCACATTTTTTCAGATACTAACATTAACGACCGACTCTGTATCTTTAAACATACTGAACGACATAACAGTACAATAGGCACTGTACAAAATCGACAACATTCACCATCACCGTTATATTACTTGTACAAAACTTTAGCACATTAATGTCAACGGTAGCCTGCCATTTGGGCAAATGAGCCAAAACAAAGAAAAGTTGAAGCAAAACAGATTTCAGATTAAGTAGGAATAATCCAGTAAACGATTTAACATTATTCTTTACCTAGAAATATAAGGCAGTGAATAACACGGATTTTGCAGAAGATAATATTGTACATATTAAAATACCGAATAACGCTACGTTATGGTAGTCCGGCTCTTATTGTTAGGAGTTTCCTCTTTCTCTATTATGAAAAATATATAGGATCTTTAATTTTTGAAGTGGGCGTTGTCATTAGCATTCTTTGATGTTTTGTTGTTACCATACCCAATTTAATTTGTAAACCGTCTTCAAAAGTAAAATAAATTAAACTTATGTTTTGTATGAACATGAATAAATAAGAATAAGTTAAAAATATTAGAGTTGTACAAACAACGAGCTCCACCGACTAGAACAATAAGCAAGTTCGTTACTTCACCCGTCTTTGTAACGAAGCTCGGTTCAAAACGAACTTAGACTAATTTCCATGTAATTTACGTTCGTAGGTACCAGGGATTTGGCAGCCAGTCGTAAAGTAAAAATGTTACTTGTAGACCGCGCCCTGATGAATATTAAACACAACACGGCTAATGAATGCGCCAACTTGCTCTACATAATTACGCCAACTCATTGAATTCTTTGCCAAACTCAGCCGACACTTATTTAAATTCTTAACGGTTGTTCTCGTAAGGGGGAATCTATGCACTCATCTTTAATGTGTGTACTTTGGAGATTTTTTGTTCTTTACTATTAAATGCATCTGGAACAAGCTGTGTCTTAGGTTTAATTAATCAGCGGGCTTGTTCATAAATTCTGGTTCGTAAATTCAACGAATGTTCGTACATATGCGCTGAATAACTTTTAATTAAAATAAAAGCGAGGACTGAACTAGGACGCGGTTCAACACGCTGATAAAACTTCACCTGTATAAGGAGATACCTTTATTACAGAGCATAGTTCACACCGCAATGTTGGATTCATTCCAACAGCTAATATCCCATTCTGTTTGTCTTTCGAGGCAATAAAATGACTTTTATGCAAATCATACGAATTCTATACATTTTTGATGAGCTACCCGACGATGCATTCGCGGCGTTTAATTAATACATTTTCCATCAAACTTTGAAAGTTTCAAACTCGCAAATATTTTTTATAGATTTATTTGCGTGAATTAATTATCACTTTTTTTGTTTTTCCTTTTATAAATATATTCTGTTGCGAAGTGAAAAGCTATTAACATTGCCAAATACAAACAGGCGAATTGGATGGCGGGATGGGTAGTTGAGTACCTATCTATACTGTGATCTACTGAGATATGTCTCATTTAAGACCTAAAGTTTTTGTTCATGAATCTTTTTTAAACAAGAATAAAAGCCAATTTGAAAGCTTTATGAGCTTCTAAATCATAAAACTAAATTAGCGGCAAATACCATAAAGTTCAGTCAAAGCTTCACAAAACAGAAGTACCTACTTTGAGAATAAAATCTCTTTTATATTCGGTCTCATTAATGAGTGCATATAATTGCAAACCTACACTAGACCCAAGTTTGTTGACATGCTAGCGAATAACGGGGCTTTTTCGTTTTTTCACTTTTCCACTCTCGCGGAGAGAGCGCACGTCTCGACGTCGGCGTATAAACTGCTTTTATTATAAAATCAAGCGCGTTTCACTCAAAAAACGATAAGTACTCTTGTCTGGCGTTTGAACAACATGGAAATGTGAGAGTGAAAAGGAAAATTAGCAGAACATTATATAATGAAAGTCGAGTTTATTTACTCGCCTTTGTTTAGACACGTATGCGTTTGAGATAAAAGAGAAAAGCGGTGCTTGTTTGTTCTTTGTAGTTTTATAAACCGGATCTTGTTGGAAAAACTGGGATAAGTTCTTCGAGATCAGAATAAATAACTATGTACTTTGTATTCCTAAGCTCTTGTATAAAAATACAGAGATTTATTATGTGTGCAGGTTTGTTCATTGCACAGGTTCATTGTTCTGGATTCGTTCATAATTGTTTATTATATTTCATTTACTACACTTACAATTTGTTACCATTTTCCAACAAGTGTATTAACTACTAGCTTTTGTCCAAACACTGCCCGCGTGGATGTCGGAAAATAGCCCACGAGAACGTACTACCGGGATTAAAACCATATGTTAAGCCAGGTTATAAACTATCTATGTGCCGAATTTCTTCAAAAATCTGATCAGCCGATTTTGCGCCAATTCAGAAAATACACCCAGATAAACGGAGAAAAATTCTTCATTACTATTTAATTATATGTTTAGATAATATTATTGTTTATTGTATCCACCTATCTGATGATAGGTGGATACAATAAACCATATCTTGCCTATTATTGAGTTAAGTTACCTACCTAGATACTTAGATAGAATAACTAAGTTTAAGTACATACAAGACAAAAATCAAAGAACAAAGGTAGAAGATATTATGACGTGCAAGAAAATATATTTTTGCTAAACGAAGTAATCTTAACGTTATAATGTAGCGTTCGTGCCTATCACCATATAATTGTATCTTAGGTACCTACTAGTACAAAAGAAATAAATATAAACCAGTTGAATGTATATGCTGTTGGTGTTCTTTATTAACTAAATAATTAAAGTTAAATGTTACGAGGTTATTGTCAATAACTTATCTGTTTAGACTTTAGAGACTATTGTATCAAGTAATTCGTCATTTTTAATAAGTTACCCTACTTAATAATTGTATTTGTTTCCAACGCAGCTAACTGAAATGAGGCGTTTTCTGAACAAACCAATCTGTTTACTTTAACTCTTAAAATATTATAATTAGCCACAGTTTCAAACAAAATTTATTCAGATAACGTTATTGAGGTGCCGTATTTTTTAATTAAAAAAACTTAGCAAAAATAAACCTTGTGCAGTAAATTATGTAACTACTAACATAAAAGCATATTTCGCTACATTCTTGTTGTTATACCTAAAGCATACATTATTAGAAGTGCTGTCAAAATAAAAGTTTAAATTCAACAGAAGAACTACAAAGCAACTATTTAATATTCAATGAACCTTACCAAATAATGAACGAGCCATAAACAATAACAATATCTGCACAACAGATCCACCCGCGAAAACTTAAAAAGTTAATTTTAAAATATCTCGTAGAAAGTTGTGTAGTTGAGTTTCGTAGCACGGGCTACGCGACGCTACGCCGTAGCCGAGAGCTGCTACCGCTCTGAACTGGCGCCGCTCTGCCGCCCGCCTTTTATTCACCTCGTAGCACTCTCCCGCCCGCCTAAGTCCGCCCTTCCCGCCGAAACATCCCCCTACATCGGGCACAGAAATTCTCGAGCCACACTGCTACAGGACCGTTTTAATAATGCCTCACAAAGAAATAAAGGCTCTTGCGATTTGAGCGTTACATGTACTTTCTTGAACTTAATTAAGACAATATTTGCCTAAATAGACGTGTTTTGCTTGGTGTATTACGTTCACGATTCATTGTAAAAATACAATTTTAATTTTAATAGAGCACACAATATACCCACAATCTGTAGGTATAAGATTGTGTAGCTCAACTTGCATGTTGTCAGTAACCATTGACTAATAACTAAACCCGAGCTTTTCTGTGAGTGGGTAGTAAATCCCGTTACCCGTAAGATCCTACAGTGGGATTAGATATCGGAATCAGTTAGTTACACGGACAGCAGCCCAGCAGGACTAATCTGTAGCTTTCCTGATATCATCAATCAGTTTTCTCAAATCTACTGTTGGACAGTAGTCTATTAACATGGTGGTATAGAGCCTTTTATATGATCATTTATTTTAAAGGCACCCATTCTCGTTTTCTATGAAAAAAGGAACATTATGATCGCCAACTTTCGGTTTAGAACTAGGAAAATAATCTATATGGTCTCTCACATGATCTGACCAAGATAATGTCATCATCTGCCTAGCCTTTTCCCAACTAAGATGGGGTCAGCATCCAGTCTAACCGGAGGTAGCTGAGTACCAGTATTTTACATGGAGCGACTGCCTATCTGACCTTCACATCCCTGTTACTGGGTAATACGAAATCCCTTGGTAAGACTGCTTTGTCAGACAGTCGATACGGCTCGTCAGAAGCCCGAAAACTTCTGACGAGCCGTAACGACTGTCGAAGATTATTGGGGCATCTCCATTAAACTTATTAAGTAATATAATAGACACCGTAGCCCCCTATCTAGCTGTTACTTTTAATAAATGTGTTTATTTAGGAACTTTTCCTGACCTCATGAAGAGTAGTAAAGTCATACCATTATTTAAATCAGGTAATAAGAATGACGTTGGCAATTTCAGGCCTATTTCTATCTTATCTACATTTAGCAATTTAGGTGAAAAGTTAATACTTAAGCAGTTGTTAAGACATTTTAATTTAAATAGCCTCCTCCATAATGAGCAACATGGCTTTACAAAAGGTCGTCCAACTACAGATGCGGGTGTTGCTCTGCTGAGACACATATTTGACGCATGGGAGAAATCGCAAAATGCTATTGGAGTTTTCTGTGATCTCTGCAAAACCTTTGATTGCGTGCACCATGACACGTTTTTGCGTAAGTTACGTTATTACGTGTCCAAAACGAAGCTTTCAACGTAATAATTTCTTATTTACATAATAGGGTCTAATATGTAGATGTTAATGGTGTAAAATCTTCCGGGCTACCAGTTCAGTTAGATGTTCCGCAAGGCTCAATTGTTCTTAGTATATATCAATGATTTACCATTCCATTTGAAGGGCATCTGTGACGTTGTACTGTTTGCAGATGATACCTCTCTTATTTTTAATGTAGACAGGAATAGACAAGATTTTGACGACGTAAAAAGTGCACTCTCAATAGTTACAGATTGGTTTACGTCAAATAATCTAGTTCTCAATGCCAAGAAAACGAAATGTGTAAAGTTCGCCTTACCGAATATTAGAAATCTAGGACCCAACATCGTCTTAAATAAAGAGGTGCTTGAAACTGTAGGACGGGCAATTTTCTAGGACTAACAGTAGATGCCAAACTTCAATGGGGACCTCATATATCAAGTCTAGCAGGAAGGCTCAGTTCAGCTGCCTACGCCGTCAGGAAAGTAAGACAATACACTGACGTTGATACAGCTCGTTTAGTATATTTTAGTTATTTTCACAGCGTTATGTCCTAAGGTATTCTGCTGTGGGGCAAAGCCGCTGATATACAAAATATATTTGTCCTTCAAAAACGAGCTGTTCGAGCAATTTACCAGCTAGGTGCTAGAGTTTCTCTAAGAGATTTTTTTAAAGATATTGGTATTCTCACGGTTGCATCACAATTCATCTTCGGCAACATCTTATATATTAGTCAAAATTTACACTTGTACACTAAAAACAGTGATATTTACAGTGTTAACACTAGAAATAAGGACAAACTACGTACCCCCTTTAACCGGCTTCATAAGGTTCATAACTCATTTGTTGGGCTTAGTATAACCTTTTATAACAAGATACCCTCTTCTTTGCTATACTTGCCTTTTAATGCGTTAAAAGCCCAAGTAAAATCAAACCTTTGTTCAAAGGCATACTATTCCATCAACGACTACTTACACGATAAGAATAGTTGGTTGCCTTAGTTAACTGAAGACAATGTTCAATGTTGTGGTTGTATGTTGTTGTTGTGTTCTTTCTCCAGAATTAGCTTACTGACAGGTTATTGTTATTAGTATTAACTTATTTATGTATTTTACTTCGATGGTCCTAGTTTATCATATGTGACTTCAAGTGACAGCTATGTGAACAGAACCCAGCAATGCATAAATATATAAGTTGTCACGCCCTTTATGCCTGGAGGCTTTTATTTGGGTAGTAAGTTTTATTTACAATTTAATTTTAATTAATTATTTTTATGCTTGAGTACGTATAGTTTTTATTAAATTTGTTGGTAATGGTATATTGGCGTGGCTAGCTGACATAATGGCAAATAATTTAATTGTATGTTCTGTGTCTTTTAATGTTAATTACTTAAGATAGGTACCTAGTATTGTACCTATACAATCAAGTATTTTCTAACTGAACAGGCAGCTGTACTGCTGGGAAGTTTGCTGCGCCACTTCTTCTTCCCAGCGATAGCACTAGGAAGCGGTGAAGGGCGGGCGTTTTTGGGGGACTATCTTTTGTAATCTTGACGTTCGAAAAGTGCTGATTCTCAGCCTAATTTGAATAAATGACTTTTGATTTTGATTTTGAAAGATCCACGAATGACAGGCGTGACGTGCTTTTCGAGCCACGGAGGGGTCTTGGTATGTAAAAATGGTCACCCATCCACGGACCAACCGCGGCAAGCGTAGCTTAACCTGATCGATCGACACGTGCGGCTGTTATTACTTAGCCACAAGCCCTGACCAAGATAATGTCTGGCCTTTAAAAGAGACTGTGACATCTGAGTTTGTTTCGGTGTTTTTTCTCAAGCAGGCGTATAGGAAACACCGATCACATCTAGTTTAAAATATATTATTGACGTGTTAAAGTGTTCGAATAAACCTACTTACAGAAATAGACAACATTTATCATAGGAGCTTTGGATAAGCCTGTCACTTGCCTCATTATCTACTTATAGGGTAAAGGGTTAGACATCATAAAAGTAACTAGCTAGTAGACCTCCATCACCAATATTTGAATGTTGTTAATGAACGCGACCAATTGAAGGTGGTCACGGATGGTTTCAACAACTGTAGTCATTTGTATGAGGAGGCTTTAAGCAAAGTTAGGGACCTAGAAGATGAATTATTTCATTCTAATAGTCGGATTAACCAGTTAGAAAAAGAAATAGAATGTAACCAGGTTAAAGAAAAAAACCACTTATATAATGAATTGTTAAATAGTAATTGTAACCCTCATTTTATAACAACTATTGACCTTACTGAAGATTCCCTACTGAAACAGAATTATAATTGTAGTTATAAAATTAGTCACAACAAAATGAAAAAATATGCAAGAATGAATAGAATAATTAAAAAATGTAATCAATTTAGGAAACAACAGAAACACTTTTCCAAAAATATTCCTCTGAGGAAAGAACGTGTTGATCTAATAAATAAATTAAACAATCAGCAAATTAAATTAGAAGACAGCAGAAAAATCTATGAAATTGATACACAGCGCTTACAGTCTGACATACAGGTACTTGAGGGCACACTTAGTTCCCTTTACATAAAATATGTGGGTTCTCAGAACCAAATTAAAGAGCATATTCTTGCTGCTAGTGAGTTAGTTATGTGTCAGTGTACTTGTCAGGTTTCAAACCCTGTTGCTGTCCAGCCTGAGGCAACGGAGGACCCGTCCCAGACTGAGAGTTTGTCTCAAGACTGTAACCTTAACCAAGACATACCTGATATAGTACAAGATCTATCTCAAGTGGTACAGCCTGAGACTGGTATTTGTTCATCTTTCAGTAGTCATGATTCAGTTATATTCTCAGATAGTATAGGAAGAGGTTTAGGTAAATTAATTAGTGACAACCTGAGTTATTCTACTCAAAATTATTGTATGCCAGGGTCAACCTACAAACAAATAATGGCATCAGTAACAGGAAATTTATTTAATCCTAAAACTAACATTACTGTATTTGTAGGTAACAGTTCTAATGTCAAAAAACATGAAATCACTGACTGTGTAACTGAGTTGTTAAAGTTAAATTGTAGAAAAATAATATTGTGTGCTTTCCCATATTTTGAAAAATTGACAGATAGACAAAACAAGTATATTCATATGCTTAATAAACATATGCACTTTTTAGTTAGTCATCACAGTGACAAACTTGTATATTTTGACACCAACAGTTTTGTGGAAACTTTAAAGTCGACTAGGGATACTGTGTATCTGCCTGTTAGTTTTAGACACATAATAGCAAGGCTATTAGCTTCTTATATAAACTCAGACATAAATAGTATGTCGAAGTCGTGTATTATTAACACCACATTGGTTAGTAATAATACTAATAATAAGGTGGTGAGCCTGAATAAATGTAGCTCAAATGCTATAAATACTTATACAAATTGTACGAAGGGGGTTCTATGTCCCTCACTCAATGTGAGCTCACCGTCCGGTGATGACATTGAAGTCTTGGGGTTAACTCCGGATAATCTTTTAAACTAGTTTGTAAGACAACAGAAGGTACCAGTAAGAATATCCTTATAACTAACAACAACAAGGTATCTTCTTGCTCCAAATTAATAAAAGGAGATCAGCAGAATGCCTTGAAATTATTTCATCAAAATATTCAAGGTATTTCTTCCAAATTATTAGAAATTGAAATCTTTTTAGAAAAAACAAAGTTTGACATTGTTTGTTTAACTGAACATTGGTTAAAGGATTACCAAATGCTGATCAATTATGAGAACTATAGTGTTTGCAGTTGTTTTAATCGTAAATCTATGCTACGTGGAGGTTCTCTAATCTTAATAAAAAATTGTTTAAAATCCAAGCAACGAAACGACATAGTGGATTTATCAGTTGAACATTGTATCGAACTGTCCTGTGTTGAGCTAGATAAGCATGTTGTAGTGTGCGTTTACAGACCCCCTAATTATCAGAACTTTTATTTATTTGAGTCAGTGATGGAGGATGTCCTAGCAAAACTTGCATCCAGTAACAAAACCACAATTATTTGTGGTGATTTTAATATTAATATTTTGGAAAATAATTCAAATAGCAGTAGATTATTAAGCCTTTTTAAATCGTTCAATTTATTTAATGTTTTTACAGAACCGACTAGAGTAACCCCATCTTCTGCTACTTGTATCGATAATGTCTTCTGCGATTGTGATTATTTGGATAAAGCCATCGTAAATTATCTGCCGTCCGATCATAGTGGACAAACGGTAACTTTTAAGTTTAAAACACCTTTGCAAAAAGTGCAAATACAATTTAGACCAATAACGACTGGCAAATTAAATAGATTTAATAGTACCGTAAATAATAAGTTAAATGTTCTGGATCATAATATGAACGATGCAAATAAATTGTATGAGGATTTCTTTTCAATAGTGCACACTGAATTCAATAAAACTTTTGAAAAGAAAATAAAAAATATCTGCCCTAATTTTATATTTAGTGACTGGGCAACTAGAGGTATTAGGATTAGTAGGGAAAGACTGTTCGAGCTGTACGGCCTTAAGCCTTATATCAACACTGAAACTTTCAACAAGTATGTTGCTATGTATTCCAAAACTTTTAGAAATACCTGCAAGATAGCTAAAGCCCTGTTCATTAGTAACAAGATCAAAACGGCGGAAAACAAAATAAAAACTGTTTGGAAAGTTATACACAACGAAACTAGTGCGAATAAAATACGAAACAATGATTACGCATTGGAGACTTCACGTGGGGCCATAAGCTCTAACTTAGAAGTAGCTCAGGAATTTGTAAATTTCTTTACTAATATACCATGTAAAACGACGGAAGTTTTAAATTCCTCACCCGTTGTCTCAATTGATCTATTAAGAGCTAACTTTCCAGGCTGCTCGGTTGAATTTCAATTTAAACATATAAACCCTATGATTGTTATAAAAGCTTTTCGGCAAATCAAAATCAAATTGACCGAAGACTTATGGGGAATGTCTATCAAAGTTTGTACATCCATAATCGAAACTATAGCGCCATACTTAGCTTTGATATTTAATTTGTGTGTAGATCAAGGAGTCTTCCCGGATTTAATGAAATACAGTAAGGTTATACCGCTTTTTAAATCCGGGGACAGCAAAGACACCAACAATTATAGACCAGTATCCGTGTTGCCCGTATTCAGCAAGGTGTACGAAAAGGTAATGCTCAATCAAATGCTTAATCATTTTAACACCAACAAAATCTTACATGATCAGCAATATGGTTTCACCAAAGGACGTTGTACGACTGACGCCGGTGTAACCTTATTAAAGCACATCTTTACAGCGTGGGAGGAGGCCCAAGATGCCATAGGAATCTTTTGTGACCTCTCCAAGGCATTTGATTGCGTCAATCACGAAACCTTACTTTTTAAACTCGAGCATTACGGACTAGGTCAACTTGCGCTCAGATTAGTAAAATCTTATTTATATGATAGACAACAAAAAGTTCAAATAAATGGTGTCAATTCTCTTGCTTTAAAAGTAAAAATGGGTGTTCCACAAGGCTCGATTTTAGGTCCTTTCCTCTTTTTAGTATATATTAATGATCTACCCCATTTATTAAAGAACCAACCACAAATGGTGTTATTTGCTGACGATACTTCCTTAATTTTTAAGATAAATAGGCGTGCATCAAATCTTGACGACGTAAATAACGCCCTACTGCAGGTACAAAATTGGTTCACTGCTAATAATTTGGTATTAAATGGGAAAAAAACTAAATGCATAAGATTTGCTTTACCAAATGTTAAAAGTAGTGATTGTGACATAGTATTGAACAAAGAGAAACTAGAATTCGTCGATAAAACTGTTTTCTTGGGGATCACGCTCGACTCAAAGCTGCAATGGGGTCCTCATTTAACATCTCTTGCAGGACGGCTAAGTTCAGCAGCTTATGCTGTAAGAAAAATCCGTCAATTTACTAATGTAGATACCGCGAGGCTAGTCTATTTCAGTTACTTTCATAGTATCATGTCTTACGGTATTTTACTATGGGGACGGGCTGCAGATATCGAGTCCATTTTTATTCTGCAGAAAAGAGCCATCAGAGCAATATATGGCCTCCGCAGGCGCGATTCTTTAAGGGAACTGTTTAAAGATATTAACATCATGACGGTACCTTGTCAATACATCTATGAAAACATCATGTACGTAAGAAAAAATTTAAATCTTTTCAATAAAAGAGGTGAAAGACACAACTATAGGACTAGAAATAGGGACCAATTAGTTCAAACAGGTTTCAGACTGGCTAAAGTAGACTCATCCTTCATGGGGTACTGTTTAAAATGTTACAATAAAATTCCTCCCCACATACTCCAACTGAATGAAACGAAATTTAAATCTTGTATTAAACGCACACTATGTAGCCAAGCATACTATAAGTTAGGAGATTACATCGCTGACAAAAATGCTTGGCTCAATGCTGGTCCTGCTCCACAGAGGCGCATAAACTAATTAGCATTCGGAAACAATGTTGGAGCTGCTGAACATTGGAAAAGAAAAACTATCATTGCATTGTATAAACTCAATTGCTTAGAATTGTATTATTGCATAGCACACGTGTGAGCACTATGTACTTTCTATAAAGCTACCATTTACTGGGTACGACTTTCATTGACTTGAATGTGCCCTGGCAGCTGTGAGTATGTCATGCTCACTCAAATGTCTCGCTGGTGGTGGCGTGTGTGTTGGATCATTAAGTTCCCTCCAAAATGGTTGAGCTGAATGGTGCTGATCTATACGTCATGTTCGTGAACGGGCGCCGCCAGTAGGGACTGGTCATCTCTTAGCTGCCTCGGCTTATTTTAATTTTTAATTTCTGAATTGTTTTTGTTTTTTTATAACGGACGCTTTTAACTTGCACGTATTTCTACATCGTTCTCACATGGTTAATTTCAACACGAATGATGTAATAAAATATTTTGTAACAATTTTATGATTTAAAAGAGTGTCCATGGAGTTTCTTGCCCGTTCTTCTCCATAGGTACCTACGCTTTGGAATGGGCAACTAGCTTCATCTTTCTGACTGACCGACCCTTTGACAATTCAAAAGTACCTGTAATTGGTTTAGTTGAATTAAATGATTTGAGTTTTGAGTTTAACCAGTACCGGTCGATTGGGAAATAGACTAATGACGAAGACTTTTTTGTATAACCCCGTAGAACTTCGATTCCGGTCGTCACTCATAAGACTAAGGCGTCTCACTTTTAAAATTGGTATTAGCTAGTTATTGCCAAGGTCCGATACACGGGTATATAGATCATTATCTGCCTAGCTTTTTCCCAACTACGTTGGGGTCGGCTTCCAGTCAAACCGGATGCAGCTGAATACCAGTATTTTACAAGGAGCGACTGTCTGACCTGCGCGACCCAGTTACTGGTTGGCATGATAACCCTTGGTAGGACTGGTTGTTTGAGTTTCGAGCTTCTGATTACCCGTAACGACTGTCAAAGAACTACAAGTGACAACCGGGACCAATGGCTTTACATGCTTTCCGAGGCCAGGCCATGATTCGGAATTAATAATCACGGCCTCTAATCAGAGTGAAAACCGACCCAAATAATGGGTAAGGGATAAGCTAGACAACAGAAGATGATAAGCATCTACCATACATGACTTAGCTGATAAGACTAGGTACCTACTACTAGGTTACAATCTACAAACCAAATTTTATTATCATTAGATTTGATATGTAGGTACCTGCTAATGCTATAATAGATTTGATTAGATACAAGGGACCGGGGAAACTGTCACCTACGATTTAATTGGTCATTGTTTGTAAGTACCTACCTACTCGAAGAAAACTATATAGGTACGTGCTAACATAAACCCGTTTAGATATCCAGTGCTACCTATAAAGTATATTGTATTGTATTGTAGTATAGTATTTATATACCTATAAATATAAACGTATCATAGGAGGCAATATGTTTATCATTATCCACTAAACTGCTTACTTAAATAACCTACATACTCGAATTAAAATACTTACGAAAAACAAATATTATTCGTAAAAAAAGGATCACAGACACCTAGCCCATTTATTTATCTTTGCCTTTCGCCTGTGCCGTACTTAGAATATAGCTAGGTATATTTAAATAACTACAAATATAACTGACCTTAAGATTTCTCAGTCCCACTGCTCAAAAATCACATGATTCTCACAAACCAATGTTGTAATCGGTGTATAACATAAAGTATAAACACTAAACACAGCAGAATCCAGTTTGTTTACATGAATCTTAGCTAAATAAGATATAATAATATCATGTTGTGCTAGGGCGGGCTCGCAGCGCCGACTAGCGGCGAGCGCGCGAAGCAAGCGGTAGGGCGGCGGCAACTGGGGTCGCTAGGGTGAGCGTGGGCCTTTTCTCTCTCATTCGCACACACTTCGCCTTAATTGTCACAATATCGCGTTACGCAAAAACGACGCTTTTATCAATGACATAGGAGACATAATATTACTACGCACTGGCGTGGCGCGCCTCAACCGGCCGGTGGCGCCCCTCGGCTGCGCGTAGTGGCCTTGAGTAGGCCTGATGTTTTCATCCCGTGTGCGTAATAAAGCGCTTAGGGAGGGACAAGTGACTTTAGCTGAAGGATTTATGGAGGAATCTCTAAAATTAATTCGGCCCGATTGTGGCCCTCCCGCTTGTTATAGGGTGAAGCTAACAGATTTAAATATTTACATAATGCTAAAAATTATACAAACTAGACTCGAATGCTGTTTGTTTTGGAAATCTTTTGTCTTGATTTTATCTTGTAATTAAGTATATATATATATATATAAATAAATATACAAATAATTCGGCTGTAGTAAAAATCGTAAGAACATTTAATAATTTGTTTAATTGAAAAAATATATTACAAAGCGAAATCAATCTCAAATAGCAATTACTTCGAAAGAATTATAATATTGTTCTACATTACGTTTTTGATGTATTACAGATTTTTATAAGCACATTAATTGTGCTTTTTTTTTCATTAAAGGTACTTGTACTTCGAGAAACATTACTGTTCAGTAACATCATTTAAACATTTAATAAATATTTCCATTATACATTCCACTTTTGAGTACCAAAGGTATTTTCAATTTTTATTTGACACTTTTTTAAATTTATCCAATAAGCATGGGCTCTAGTTTTCCTGACGCATGTAAAGCTTTGACATCGGAGCCTCCTCCCACACAGTTGCCATTGATGAATACTTGAGGTACCTGAAACATTGGAAAAGACAAATTACTATTATGTATTAAAGCCATTTTATAGAACTGTTTGTTGTATTGGAATATTAAACTTCGTTTGCATGACTATCTTTCATGTCTTCCAAATATAAACTGAAACAAGTTGCTACATAAACTTAGAATTAAATGTTTTTCTGTGTACCTACAACATAAACTAAATAAATAAAATAAAAATACATTGAATATAACTGATTACATTGTGTTGTGTGTTGTGTCCTCATAGTGTGGCTGTACTGATAAATACATACCTATCCACAGAATTTGTGAATTTGGTTAACCACAATAGATAGTAAAACTTGTAGGACAACATATTTTAAAATTATTTCCATAATTATCAGGTGATGTGGCTGCCCATTTTCCTCAGTGTCTCTCAACGGGAGAGAATCATAACTGAGGATGAGGTGGATAGCGCCTCACACGCTTCTACATTTAAAAAGAAACATCTTAATAATGTGGTGTAATATTAAATAGAATGGATATTTAAATGGTGATCAAAACCATTATATGGTAAAGAAAGTTAACATTCAATGATTGATAATAAGCTCACCTCCTAATAGTTCAAATGTCTTCATAAAGCTTAAAAATAAATGTGTTTCATCATTCTCATGAGTCAATAGCTAGGAGAATGAGTTATCATTCCTATGTTAAATACAAATATTAGGTACATGTATGACACATTAGTAAAAAAAACTGAATCATAGCCAAAATGACTAATAGCTTACAGTTCTGAAACCGGTTACGGCAGAAAGGTTCTCCTGGATTGCAGGACCATCATCACGCTCATCCAACTCATATACTTTTATTGGTTGCTTAACTTTGCGGAACACCTGGAATCATCAATTGAATATTTTTTTAACATAGGTAATTTAATGTCATTAAAACATTGATAAAACTTACTTGATTATTGTCTTTTAGATATTAGACTGATACTATAGACTTTGTGCTGAAGTCTCAGAAATATTTTATTGCACAATAATTAAATACAGGTACAGAAACTTTAAAAGAAATGAGTCATAATATGAGCTTTTTATAGTGCAAGGAAAAACAATTAAAAACTTGAAAACAGCCTTTACAGCTAGGCTACTTACTTCCTTAGCCATGTCGCAATAGGGGCAGTATGACTTTGAGAAAACTACGACTTTGTCTTGAGAAATTGCTTGTTTGATAAATTGCTGCACATCCTGTGAACTCGCCATTTTGGAAGCACTAACAACTTTGGTTGACTGAGAGCCCATATAACCTCGATTAAAACCTTTTTGATGGAGTACCTAATGTCAATGTCAGTGACTCAGCTGCAGTGGTGTCATGTCAGTGTCAGTTGTTGGTGTAGTGTTGGCAGATCAACATTTTTGTAAAATGAATATTCTAAAATCGCCTAAAACTGTCTACACGTATTTCGGAGAAAAATGTTTTTTTTCGAAGCTAAGCTCACTTTAGCTAAATAATTATATACAGTTTTTGATGTGATTTGGCCTAGTTTTTTCATGAGAAATAGGCAAAGTTCAACTACACATTAGAAATAATAACTGAACAGTATTCGACAATCGTTAGGCATAACGAGTAAATCCTTCAGCGATTCCATTGCTTAAAAGACAATGTGCCACAATTGTCACATTATGGCGGCAAGTTTAAACTAAAAAAATATATACATTTCGTAGACAGACATTTAAGTACTGTACGTAAGTGTGTAGTAAGTAGTATTTACTCTGTCTTTGATACATTTTGTATTTTGATAATTTTTTATCAAAATGTGTATTCATGATCGAAAGTCAAAATAAAAATTGACGTGTATCCCCAAGACCTTATAATCGAGCTCAAATACCACTCCTGGGTTAAGCCTCTTTGTGAGAGAGAAAAGTGTATGATTTGGTTCGTTCGGGTTCGAACCCGCTATCTTAAAGTTGCAGGAGATTCGAGGCCGTTACTTCTGGGGCTTTGTTGTGTACCTTAGTTGTGTGTGTCTAGCAGTCGGTAAATAGGTACCTAGTCAGCATGCGTTATAGGATATTAAACAGATTAAGAAATATTATTTAAGCACCTGCTTATATAATATTTCTTAATCTGTTTGTTTTGTCCCCAAAATTATCGTTGTGAACAATGAAAGGTACGAAGAATCAAAACACCTTTTATTAGGTTCGAAGTTAAAATCGAGTTCTAGGTCGCCGTCTATGAATAAAAAGGTTTGCTAAGTTGGTAGATACTACCTCTCTATTAGGTAGTAATATGTACCTACAATATACCTACCTAGTTAAGTATTTCGGGTAGCAAGTAATAAGTGTCACGCTTTCCCTCGACCCGCGTATGTATTTAGCCTCTCCCATTTTTTTTTAATGATTAGACAAGAGGACTTCATCTTATTCAATAACAAACAACAACAACAACAAACACACAACAACAACAATGCAACAATGCAATGGTAACAATGCTAGCTCTGCTGTTGCTTAGGTTCCTTCTGCAATTATATTATCTATAAGTAGGTAGGTATAGGTGCCTACGTAGTTTAAAAAAAAAACTTAAAGTACCTATGTAAACTGTTTGTTGTCAAACAATAATTTATCTTAAATACCTAAACTAATTCATAAAACGCCAGTATTGTATGTATATTTATGTACTTGTGTATGAAAGGCTTTAATGTGTAAATATTATTTTATTCAGGCAGGTGTTTAAGTTTCTCATAGTGTTATCACTGCCCACAAATCTTATCTGATCTGTTTAAGCACTTACCTGCTTGTTATCTGCTGCTATGCCAACACGAAATATCAAGAACACTCGACCCCCATGTGATTAACGCCGTCGAGCCCGTAGAACTACCTAATACTCGAATAATACATAGTATGAATACCACAGCAATGCCGTATTTGTAAACTTTGTTCGCTGGTCTTGAGTGTAAACACTTCATTTATTATTTGACCCGTGATCTGCGCGGTCAAGGTCAGACTGCGTTATAAATTATAATACTAATAAGTTTATACAGCAATTCGAACGAGCAGGTACGGATGAGATTCGAACTTAGGTACGACTTTTCGCTTGTCGCGCCCTACAGCTGTCACCACTTTCATCCTGTAGGTAATAGGTAATACGGGCTGGTGTCCGCAACTCCACGTCAAAGCGCGTTTTTTTGATGCAGCGAACCATATTATTGTCAAAGGTCAGTACTTTCTACAGAGAGTCTGTTCCACACGCTGCGATTCTGTAATAATCTCACTGTGAAAACTTAGGTGAAGTGAACTGTTAACGGCCTTAGCGTCAGGTAGGATGACATTTCATTTTAAGCTCATCAAGGGAATCATGGCTAAAATGTTGATGAACAACATTTTAGCCGGATGGCCATGATTCCCTTGTTCACAAACTAAACTAAATTTAAGTTGTGTGCATCTTTTTCTTTCTATTTCATTAAGAAAAGGACAGAAGATAAAATATTAGTTTACTCCTGTCAAATTATGATACTCCATAGACAGATCAGACGTGATTAAAAACATGGCTGCTTAAAATACGTCAATTTACGTCAGGCCTCCGCTAGGAGTAATAGTGTTCTGTGCGTCAGGCGCTGACTAGTTTGACAGGACTAAACTAATATTTATCTTTTGTCCTTTTCTAAATTAAATAGAAAGAAAAAAATTGCATTGAACTTAAATTTAGTTTAGTTTGTGAACAAGGGAATCGGCGCCAATGTCCACTGCTGGACATAGGCCTTCCCCAAGCACCGCCACTTCGATCGGTTCTGTGCTTCTCGCATCTAGGATCCTGCGGCCTTCACCACTAAAAGCTACAAGCACACTTTACCTAAATTTTCACTGTGAAAATTTTACAAAGTAGACTGGCTGGTCTCCTTCTCTTGTAGGTTCTAAGCTTTTCCTGTGGCACTATTGGCAAAGCTGCACGACCATGCAACGTGAAACGACGTCAGCACTTTTAAGGTAAACTTTATGACGTGAACTAATATTAAACGGCTTTGTCTGTCTGTCTTAGTGTGCACAAAAAGTGTTCACAAGGTGTACATTCAATGTTATTATTTGTAGAGACAGGCAAATTTACGTAACCTCAGATATCCTGAGTGGCATCTCCACTCACACATCATGACAAGGTAAGTATCTAATATTCCGCTAGGATTTAAATTCCTGATTAATTTAAAGGTAATAAATTAACTCATAAAATAAGACTAAAATCAGTTTGTAAAAACTATGTGTACGCATAGTTTTTTAAGATTTAGGTATGTACCTAATAGTGGGATAACTACCTACTTATCTTTATAAAAAAAACATTTATGTATATTACAAAGGCGACTGTTTTACTATTTATTTATTTATTAACTATGGATAACTTACAGTTAAAACAAACAGAATAAAAAAAAATGTATATATGTATGTATGTTTTGTATTTATATATGTATGTATGTATTTATTTATTTTTTCTAAATTATGTCAATACAATCATGTTAATTGCGAGTCAAAAAACCGACCATTGGTCTCCAATATTTCTTAACATGTACGAACAAGTGGGTATCTGAGGTTGTAGTCATACACGCCAAAAGTGGCAACCATACATAATGCACACACATCTGCATATTTGACCACCTGACCGGTATAAAGGTTCCCTTACCTACCTACTTGCATATTATTATAAGTCCATGGTACCCAATCTTTCAAGGTATGAGTCAACTGTTTTGTCTTTGTAACAACGAGCGGCTTTGTCAGACAGTGTTAATATTTATTACTGATATTGTTATCTATTTAATTGCATAATTTAATAGCGTCATTAAAATTATTTCATCATCATAGTATTTCCTACTGGGTATAGGTACTAATGTTTACCTATTCATCACTTTACTATTAAATTAGGTTATATAATACTCTATTAGTTAATTGATAAGGACGATAAATAAAGTTATTAATAGATACTATCCAACCACGGTAATGATATGTAGGTACAACTAATTACGGCTATCAAAAGTATTCATTAACAAACTTTTGGGTTTGTGGAATTAGCCTGCTTCCAGAATTTAGTGAATAACAACTAAATGAATATCTGGTCGTTTTTATTTCATTGAACTTTGCCCCAATTTTTCATAATGCTCACGGCTGTACTCTCATGATTGCCTAGAAGGCGGCGTAATTTGTTGAGCTCTATAGAGGTCTTTTCGAGTTCTAAACCAACCATAAACATGTAAGCAGGTAATATCTGTAAACATGATTTGAATTTGAATATCTCATAATCAGCCTATAATGTTCCCACTGCTGGGACACAGGCCTCCTATCGGTGAGAGGAAGTGGGCCGTAATCCAACAAACAGGCCCAGTGCGGCTTGGTAGAAAGTCTCATACTCTTCGAATTTTTTGCTTCTATACCGGTCTCGTCGCGATATTTTGCTTCACCATTTTGAGCGGCTGGGAGCAGTGGTGATGAAATAATTTACACAAAGTAAAGCGCCTGTCTGGGTTTGAACCTACGACATACTACTCGTAAGTCGCGGCCGATATACTACTAGGCCATCACTGCTCTACTGAATTTGAATATACCTGTAACTAAATTCGCATGTCTGTGACTTCAGTTCAGCACACTTTACTTCCATCAGAATGGCCTGTCTAGGGTAGTTAGAACAAATCGACAATACTACTGGATCGGTACACGTATTATGTATCTGAAATTCTATATGGTATTGCGAGTCGGTCTATATGTATCTACATTGTGGTGGGCAGTGATATGCGTTCGTAACCACATCGCGAGCAACATTTTACTTACCGCGAACGGTACTATCTTGTATGCACCGTTAGCTAATTACAGGAGTTCACGACTTATTGGTTTATTAGATGATCACCTTTTTTGGCAAATTCAACTTACCATTTTGTATCGTAATTGGTTGAATTGTATTGCCGGGTGTATTCCCGACGGTGGCTCTTGCTTCTCTGGATGTGGCGAACCGCGAAGGATTATGAGTAGAGAATGGATAGCAATATTGCCTTGCACGGTAAAAACAAAATATTACTGAAAATGGATTTTTCTAACTGTACTCCTGTAAAGGAGCACCTAATTCTACGTTGAGGACGATGAATGATGGATGTCCATCACATCTATCATACGGTCATTTTTAATGAGAAAGAAGAGTATTTTTATTGTAATGGACATAACATGCACTCAATGATAGCTTATACTAAAGTTTTAGCTAAGTAGCATGTTTCCAGCTTCATGTTTATTTTTTATTTTATTTCGTATTGTTTAGATAAGTATATTTCACTGCCGGATCAACGTGAATAATCATTAAAACCATAAATTGAGCAAGTAAACGTAAGGTACCCACCTTGTTACTTTACGAACACAAAGGAGTTCACAATTACCTACCACAATTAATAGACACAGTAACATGTACGTAACTAAGCACTCAGATAATCATGTAACTATTTCACACTGCATTAAATCTTTACAATACTTATGGCTTGAAGGTCTTTATAGCACCTTAAGAAATGTAGAGGATTGAGAATGAGTCAGACAACAGGCATAAAGTACTCGCTCCAACTATGTATTATTTTGCTTTACAAAAAGACAACCTTGGCATTAAAGTTGAATTACAACAATGAAAATAATAAAAACCTTGCTATGTGCAAAAAGTATTCTGTCAAGGCTTCTTTTCTTTGACTTTCAGTAGAAAGTCAATGACATCATCATCCTCCAGTGAGGGCAGGGGGACGAGGATGGCATTGGCTTTCAGGGTGGACGTGTGGTCGTGAGATCGGCCGCACTTGGTGGTAGGGCTCGCTAGGCATAACGGGCTGATACCAGCCTGGGAAATGCGTGAATGTACGAGTATCTCCTGCGTCCTTGACTCTTGGTAGTGGTTTTAGTCAGTAAAAGTCCGAAATATCTAACCGTCCGTTTCCCCAGACGGAGCGTATCTATATATAAGGATTTCCCCAGAGCAAAAATCGGGTTACGACCTAACCTAATTTATTTGGGGTCGGCCGAACATCTACTTTTTCGATAATGACGAAAATTGGAAAGTTTAATCAAGGAATCAACATGGAATTTTACGTCCCTATGTTTGTAGTTTCATTGTAATTGGACGCCATACAGAAAATTCAGTATCCGTAGTACTTACCGCGCGACAAACTCGCTTTTAAATCCCAATTTATTTGGGGTCGGCGCAGCATATCTTCTTCAATACATCTCTATCAGCCGAAGAAACTCAATGTACATTGAGTTGAAAAAGCGTATCTACGGCTGCAGCGCTTCATATGACTATGAATGACAAAAGTTGGAATATCTAATCAAGGAAGCAATATGGAGATTCACGTACAAGGTAAACAGTTAAGCCAGAGAGTTAAGTCCCTATGTGTTTGTAGTTTCATTGTAACTGGACGCCATACAGAACAGTTCGTATCCGTTGAAGTTCTAGCAACTAGAAATTCTTGTGAAATACCACGCGACAAGGCCCGCTTCCGGGTTGCGCGCGCGCATAGTAGCTGAGGTTGTTTTGAAACCCGACGCCGGCCGCTGGCTACACCTGCGCCACTTGAACCACACACACCTTTATTCTACAACACGACTTTACCCTTTCATAACGAAGATTGGAACACATCTGTTGTGTTACGCTCCTTACTACAATGTTTGGCTTGGAATTTCTTCTGGTCACGCTCCAAATATGGCATCCTTGTTTTACTTTTCCATCGCTCTCATGTTTCCACTTGAATGTTTGTTCATCCGACTGAACACACCTAAGCTGTTTTACTTGTAAAGAGTACCCACTGACTCACAGATACGTACATACATTATCTGCTTTTTAGGAAGATATTTACTTACTTTAATATCTACATTCAGCCTCGCGAATAGTAGATATCGATATATTGCAGTCCGATTAGGTCATGTGCTCTCCAAGTCAACTTTGAATGGCCGGTGATACAGTATCACGTAATAGCCAATTTGTAACATAATGGAAACAAGTAAGTACTCTAGTGTTCGCTATTTTCATCGGACTGACAACGTGTCAAGAAAGTTATTACCTGCATGCTGTGCTGACAATGACGGTGTCACATGGTGCTCAAATAATGGAATGCAACCTTAGTTAGGGGCAACTCTTGTAATTTGAAAAACGTTCACAGTCTGATCTCAGTCTAAATATGTCAAAAATACCTCTAATTTCCCTACATTTTTGACAAGTTTTTGACATTGATGTCGCTGAGATGAGATCCCATCTCATCTCATCGTTTTTAAAAACGTTCCAAAACTAGATTTTGAACGTTTTTAATTACGAGAATTGGCACTCAGTGTCCACAGTGTCTTCTAGCGACAATATGGTGTAAGAGTTATAATTGCTTCCTTAAAATCATGGTGGTTTTTCAGCAGAATCTTTGCCTGCTCCGTTCAGGTCCTGTAAACTTCAGCAATATTTATACTCGGCAGGCAGTGCTTGTATAGCATGTTCTTAGACCAAAGAAAATACTGCTTTGGAAATGCTTGCTCTTGTTGAGTAAGCGGTTAGATTACTCTACTCTCATAATAACCACCAAACAAAAGAAAATGCTTTTTGACATTTTGACAACATGAAATACTACTAAACATTTGAATGTTTCTTTTTATTTATAATCATTATTCAGATATTAATGGGACGGTAAAGGTTCTAAATGTTAACCACCAATTTTAATAAAGGACATTGTTATAAATAATAATGCGTTTTATTATACTGGCAATAAGATTAGAAAGAAGAGAAGATAAGATTTAGTTTTTACTTTATTACGATTCAACAATACCTATGATACCTCTTCTATACAAATAAATAAAATTGAATGTCTGTAAGATCTAAATAACAGCTTTTTACTACATGCATGTTGCAAAAAAACAATTTGAAACATTTTTGTCTGTCTGTTTGTTCCGGCTAATCTCTGAAACGGTTGGGCCAATTTGACGAGATTTTAAAGGAATAACTACGTACTTACGTAGGGTACTTTTATTTTAGAAAAAGAATTAGGGTTCGCGCAAAACATTTAAAACCCATGAAATCCAATATGTTTTTGAACGAAGTTGCGGGCACAGCTAGTTTTCAAATACAATTATTGTATGTATGAGATACCTTCTTAGTACCTATTGCGTAGCTAGATATTATAATTGGTAGGTATTAGTAGAATGGACCACATAATAAAAAAAAAGATAAAGACGGTTTAATTGGGCTAATGATACCTATTTCAAAACGATGTTATTCATAATGTTATATCAGCTACCGAAAATTCTTAAAATATAATAAGTTTAAAAAAAAATGCAAGTTCAGGACAATGATAACGTTATCAGACCAATATCTCACCCAACCTCATAGATACTGTGTCCATTGTTGAGCCTAGACAATCATTTTCCTGCAATTAGTCACGCTTCAAAGAATTATATTTGCATATAGAGCGACGCAATACTACTTATGCTCTGATTTTTAATTTGCTAGACTAAAATGACAGCTGCGATTGACTTTTTTGTCGACATGACATTCAGCTGCTCATGCAATGCTGCATGAAGCTGTCAGTTTGGTCTAAAAAATTAAAAATCAGTGTTTACATAGGAAAATGACACTAAAGTCAGTGTAAATTAAAGAAGAAACGAAGACGAAACGATTAAAAATATAATGACCAGTTGCAGATAAACCAAAAATTCGAAGACATGTGCATCTACCACCCCGTATTGGGCCTGCGTGGTGGATCACGGCCCACTCCCTCTCGAAGAGAGGAGAATATGTGATCGTTTTCTCACATACATACATTATTCATAATTATGCATATTACTGGTTACTGACTCTACTATTAATAGATGTAAATACGGCAACAAGAGTTAATAGTCACTATCCACGTTATCATTAAGATAATTCTGGCGCACTGAGTACGCAAGAATAACCATAAACTGTACCATTTCGAAAGGCTTTATGGAGTTATAAAGCGAAGTGTTAATTTGCTTTGTCCAAGCAAACCTAATTTTAAGAAAGACTCGGCTTAGTAGAGTTTAGTTTATTATTGGTCGAAGAAAATGTTGTCAGCTTGTCGTAATGGAAAAAGTTAGGGTACCTACTTCATTCATTGATCATTGGAATTTTTAATTAAAAAGAAATTGTCTTTGGTCAGAAAAGTGTAGTTGTATCTAGGCTTTCATAATGAACAAAAAAGAGATAATCAGACGAAACCGTTATCCAGCTGATTTTGTTTTAACTTTAACGCTCTCCAAACATTTATTCATGGCCAATGTAAGCTAGCTTATTTTAAAAAGCTTCGCTTTTAGCTTTCTTTTTATAAAGAAGATTAAAACTAATTAAATGTAAATACAGCCATCTAAGATGAGATGACAGCCACATTCTGACTGATAACTGTAATGAGCAGGTAGGTAACAGTTTAAGGTCATTGTAAATATATCATTTGTTTCAGGAAAACAAGAGTTTGTACATAAACATTTGAGGCTTGTTAATCATGTGTGCATTGCTATCTACCAAAGTTTACGTGCCTAACTGTTGCAGGCATTTTGAAGTTATAGTTTTTGAGATGAAACTCTGATGACGACTACCTGATACCTCGTTCGTTGTAATAGTCTAGTACCTAGTCGCAAATGCGACTGCTGAACGTGATAGGGTCCTATGATTCAATTTGGGAAAGTATTGAGTATTGAGTATTCCTGGGGAAGTGTTATAGAGTTTTTCCACTACAAATCTCAGCAGCGCGGCCTGGTGTCTGAATCTGTCTCAATTTATTGGAAATAAACTCTCTCCCTAGTCCCTATGTATGTGTAGTTGTGTACGTACCTGCTAGGATTTTTTTTTCGAAACAGGGAATGGTGGGTTTTCACTGTAGCAGCTCGGAATCTCTATTTGTTCCCGATAATTGGCAATAGGATTGTTGGGACCTATAAAATAGAACAGGCTAAATGCGGGCGTACTCCGGCGTACTATTTACATCTGTCCCTTCCCTTCGGGGAAAAGAGACGTGATTCGGCTTAGCCAAATTACTAGTCTTATTTTTATTCTATACGTCTGCGACATACGCATGTAGTATCAACGTATGTAGGTATGTAACGTTTCAACGACTGAATCAGCGAGCAAGGCGTGTCGTTTGTCTTACATGAAAGAGCACGCTTTGTCTCGAATGATGAAACTTGGAACAATAGCCTATTTATTTGTTTACGGATCAGAAAACAGATGCTCCACATGTGTAGGAGTGGCTTGAAACCTAGCTGAAGTATTGTATGAATTATTAATTACTTACTAACAATAGCCTAGCCCCTCTACAGGGGGCTCAAAACATAAATGCTGAAATGTGGGAATGTGGGTGTAGGTAGTAGCTAGGTACTATAAAATTCACCTTTGCTCACCGCTTCGGGCAATTCACACGTGATACTAATCTAACGTTATGTTTATGTTATTAATTAGCCTTTTATTTATTATCCAATTGCTGCAGTTCAATAAACGCTTCAAGGTTTCTAATGTTTTCCTTAACGAAGCGCATTCCATTTTCCTGTTTTGTTCTATTTTAGTACATATTTTATATTTTACCAATAAATAAATATATATGTCTATATTTATATTTTTACATACATATGTATTATAAATTAAAATCGCTTTTCGTGTCTGTCAGTGTGGCTGCACTGCTGTTCCAAACTACGGAACGGATTTTGAGGTGGTTTTTATCATCAGTTAGAGAATTGATTCTGGAAGGTTTATGTGTATAATAAACTAGCTGACCCCGGCAAACGTTGTTTTGCGATATAAATTATTTCTAGCTGCCCGGCGCTACTTCGATCGCGTGGTGTCCTACCTCCTACCCCACTCCTACCCTGCTCCTAACCTACTCCTACCCTACTCCTACCCTACTCCTACACTACTCCTATCCTACTCCTACCCTAATTCTACCCTACTCCTAACCTAGTCCTACCCTACTCCTACCCTACTCCTACCCTACTTTTACCCTACTCCTAACCTACTCCTACCCTACTCCTAACCTACTCCTACACTATGATTTTCCCGCTTTTCTGTTGAAATTTTTCCTGAATTTTCTTTACTATAAACCTCACGGAGCCCGAGACCTTTCCAACGAATGCAAAACCGTGGAAATCGGTTCGTGCGTTCTGGAGTTATAGCGTCAGGAAGGAAAACCCGACTTATTTTTATATAGTAGATAAATATTAACTGGCGAAATATAGGTGTACTATAGGTACACCTCTGACCAACCCTTCGTGGAAACAAGGCGTGATTTTATATTATGTTAAATTAATATTAAACTTACAATTAATAGAAATCTTAAAGTTTTGTCAATTCGTAAAATCGTGCGAAGCAGGGGCGGGTCGCTAGTCAATTTGTAATCTTGACTCTTGCGTATTGAGGATTCTGTTATATACTCGTACAAGCTCGACGCCAATTTGCATGAGCCACAAAATTGTGCAGCTGTGCCTAATTAATTCTGCATGGAGGGGAGTTAAAAGCGGAACACGATCATTTCTGTTCTTTTACCGAACACTTCATATAATAACGGTTTATATTGACGCTAAATGTTTAAAAACAATTCAAATTAAAGCGTGTATGTGTTCACCAACTAACTTTAAAGTTCATAATGAAAACATTTCGCGTAAACTGGGACTATTCTCCCAAATAGCATAGAGTCTACTTACTGAAGGTTAAGGTCAATGACAAACAAATAGACATCTGATGCAATGTTCAGTGCAATTTATATCTACAAGAAAACAGTTCTCGAAAACGAATCTCCATATAAAGCGCAAACTCTTCTTCCTATTGTGTGGAAACGACTCGGCAATCCAGTCTTAGAGAAACGGGGTCAAGAAATTTATTTCTGGGTACACTAAGACTATGACTGTACGTTAGGTATAAGCAACTTTCATTTTATACTTCGAGCAACAGTTAACAGAGCAAATGCTAATGATGTGAACATCCTTCACAATGACAAATGATTAAAGAAATATAATCTTTATATTTTAATCCTTAATAATAAAATACAATTCACATTGCAAAACTACATTTTGATAATTTGGGTAAAGGAAAACGTAATCATGAAATGTAGAGCCAGTTACAGCTAGGATATGAACATTTTACAAAAAGTAACGATATATTTTTCCTGAGCAACAATGCCAAAACTATAACAATGCTAATACTAGCTTCTATCCGCGGCTCCGCCCTCGTGGATGTCGGAAATTATCCCACAGGAACTTGCTACCGGAACAAAAAGTAGCCTTTGTCATTCCCCAGGATCAGGCCCGGATTACCGCCTAGGCACGCAAGGCACTGGCCTAGGGGCCCAGCCAGCTTAGGGGCCCCACCCACTTGACCAGCTTGCTTGCTTGCCTGACGGCAGGCGGAAATGAAATTATTTCACTTATTTCATTAAACAGTGCAAAGCGAAAAGGATTGAAAGCATTGGAAATATAGCCATATTCCGTATCTTGAGGTATCGTTTAGTTTTTATTTCATTAAAATCGGTGCACGCTGTCAAAAGTTATTACTATTTGGCTTAGAACGGAGAGTTTGAGTTTACCAGGGTACTCGATAAATGACGTTGTGCAAATGACGAAACTTTTCTGAATCGCGGTGTTGTTTTTTCGCAGGATATTAACCTCATCCATACAACGAATTTGAAAGTTGGGTTAGGTTGGTCGTTTCTTACGATTTCGTTGTACGTAGATAGAAGGGCCCAAAATCTCGAAGTGCCTAGGGGCCCTGGGTCTCTAAGTCCAGGCCTGCCCAGGATGCAATCGATCTCCTTGCTAAATGTTATCTAAATCCGTTCAGTGGTTTAAGTGTGAAAAAGTAACATACAGACAGAGTTACTTTCGAATTTATATTATTATGTATGTAGTATCGATGACTTGACAGTAATATTATTTGATGACACATTAGAATCTATGTCTAAAATCGCCAACATGCAATGAAGAAACGTGGTGATCAATACACGCGCCTTCTCTTTACGAGGAAAGTCTTTTTAACCGACTTCAAAAAAAGGAGGAGGTTCTCAATTCGGTTGTATTTTTTTTTTTTTTTTTTTTTTTTTTTTTTATGTTTGTTACCTCAGAACTCCGTTGTTTATGGATCGATTTGCAAATTTTTTTTTTAACTTTAAAGGATATGCTTCCAGATTGGTCCTATTTTTTTCAAAATCCAGTTCTGATGATGAGATCCATGAGGAATCGAGGGAACTCCTCAAATATTATAGGCAACTATATAGTAATTTTAATATTTTCATCGAGAAATCAAGCGTTTACAGTCAAAAAGTAACATTTGATGAAGTGGAACTGGTGAAGAAGATCAGATATGGCTAACGGAACTTGTCACTCGCATAGATATCACAATCAAGATAGTTAAGCAACTATGACAATACAAATAAACATACAATCCTGAATAGTTATATTGAAAATGTTATCACTGAACTGATCTGATGATCATGATGGAGCCGGAAGACAAGTACCGGAACTCCGTAATTAATCAACGTATTCTAGCCGTGTTTGGGCTTATTAGAATTGTCATGAAATGCACTTTGGCTATAAGTTACTATCGAACTGATCTGATGATGGAGCTGGAAGGTGGAAGGTTGGCATGAGATTTTCAAAATAAAACAATGTATCCTAGCAGTATTTGGGCTTAGAACTGTCATGAGATGCACTCTGAATACAAGGTGCCATTGAAAATCTAGTTTTGATGTTATCATCAATGTGTCCACAAAACAACTTCTGAAATATTAAAGGCATTTTGCTTACAATGTTTAAAAAAAAATCGCTTCTATTATTTACTAAAATAAAATTGTATTCTTGGTAGTACGCACACGTTTCCACGCCACCTATGAGGTAGTGTGCTGGGCGCGTTTTTTTTAATGTGGTTTCCCCGGTAGGCCTATTCCATGGCACGTTATGTGTTGTCTTGATTATCAGATGGCAGATTCCGCAACCTTGTTATCTCTGTCATCGCTCGATCATCGTGTGGTCGATTCAATAATTTATTGGCGTCTAAATCTGATAACACTATGCCTTCCAAACTTCTGACACGACTTAGCGCGACATATATTTGTCCTTTTGCAAAGTTTTTTTTACCAAGGTCGATCACAGCTCTCTCGAGGGTGGTCCCTTGTAGTTTATGGACTGTTACCGCCCAGCTCAATATTAGAGGCAGCATACGACGCATAAGAATCGACAGTATTTCATGCGTCATATTATCATCTCTCTACGGGATCAAATTAAAGATCAGAAAGTAGACAGTAATATGTACCTACTTGTATGATATTGGTACTTCTTCAAAATAATATTCTATGTAGAAAAGATATTAACTACACGTAATATTCAAAATTGTTTACTTCTTTTTGGAGTCGGTGCCAGCCAAGGCAAGGAAATACGTATGGGCAACAATACCTCGAAAAACGACCTCTAACATTTACTATAAAACTACCAAGATACCTATTGCATACCTAGAATAATTAAAACACAAATACAGATTAGACTGTACTCTAAAACAAATTGACACAATTTTCACAATAATTTCTTTTAAATAATAATAATTATACATACGTATAAAAATCCCCTGCCACTTTTTAAGTACTTTGAAAATTTTGAAGCATTAAGTTTGTAAGCATCTGTTTTAAAATTTTATAATCGTGAATTGAAAAAATAAATGGCACAGGATACAACTGCTGGCACCGACTCCAAAAACAAGTAAACAATTTTGAATATTTGCAAAATATTAATGTCAAATAAGTTTACCTTTAAATTAAGTTTCTTTACAGGAATTCAATTTTTTATTTTTTACTTTTTAGTGCAGGAACGTTTTTGTTTGTCTTTTTTTGAAGGCGGTTTTTTTTTTTTTTGTAAAAAGTTTTTTTTTACCTTTACCCTTCAGTGAGACAGGTAAAGCCCTTATAGGCTGGTTTACTATAATCAGAAATGACATCCTTGTTTAAACTACTGCAACTGCTGTAGTTCAATAGCCTGTAGTTGTGCCGATAACCTGTGCTAGTTGTATTTTCTCTCTGCAACTGTTTCATTTAGCAGGGCTATCTTTAAGCCTGCAAGCATTGTCAGTCAAATGATGAATATGCATATATTGTATAGGTACTTACATACTTATTTAGTATTTTGTTTTCATCTGGCTCACAGTAGGTTATCCTCAAGGGTAAAGAAAACTTACCTGTGTGCATACCAAGAATACATTAGTAGCACGCGGATGAAAAAGGAAAAACCGCTTTTCACCATGCCCCATTAATATACAATTTCTATTAGATCAGTTTATTTATTGACTAGCTGTTGCCCGCGATTTCGTCTGCGACTCTGGATAAATTGTAGCCTATGTCCTTCAAGTTCCTTTCAGATCTACCCATGTGCCAATCCGTGCAGCCTTTTTAGCGTTAAAGCGTAACTAACAAACATACAAAAAATCAAATTTTTTCTCTTTATAAATGTTGTTTTTTCTCTTTGTTTAAATAAATTTAAAACATGCTGGTAGGTATGTCAAGTATCTACAAGTTCGATATCTGTCCAGTCAAGGAGAACAGAATATAGTGTAGGTATCCGAGAAGTATGTCGACCGTCAATTTAATTCATTTAATGAATTAATTGATGGTAGAACAAGCCTCAACGAAGTTCTCTAGGAAACAGACTCCCCGCCTACTTCAAAAACAGACGACGTCGGTGTCATGCCTAGAAGTCGGGCTATAAAGAGTAAAATAAGATCACTGTGACATGTGTTACGTCATACCTTTTAAAATTTTACAAGGTTATCGATTTTTGTAATGCAAATGGTCTTGAAAACCTCAGTATGACGGTGACGCAAAGTTAAGCCACCGTCTTGTTTTTAATTCATGAATGATCGTATCTTGTCATTTATCGACATGACATTAATGTCGTAATGGGCAACAACATTATGAACAGACAAATCAATACGAATTTGGATTTATATCTACTATTTGGCTCAAGACCAAGGATGTAAGTACTTAATTCCTAAAATGATTTCTTGTTCAGTTTCTATCTACCTAGATAGAAACTGAACAAGAAATCATTTTAATTTTTTGTTGTAATTACCTAATTACGACTTGAAAATTCACGGTGAATAGATAAAGACAGAGTTTCCTGTTATCACCATTTTAATCCACTTCAGTTAGTTGACTCTCGCTTTACTGGAAACATTAAGAATATCCTAAACTGGATAGTGGATAACCAATCTATGACTTTATGATCTTCCTTGCCTGTAATCTAGTGAAACACTGTTTTACATATCCATATGGCCACTTCCTCCAGTACAGTTGTTTTTCTCGCTATCCGCCATTTAGCAAAACGGAAAGACAATTCCAATTTGATTACCTTCACTGTAATTACTCAGAAGCACGTGCATGTTTTATATACTGTAAATTAATCACAAGGAAAATCGAAGCTTGCGGTCTAGCTGGATTACAGTGCAGATTGTTTATGGCGAGTTAACATAATTATGATCTAAAACAATGCTCTGGTTGTCAATGACGTGGTTATAGGACTTAATGTACCTATTTTTACATGTGTTATTTGCGTGATGATTTAATGTACACGTTAAATACTCAAAATGACGCACGTTAACGTAATATATGTGATCTGATATAATCCCATACCCCCATTTCCTCACATGCCCAATTTTTATAACAATGTACAAATCTTTGTAACGTTAATCTCTAACCAACGTTGCATGTGGCAACAATTTAACAGCGGAATTAATCTACAGTTATGGCTGAGCGGCGCACGATTCTAATTCCGGTGTTTTGCCTATAAACGTGCAGTCAAACCACGAGGAAGGCCCCTAATGTAGCCTGAATAAAAAGGATTAAATATATTATGTGTCAATTAGAAGTGGTAGGTTCCTTCCGCTGCGGTCGGTCGACGGAAGCAGCGCCACGTGACTCACATGACCACTGCGTGTGCGCACAGCACTCGATTCACTACCCATTGTCTGCACACTCCATAAACTTCGCTCATTTATGCCATAGGCGAAACAAAAATAGGGACGTAATGAATGAATACAGTCCCATTAAAATGAGTGGTTCCATTATTATTTAGGATCCAGCGCAGAATGGATCATTATTGGAAAATGATGGGTGGACCCCGTTTGTGAACAGGGCCTCCAATTGTTTTCCGAATGAGTAATCGGCAACAGCGTTATTACAAAAACGATGGATGGTATGTTTAGCCTGCTCAGTATTGCTTCGTATCAAAATTATATTGGTCAAAACGTGATGGTCTGAAATCGCCATCACGCATTTGATTAAGCGTATTGAATTGGTGATTGATGCTCATTCCTCGTCTGTATGATAAGAAACCGGCTAATGTTATTATTATTTATGATCAATGTTGAACATCTGCTTTAGTTGCAGCAGAATCTAGGGCAGGTATAGTCTACGACTCAGTATCGAACGTACCGGATGATATTGATAACAACGCGGAAGACAAAGCAGCTGTTTTGATTACAGATTATATCATCTACCTTTCAATGGGAAAATTTTCCTAAGGTATTTTAGTAGCATGTGCTGTGGAATGAAAATAAAAATTGTATCATGTTTCTGCTTTTCCATTTCCTTAGGGTGATCGTAATATCAACAGTAACCTGCATTCGACTCTCCCATCAATTGCGTCTACTTACTTACTAATTTATTCATAAAGAGCTTTTCACAAAAAAAAAATCCCAGTGTGTTGGATAATCTCATTGATAATGGAGTAAATTAATTGGTTTGCCAAACATAAACATCTAAACATCATAATTTTGTTGTACCTATATGCGGTCTTTGGGATGTTATAACCAGAAAACTAGCCTGCATAAAGTCCATCCAAGTATTCGATATGTTTACCGTCTTCTGCAGGTACTTGACGACCTTCGTTCCCCAGGTACTTTAGCTGTGAATACCTACTTAGAAATCGCTCTACAAGGCGTCAATGAGACTCGATGAATGATATCACTTACATTAGCGTATTATGAAGTCCAGCCTTCACTTCACTGAGCTTCATTACTTACTTATGCATACGTTTGATTCAAGTGGTTGGAACTGCTATGATAGTACGATTCATCTTCACTGTTACACACTAGAGCAGCCTTTCTATGTATTTGAATCTTATAGATGTTTTGAATGACACATTAGTTTGCGATGCTCGTCTGCACATTAATTAGACACTGATTACAAGTCCACACATTACACATTTGTATTTAATTAGCACATTAAGTTCGTGCGCTAACTGTGTTAGCATATTCAAACTTTCCGGAACGTTACTTGGATAAATAAAACGAAATGGATACATAAATATGTCATCAATACATTTATTATCAAATGCTATACTATAATAATATCAATACATTGTTTCAGTCATTTCAATATTTACATTAATTCGAAATAACTTTTGTAGTAAGGGAGTAGGATTCGGTGTACAAGTACAAAATATTATTATGACTTTCTGTTACACAGCAGCTGCCTTTCCAAATTATATATATAGAGTTATCATACAATTTATTGTCCATTCGACGTCTACTATGTAGACAAAAGTTTCCCTACACTATACAATAAGTAATGAATATGAGAGAGCTCTGAAGTTCATTAGTGAGAGCTATTACACCGTTAAAGACGTTACACACCACATATAAAGGCCCAACACGTACCAGACGGCTACGCAGGGATCATGCTTTCAATAATTTAATACTGGTCTTTATCCACAATCAAAACGATTATTGAGACCGATCACTTACGATACCTTCCACTAGCAGGACAATAGATACTTATTATTAAAATAAATCGCTTCGGCATCTCATATTTTTCAAACATGGACTTAAACATAATAGTAAATGCGCAACAAGCCTCACATGGTTAAAGCAAAGTATCTACAACTATCAAGTGATATCTGAAGTGTTCACATTGCGAGAACTGGTTAGTACGGAATAAATAACACGAAGAACATAAGCTCAACATGCATGCAAGCTTATGTGGATGTAGACCGAGATCCAGCGGCTGCGCTCGTCATTCGAACGGATGCGACGAAACGAGAGCTGAGCACCGTTACCTGCGCCCGCGCCGTGCGGCCGCGGGGGATGCGCCGACCTCATCGCCTCCCACCGCCACCAAAATGTGCCTGACTCATTAATCGAATGCCCACTAACCAACTTGGACATCGACTTCCACTAGGTCGCCGCTCTAATCTGAGGCCGTATAAATGCACTTCAGCCCCGAGTACTTAACAATATCGCTTCGCTCCTAATAAGCAGTTTACTCTAATGTTCTAAGCAGTCTCAATGCCTTAAATTAAAAATACACTTGATATCACAAAATGCTAACCGAAGCACACGGTCAACGACACATTGGTGGCGTTTTCACGAACGGAACAGTCCTTTATGTCCATTATTACCATGCTGTACCACTATGTGCCATAAGGTCAATCTTTATCACGCAGTAACTCTGATTTAGCACTTTTTTCGTTTCCGTGGAAAGAAAAATTTGGATTGTCCTTTTGTTTATATGCTTTGTCCAGTTTTGCTGAAGGCGGATCATTTTCAATTGGTATTGGTACAATCGGTGTAGTAGTCGTCGTTATCGGGGCCGGGTTTATGTTTTCACCTCGACAGAAGTCTTGGAGCCAAAGCTCCGAATTGTAGGAAGGGCCTTCTCCTCCCAATTCCGCTGGTAGAATATCAAGTGGCAACGAATCATGAAGCGTTGACAGATTGTTTCCATGCAACACGATGCGCTCTCGCGTCTTTGCCTTAAGGTACGGTTTTATTACAGCGAGAGCGGTTTCCACATACCAAGGTTGTCCGATGAAATGTATGCTTTTAAAACGAACAGGCATGCAATCTTGTAGACAGTCAATCATCATTTTCAACACTTTAGCTTGTAAATTACACGATTGCTTAAACGTGAATTCAGTCCAATCAACGATAATGACATATCCGTTAGCCTGGTTTTGAACATCGTCGAGGGTGCGTTCTATTGTGAGCAGTAGAGCCCTGAACACTGAGAGTAGCGGGCACGCGTGCGGGATCCAGTTGGAGGCGAACATGAGCAGCACGCAGCGGCCGCGGCGGTCGCGCTGCGCCAGCACGCCGGGCAGCCCGTCCGCCAGCGCGCGCAGCACGCCGCCGTCCGCCGGCGCCCACAGGTCCGCGTGCTCGCGCCGGTATTGGTGGTAGCTCACTAACAACTCGAAGCTCTGCTGCACATCATGTTTGCGCGCGTAGAGAAAACGCCGCAGGAAGTTGTCATCCTGACATCTACTCTTGTCGCGTAGGGCGAGGTTGAGGCTCTTGTCCACCGTGTCCCGCAGGCCGTTTAGGGCGCGTTGTCTGTCGCCGTCTGTGAGTCGTTTCCTGGCCACTTCACAAAGGCGCTCATTCTGCATCTGATGCAGCTTCCAGTCGTACTCGGCGTACTCGTTCATGACTGGTTTTGGTTTGTATGAGTCATGCGTCCTTTCACTGGTATAACGCGTAGCTGCGCGCGCGCCGCCTGTAGCTCGGGGCCGACTGCGCACCGAGTTCGCGCCGTGTGCCGCCGCCATCGCTGCTCGTTCATTAAACCGTGTAATGCTCTGTTCACGCGCGATAGCAACTTGTTCCAGTAAACTTGCTTGATCATTTTGTGGAATATTGGTGATAATGACGTTTGGCACGCTGTAAACCCTGGTAACACATTAACTAAATAATGGAATTGAAATTCGACTAATTACCAAAAATAATTAAAATTATACTAATTAACGATCTGAAACATTGTCGAACCATGCGCTTACGAAAAGATCATTTATCTTGGGTGCCTAAGTAACATTAGTAGCATTTAGTATTTCATAATCTTAAGTATGTAATGTAAACGTTCAAGGGAATTATCTTAATCAGTAAATTGATTAGATAATACCATACTCTATCATTTCATAACTAGGAAATTGGTGGTGAAAATCGTAAACGCCTACACGTCTGCCATAGATACCTACAGCACATTTTTTTTAATTTTTTTTTTTTTAACAAAACTAGAAAAAGTAAGTAACCCAGATTTTTGATTAAACATTATCGATTTGTAGGGTAAAACTGATTAGATTCTGATTATTTGATTATTCATTAATAACGCGGTGATTTTATCATGTAGGTTTGTAACTTTTAACATTGTAACTTTGTGACTCACAACAAACACACAACATGGCAGGTGATCAAATCAATCAGCAAAAAAAAGAACAGAAAAATAGGTACAGACGCCAGCAGGTCAAGCTACCCGAAACTGTCTAATTTTCCCAAACAACCTTGAACCGTAATTCAGTGATAAAGTTGAAAATCTATTAAAGAAATTTGACAGATTGTAGTAGCTTGATGTGCTGGCGTCTGTACAAAGGTTGTGCCTATTTTTCCGTTCTTTTTTCCTTGTCTTATAAGTGTGTACATAATGATTGTGCATAATGAATAATGAATAGATAAATAAAAATGGATTATGGATTATAAATGTTCAAGTTTGCTCTTATTAGCACTTATTGGAAAACACATGTTATTATTTGATTGCCGCTTACGACACCCACACATAAACTATAGAGATAAATTAAAAAAGCTTTTTTTCTTGCAGCTACTGTCCTTTTAGTTAAAGGGCAAGTCGACAGGTAACCAGCGTTTGAACGCAGCATAACTTACCCAGCCAGAGCGAGTTATAAATAAAAAAAACTGAAGGTTGGCAGTATACCGGTCAATTGGCTGGCTGGTTTCTGCGATGACGTAGCGTCGTGCGCAAGAGACGCACACGCATGTGCGAGCGAGATGGAAACACACTTTGTAACAATTATTTCTATGAAGCCTTATACGTAACGTACAAACGGATGGCCGAAAATCGTATAACGTCCGCGCTTTGTTCACTTTATCGTATAACTAGCTGCCGTAACAGGCCACACTTACGGCCTATGCCGCATTCATAATTAATACTTGTCAGTCGTGTACTAATATTTGGTTCTGACGTTACCTTTACTCTGAATAAGAACAAAAATTTGTTGGTCATGACTCATGATGCAGTCGTTAAAATAAACCGCTTGAAATAGCGCTAACATAAATCGTTCACATTTTTTATGATGATGATCATCATCATAAAAAATGCGAACCTTTCAAAATAGACGGATTACTTAGGACATATTTTAAAAGACAATCATAATTAGATAACAAACATTATCATTAAGAATATTATGAAATAAATAAGCCGTAATTATTCATTTTAATAAGAAAGTTTATTTTCTCAATATGAAAGACATCAACGTCATCGCATCGGGAACATCTCGCATACAACTTATTAAAATGAAGGAAAGGACTCGTGTCAATCTCTACCAAGTTATCTTACATGAATAACAACAAAGAACTGCTTATTTTCCTTTGTTAAGTCTTCACTTTTCACTAAAACCAAAATATTATGCGTGAAAAACAAACAAATGTGAACCTTATTTCCATTTCGATATAGAGGTGCATATTTAGATTGAAAAATACAACAATAACAAACAATTTACTTCTGGAATTTGTGTTAGTAAGTGTCGATAATGACTTAGGGGCAATGACTTTTTTTAAATTAACCGTGTCGACGCATCGCATGGTCGTTGCCCCATGCAGGCGGCTAGGCCGGCCAGCGAGCCGCGCGGTAAAAATAGACGCACTTCGTCTCAAGATAGGCTGATAGTGCCTTCGCACATTACCCTACTGCACAGGCAAAACACAGGCTGCCGAGAATCTACTACAAACTTACAATTGGCGCTTTCATTAAAATAACATTACGAAAAAATCTTGCGAAACTATTTTTGTACAGGGACAATTTTGAGGAAATCTATTTTACCATTTAGGATAATACTCAAACAATAATAATAATATACCAAACAGGTAAAACCGCAGTAATAATAATATCATAATTACAAATAAACTGGAACAACGTCAGTACATTTAATAATAAAGGCAACAACACAAGCATTAAAACGATAAAAGCAATCAAAACACAAGAAAATCTTAGGCGGACTCTTAGAATAATAATTATTATAAATATATGACATGCATGCTGATATATTATATTGCTATTAATACAAGTATTAATTGGACCCTAATTCACTATCCCAATGTTCTCTTTAATCCGATCCTGCCTGTACCTTGCTGCCGTCCCCCAGTGATGTCCTAAGTCAAGGTTCGCACCCCACAGGAGTAGGCTTAAAAAATAAGCGAACAGTCGCTTATTTTTTAAGTTTTGTAAGCCCTGTCTGGAGGCCTTAATTTATTGAGGCACCTACAGGTAAGCTCTATTAAGCAGCGGACTACCTTCTAGGTTGATCTATGAGGTGCCATTTATAAAAAATATATCCCAATGTTATTTTAAGCTGGTATGCCATGAACAGCATAGTAAGTAGTTCATTATTAAAACATTTTCAAACAAATAATCAAAGAAAAAAAATCACACAATACGATCATGATTGTGTGATTTTTTCTTTGAAATCTTGGAACTAACTTATATCAGTTCCAAGATTTCAAAATAACGTCATCTTTTTGTCGATACGTTGACTCAATACATAATGTAATATTGTGAAACGTTTTCCTCCTTTTCATGCCCCAAGCATCATGAGCATAGTTTGTGACATAGCTCCACAATCACATCCTACTGCCGTTACGTCAAGGTTCTACTTTACCAAGTTGGACTACATCTTCCCACTTGTATCCGGAGACGTTTCAGAGTGAACCACGTAAGGTCACTTCAAGGATCCTGCAAGGAGATACTCCTAGGGTGTGATTGTGGAGCTATGTCACAAACCATGTTCCACCTCATATCCTGCCCTCTGTCCCCCAAAGTCAAAGTGACCTCTGCGCTGCCACCGACAATGCCGTGGATGTGGCAAAGTTTTGGGAATACAAGATTTAAAATTCAGTCGTGCCAGCGACAACAGACAATATCTTTGACACGTAAAGCCAGTTTAAGATCGTTAACAGGTAGGTGTAACACATAAATGGCAGTACTGAGGCCGATAAAAATGTTGAAAATCTAGTTTGGACCGAAATGTCAAAATCATTTTCGCTACTTCACAATCAGCTTCTTCCTTTCAAATTCAAGCATAGATTACATAATAGTACAATTCAAAAAATTGAAAGTAAACATTAATAAAAAAATAAAAATATCGTGGTGATTATGCCCCACTACCTGTCACAGAAGAGGCTTGTGTTTCAGCAGTGGGAACGTTGTAGATTGATTAAGTTTTGGCCATTCCAAAAGATAGTTTAAGAGACTGGCACAAAGACGTCCTCTATACAGTCCTTGTTATCGTTAAACTGTAATGGTAATTCATAAACAGCTGTGTTTATCACAAATCACAATGTGGCTTTACTTACAATTAAGAACTGACCTTGAATGTTACAATTGATTTTCTCAGATTAGTTATTATCGACGACGTGACAAATTATCTATATCTATACTTATAATAAATCTGTAGAAGTGAAAATTCTGTACATTGAAAATATCAAAAAAATAAATGGCAGGGGGTGTTACTAGACCGACACCGAACCCAAAAATGTGATTAAAAAAATTTTTGTCTGTCTGTCTGTCTGTCTGTCTGTCTGTTTGTTCAGGCATCACGCAAAAACTACCGGTTCGATTACGATGAAACTTGGTATAATTATTCTTTAATATCCTGGGCACCACACTGGGTACTTTTTATCCCGGAAAAGTATATACAATAAAAAACAAACTTAATTTTGCGGTTCGATCCCTAGACCCGATTACTGTACCAACCGCAAATAATAAGTTTGTCGTAGGTTACGTTACCCGCAGTGCAGTTCACTAAAGTTATGCTCTAAATGTAGTGCTGAAGGTTGAATTTGGCTTGCACCGTTCGCAGCACACGCGTGGCGCGCGGCCGCCACGGATCGCTACCGTATTTAAGGATATTTTTTGAACTTTGATTTGAACGGACGTGTTGAGTGGCGAGCGTTCGTTCTTATTTTAACTGCTACTTGCAATTCTAAACCGTGTTTTTCAGTGCGACCTTTTTTATTTCTATTAGTTCTTAGAGTTATTTAGGTTTATTTTTATAAGTCGTAGGTATAGATTTTAATTTTAACGTATAGGTAGTATATTTGATAGTGTACGTAGTGACCGTAGGTTATTTTATAATACTGTTAGGTAAGATTAGTCATTCGTATAGATATTAGTTTTTAGGGATTTTGCTTATTTATTGAGTTTAGTTATCATCAGAAATAGGTTTATTTAGGTAGGTAGGTATTTTATTTTCTGTTATTGAGTTTTTTTTTTTATTATGTAGGTACTTAGGTAAGGATATCATATGGGTACCCTCTTAATCACCACTAATGAGACACAATTGGTTTTCTATTGTAATTAGCCACAAAGGGCCCGCGAGATAGATGGCATCCTGGGGAAGCACATACATTTTATCCTGTTAGCACGTTCCCGTGGGATAATTTCCGACATCCACGCGGGCGAAGCCGCGGGCAGAAGCTAGTTTTTCAATATAATTGTATAACGTGTAAAGCAAAATCGCATATCATGCTGGCCCTTTTAAGGTTTCGTAGTTGGTGCTGACAGTGGTATTATTATTGTTTATTGATTATTTATTTTACTTCGATGGGCCTAGTTTATCATTTGAACATAACCCAGCATTTCATATGTAAGCTGTCACACCCTTTATGCCTAGAGGCTTTTATTTAAGTACTAGCTTCTGCCCGCGGCTTCGCCCGCGTGGATGTCGGAAATTATCCCACGGGAACGTGCTAACAGGATAAAATGTACCTATGTGCTTCCCCAGAATGCCATCTATCTCGCGGGCCCTTTGTGGCTAATTACAATAGAAAACCAATTGTGTCTCATTAGTGGTGATTAAGAGGGTACCTATATGATATCTTTACCTCAGTACCTACCTAATTAAAAAAAAAAAAAACTCAATAACAGAAAATTAAATACCTACCTACCTAAATAAACCTATTTCTGATGATAACTAATCTCAACTCAATAAATAAGTAAAATCCCTAAAAACTAATATCTATACGAATGACTAATCCTACCTAACAGTATTATAAAATAACCTACGGTCACTACGTACACTATCAAATATACTACCTATACTTTAAAATTAAAATCTATACCTACGACTTACATAAAAATAAACCTAAATAACTCTAAAAACTAAAAGGAATAAATATGAACTCCATTGCGGGTGACTTAACCTACGACAAACTTATTATTTGCGGTTGGTGCAGTAATCGGGTCTAGGGATCGAACCGCAAAATTAAGTTTGTTTTTTATTGTATATACTTTTCCGGGATAAAAAGTACCCAGTGTGGTGCCCAGGATATTAAAGAATAATTATACCAAGTTTCAACGTAATCGAACCGGTAGTTTTTGCGTGATGCCTGAACAAACAGACAGACAGACAGACAGACAGACAGACAGACAGACAGACCGACAGACAGACAGACAAAAATTTTTTTAATCACATTTTTGGGTTCAGTGTCGGTCTAGTAACGCCCCCTGCCATTTATTTTTTTGATATTTTCAATGTACAGAATTTTCACTTCTACAGATTTATTATAAGTATAGATTAAAAGTTTTGTTTACATTTTTAGTTATTATTTTTTGCATGAGTATAGTTTTTATTGAATTTGATGGTATAATGGCGTGGTACATATGGCATATAGCTGTCATTTGGTAAACAATGAAAATTGTTCTGTGCCTCGTAATGTTAATTTCTTTGCAACCTACTATTGTATAGGAACTGTGCTGCTGGGGAATTTGTTGCGGCACTTCTTCTTCCCAACGAAAGCGCTACGAAGTGGTGAAGGACACGTGTTTGGGGGACTGTCTTCTGTAATTTTGTCGTTTTAAAAGTGCTGATTCTCATCCTAGTTTGAATAAATGATTTTTGATTTTGTAATAGAACATTAACTATTATTATAGTTTTAGAGCTGATTTTTTCAACGCCAGATAACTTTATCGGAGGATTAATTTTGATTTTTTGACAGTTATTTCATAAATTTTATTCCTCGAACAAAAGTTATCTGGCGATGGAAAATCAGCCCTAAGTCATATAGCACATTATGTAATGAAGGTCTATCCTATACACTGTTCCCATTGGGCTTCTAAGGAAAATCTGTCAAATCGACAACAGTTTGAACAGTTAGCCACAGTTACAGTTACAGTTAGTTTTCTGCTTATCTATTAATTTTCTCCAGAGACGGCCGTTCTTATTATTTCCCTGTACTTTTGTCTAGAAAATTGAAAAAAACTAGGTCTCGGAGTCTGAAAACGGGCATCCAGCCAAAGTGTTGTGTTGCATTCGTATCGTAACATTCAGTAGTTCTTCTCCATTTGCTCTAAATATGGACTTCATCGAGCCATTTTGTAACTCTTTGCTTTCAATTGTTTTCTTTTGTTTGTTTGCGAACAATTAATAATGTTAGGGATATAATTACGTTTAGATATGACGTATATCGGAACCAGCACGTTCAAGTATTTCAAAGTTTTAAGTACTTTACTGTTAGTAGATAGTTCAAAAAAATATATAGTTCAGTAATACACCTCCAAAAAGGCATGTCCTATTATCAAAACGCGGTCGCATTATCGATTGTCGTAGATAAGTTATGATAAGCTGACATTATCGCTACCGTGGGTATTACAAACGTCATGCTGCGTTTACACCACACTACCAAAGACCCATAGGCCAGCAAACTTGCTTAGATATCAATTATAATCCTTATATTCCGAGATTGTAAATTATATTACTCATTTATCTGAAATCGCGTCTCCTATTCATTTTTAGTAGCAGTATAGATTATTCATCTGCCTAAGGTTTTCTCGTATAGAATAATATCGTACGTAAATAAAGATATAAATAAAAGGATTTCCGAAGGAATGTGAATGTTTCAATAGCAGTGGAGGCCCAGTGGTAACGGTCCCAACATACGAGTTGTAGGTCATGGGTTCGAACTTTGTGTAAATAATTAAACCAAAAATTCGAAGACATGTGCCATCTACCAACCCGCACTGGGCCCGCTTGGTAAGTACATACCACGCGGGTTCAGTGTGGTGGATTACAACCCAGGGAGTGGGTTGGCTCAAATAGGGAAGGCTTGAGTTCCAGCAACAGGAATATTATAAGGCTGAATATGCTACAAATATTTCAAGAGGAAAATGAAATACTGACTTTCCTAACAATGGTGGTTGACGGTATTGTCAATTAAACACGCTCTATTTCCATCTAATAATAGAAAACGAAACTAACAGACTTGTTAACAGAATTCGTTGAAGCAATGCAAATGTTTTCTTAAGAAAACATATGCAAATACGTAGTTAGGTCAATGTCAGATAAGTAGGCAATACTAGTGACTCAGACTACTCTTGATTATTATGCGTAAAGTATTGTAAAACCTGTTTGTTCATTCGTTTATTTGATTTCTTTTTCCGATTTGGCATTCACCTTACGATTTAAAATACTCGTATCAATGTTCATAAAAAAATATCTGTTACAATGTTATTATTTTGCCCATATTTTTGCGGTTTAATTCATTTTAACTAGCCAGTATTTTTCTCTTATGTTTTATAAATATTTGAATGTAATCTAAATTCGAATACTTCGAATAATTAAGTACAGACGCCAGCACATCAAGCTACTACGATCTGTCAAATTTCTTTAGTAGATTTTCACCTTTATCGCTAAAACATTTAGGTTCAAGGTTGATTGGAAAAAAATTACAATTTCGGGTAGCTTGACCTGCTGGCGTCTGTACTAAAATTCTGTTTACATTTCAACAATAATGTTTTTTTTTATTGGTCTCACAGAAGCAGTGGGAACGTTGTAGGCTGATTGTGCTTATGCTTGTTGTAGGTATGTCTTCATAATAACAAACAGTTAAAGGCGCGACGCGACTCTATTAGAACAATGTCTATGAAAACTTCATTGATTTTTTTCTACAAGAATCGCGTCGCACTATCGCTTCGTGTCTATCTTTGGGGCCTTAAGTAGGTACTTATGGCTTTGAAACAAAAGAAGTTAAGACACAAAAACAACAATAAATGTCGCCAAAACTCAAGAGTTGACAACAGCGAAGATCCTAAGATACTACCATATTAATTTCTTTCATCACGAACTGATGGCGGTACCCGATAATAAGTAATTACAACACAAAGCGAAACCAAGAACTCCTGCAGAATTTCAAGTGCTTTACATATTCAGTGATCTCAATACTTGCACTATACTTAGCTGCACGATCATCTAATTCCTCGACCACGATGCGCAGTATGAGGTTAGAATTTACTATCTTATCTGATTTTCTTAATTATGATTGAGTCAAATGCATGTGCATGCAAATGTCCATAGCTCCCGGGAAAGGTGGAGAGAGCGCGCATTCAAGCATGGAGCTTGCGTTGATGTTTTGCGCCAATACCATAGATAACAAACATAAATAGCTCGATCGCTCGTTAATTTATTGTTATCGATAGCTGCCCACGCTAACGTTATTATTATTCCGACGATCGTCAAAGTGACATGCGTCTGTTTGGCTATTACTTCACAGGGAGTCGAGTGAGCCCACACATTTTTGTGTTTTGTGATCATTTGTGTGAATGCACACTGCATCTTCTGGCGCAGTATCAAAATCTCTTCAAGCATAATTTCTATGCCTGCTTACTCAGTCTGTTACTGTCATAAAGATCGTACCCACAATATTTTGCTGTTCGTCTGCCAATCTGGTCTCGTCTACCTACCTATAGGACCATCTTGAAATGTAATAGTAGGATATAGACAGCTCACGACATTGACTATTAAATTCATTTGCCAGCACTGACATAATACTTAGACATTAAGTTCTTTTAGAGGCGAGGATATGTAATGACAGGATACATTTTAGTCATGCAAATTCAGTTCTGCAAAAACAAGTTTAATAAACAAACTAAGTTTTTTGATGTGAGCATCTTTAGTTTGTTTATTAAACTTGTTTTTACTCTCTTCTTCAATTAGTTTTAGATGTGTCAGACAATAGGTATTTAGAGTTGTACTTATGTATCTCTGAAGGGGTCGTCGTTAAGTAATTATAGCCGCACGGGTCGATCGTTCAGGTTAAGCTACGCTTACCGAAGTTCGTCCGTGGATGGGTGACCATCTTTACATACCTAGACCACTCCGTGCCTCGGAAAGCACGTTAAACCGTTGATTCCGGCTGTCATTCGTAGATCTTTGTCAGTCGTTACGGGTGGTCGGAACCCCGAAACTCTGACAACCAGTCTTACCAAAGAGTATCGTATTACCCAGACACTGGGTTGTGGAGGTCAGATAGGCAGTCGGGCTGGTATTCAGCTGCATCCGGTTAGACTGGAAGCCGACCCCAACATAGGAAAAGGCTAGGCAGATTTATTTTTTGACATAAAAATATACGAGTATATATCACATATTATGTATCTCTGAGAATAACTATTTTATCCTTTCTTATTTTTTCTTACTCCCTTTATCTTGATGTTATGTTTAGCAGCGATAAGCAGGTAGCCTTTACTTCTTGCTTTCAATGATTGCTTTTATTTCCTTGATCATTACACACGATGCACTAATTACTTATTGGTCGGCGAAAACTTGCCATTTTGCTTACACATAAGAAGCAATAAATGGCAACCGTTGAGTTGTACAAAAAGTGGCCTCCACTGACGGCAAGGTTGCCGGGCCGGTTCAGACAGCCGAGAGCCGATAAATATAGGCACCACACCGCATACTTTCGTCTGATCAATAGTTAGGGGGCTACCGCGAAATCGGCAGGGATTCATACGATGTCGCGATTTCTTTGGAAATTTATTGAAAATTATTGTGGAAGCAAGTATACAGGATTATCTGACGAACTGTGTAAATTCAGGAAGAAAAGATTTGACTCTTTCATTTTCATTTCATTTCATTGACTCTACATTAGTAATTGGGAGCCCAATAAAAACAACTTAGGGCTGATTTTTCCAACGCCAGATAATTTCATCCGAGGAATAATTTTGAATTTTTGACAGTTCTTCCATACGTAACTGTCAGACGTCAATTTTATTCCACGAATAAAATTATCTGTCGATTGAAAAATCAGCCCTTAGTTATGTATGGCTCTTTCTTGCTTTCAAGGAATTCGGAACCATGTTTTGATAGTAGATATAAAAAAGCCGATTGTTTTGTTCAAGTTCAAATCGTTGACATTGAGATACAGTGTTACATTTCACGAAATGTTTAACCCTCACCAACTTATGACCATTCTAAAAATTATATCTAGCCTAGCGAATAAAGTTATCAAGTTCATTCCAAACCAAAAGCTGATTCGCAGTACCAACAGTCAATACAAAAATATGCATGCTGACAAGTCATGACATTGTAGAATACACCAAAACGAAAGCTTCTTCATCGGAGAATGTTTCAACCGTCTTTTTTTAAATATTTGTGGTGACGGGTGGCGGTCCCACAGTGGTGTGGGTTGGTTTATAATTTAGTCAGGCAGGTATCAGTAACAGTGAGTTCATTTGTAATGGACCAATGTGTTTTTAGGGTTCCTTGCCTTTTATGGTAAAAACGGATAAGGTACTTTTAGAATGACTTTGTAGTTCCACAGTAGATATGTCTATCTTTGTGGCAAGGCCCTTTTTTTCTCAGAAAGACCTTGAGGCATCAATTCGATTATCGACACCACATAATGTATTTACCTTCTTTAGCCTGTAGAGTTACCCTCACAACCAGGTGGCTAATTATAATATTGTTTTTATGCCATTCTTTATACCTGCTTAGTGTCCGTAGTGCTTACGACCTAAAATTAATGATGACGAAATGCATTTGTCATGTCGACACCTCAATCAAACAACTTGAGCACTTGCACGTTTTTGTTAAAATAAGTATAAATTATACGAAAAGGAAACCAAACGATTGGAAACCTAATTAAAAGAATGAATCATCAAGATTTTATTTTAATAGACCTACTTGTAGACTTGAAACTATACCGGATGCTTTAGAAATAGTAATAAATAGGTACATATTTGTAATTCTCTATATTCTGGTGAAACCAAACGTGTTCTCCTACGTATGAATTAATACAAAACGAACCGGTGTAATACTAGGTTTGTTTTTCATATAAGGCGGGGCCGCGATAACTCTTGAGTCGGAATTATAACAAGAATTCCGTTCTGGATCGAATTTGTTTAACTTTATTTCAACGGTTATGTTTCGGTATGTGCTCACATGATTGCAAGAAGCTAGCCCTGCTTTTGAAAAGGTATGAAATATTCTGTGACCTTCAAAGATAATGTGATGGAGCATGAGAGAAATATCACAGTCCTTATATAATCAGCCTACAATGTTCCCACGGCTGGGACACAGGCCTCCTCTCTGTGCGAGGGAGTGGGGCTTAATCCACCACGCGGGCCCAGTGCGGGTTGGTGAATGTCACATGTCTTGGAATTTTTGCTTTTAGGACATGCCGGTTTCCTCACGATGTTTTCTTTTACCCTTCTGAGAGCAGTGGTGATGGAATAATTTACACAAAGTAAACCGCCTGTCTGGGTTCGAACCTACGACCTACAACTCGTAAGTCAGTTACCACTGGGCCACCACGGCTCTATACAATCATTAGCTGAATAAAAATCATAGTTTGTGCTGTGCTGCTGCGGAGTTTGTTGCGCCACTTCTCCCCAACGAAATCACTAGGAAGTGATGACGGGCGGGCGTTTTGGGGGACTGTCTTTTGAAATTTTGACGTTCGAAAAGTGCTGATTCTCAGCCTAGTTTGAATAAATGACTTTGATTTGATTAGTAGTCTTTAAATAAAGGCTAATGAAAGACCCTTCAAGAAGGTCACAAAAGGTCACTTGGAAATCTTAGTCGGCTTGGTGAAATATATATTCTTCAATAAGCTACCACAGGCACACATTCTACCGACGCGGAAGCACTGTCTTAGTGTTGACCATTGTGGTCAATTGTGTCGCTCTCACATTGTGAAAAAGGCATTGTTGCCGCTTGAATGTGTTTACTACCTTACAAATCGAAGTACTGATGCATCATTAACTATCATGAATTCATGACTTTGCTCACTACTTTCTATTAACTTATTCATCATTTGCCTAACCCTTTCCCAACTATGTTGGGGTCGGCTTCCAGTCTAACCGGATGCAGCTGAATACCAGTATTTTACATGGAGCGGCCTATCTGATCTCCACAACCCAGTTACTGGGTTATACGATAGCCCTTGGTAAGACTGGTTGTCCAACTTTCGGGTTTCTCTAAGATGATCCGTAACGACTGCCAAAGATACTCGAATGACAGCCGATATCAACGGCTTAACGTACTTTTTGAAGCACGGAGGGGCCTTGCCATCCACGGTTAACCGCAGCAAGCGTAGCTTTTTATTAACTTAAAATAAGCTTCTGAAACTTTATTAAAGAAAGCGTCATACTCACACATTCTTGCCACAGTATCAAGAACCTCATAGATTATTATACCTAGTACTATTAGGCCAAGTCTTCACAGCTTAAATCGATCCATGTACCAAAATGTAGTTCTGTTAGTACCTACAATATCGATTCTTTCACGAACTATTTTCAAACGTTACATAACAGATCAGCACCGTTCTTTGATGTTGTACTCATTTTATTGGCCATTTGTCTGATAATAACTACTGCCTTTATGTAACGCTAGCGATTGTCGGCGACATCGTCGACAACGACTAAGTTCGTAAAAAATTTCACACAGTTTTAGTGAAGCACTACGTTTTTAATAGCAGGCATGCATAAGACAGGTAATGATGAACGCAGACTTTTTTTATTTTAGACCTATTAGATGGTGTGGTCTGTGTTGTAATTTGTGACAGTTTTATGGGAAACTCTAAGGTTTACATAATTTACATTTAGACAATTTTAACCACTATCTGTTTGCAAAATTTATAACTTAGTTTAATCAAGATCACAATCAAGACATTGATAGCCAGATAGCAACATAATAATAATCCTAGTTCATCAATATACCTATGTATAAATAATATAAATGTATTATCGTTAGCGCAATCCGAGGATCTCTGCCAACTTCGAGGGTCATAAACTGCAAGTAATCGTAACATCACACAGGAAGTGTGTTAATTGAGGATTGAAATACGTAATAATAAATTGCACTTAAGCAATTAGCGCAGTGAATGGCCCAAGGCGAAATACTTGAAATATTATGATAGATGTAAAAAATCATACAGTAGGTAGGTAATACGATCAAATTACATACTCTGTAAATTTAACACGCGCCTAAAGTTGACTCAGCTGCAATAATACCCACTTAATTTACCGTAAATTAATTAAATGTAAATAAAACAAATTAGAAACTTTAACGCAATCGCGCCCGTTTGCCCGTGGAACATGTTTTCATCGTTATCAGAGTATGTCGTCATTATTGTGGAACAAAACCGCCGCCGACACATCCATCCGCGCTCTAGTGACAATGCAGGCGCTAATAATTGATGCACAGCCAGTATTAGCAATATATTGAACACCTGCAGAGCAGACTACCCTCGATAAAGATTAACAGTAACTATAGATGAGCAATATATTGAACACCTGCAAAGCAGACTACCCTCGATAAAGATTAGCAGTAACAAATCTAGCTGTAAATAACCTTTCGTTCGGGCCACGCCGTAACCGGGCTACGAAATCTATTCCTGGAATCATAAATACTGATAACGAAATGAAAAGTAGGACGTGACAATATGATACATGCTGAATCTTGATAAAGTTACAGAACTACCAGGTAGTGGACCTTACATAATGGCAACAGCAACTAGAGCGGACGTAGCCGCTACATAACAGCACCAGATGGCGCACCAAGCCCAGGTTCTCAAGACACCGTCACACTGATGTAACAAAAAGGTAACGGGTCCATTTCTTCGATTCGCGTTTTTATGCGTTTCCAGCAGGTATTGTGTTGTAATGTTAGTGGCTACAATGGAGTACATTTGCCAAGCAAGCGGGTTGCGTCAACGTGGCCGCAGAGGGGCGCTGGCGGCGGCGGCGCCAACACACCGTGAACAAACATTGACCAAGCACGCACTGCGCTCCGGGCCTCGACAACTTGCCGCAACATTCTTAGCGTAAAAGTTAACGTGGATGGTTTACTCTATGTAATTTGCGATGTTCGAGTTGATACTAAGTTTTCCCTTCGACAACGACTGTGCGACCGACTTGTGACGTATTCCGAACTGCCACTGTGCTGTAAACGATGTGTTTTGCTCATGTTACTACGAGAATGTTTTCTCTGAATTCCATGGAGATTGGAAAATTCGTGCAAGATGCAATTAGTGAGTATGATTGATTTCATTTTACTTTCAACTAACGATAAATAATGTTTCACTCGCGGCGGCATTATGTTAGCCGAGACACCTTCCGCGAATGAGTGCATCCGGTAAGTGTTTTGAACTTGTTTCTAAATCATTCTTGATGCTCAGTTTAGTCGCTCAGTTTGCCAATTTAACAAAAAATAAAGCGCGCTACTCGTTCCAGATTATTCGCTTTGTATGAATCACGTTCGTTTTTATGCTGCATCATAACAAATAATAATATAGCAGGTCTTTAAGTAGACTTAATTTCAAATAATACGTTAGGCCTTGAAGAATATTTAGCAACGTCTCCAATAGCGAGTCAATCGCAATCCATAGAACGACATAAAAAACGATTCGTGTGAACCATAACAAGTAAGAATTTAGAGAGTTTACGCGGAAATTACTCTACTTGCCCATGACGCTATTATAATTTCAATGTGCGGAATCTAAACAACGTGAATGATGCAAAAGCGATTGAGCGTAAACTTTGCTCATTAAATTGTTTAATTAGAGGCTTTTACGTTTACAATTTCTATTTCTTATACACTCAGATATTAATTACGAGCGTAGCACTGCTTATTAGGTTCAAAAGCAATCTTCTTGTTCAATAAGCAAGGTAAATTGAATCACTTTTCGTAAAACAAAAGTCGGTGTCTGGGGAACTGCTTTGAACGCGATTTCTTTGTCCAAAACAATCAATTGGACACTTCATTGTTTTGTGACGTAAAAGTGTTGTGCATTGTGGTTACATTGAGTGATAACATTACGTTCTAACAAACAATACACATACCTACCTTAGTCAAGATTATGCCAATATTATGATCGTCCTCTATTGTAGGGGATGATGGGGCTAAAGCATAAATATTTAAACCTTCTAAAGAATATCTATCTATACAGATGTGTATGTTTTGTTAGTAAATGATAAATGATTTTATTTTGTAAGTAGGTTTGTACAAACACTTTTACACGTCAATCATATTTTAAAAACTAGATGAAGTCGGCGTTTCCTATCTGAGTAGTCTGAGAAGAAAGGCCGAAACAATCTTGGTCAGATCATATGAAGACCATGTCGATCGATACATACATAAACTCACACCTTCCTCCCATGGGGATAAGCAGAAACGCCACGTGCTACGATCCTTACATATTACTTACCAGAAAACAACCATATCTTCAGAAAAAACGTAGCTTCGAGGTTTCTGCTTACACCTTTCAGAGATGAAGGCGCGAAGGTGTTAAAATGAAGGTAGACCGCTAACAAAATTTTAATCTAATAGAAAAAAAGGACAAATTTTTCAACTGTCGTATAGCACTATAAAAACTTAGGTAGTTTCCTCTAAACTGGCTCTATCATGGCTCGTATCAGTTACCGCAAGTCGTTAAGCTAGATTTAGGGAAGGGGGTCTACACCAACTGTTATCAGATAGGGTTGGGCAGTAGTCTAGCTATCTGCCAGCATGAAATAGTTTTCATATATACCCACGGCTAGTATGTATGACCATAGTATGATACTTGGGTATACGATATACCCAACTATCCTCTTTTGTCAGTTTACTTTTACTAAACATCATTATGTCTCTGTCATCGTCAAACGATTGACAGGAACAACGATATTGTAATAATTACATAATCAGCCTATAATGTTCCCACTGCTGGGACACAGGACTTCTCTCTGTGAGAGGGAGTGAAAGTGATTTCGCATGCCTTAAAATTTTTGGTTCTAGTTCATACCAGTTTGCTCACGATGTTTTCCTTCACCGTATTGAGAGCAGTGGTAAAGAAATAATTTACACAAAGTAAAGCGCCTGTCTGGGTTCGAACCTACGACCTACAACTCGTTAGTCGGGGCCATTACCACTGGACCACCAGTGCTCAATCAGCTCAATTGTAATAAATAGGTAGGTACAGACGCCAGCACATCAAGCTACTACAATCTGTCAAATGTCTTTATTAGATTTTCAACTTTATCGCTATAGCATTAAGGTTCAAGGTTGATTGGGAAAATTTGTCAGTTTCGAGTAGCTTGACCTGCTGGCGTCTGTACGTTTAGCAAGTTGTGGTGCAAGCAGGCAACTCTAATTATTGCTAAAGCTCAAGCTGTATTAATTAATTTCTTACGTCACTACGGTACACTAATATTAGGACTGATAAGAATACTTTAGTATCCTGCAATAGTAGGCACGGTCAGCGCTCTGCATTATCTGACCCCTTTTACAAAGGAGGAGAGGGGAATAGGGGTCGGATTATGCAGGTCACCTATACTTAATTACACTAAACTATCCCGTATTGAAGGCATATCGTTCTTAAAACTATTGTTAAAATTTTATTAATAACGCTAGTTTCTGCCTGCGACTTCGTAAGCGCAAAATTTGTTGTTCCCCAAACCCACCCCATCGCATCGCTTCGCCTGCCCATGCTATTATTCGTTTTTATAACTTTTATTCTTTTTGCTCAGCTCTTAAAAGCCCTGGCGTGATGTGAAATACCCTATAGCCTATCACCTTCCTCATGAATTGGGCTATCAAATACAAATATATTTTTTCAAATCCGATCGGTGGTAGTTCCAGATATTGGCGCATTCAAACAAACAAACTCGTCAACTTTATTTTTAGTATAGTAAGTATAGAAATTACATTTTAATTTTATTCACTAAGAATTCTTACATAACATGTGAATGCTTGCAAAATGATTTCTGGTTGATTAGTTACGTACATCATCATGAATTATATGTAGATAAAGTGCGTGACTTATGACATTACATTCATTACGCAGAGAACAAAGTTATAAATATATCGTGTGAATGATTATTGTTTTTAATTTATTTACTTTTTGAATTTGAACTTTTTTGGATACCGTTAGAATTAGAAGTTAGATAGGGAAGATCTATAATATACTAGCTGCGCCCCGGGGTTTCACCCGCATAAGTTTTAATCCCGTGGGAAAATCGGGATAAAAAGTATCATATTTGTTAATCCTGGTTAGAAACTAAGTATATGTGTGCCAAATTTCATCCAAATCCGTTCTGTAGTTTTTGCGTGAAAGAGTAACAAACATCCATCCATCCATCCTCACAAACTTTCGCGTTTATAATATTAAGAAGAAAGTAGGACAAGCCCTTTATACATTGCGATATACTTACTTACATTACAGGCGGTTACTAGGCATCCAACCATGGTATTCATCTGATACAATGGCACTTTGTTCGAGCTAGGAACAAAACCTTTGCAACCAGCTTCATATCATAGGTATAACGCGTATTTATCATCTTACAAATTCCTTTAGGAACCATTACGAACTTACCCAGTACTATAGATTAGATGATATGCATTTTTTTAAACTTAGTACTAACTTACTTTGGTTGTGAAATGAGTCTTGGACTACCGTTACCCATATGCCTAAGTTGATCGAATTCCAAGTAATTCACAGGAAATGATAAAAATCTAAATAATGGAAGTGGAAGTCACGAGACATTCATAGTGCTACTCTATTCATAGGTATCGATTTTAGTTCCGATGTAGTAATAATAGCTGTGTATCGACCGCCATCCTTTAGACATACTGATAACTTTTTAACTAGCCTTAATAATATATTAGCCTCAGTATCTGAGTATAAACTATATTTCACGTAGGCGATATTAACATTAATATAAGCCCAACAAACAATGATCCACATTACAATGATTATATGAACTTAACAGCATCACACGGACTATTACCTGCTTACACATACTAGAGAAAAAAAAACTGTTTAGACCACACCATGATCAAAGTTAAAAACCCAGTAGTTTCCATTATATGTATTAGAAACTCACATTACCGATTGATCACATACCGAATATTAGAATATAAAAAGTATAAAAACATTTAAAGATATAAAAAATAGTAGCCCACCGGTATCAGGAACAGGGTCCAAGCTACTGGTGGTCAGGGCTCTAGAGAGAGGAAACTCCTGACAATGCGAGCCGTGTCCAGAAGTACCGCTTTATGAATCAAGCCCTTGATCCAGCTGCCCAACGAGAGCCTTCTCAGGTGTTGGTCGAGGCTCTTGACTATTAGCCCATTGGCTGTCACGACTTCGGCACAATGATCGCTGAGTCCACATCCCACTTGTCGACAACCTCGTGAGCTAAATCAAGATACTTGATTTGTTTATCTTTCTCGGCTTTCACAAGGTTCTCATCATGCGGGACAGTTATGTCAACAATCCTTGTGCGCCGCTCTGGTCGATCCACCACCACTATATCAGGCTTATTGGCAACAATAGTCCTGTTAGTGATGATGGATCGATCCCAGTACAAAGTGATATTACCATTTGCGAGAACTGGGTCGGGCACATACCAGTAGTACGGCACCTCCGATTCCACTAGGTTGTATTTCAGAGCAAGTTGCTGATGGATTATCCTGGCTACAAGGTTGTGTTTATGCAAGTACTCTCCGTTAGCTAGACGAGAATACCCGGAGATAATATGCCTGATTGATTCCCCCGGCCAGTGAAATTATTATTATTATTATCGTGAAAAAATTGATTGATGTTAGTTTATTAATATCTAGAAATTGAAGCAACACTCGTGCATACATACATCATTTAACTGTCGCCCTACTTTCAACAATTAGGTACGTACATTCATACAAACTGCAACAGTAGACTTTTTGTCCACATGCCTGAAGAATATTTATTTTATTATTTATACTTCATCTTGCAATAATTTGTTCAGCTTGCAAATACAATGTTAATTGGGTTATAAAGTTATTTCATTACCTACTCATTATTATGTCACCATGTCAAAAAATAATTAATTGCGTAATAGCTGTCTCGGATAATGATGGCGATGAAATTGTAGTGAACTCTTTTGGGGTAAACTAAACTAATGGTGTATTTCTTTTGGTTTTCACATCGATTAGTCTTTGGACGTACTTCACCAACTCTTTTGTAAGAAGTCTTATAATTACTCATTTATACAGCGCTTTTCATTTGAGCAGCGTTTTCTTTTTTTTTATGCCTAAGGCATTAATTCCGTCTTTGTAACTTTTTGTGCGAAAAGCTTAAATAAATAAATAATACAAGGTCAAATTAGATTAGCTAGCGGAACTCTGCAGACGTGATGAGTATCGATATCTAAGTACGATATTATTTTTTTTATTTGATTTTTTGTTTTTAGTGTCTTTACTGAAAGTATGAATTGAGAAAACCTGTTTTCTTTTGTTTTATCGTGTTTAGTTATTACTACCAATCACGTACCTATACTCAAGTTTAAACTAACAAAACTGACATTTCAAGTGGTGCAGGCAGTTGAAATTTCAGTTCCTTTTTTACTGCGGTCTCTCACTAACGGCGGTCGAGGACCCCACAAAAAATCAAATTCATTTCATTTCTTTTTTGTTTTATCATGATAAAATATCAATACCCATCACATCTGCGGAGTTTCGCTAGCTAATTTAATTTGACCCTGTATAGCCCAGTATTGTAATGCTGAATACATCAAAATAAACATTTACTTAAATTGGTTTTAACTATGAACTGTTTGACTTTCTAACGCCAAGGTTATTCTTTAATTTGAAGTGTTATTGTACAAAGTGTTCATACTCGTATATTAATTGCAGTTATCCATTGGTACTTTATGCGTAATAAATGATTTGACAGGTTAATTAATAAGGTCTTTCCGCAAATTCGGAATTATAATTCGAAGTTGTAACACGCACAGGCAATTTTCGTTGCTGGTAGTAGGTATGTAGGATAGGTTGTTTTTTTAAAACTGATTTGTTTACTTATGATTTTTTACAATACACGGAGTATTATAAGAATTATATATTATAAGTAAAGTATCCTATAATAATATCTATATTTTACTATCCATACTAATATTCTATTCTAAATGCGAAATTAATTCTGGCTATCTGCTACCTTTCCACGCCTTAACGGTTGAAGCATAGTGCGTAGCGAGCGAAGCCGCGGGTAAAACTAGTATCTAATAAATAAACGAGACTTTATTTATTGGAGACTTGCTTTTGCTCGCGGCGTAGGGGCGCTTAGCAGCGCGTAGCCGCGCGTTGCCTCGCGTAGCAGCGCGTAGCCGTGCGTAACATGGCGTAGCCGCGCTAAGCCGCGCGTAGCCATGCGTAGAAGCGCGAATCTTCGCGTAGCAACCTACGCGGTTTACGGAATGCCATCCCTACTAGTCACTACTTGGGTAATATCCAATAGGACACATTACATTTATGAACATGCACAAAAACTATTTAATTTAATAATAATATTTAATACAAACGTCGAATCAAAACTTCATGCAGTCTAAATCTAAAGAAAAGACGATAAAATTATAAAATTAAATCATTAACATTATTGTTCATGGTACGATAGTTTCTCACCTTCGTGCACCTTCATGCTGAGGATCTTCATAACTTGCCTGAGTAACTTGCATAATTTAATTTTAAGCAACATTTTAGAATTAGCCAAAATAATCGTTAGCCTAGTGGTAACATGCAGTGCTTGGAACCGCAGAAGTCATATTATAGTCTGTTTTACCTGAAGGTTTTACTAAGTAAGCTGTTCCTTGTCCAAAAGAATATACCTAATATGACAAATTGACTAGGTATTCTCGTGAAAATTTCGTACCTATAAAAATCCGCGGCGTATAGTCCGCGGGTCCTGTGTGAGTCTGTGTGACAACAACACAGAGAAATTGCTCATTGTAAATGCTAATGAGAACACCAGCAAACAAACGTAAATAGGTACATAATTAAAAAATATATGACAAGAACATGCAATAGGTAGCTAATAATGTATGAACCATGAACAAAGTGACAACAAATTACATCTAAATTAGCTATTGAACTCAAACGCCTGGCAGGAAATTCATTCAATAGTGAGAAGTCGTTAAGACTGCTTTTGTTGGTACCTTGGAACTTGTTACGATCGCAAAAACTATTTTATAAAAGAGGTATCTAAATGAGTAGATAAGTTATTATCGACTGAATAAAAAACTGGCGAAAAAAAAAAACAAATTAGGTAGGTACTTGTAGTTGGGCAAATATTTTTTACTGGGCCTCGCGCACGACGCGGCCACGACCACAACTGATTGCAAGAAAATCTTGGCCGTAGAAGATCCGAACAAATGCTCTTCTTGGTTGGAGTTTCTGCGGTCAAGCCGCTCGTGCAACCAGTCGTGGTTGTGGCTACTTAGCACCTACGCGAAGTCCTTTGTGTCAGGCTTGTCATCATAAAGGTTACATAGGTAATTTAGTTTATCACACATCCACAATTGGTGACCTATGAAAAGCAAACAGAGAAACGCTTCCTAACGACACTATTACTAGGCGACTACTTGGTACCTACTTGGCGATTATGGCATATTATCTTCTGTACGTGTGTTGTCACCTAACTCCTGCTAAACGGCTGCACCGATTTGGATGACTTTTTGTGAGTATATTTCAATGGGTTCCTGGGTGGTTTGAAAACACAATTGTACCCGATAGGGCAGGACGACGACGTCTGCCGATTCCGCTAGTATTATATGTATATAATTTTATTCTTCATTCATAGGTTGACCAGCCATTTATTCAAAATGGCTGCAGTGTATAACGGTCAACCTGTCTGGCTTTGTAAAGCGTTAAAGAACCTTGTAAAAAAATAGTGAAATTCGGATAATTCTGAAGAATTCATTTAATTATACGTTAAGAAGATATTTAATACCTATACCTACTATGCCTTCCTCGTAAGTTCTCGCAATGTTTTGTAAGTAGATAATAATTTGTTAGCGCGTTGTGCAACGGTGAACCATGTCGTAATAAATCGTCTGTCTAGTCTAGTCAGACTAATAGAAGTTATGTAGGTAGGTATAACGTTTGCATTAGTCTCTGAAAACTAAACCTTTGTAGAATATGTACCTAGAAATATAAAATAACATCACGCCTGTATCCCCGAGGGATTACGCAGAGGTGTACCTACCTATATAGTAGGTACCTAAACCCAACAATACAGGGTCAATAGGGGTCCGGAAAGCGCGGAACCAGAAAGTGGTCCTGAAGTGCGCGAGTAAGTCGGACCTCAACATTATAAAAGGCCAAGTTCAGTCGAACGCAGGGCTAAAGGTCCAGGAGCCCAAGCCTCAAAACCCCCTCGTCTGCATCAGGGGAGTGCTGTCCAGCTACAGCGACGGGGAGATCGTCGATCTCCTAAAAGCGCAGAACAAACACCTTCTGCAGAACGTCGCTGTAGACGAACAGACCCTAAAGGTGCGCTATAGGAAGCGCGCGAGGAACCCCCATGAGTGCCACCCTGTTCTGGAGCTCTCCCCGGAGCTCTGGAAATGTTATACGACGGTGCAGAAAGTCCATGTGGGCATCATGCGATGCTCGATTGAGGACCAGTCCCCCCTTGTTCAGTGCACAAAGTGCCTTGGATATGGACATAACAAGTCCATATGCAAGGCCGCAAAAGAAGTCTGCAGCTACTGCAGCGGAGCGCACAATATAAGGGACTGCCTCACACGAGCTGATGGCAAACCGCCCACGTGCGTAAACTGCAAGTTAACACACAGGACGGACAGCGACCTGGCACACACAGCGTTCAGCGAAGACTGCCAGGAGCGCCAAAAATGGGATGGGATAGCGAGGTCGCGCGTTTCCTATTGCTAAGGGCGACCAGGAGAACACATACACGAATAAACCAGTCACCCCCCAAACCGCAGCAAGACCGACAGCAAGATTGAAGTTCATCCAAGTCAATCTTCAGCGCTCCAAGCTGGCCACAGAAGAACTCCATTTGGCGGCTCAGGCCAAGGGAGTTTCAGTAGCACTTGTTCAAGAGCCCTATGTAGGAAGAACAGGTGTGATGAAACAATGCCCCGGCACGCAAGTCATCCAGTGTAGCCTCAACCGCCAGAAACCAGTAAAGGCGGCGATCGTCGTTTTCGGTGGCAACCTGGAGGTCATCCACGACCCCCAGCTTGTGACCGAGAACGTCGCCGCCGTCTTGCTGAAGGCGGGCCAGCTCAGCTTTGGAGTGATATCGGTCTATTTTGAGGGTGATCAGGAAATTGAGCCTTACCTTTCCGAAACACACAACAAAATAGAAAAACTACATACCAACAACATCCTGGTGGGAGGAGACATAAACGCCTGGAGCCAGTGGTGGGGAAGTGTTTCCGAAAACCATCGCGGGGCAGCGTACAACTCGTTCCTCAATGAGCGGGATCTCCACATCCTAAACACTGGCCAAACACCGACGTTCGAGACCTACAGAGGAGACAGGTGGTGCACAAGTATCGTCGATGTGACGGTATGCAGCCTGTCGCTGCTAGGCAAGGTCGAGGAGTGGCGGGTGGAAAGGAGTCTAACAACATCAGACCATAACGCAATAACCTTCTCGATGCGCTTAGAAAAGGCCTTGGAACCCTTAAGGCCAATCTCGACGCGCATCTACAACACCAAGAAGGCAAAGTGGTCTGACTTCAGCTCGCACTTCAAGACCAGCCTGGCGGAAAACGACATCACATCAGTCAGAGTCTTGGACGTCTCGAACCCAGAGGATCTGGAGTCACTAATCACACTGTACACAAGTAACATCCACCGCTCATGCGAGGTAGCGATCCCAAAACTGGGGTCACCGAAACACAACGCCAAGCCCCCATGGTGGACCCCTTCTCTAGACCGTCTCAAAAAAGACGCAACGACGAAGAAGAGAAGGATCCGAAATGCAGCCGCAAGCCGGAGACACTTCACCATCCAAGAATACGTGCTGGCTAAAAACACCTACACCACAGCAGCGACGGAAGCAGCCACAGCCAGTTGGAAGGAGTTCTGCTCGAAGCAGGACCGAGAGAGCATGTGGGACGGCATCTACAGGGTACTAAGGAAGACAGCCAGAAGACAGGACGATACGCTCCTGAGAAACACCGCGGGCGAGACGCTCAGCCCAGACCAATCAGCGAATCTTCTAGCAAAAACCTTCTACCCTGATGACTCAACGGATGCCGAACAGCCTTACCACACCGCTCTGAGGAGGCTAGCGGAGCAGAGAAACCCCCGAGGACTGTCCGCCGACGATCCACCCTTCACGACTGCGGAGCTGGAAATGGTTCTCCAAAACCAAAATCCGAAAAAAGCCCCCGGTCCCGATGGATTAACGGCGGACATCTGCACAGCGGCAATAAACTGCGATAGGGAAGTGTTCTTAGCGATAGCCAACCGATGCCTGTCGCTGTCATACTTCCCGAAGCAGTGGAAGGTCGCCCACGTATGCATTCTCCGCAAGCCAGGAAAGGACGACTACACCAACCCAAAGTCGTACAGGCCAATAGGTCTGCTCTCGGTCCTAGGAAAAATCGTCGAGAAGCTCCTAGTAGGCAGACTCCAGTGGCACTTCATCCCAACGCTCAACACGAACCAATACGGTTTCATGCCGCAGCGCGGAACCGAGGACGCCCTCTATGCTCTAATGGGACACATTCGAGCCGAAATCAAAGCCAAAAAGATCGTGCTTTTGATATCATTGGACATAGAGGGGGCCTTCGATAACGCGTGGTGGCCAGCACTCAAAAGACAGATGGTAGTCAAGAACTGTCCCAAAAACATCTACGCTCTCGTCACCTCATACCTGGAAGACCGAAACATCAGGGTCAACTATGCCAGAGCGACTAGCGAGAAGGGTACCACGAAAGGATGCGTCCAGGGCTCAATTGCCGGACCGACGTTTTGGAACCTTATCCTAGACTCACTCCTACACAAGATGGCTAGAATGGGGGTATACTGCCAGGCCTTTGCAGACGACGTTGTCCTAGTCTTCTCGGACTTCACAGCCGGTCCCCTGCAGCAATCAGCCAACGACACGCTAGACATAGTATCGGAATGGGGCGTCAATAATAAGCTACGTTTCGCCGCGCACAAAACCAATGCGATGGTGTTAACGAGGAAGCTTAAATACGATGTTCCGGTACTCCACATGTCGGGCATGCGGCTGAACCTAGTCCAAGAGGTCAAGCTGCTAGGTCTCACAATAGACTCCAAACTCACCTTCAACGCGCACGTGTCTGCGACCTGTAAAAAGGCCGCAGACATCTACAAGCAGCTGGCATGCGCAGCAAAGGTGACTTGGGGTCTCAACAGAGAGATTATAAGGACGATATATGTGTCGGTGATAGAGCCCATCGTGATGTATGCAGCGAGTGCGTGGGCCCCCGCAGCTGAGAAACTGATGACAAGGAATCAGTTTGACTCACTGCAGAGAGGCTTCGCGCAGAAGATCTGCAAAGCATACCGCACGGTGTCTCTGACATCGGCACTTATCCTGTCAGGCCAACTTCCCCTAGATCTCCGGGTAATCGAGGCCGCAACCCTTTTCAAGATCAAAAAGGGCCATTCCCAAGAGTTCATACCGCCGGGTTGCGAGCTGGAGTGCAACGTGCACCACTCCCAAAATCCCCACCCAGCGCTACTCATAACAACAGAGTATGCACGCCTAGAGGACTTGACTCCCGAAACCCTGGAAACCCATCAAGTAATCGGTCCCCAAATATACACCGATGGCAGTAAGATAGAGGGGAAAGTCGGCGCTGCCCTAACTTGGTGGGAAAACGGAAAGGAGTCCAAGTTCAGTACTTTTGGCCTGGCGCCTCACAACACAGTCTTCCAATCGGAAATGTACGCTCTCTTCAGAGCTGTCAGGATGGCAAGAGAATCAAGGGCGGCCTCCGTAAGCATTTTAAGTGACTCAAGATCGTCACTCGACCTGCTGAGGAGACCGTCTGTCACTCACCACCTGGCACTCCAGATAAAGAGATACGTCCGAGAGACCCGAGAGGAGGGTAGAGAAGTGAGACTCTTCTGGCTCAAGGCCCACGTGGGAACCGCCGGGAATGAGAGAGCGGATGAGCTGGCCAAGGAGGCAGCTCTAACGACAGAAACAGCGGACTACAACAAGGTTCCTATATCGTTCGTGAGAAGAAAGATACGGGAGGGGACTATAAAGAAGTGGCAAGCGCGGTACGAGTCCTCGAGTACAGGAGCGGTCACAAAAGTGTTCTTCCCAGACGTCCTAGCGGCGAAAAGAACACTCAGAGACGCTGTTCTCACACCGGTCCATGTACAAATCTTAACAGGACACGGAGGATTCTCAGCGTATCTCCACCGCTTTCACCTTAAAGACAGCCCCTCGTGTGTCTGTGACCCCAGCTGCGATGAAACAGTCTGGCACCTACTCTTCGAATGCCCAAGATTCAGTCACGACAGAATGGAGCTGGAAGTAAAAATTGAAACCCAGCTAAGCCAGTCCACACTCCACACCATCATGGAGAGACCGGCTACCAGAAAACCATTCCTGGCATTCGCGAGCAAAGTCGCCATAGTTGCAGCAGGGGCAAACAAAACGGACACAACCTTGCAAAGTCGAAACCGACTACCATCTACTCAAACAGTCACGACCACACCAACAACCACAACAATCACCACACAAACAATAACAACACAAAACACAACATTCACCACAATACAATTACCACACACAAACACCAACCAACAGCCAGCAGCACCAGCGGTAGCAGCAGCAGCAGCAGAAGCCCGCCTACAACCAGCCCCTAGCACCATGCCCATCACGCAGTTCCTGGCATGCGGAGGAGTCGGTGTCCCAGGCGTCAGACTGCGAGGCGTCGCCCTTTTCATGAACAGGGAAGGAGAAAAGTTAGGCATAAGCTTCTGCATAGGCTCAAGCCGAGCTAGAGCCCGTATACCCATATCGCCAGGCCTTGCTGCTTTGATCAACGGAAGCACCACCAAAACGAGCATGAAAGGCAGCAAGTATGCTGCACTGCCTCAAGTGGAAGTAGCCACTCACCGATGCCGTCTAGTGCGATCAAAAGGAAAGACGATTGCACTATTCGAGTGGAGAGAGGAGACACCATTCGTTCAGGCAAGCTCATTGCTTCAAAAGATCAGGGAGGCAGGAGAACATATGGCAGTCTCAGCACGCACCATAAGTGTTGACGCGATGATGGTCGGAGGGGAGAGAGGAGACGTCGCAGACCGCTTCGGCTGTTTAAAAGCCTCAGAACATCATGAGGTAGTAGTCTATGAGGACAGAGGGGAAACTCTGGTCGTACATGGCAGCTTTCAGCGCGGAGAGCGGGTTCGTGGCCCTGGATGAGGAGGAAACGGAGCGCTCGGGCAAAATCAAGTTCAGAGCACCTAATGACGACCCGATAGTGGTTACCGCCAAATGTACCAAGATCATGCTGGACGATAAGATCCTTGAAATGGCACAGTCCATTTTGGGGAGTTCAGACATCCCAGCATCGCAGGAAAATTGGGCGGTACCCAATATCAGGTGGGTAAACGGAGTTCCGGGTTGCGGCAAGACAGCCTGGGTGGTGAAGCACTTCGATGAGGAGAAGGACGTCGTAGCCACCACGACGACCGAGGCTGCCAAAGATCTCAGGGAGAAGCTTGTGCACCGCTTAGGAGACCGAGTAAAGACAAAGGTGCGCACTATGGCCTCAATCTTAGCCAACGGGTTCAAGCAACAAGAGAAATGCTACCGTCTCACCGTAGACGAGGCTCTTATGAACCATTTTGGGGCCATAGTCATGGCAGTAAAGTTGTCTGGAGCAAGCGAGATTGTCCTCATCGGAGACGTAAACCAGCTTCCATTCTTGGACAGAGAGAACCTATTCGAGTTAAGGTATACCCGTCCAAACCTGGTGGCTGGCATCACACAGGAGCTGCTTTGCACGCACCGCAATCCGATGGACGTGGCGTTTGCACTGAGCGAGATATACTCCGGTATATACTCCTCCAAGTCGTCGCTGTCGCAGGTCCATTCCCTGAAGGTGAAAGGTTACACAGGAGCGCAAATACCAAGCACTGCCCAAAACACCCTGTTCCTTGTTCATACGCAGGAGGAGAAAGCTTCTCTTATGAGCCAGGGATATGGGTCCGGCGAAGGGTCGCGCATGTTAACCATACACGAGGCTCAGGGGTTGACCTACGATAGCGTAATCATCATCAACACAAAGTCCAGGAGGCTCCAAATTCACGACAGCATCTCCCACGCGGTAGTGGCGGTGTCGAGGCATACAGCCAGTTGCGTCTATTACTCCGACGACGCCGACGACGCCACGGGCCGCTTTGCAAAGAGAGCGATGGATGCGCCAACTAAGACGGTCGTCGAGTACAACTTGAAGACGGCCATGCAGCATCGAGACGTAGTCGTTATGGAAGCTTTGCTCAGGCTAGCGAAGTCCCTGGTCAGCAGACCCACATAACATCTGAACACCACCTAATAAGTCCTAATCCAAACTCCTAACCCAATCCTAAACAAACCGAACCCAACCTGTAACCTGTAAAAAAAAAAAAAAAAATTTCATTGTAAAACTGCATGGCAGTGCGAGTCTGTCACACTCACGTAACTGTCCTGTCGATGGTGGCGTTGCATGTCCGGTCGTTGGGTTCCCTACAAAATGGTTGAACTGAACGATGCGAATATGTAAGTCATATCCGTGAACGGATGCCGTCAATCGGGGCTGGTCGGCTCGTCCTGCCATGTTGTTTCTCTGCATGCACTTATACTTAGACTAAGATTTAAAATGTATAATGTAGTACTTTAAATAGAAAATCAAACCAAAACAAAAAAAAAAAAAAAAAAAAAAAAAAAAAAAACGATAACATGTGGATATAATAATAACAATAAAAAAAAAAATAAAAAAAAAAAAAAAAAAAAAAAAAAAAAAAGATGGACTCACGTAGACTTAAGTTAGTTAAGTAACAATAAAATAACGTGTCCGACGTAGGAGCACTGTTAACGTGAAAAATTAAAATGTAAAATCTATAAATAATAAAACTATGTAAACAAAGGCGCAGACGCCCATGTCCGCGGTAATAGAATTAACATAAAAAAACAATACAGGGTGGGCAACTTGGAGGCATACAACTTTTTTTGCCGCCATTTTGTTTTGGCGGCAAATATGACAGTTGTTTTATGAAAATTATTTTGTGTAGATACGGCAAATTTGCTATGGAGCGTTTTACGACTGAACAGTGTTTTAATTATTAAAAAATTCTACTCAACCCAATCATGTATTGCGAAAACTCTAAGAAAATTGCGGCCAATTTTTGGTAGAAATCACTTACCTTCGCGGCTAACAATAACTCGTTTAGTGATTAAATTTGAGCAGCATGGCATTGTAACAGATAAAGCAGTTTTTATCAGTTGGGCTTAGGAAACATGTGGTTCCAACAAGACGGGGCCACATGTCATACGGCATGAGCCACAAGCGCGTTCTTTTCAATGAAAATAACGTTTCCGGGTCGATTAATTTCGAGAAACTGTGACATTGATTGGCCCCAAGATCCACCTCCTGACTTTTTTTTGTGGGGCTATCTAAAGGGAGGTGTCTATGCTCTTGAAGGTTCATTGGCCTGTTAGCCAATGAACCTTCAAGAGTTAAAACAAAATATCTGACACACAGTCACTAAAATAACGCAGGAAATGTGTGAAAATGTCATGAAAAACGCAGTGAAAAGGGTTCACATCTGCCATGCTGCTAGAGGTGGACATTTGTCTGAGATTATTTTCCATACTGAATTGCAGGCCCTAGAAACTATATTTAAATAAAAATACTTAATAGTTTTTATATTTCATAGAATTTTTTTATTTTTTTTATTAAGAGTACATCACACGTACATCTTACATCGTACATCTTATTTGCCCACCCTGTATCTAGAAATATTTTCTATCCTAACGTCACATTACGGTAACACAACTTAAATCACGTTAAATCAACCACTTCTTCGTGAGGTAGGTAGGAAGGTAGGTAGGTACGCCGTCAGTAACAATTTACTGATTGATAGGTAGGTATAGTCCGTATCATGTACCTACCGAGACGCTGTTTATTCACATATTAATTAAAAGTGCAGATCTAGGGAGCAACGAACGCGATTTCATACCAACATACCTAATATTAACCGAGTTATAATTTAAAAAATGTAGGAAGCAGATAGATAACTAAACGTGTTGCGCGACGCGACATGCATGCAGTTAATATTCGCGAAGGACAGTTTTCCACGTTGAATGCGGGAACTAGGCCACATTTGGCGGCCTGGGAAATTGCTTGAACGCTTTGTGCTTTTTTTGTATGGCAGTATGAATAGATAGTGTTGAGAATGCTGACTTAGTACCTATTATTGTAATAAAACAACGATAGTGAAATTATAGGTAGACACTAACTAGGCTGCCTGAACAAATATTATTTTAGCTGGTATTGGGACCGCAAAGTTCTGTCTCATTGTCAGCATTTAAACGCAGCTGGAACATACAGAAGTTAACACGTGTGTATATTTTGTATAAAAGCAATTTATAAATCTTCTCTCAACTATTTTAATCTACTGGGTTAGCATTATTTAACTTATAGTAAGTTTACGATGTGATAGTGATGTGAGATGATAAAAGTGTTAATTTATTTTTATCGCAACAGAATTCGACCTAATAATACAAAAAATATCTGTTCTGTATTATCGCGCTGAAAAAAAAACCGAAATGTCAAATTACGATAACGTTTAGTTTCGTTTACTTCAGTTTACTTACGCCGCAAAGTAGTTTCAAACAGCTGTTTTCTCTTTTAGTACGGTACGCTGATGTAAATAATTGAAGAAAATGAACAGAAATTATAGTAGAAGGGTCGCTGACTTCCACGATGAACATTGCTGCGCGGGTAATGTCACCGGGAACTTCCGGCGCAGCTCTTCATTGCGGCTGCGCGGGGAGAAAATGGTGCAGCGCTCGCCTTTGGCAACAAGGAAATTAATACCAATAATCACGGAAAATACACACCAGAAACAACGCAGCGATGTGCCACGACTCCAGGAGCCTGGCCATCGCCAGCGAAGCCATGTAAGTAACCTCTCATGTAAACTCTTTCAATAACGAAACATTACCATAACGACAGTAGCCAAGCCACGCATATGTTTAATTTTATAACTTCATTATCTCAACAGTTTAGTGAACCAGTTTTATTTTGATAGTCATTTATTTAGAAATTGAGGTTAATTGGATAGTTTAAATTATTTTTAATTTGTCAAAAATAAAAATGAGCTAGGTACCCAGCAGTCATTTGTTTTCAAACAGTCTTGTTCTTAAAATAAACAATTATTTTTGTTTGACCTTGTTCTCATACAGCAACTTTTACTTTTCAGTCATTCAATTCAAACCCTATACAGAAGCCTAAAAAATCCTGCTTAAAACCACAGGAGACTGGTTTAGACAGGAAGTTGAGTATGACTGACTCTGCTCACACTCCACCTGGCTCTCCAGAAGACCTTCCTGATGATGAATCACTCCATAGTTATGGAAGTGCTGCCACAGCCGCCTCCGTTGATGCAGGCTACGCACCATTCAATGGCACAACATTTAGTGGAAGATCCATGCGTTATGTATTACACTGCTCATCTCATGCGGGGCTCGCTGGAGACGAATATTTAACACCCACTCAGCGAGCACAAAAACAAATTCGACGACTCAAAAATCTTCTAAGCCAAGCCAAGAAAGACCTAGACAAAAAAGATAGTGAAATATTCCAACTCACAAAAGAGGTTGTAGAATTACGACTGTATAAAGCATCAATATGTTCACCTGATGAAAAATCAAACTCTAGTGAAATTGTAACAATAAGAGAAAATCCTGATGAAGCTTCTATTGATCAAGAGAGCCCAAAACATGGCAGTGCTTGTAGATCATTTGACATCACTGATAGTCCATTGTTCAAAAACCAAACACCAACCAGGTGTCGCAATGAAATGCAAGGCTCATTCACTGACTCCGGTCATTTTGACGATCTCACAAACTCATCATTACATTCCAAAGAATCTGTGCACATGTTGACACATGAGGCATCCTGTATGACTGATATAGGAGACGTAGATGAGGAGCGTCGTAGTTTAATATTGTATTATGAGAAGAAAATAGAAGATATTATGAGGGCTCATGTTGGAGAGACACAGGAACTGAAAAAACAGCATAATGATAAAGTGGAGTCATTACTGCAGAAGTTGGCAGATGTGAACACGAGATACTGTGAGTTACTGCCCAACTATGAGCAAGCCAAGGAGAGGATCCACTCTCTGGAGAAGCAGCTGGAAGAGTTGAGCAAGCAGCTGCATGAGGAGGAGACCAAGCACCGCGCCATCTATCTGCAGATGTACAACAAAGGTGTTGAGGCCGCTAAGTTTGAGCTAGAAAAGGTAAGCCATTTTTTACACCCTACATCTTGTATGTGTGTTAGCTGTAAAAGAGCCTGCATTAAACTATGTAGAATATAGTTTGTAAACATTGCAATATAAATTTAGGAACACCTGAATTAACATTTACCATCATTTATGCGTTTTGGAAAACATTGGAACCACTTTTAAAATATCTTTGAATAGAAAAATAAAACACTCTCAATAATAAGTTCAAAAAATAACAATCAATTGAAGAAAACTAGGAATAATATTCTTAAATTTTTCAATTGCTTCCAATTCTTATTTTTGTAGATTTTTAAATTGACTCAGTTATTATTAAATTGTTGTGTGTGTTAACATTTCCAGGATAATGAGCCTGGTACTTCACAGGGGCAAGTCAGCCGCGTGTCTGTAGAGGAACTACTGGAGCAGTTGCAGATTACTCAGACCGAGCTCGAGAAAGTTCGAGTGAGTTCACATCCCTATTATCTTAACAAATATTGTGTTATCACATTGAAAAATTTTCCAGCAAAAGTTAACTGTTATATTCATTGATTAATTAAAGGATATTTTTCACAGTGATAATCATTCTCACTATCCTGTTCTTAAATCATTCTTAAATAACATTTTCAAATAAACTAATATCAAAACTTTAGAAATAGAAGATTGAGTCAGCATTTTGAAGTTGTTTAACCGTTTTGAAATCTGAATTAACCCACAGCATTGTACACGGATTTAGTGTTAGTGTGTGCATGTAGTGGCGATTAACATGAGCCAGCTTTAACGTGTAGTGCATTCCAGGACACGGCATTCACAGAGGACCGATCAGCAAAGTCACAAGTACTGCTAAGTGCAAAGGAGGCTGTTTCTTTATGGGTCCTAGGAGCTCGAAAGGTTGGATTTTTATACCGGACAAATGGCAGTACTGCTGAACACTTTATTTATTTTATTTTTGTAATTACACTCTGCTTTCTACACAGGTTCTGAGAGATTTTGATATAAACTGTGTCTATGTTAATTAAGCATAGTTTTATTAAAAAAAAAAATTTTGGATATAACTGGAATATTTTAATCATTTGAATGTAAATAAAATTCAGGGGTTTGGACTTGAGAGTTGTCTTGTAGGTTTTGTGTTCTCGGATTTATATTTTAAAGTTTTTTTTTCGATAGGCGTGTTTAAGTTTTGTTTTCTATTTAATGATCTTTTCATTGTAAATAGATTTATATAGATTGTAGTGGTAATGATAGAAAGCTTACAACTTTTACTAATTCACTTTCTTTAGCAAGGCTTACTTTTAAAAACTAACCCGATTTTGGTTTATTTCTCGCCTAACCTTGGCTTCGCATGTTACCTATTTGGTTGAAACAGCCTCTTTTGGTTTTGGGTAATTAGGTTCCTTCGTTTTTGTTTCTAAGTTATAATGTAAGGACAGCTGTATTCATCACTTCCTTTCTCTTTAAGAAATTTTAATAAATTTGTGTGAGGATTAATTATCCAATGAATGCAGGTGTCTGTACATTGTAATACTTATGTAGATAGATCCTACGTTGTTGAATAGTTACTTGATTCGTTCCTATACCTACATATATAATAGAATTAAAGATTTTGTCATCACACTAATCTTTTTGGGCTGATATTGTGTGTAGGTTTATTAAATTTTGTACCTACTAAGCAATAATAATCTATACAACAATAAGATTTG